>CM060425.1:63710989-64910989 GCA_030545235.1 Helianthus tuberosus
AAATACATGGGCAGAGGCCCAATCACATAAATACATGGGCAAGGCCCAATGACATAAATACATGGGCAAGGGCCCAATGACATAAATACATGGGTAGAGGCCCAATGACATAAATACATAGGCAAATGCCCAATAACATAAAGTCATGGGCAAAGCCCGATAACATAAAAGACATGGGCAAGTCCCAATGACGTAAAAGACATATGAAAGATCCAATAACATAAAGACATGGGCAAGGCCCAATAACATAAATGACATGGGCTAGGCCCTAGGGCATGCGTGCAAGGCACGAGGACATGTGAAGGGCGAGGTCCGTTCATACACGATTCAATAAATACCAAGTGTGTATATATATTTATATACAATTGTGAAATAATTATATATATAACGATCGAACAAACAAACTACCAACACTACAAAAACACAAAGTTGTTCCAACCATGACAAGTGAAAACATAATAAGAATTCAAGATGAACAACTTGTATGAGGTCCCACAAGACCTAAGTATCTAATAAAGTTAGTACACATGTAGGTTACCCATGCGTACAGACACTCAAATTTCAGTAGTACGATACACAGAACGCAAACCGGTGAGTTCATGTCCCTCATTTCAATGATTTCAATGTTTTGTTTTTAAAACAATCGAGGGGAAATACATGTCATAACGAATGGTATGTTAGCTATGGGTTTAGATGATAACACGATCAATGTGCGTAAGTAGGATGATGACAATAGTAACCATTAATCACATAGTGACCAAGGTGCAAAAGTTGTAGACCTATAGAGCTTGAGACGCGCTCCACTCCTGGCTGGTACCTTAGGAGTGCTTTTGTGATCCCAATGATGTCAAAGTTATCTCGGTTTGGTTACTTACTTATGGCACATATGTTAGGGTGCAAGCTACACACTGATAGATCCTTAAAACTCCATGAATGCTAATAACATACCATGATTTCATTACTGGATTACAAACATGATGACATTACTGGATTACAAATATGATTTCATTACAAGATTACAAACATGAGATTTCATACGATAACAATAACTACATGAACTCGCTCAACTTTTATTGACTTTTTAAAATTACATGTATTTCAGGACACAAGACTTTAGCCGGTGATAGACCACGAGAAATGGGAATGACATGACAACGAATGCCTTTGGAGGATTTGTCTTATATATCCCAGCCTCGTATGGGTATATAGGGGACAAAACCTCAACATGCTTTTATGATGAAAACAATCTTTTATTCGAAGTGTAATGTAACTCAATAACTATATTTTGGATAACATTGTGAACTCGTTTGGAACTTGGAATCTCCTTTTGGGAATTTGTAAACTTGTGTTACAAATCAATACATATGGCATCGTCGTTGACTTATATTTGTTTACACGATTGGATGCAATGATTACCTTTCTTATGTCACACGCAATACGCTTCCGCTACTAGCAGGGTGTGACAAATTTACTCTAATTTACAGAAATATGGTGGGTATGAACAATGTCACGTGATTTTGTTTCATTAGTTAGACTAGTGGGTGTGGGGCGTTGGTTGGGGCGGGAATACCAGGCAACGCTGGCTAAACCACACCGGGCCAGCGTTGCCCCGCTAGCGTGGCTTTGAAGCCTGGCGTTGCGCGAGGGGGGGGGGGGTGAGGTGGCCGACTTGGAGTGGCTGGTAAGACTTGACCGTTTGGGCTAGCCGTTGCCAACGACTACTTTATTTAAAAAATATTTCTTTTTTAATCATTATAAATACTCACCCATTTTTTACAAATATTTTTATTTTATGTAGTTTTTTCTTAATTTTATTTGTAGTTTTTACAAAATTATATGCAATCTTCTATTTTAGTCAGTGTGTTAATTTAATTAAAAAAAAATTTAAATAGTAAAAAAATTATCAAAATCCACATGGTTGGCCACGCCAACCGAAGCCACGCCTCCCCACACCCCTTATTTTGAAGAATTGCCTTATGGACTTCACACCCGCCACATGTCGACCAATGCCCCCAACCCAAGCCCCCAATACCCTGCGGTCTTAATATTTGTTTTCATAATGTGATTTTAATATGTGTATATGTGTATGTATATTAAAATGTTATACGGTCGTATGAACCCCAAAATCCATTGTATGACGGTATGAGAACTGTATGATAGTAGATACTTGTGTACACCTATGCATACCAATGTATAATAAACTAAGTGCCATATTATTCGCTCGTTACATTCATTTTGGCTGATTTTCCATCCTTAACTTTTTAACATAAAAACCAAATTGTCATACCTCAACCAAGACGGTTGGACGTGACGATTGAATACCAACCAAACACAACGAATATAACGTAACAAGTATATATTGAGACACTAGGTTAATGTCACACCCCAACCGATGGCGGAAACATCAGGGCACGATACTAAGCGTTCAGATTGCTCAAGAGATTCCACAACACTATTTGTTTCAATAATAATTATTCAAATTTCATAAATATTGTCTAAACATCAACCACGATTCAACCACAGAAGCATCAAATACAAAACGTCTAAATAATATTTCCAAAATCCCTGAGTTAACTAAGATGTGTTTCTAAGCAGCATCCTAGCATGTTTCTTGATTTCCTCAGCTACTATCAACCTGCAACATGTATTAAAATACTATCAACAAAATGTTGGCGAGTATACAAGTTTGAGTACGTAATTGCATAATAGTTTAAGACGTTTCAAAAACTCATATCCGCCATGAAGACATATAACAAGTTTCACCATGCTAAGCTAACGCAGTCCTTATGTAACACGCATTTCCAACGCAATTAACATAGCAATCCCAAGAGTCTAGCGGGAGCTATAAACGTTCATTGCCTTTCCCAAAGTCTAACGATAGGTTTGATCTTAGCAATACCCAAGAGAATAGCAGGCGGGGCGTTACAACCTATAGCATATGCATAGTACCATAATTGTTAAGACATGTCACATACAAGGATTAAACGTCATATAGCAGAAAAGTCTCAAGTTTCACAAGTATCCTGTTTCCATATTTACTACGGATAGAGTATGTTTCCAAATAAGTTTCAAGTGTCAAGTGTCATGTTTACAGAATACATGTTGCATCCCACGAGTGTTTAAAAACAAAAAGGGATCGAGTATACTCACAGTGGGTGCTTAGTATCAACACCGATTAATTGGATCGAAGGGAGCGCTGGAGTTTGCCTGATTATAGTATAATAGTATGAGTGTTGAACAGAATGTCGAATCGTGCTAAAATCGAGTAAAAGTGTCTGACTGGTTCCCTAATCGGATGGTCATCCGGTCGGATGACCATTCGAACCAGATAGACCCCATTCGATCAGTGGTGTGCTTGTAAATCGTTTCAACTTTTGAAGTTTTCGTTGTAGTATAAGGTCAATTCATTTGAGTGAAAATTCGATAGTTTGAAGTTCTGATTCAAATAATTTAAGTGTTGAGGGTTACAGAGAACAGGTCACTTGGTAGGATGATCACTCGACTATGTGATCTTTGTTAATTTGAAAACTCTTGTAAAAACTAAGTTCGAGTTTAATGGAGACGACGTGACGGCGTGCTAAACAACGGAAATACATCAATTCCAACTCTGTCAATCGGATGGGAAACCACCCCATTTGATCAGACTTACTGTTCTTGGTGAGATTCTCCAGTTCAACCCGTGAATCGGTCATCTTCTTTGGTGGAAATCTGTTCTCAGACCGGTTCTCAACCATGGGACGAGTAGAGAGCCTAAACGAGTCTAGATTCCTCCTGTTCTTACTAGAAAAGTTAAGAAAGTTGAAGAAAAGCTAGAAAGTATGAAATCAGTTTAAGAAAATGTTTAGATCTTGCAAAGATTCGTGTTAAATGTTGTAGAAATGCTTTAGATTTGCACCATTCTCAACATGAGGACGTCATTCCACCGGTGACATAAGCAACCGTGATGATGTCACCTTCAAGGGTCCAAATCGAGTGATTTCCTGAAGGAAATTAGTGATTTTTATGAAGAAGATGGTGAGGAATTGTGTAATGATGATAGAAGTATAAGATTCCAGTAGAATACTTACGAAATCGGCTTAGAATCGAGTGAAATGTGCTTAAGAATGACTTGGAAGGTTCTAGATCGGACGAGGCTGTCACATCAGTGAACAGTGATGTGACAGCGGGTATTTATAGTGTGAGAGTGAGTAAGGCGGTGCAAATGTGCTCGATCGGATGACTGCTGATTGGATGACTTGTCGGTCGGACGACTATCCGATCGGATGCCCATTCGGACAACCAATACTCGTTTACTAGTTTTCTGATTTCTGTTCGTTTTGCGAGCTAGATTAAATGTTGTGTTGCGTATTATTGTGCGGAACCATTACATGATAATATTATACAATTAACACAAAAGTCTCCATGTTTCAAGTTTGTGTTCAAGCTAGGTTCACGTCTAATAAGTTTCAAGTATCAAAGCATCAAGTATCAAGTCTCTCGTTCAATAAATAATCCAAGTTTCTCGTTCGACAAGTATCAAGTTTCATGCATCAAGGCATCAAGTATCAAAGTCTCTTGTTTAATAAGTATCAAACATAACAAGTGTCAAGTTTCAGGATTCAAGTTTCAAAGTATTACAAGATTCAAGTATCATAAGAGTCAACCAAGTATCAAGAGTCAGGTTTCACAAAGTATCACATCGAGCATAGTTTAACATAGTTTAAGGCTCAAATAGACAACACTAATGTTACAGGGACTAGACTTGCCAAAAGGTAAAAGATTCAAAACGCAGGGCGTTATAGTTAATGTTAAACATAATTAGAAAGCTATAATTTAACTACGATCTAATTCTGTGACGTAGGGCTGCAAACGAACCGAACGTTCAGCGAACTTTTCGACGAGAAGTTCGTTTAATAAATGAACGAACACGAATAAGAAATTCCATTCGTTTAGTTAAATGAGCGAACATGAACATAGACCCATTCATTCATTTATGTTTGTGAACGTTCAGTAACATATTCGTTTACGTTCGTTTGTATTTGATAGTTCATTAGTGTTTTAAATTTCTATATTTTATTTAAATACTTTAAAATTCTGACAAATAAAATATTTAATAAGTATCAGTTGTTTTGGTCAAAAAATACCTAAGCAATTTAGTGATCAATTTTGTTATGTGAGGTAGTGTGCTAATCTTTAATTAACGTGATTTGTTGCAAAACGTGTTAACAACTTTGTAAATGAAAGTGTTAAGTTTTGGTGTAAACAAACTCTTTGATTTACTAGCAATATTGCTGAGAATATCGAAATATGGCTTAGGATACTGAGATTGAAGTAACAAATAAACAAAGAAGAACAAACTATTTTAGCGAGGAAAGCCCTTGATCAGTATGGATCGTCGGCACAAAATCTCGGGAGACGCCTATAAAAGTCGTCTACCACAATCAATGTTGTTATTAAAGCATCATAAAAATTACAACTCGAGAATTGGATCGATCGGTTGTACAAAAGACACTAGTGTGAGCGATTGTGTTATTGCAAGTGTAATAGCTGCTAAATGAAACAAGTAAGTGTACGAGAGCAAAAGTGATATTTGTGTAACCCCTAAAACAGACACACCTCCAAAAGGTGTGTCCTAACCAAATGACGTCATCAAGTTTGACTAATATAAATACCCCCACCAAGTACATCACAAAGTACGATTTTCTGAACCTTCGTCCTTATTTTCTCTCTCTACTTTCTCTATATAGCAAATACTTATCCTCACGCCGGAGGGTGGTCGCAGAGTGGCCCTCCCACCTCTGCGACGAGCCTAACGGTTTGTTCAGTGTGCAGGTTCGGATCTTCGAGTTCTTCTCAAGGTCTAAACGTGGTTTACAGTATCCAACCACTTTTTGGATCACCTATACAAGCGGATTCAAGACTTATAGACGCCGTTAATCATGCTATTAAAGCAGCTGTCGACGATGTGAAAGTCAGACGCCGGCGACTGCCGTTCAAGCACCGTTCAATTTTTTTATGTTTTATGCTTTCTTAAAGGTGGGGCTCAATGAAAACTCACCGGCGTCCGTGGCGGGTGATGGTTCAATTTCTTGTGACTTAGTATGGCCGGAGATGGTGACTAGAGCTGGCGTCGGAGATGGTGGCCGGAGTTGGGGCGAAGGGTTTGACTCTTATGAAAGAGATGGGTTTGACTCTTGTATGTTACTATGTAAATATGCTAACTAGTAATTAATATTTATTAATAATAAGGGTAAAATGGACATTTTAAATGAACGTAACTGAAACTTTTAACAATGTTAGTTACTAAGGATCATACATGTTATGAATATGCAACATCGGGCCACTCGTGTAACATTTTTCAAACCATCAAGACCAACTGTGTAATTATTGAACCATCGGGACCAAATATGTAATATTTGCAAACCACAGAGACCAAACAGGCATTTAACTCTACATCTTTGGTTCTTCAATCTTCACCCACCAACGAGCTTGAAAGTCATAACTTCATAACTTGTTGGTTCAGTTCTGTTTAAACATAAAGGAAAACATGAAAACATACCTTTGGTTGCATCAGCACAGGTTAGCAGAGAATCCAGCAATGGAGACGCAGCCATTAAGGTTGACATGATTGTCATCTTGGTCTGGTTCCTCCTTAGGGTGCTGACTGATGATGGTGGCTAAGAAAAACCGATAAGGGAATCGGTATAGGAGAGGAGATCGAATTGATGTTATGATCTTATGGGGTGTGTTTGTTTGTGAAACTGAGTAACCCTCTAACCTCCACATAATTCTCCTTATATAAGCACCCAGGAGGAAACCCAATTAGTTACTAAGGGTAATATGGTCCATCAACAATTACCAACTAATTAAATAATAGGTTCTAATATATTTTGATCTCTATTATGTAAATGATTATAATGGCTATAGATTAAATATTGTTACATAATATATTTAATCTTACATTCTCCCACTTAGCCGAGTAATCATTTACTATGAGTATTAGATAAACCTGATCAGGAGTTAACACTCATTTTAGCCTTAAACAAGTACTATAGCAGAAAAATACAGCCGTTGAATCATTATGCGACTCAGGACCCCCATTAATCATACTATAGCCTTAATTTAAAACCTAATCGTCATGATCAAAATACGCGTAAGCCCTTTGTTTGATTTGTAACTTTATTTGTCTTATATGCCATTATGTCGACTTGACATATTCTTAGAGACGTACAAAATCAAACTGATGAGGAAAAATTAACTAATACTTAGTCATTCATAGTACGATATGCAGTTGCGCATGGCCATTAACTAATACCCGTCTCTGAGCTCTCTTAATAAGACTTATGGGTAATAGCCCTTCAGTTATAGGATCCTTAAGCATATCATGAATGTATTCGATACAAACTTAGTTTCCTCAATTCGTTCATAAACGAATAATTAATTGCGTATCGAAACTTAATGCAGCACCTCTTAAACTGTTACTGTTCAAGGAGTCATGGTAGCTGACTTTATCACACTAATTCTTCAAAACATTATATGGAGTTAATAAGCTTATGAGTCCACTGATAAATTTCCAACAACATTTAGTGACTATATTATGTCGTAATAACTTAGGTTGTTAATATCAGTTTGTTATGACTCCTCCATAAGATAAGTTTTGTCTGCTGACATAAATATATACCCGAAATTACATTTTGTCATCTTTGAATATCTCAAAGTTAGAGTAATAAACCGGTTTTAATTCTCACTTCTTCTTCAAATAATAGCCTCTCGTTTCTTTTAAAGATATTGTAATACTCCATTAGATGCTTCACAATAATCTAGACATATCTAGTGTGTTGCAATGTGAGTAATATCTAAACGAGTATAGACTTGAACTTACATAAGGCTTCCAATTTAATGAAGCGTAAAAAAATAATCTCATTTATCCTATTATCCTCTAAAGGAGAGCAGTGTTTAGTTACATACGTAAGGACCCATTTACTGTTAAACTTATGGAACGATACTAATATCCCATTTGGTCTATCTCAGTATGTTATGATATCAATCACGTAAGAGATATCTCTGAGATCTATTATATCAAAGTTTGTGTTAACAATGCTTTGACTTATGTAACATATACTTGTCAAAAGAATATCATCTATATAGACAAGTTTAATTTAGTTGCTCCCACTCATTTTGAGGTAGGTACATTAATCCACTTGGTTGTTGATGAAAATAATTACGTTAGCTTTTCATCACATTATGATGTTTGCATTAACCCATACATGGATTTTATTGGCTTACAAATAAAGTGTTCTTTAACCTTCAGTTTGAAACTTTAGGTTGTTATCTAATGAACATGTAAATGTGTCAGCCATTTGTTATGGAAAATTCTTTATAATGTTCATCTAATGTAGCTTTAAACTATTATAAGCTACTAGAACAGTGATGATCCTCAAAGAAATCTTGTGTAAGATAGGTAAGAAAGACTCTTTGATAATTCATCTCTTTCTGAGTGTAACATTTGACAATCAATCATGCTCCTTTGTGTCTTAACGTTTATATTAGGATTTGGTTTTGTTATGAACACTCTTATGTAATTCAATCAAATCCCAAACGTTATACGAACACATAAAATCAGTTTTACTAGAAAACTGTTTTATTCCATTTAGAAAATTGATTGACACTAATGGCTTAATTTGAAGAGATAGGATCAGTAAACTTTTCCAAAATCCATTTCAACTTCAG
Organism: Helianthus tuberosus; assembly: GCA_030545235.1. NCBI lineage: Eukaryota > Viridiplantae > Streptophyta > Magnoliopsida > Asterales > Asteraceae > Helianthus > Helianthus tuberosus. The sequence goes on from CM060425.1 coordinate 63,719,699, forward strand.
TTAGGGAGGTTATGTAATCATCAAAACTAGTAGGCTTTTAAACCTAGATGACCTCCTGAGTTGATTATTGGGTTCATTAGAAGTTTCAGTTTTATGGATTAGCTCTTGATTAGGTTGCTATCATTTTCATTCTAAGTTTGTAAGAGTTGGTGCAGTATGGTGTACAAGAGGTGTAATGGGAGTTAAATTCGAAATGAAATTTAATGACACTCTTCCCCCCGCCTCTTGTATTCCTTGCAAATCATAATAAGGACTTTTACTGCTCCCACTGACCTTAGGAATCTTTAGGAACTCAGCATGCTTAGGGTCAAAGCTTAACGACCAATAAATTCTAATAGAGAAACAAGTTAATGACGTTAGTCGTTGTAGTTTCTCTTATTGAGAATTATGTTAGTTTAGGTAAGAAATCTAAGTGTGCCCACAATTAAGCAACAATGAAACTTTTGTAAGAGTAGCATTAGATTTTAAGGAGACAAATATTGATAGAACAGTGTCGTGATGGAGCGGTGTCTTGTACAAGAGGTGCAAACTGAGGTAATGTAAAATTTTCACTCCCCACCTCTTGCAACTAGTGCAAGTTATTAATAAGACACTTAATGCTCCCACTGATCTTTAATATCTCTATAATGCTACAAGAGAAATTTCAATGAGCTACGTGACGTGGGAACCTATCACATATACGTTAGACTTTATTTGATTTCTTTAATGTCCAGATATCATAAGAAACTTTAGGGACATATCTAATAGAAATCTAATTAAGTATATATATGAATAGATTTCTTCTAAGACCATGTACCATATGAGACAAAATTTAGATACAAGTTTATAGTCTGTTAAATGATAAATGAATTATGTCTGAATATTCCATTTGGAATAAGTTCCACGAATGTCAAAGAATGACTTATGATGGACCCATACTTATTCCTTAAGCCAAGTCATACTTAGGGCTTTAACGTCATGATTTAAAATCACTTAGAATGAGATTAGATGGAAAATCATCCTCATTAAGAAAGTCATGATGTCTCATGAATTTCGGTTATAATGGATGAAATTTATAAGTCTCATTTTCCTTTTGTCAAGTTCTCATTTACATGATAACAAAAGTTGTGAAAATGTAAGGTATCATCTAGTTTCATTTTAATAATGTTTCTATCCAGATATTTAGAACAAATAAGATGAGAGTTTAAGATAAGTGTGACTTTATGTTGACTATGCAAACCTCACAACCTTCATGACATAGCCTAAGTAATGATACTGTATTCTGATTAATAATCAGAACATGTAATGTATCGAAAAGCTTTGTTAGAAGACTGCTTATTATGGTTCTTATAGCCTTAACATTTAATTTTGTCACTAACTCTCGTGTTAATTATTTGTCAAGTTCTGGTAAGGAAACGTATGGAACTAGAGTCAACTAATCATGTGTTAATTGGAATATTGAAATTACCAGACTTAAATATCATTAGTAAGTGACTATCTCATTAATTTACCCAACTGTTCTTTTAGAATAATGGATAGTCTCGTTGCTTATGTCTAGCCTAATGACATAGTTATGCAGTGAGATTTTCCCTTGAAGAACCTTAAAGTTGGAATTAGCACTTGTAATTTGTCTATGGACCTTAGAACAATCCTCTTTTAAACTATTAGTGGTTGTAAGGTGAATAACAACTTATTTTCCAGCTTTAAACATGTATTTCTTTGTACATATGTTGCTTATCAACACACTCGTTATACTTTGGTATTTCTTGAGTGTTGTAGTTGATTTATAATGCATCAGATTGTACAAGTGAAAATCTTAGTATGTAATGTACTGGAAAAAATGTACTTATTTCCATGCGTAAGCCCTTTGCTTTATGGGTCATGGTTTTGTACATTATAATGTATTCATATATACCACTTAACTTTATAGTTTAGAGTTTCAAATTAAGGCATGCATCTTAGGAGTTCTAGTGATTATTCCATAAATAAAGATTAGTCTCAGGAAAGACGTAATCTGGAATAACTTTAGTGATAGCATTTACGTTAGAGAGTTCTTGATTATCATAATAGACATCATATTCGATTTGTCCTATTCATTATGCTCTAATTTTCTTCTTTATAATCTTTATCAGAAGAGAGCAATAGGATTATCGTGTCTTAGGAAATAATCAAGGATTTAATTTAAGAGCTAATTCTTATAGAAACTTTAAATACTTTAAATAAAGCAAACATTTTAGGTTTAGAAATTAGAGTGGATGAGATATATATATATAGAAGAAAATTATAGTGAGTAAAATTATGGGTACTTAGAAATAAGGCAGACGAAATGATCATAAAAACTAATTAAGGATCATTAAGCTAAGGATCATTATGTGAAGATATTGTGATATGTCTATTACTAACATCAAAATAATAGACTATAGCTAAAAAATTCTACTTAAACGAAAACAAAACAGCTTTGGCCAGAAGTGTAATCATTTAAGCATATGTGCAAAGTGGTTGTAACAAATCAGCTTTGGCCAGAATTGAAACAATCTCTTTAGTTATGCACTTGTTGAGTATGCCATCTATGAATGAATTAAATCAGCTTTGGCCAGAAATTAAGACATTCATGCTTATGATGCATACACAACATAGCTTTCGTAATACTTGAATAATAAGTAGATGTATCAAGTCAGCTTTGGCCAGAAATGATATATCAAAAGCTCATTCAAGTAAAGCCATTTTGGTTTTGTAAAACATTATTTGATCCTTATTAATTAACTAAGTAAATTACAAAACCATTTATTTAATAGCAAACCACCCGTTAGCGCGGATCGAACTTAAAAAATTTTTAGGTCACATTAAACAACTTAAAAAAATCTTGTGCGATCAGTAATGCATTGTGCGTTTCACGAGTCTTGTGCGATCAGTAATGCACAAAGACTTGTGCGATCGGTAAGGCCCAAAGACTTGTGCGATCCATAAGGCCCAAGTGACTTGTGCGATCCATAAGACCCAAGTGACTTGTGCGATCCGTTAGGCCCAAGTGACTTGTGCGATCCGTTAGGCCCAAGTAACTTGTGCGATCCGTTAGGCCCAAGTAACTTGTGTGATCCATAAGGCCTTGTGCGATCCATTATGTCTTGTGCGATCAGATCATATCTTATGTAATCTGATCTTGTGCGATTATCTTATGCGATCAGATTATCTTTTTATGTGATCCAATCTTATGCGATAAGTTGCTGTTTGTTGTGATAACATAACTAAAATTCGAAAATTATGAATTGTGATATAGTTTCCTATTTTATTATTGATCTAATTTTATCAGTAAATTTCGAAATCATAATTGTTTATCTCATTAACATATTTCGAAAATAACTTATTAGATAAAATAAGATCAAATTAGGAAAAACATTATACAATTCAAATCAAATTCCAAATCATAAAGGAAAATTCGAATTTATCATAAGAACATTATGAACCCTAAAAACATAAAACATGATTCTGGAACCCGAAACCTGAATTTTTAAGCTTTTCTAAAACAGATTTCGGTCATAAACATAATCCAACTAATTTTAACCCAAACTTCGGTTAAAACATGAAACATATAATTAATCCATATTTCGAAACTTTGATTGTTCATAAGATTTTCAAAGAAAAATTCTGTTTTCCAAGTTTCAATCCCAGAATTATGGATACGAAAACAGAACTGACTAATCAACATATGCTCTGATACCACATGTTGGTTCAGTTCTGTTTAAACATAAAGGAAAACATGAAAACATACCTTTGGTTGCATCAGCACAGGTTAGCAGAGAATCCAGCAATGGAGACGCAGCCATTAAGGTTGACATGATTGTCATCTTGGTCTGGTTCCTCCTTAGGGTGCTGACTGATGATGGTGGCTAAGAAAAACCGATAAGGGAATCGGTATAGGAGAGGAGATCGAATTGATGTTATGATCTTATGGGGTGTGTCTGTTTGTGAAACTGAGTAACCCTCTAACCTCCACATAATTCTCCTTATATAAGCACCCAGGAGGAAACCCAATTAGTTACTAAGGGTAATATGGTCCATCAACAATTACCAACTAATTAAATAATAGGTTCTAATATATTTTGATCTCTATTATGTAAATGATTATAATGGCTATAGATTAAATATTGTTACATAATATATTTAATCTTACATAACTTACTTATATACGAAGCTAATAACAATCCATTTAACAACTAACCATCAAGTTTTCACCCATAATTTAATCATGAACTAAAGAACATACAAAAAACTTAGGTTCCATGTTAAGAGATTTGCGTACCAAGTTTTCTTTTTCACTTGTAGGTAATCAATAGACCTAAAATCCTTATGATTCACATTCAATATGCTTCATTAATCCTCTTTTTTCTTGGTTCATCTTCCTTCACGTCGTTTTCTCCCTTAAGCGCGCACACACACACACATGAGGACTTTGTGAATATAGGAAGGTCGTGGCCCCTCTTCTCACCAATACTTATATTTAACTTTAACAACGTGGAGGATTTAGTCCCACATGTATCAATGTGCTTTATGTCCTACTTCAAAACTTGACATCAAACACTCAATGCCCTTATAATAACACAATTCTTTCATTTAGCTCTCATCAACATAATCTTACAGTTATAATAAACTTAGAAAGAGTTATATAATAAACTCGAAAATAGGGTGATATATATTTCTAGGGATATATGTTAAGTTAAAATAATGCTTTAAGACAATGTAAACTTCATTTTTAGATGATATCATGTCACAATATGAGAGATGTGATACTCGGTTGGTGGTTCTATGGTTCGTATGCGTAATTGTGTTGCGGTATGTGGTAAGCCTTTGTAATCCTACTATCTTGGTTTTAAATCATGTGATGCGAGCACGTCATACATACGATTGATTCTGTATAAAAAAGGAAAAAAAAACTAAAAGGTTAATTATACATGACAAATATAAAAAAAATACTAAACTAAAAAGCTCACGTAATAAGATGATAAGAATTGTGCTTTTTGGTTCAAATCAAGAATACGAAAATATTTACAGAACCACAAAAAGTGTTTAGAAACCATAATGGTCCAAAATAAACATATTAAGTTGCTAATCTGATTCTTTGAAGCAAACAAGTAATAGAAATTTCTTATTTGGAGAACATAGTACCTTTTAAAGAGTTAATTATCAAGTTTCTTGGTAACTTTTTGATAAAGTTGTTTTTTTTTCTACAGTTGTGGCCGATCTATTTAGTTTAAGTAAAAAGGTTCAACCTATTATTTTATTGAAAAAACCCGACCCATTTAAAAAACCTTGAAAAAACAAAACATTCCGTGTCGTGTGCATCAGGCTATGCGGTACGGGGTTCGTCCCCGCCCCGTCCAGGATCGGCGCCGGCCGGAACACCATTTCGCCCCCTCCCTAGCGGCGGCCTCCCTGTCTTCCTCCGGATAATTGTGACGGGCCTCCCCCTCTCACACACACTTATACATACAAATGAACTTCGATTGGACTCATTCCAGCGGCGTTGGAACCGGCTCATCGAACCCTAACTAAGATCTCTTAACCCTAAACCCTAAATCCTAAACTCTAAACCCTAAAGCTAAAAAATAAGGCTAAAACCTAAGCTAAACCGTAAAATCTAAACTATAAATCCTAAAAGCTAAACCCTAAAGGCTAAACCTAAAGCTAAACCCTAAACCCTAAAGCTAAACTCTAAACCCTAAAGCTAAACCCTAAGGTTAAACCCTAAAGCTAAACACTAAACGCCAAACCCTAATATATTTAGAGTTTAGGGGTTATGATTTAGGGTTTAGGGTTAAGAGATCCTAGTTAGGGTTCGACGAGACGGTTCCAACGCCGCTGGAATGGTCCAATCGGAGTTCGTTTGAGTCGGTTCCCCACTGTTCCCCACTTTTTTAGTGTTCCCCAATGAACCTCACACTATATATATATTAGGTTCATCCCCCATTTCCTTAGTTTCATCCCCTTTGCAACATCCTCACACCCATACTACGTGGCGCTTACGTGACGGATCATCCTCCAAGGATGGGCCATCACCATACCGCATAACCTCATAGCGCATTATGCGACATAGTGCATTATGTGAAAGCGTCGCATCGTTAAAACCAATCCTACTATCACTTGGAAAAAGAAGCCACACTAAAAAGGTTTACCTAAGGTGAGTTTAAACGAATACGTCATCTTAATTATTATTATTATTTTCTTTTACCGAAACAAATGTAATTTAAATACATGTTTGCTATATTGGTTTAAGCGAGCTTGAACATAAAAGCAAGATCATTTGTTAGATGAGTAAGAACTTTGTATGCTTGGCTCGATCTGCCTACATGACCCCATTAATGATAGAAATATATGTATTTTGTTACATGACCCCATTAATGATAGAAATATAATGTATTTTGTTGGTTATAACAAATATATATATAGAATGGTAAAAATATTTTACACTATATACTAATATATTTTATATTATTATAACTATAATATACTAATATATTTTATATTATTATAACTATAATATAGTTAAACATATAAATAACATAAGCCAGCCCTTGGTGGGCGAGAAACATCACCAGTCAGGGCATATTTTATCCGTGTTGCAAATCAAAAAAAGATCCTACATATGTTATATATTTATTTAAAAAAATTATAAAACCCAAATAAAACATATACTTATATCTAGACCCAATTAAAACTACCAATCTCAAAATTTATAACTTAAGCCCATTAGGTATTAGCCAAACACCCATTTTAATTAAAAAAATAATAATAACACTGTGAGAAAAATAAAAAAAAAGGTTACATTATCTATTTCGTTAAGGCCTAACACTGTGTTCCCGAGTTTCATTAAATGAGAGAAAAAAAAGATTTGGAAGGAAATAATTTTTAGATGTGTTCCAGAGTTTCATTAAAGGAGGGAAGAGAAGAGAAAATGAGAGGTTTTTTTGCCTAAATTTAATCTTTCCAATTTGGAAAGAAACAGAGAGAAGAGAAAAGAAAATGAGAGAATCATTTCTTTTCTCCCCTTAACTTAACTCGGGAACATAGCGTAAATGACACATTTTCCCGAACTTAAATATGCCACCTGAATTCTCAAGACTGGCTCTGATAAATAATAATTAGATCTGTATCAATAAAACAGTTAACTAACTAATAAAAAAGAGTCGAGTCAGGCAAAGTGCGAGCTTAATGTTTGTTTTACAAACATAGCTCGAGCTTTGAATTCTAGAGTTCAAAACGAGCCAAGGCGAGCCGAGCTGGCTCATGGTTAGCTTGATCATAATTGTTAACCGGCAACCCACATGTGTTTACCATTTCCCTAAACTTTACGTTACATTTCCAGCAGCAGCAAGGGTTTAAAGAAGCGGAGGAAGTTTACCTCCTTCGATCCGCACAAGGCCGCCATGGTTTCTCACACCACGTGGTTGCGCTATCTCGCCAGACGTTTCGAGTACTCACTCGCTCTCAGCTACAAGGTTCCCCCAATCCTTACCTAATCTTATCACTTCACTTCCATTTAGATCTTTATTTTGCTACCTAACGGAATAACCATTGTTCTATAAGGATTGAATTAACATTTTTACGATGCAAAAATGGTTAAAGGAATGATTTTGTGACCGTATTGAGGTTCTAAGGGTTTACTTGCTTTATAACAATATAGATGTCTGTTTTTGCTCACTGTACCCTCTAATGATTATTGTGTGTAAATTTAGTTTGTAATTTGCCTCATGAACCTTTAGTTTTTATCAGTTTTAATTGGAGAAATTGAACTATAATGCAAAAGTAGAGGTGTTGTGGACGTATTGATGTTAAACCTAGGTTATTGATTTGGGGTTTATTACGAAACCGCCTCAACGTTTTTCGTTTTTTTCTTTGTAGTGCTTGTTATGCAGTTACTGTAGCTAACTAGCTATATGGAATAATCATGCGGTTTAATCTCCTCGACGAATTACAGTCTATAGAGTCTTCCTTTTGATATTTGTAGTCAATAAATGCTACTTTTGTTATTTGATCCTCTATCGTGAACTCATTTTAAAGTCGCACGAGATTGAACAAATTTAGGGAAACACTAGTTCAAGCTGGAAATAACAACAGTTAATAACTTCATAGCGTATGTCATGCTTTAATTTTGAACAGGACTTCTGCACAATTTTGTATTTTGGTGGTTTATCACATAATTATAAAGTGTATGAATTGTAGAAATTAGCAGTTTCTAGGTTCGTAAGCATGCGATCTGAACTCTTGAATCGTATCCACACGTTTAAAAATTTAGTTATACAATGCTCTATAGTTCATTTTATGTGCTTTTTTTTAAAGAAAAGAAGATAAAGAAGCGACGCTTAAGAATGTATACATGACAATAACACCACTTACCAGAACTAGCGGGGGGAACTGTAGCATGTCAGTTTGCACATTGTTAAATAGTGGTGCCTTGGTCGTAAAAAAATACAGGCTTTTTGAAAGGATTTAAAGGAACTGCATTCCATTGGAAGAATATACAGGTAGGGTAACCGGTAATTAGTAATGATCAGGTAAAGAAGAAATTACAAGAAAATTTAGACTCGAGCGAATTGTTATCATAGTGGGCAAGTGTTATTATATGGGGCATGTGGCTGAATTTTGTCTTAGCTAAAATTAAAGTTATCAGCAATACCTGTTTCGTTCCTAAATTGGTCACCAGACTAAACTTTCGTTTAATTGATCTCAGTAAATGGAATTTGAAGTCCTGAACCTAGAGTTTTGTTCTTGGTCTCTTACTTGAGTCAACCCATGGAATGCATTAGCGTATAGAGTTCTTTTTACTTAGTAATAGTGTAATACAACATAGACATCGTTTAACTTTGAAAAGGAAAACTAGAATCTTTATTTTAACCGTCAAAGACTTTTGTTCTATTCAAGACAACATAACGTGTGTTGTGTGATGCAACTCCCTTCTTCTACCACCAAAATAAACAGTAACGAGTCTTCTATAAACTTCTGTCATTGAATAAGTAGGGTAGTAGACATATTGTAATATTAGGAACTCAGAAACACTTGATTGAAAAAGGAGAAAAGAGTAAGACGAAGGGCTTATGCTCTTGCGGCTGCGCACATAACAATTAAAGAGAAAATGAATATATACAAGTCTTTGCTTATATTGATGGTGAGTTTTCAAAGATTTAGCAAAAATCTTGTCATTTTTTATCGAACAAAAGATCTATGGCTATCACTTATGCTATATTCAAACTTTTTACAATTTCTGTATATAATCATATACAGTGAACGCATTTGATGCAACACACATCTTCTCATTGTTACACACCTACACCCTCTCTTGTAAAAGGGCAGTTTTGCTGGTAGCCAATTAGCCATATATTTACTTCTTAAAAGGAAGCTGCTATAATTCCATTTAATGGTTGCCTGTAGACGCGTGTAAACACATATTACTTGATAATGTTTTTTATTTTATACTATTTACTCCTTTTGCAGAGCTACGAACATGGTAAAATCACGAATAGAGAAGTAGGAGACAATTTTTGGAAAACTTTTTTCCAAGGAAAGTTGACATTTTTGCATTGGAACAAGGGAGAGGAAATGGCTCCGACAATAGCAGCAGAAGGGGGAACTCTTCTTGTCCGGAAACTACCAGCTGCAGACCCGCAGTAATCCTACTAAACTGCTGTTATGCTAAAAAAAGTTTATAAAAAAATCCTGACAAATATCTTGAATTAATCTTGCTGTCATTTGTTTTGCTTAATTGCGTGTAAATGCTTTTGGTAGGCGTGTTTATGTTGGGGATGTGGTGGTGATGAAGGACCCTGAAAAATCAGACAATTATCTAGTAAGAAGATTGGCTGCCATTGAAGGGTATGAAATGGTTTCCAAAGATGAAAAAGATGAACCTTTTGTACTTGAAAAGGATCAGTGCTGGGTGTTAGCTGACAATGACAAGTTAAAGCCTAAGGTATTTCGCAATAACCGTTACTATGTGCTCAACTGTTAACAAAAGTTTTTTTTTCACTAGTTGGAAAGTCACGTATCTTGCATCTTCTACTATAAAACTTGCATATTAAAAGGACTTAATGCTATTTTGTCCCTTTCTTTACTTAATAAAGTAATTCACTTTTAGTAATGATTAAATGGGGGTAGAAGTAAATCAGGATTAAGAATTTTTTGAAACAATTAGGTTGCATGTAGTTGAGGAAAAAAATCTCCAATTCTTCAGAAAACTGGGGGAGTTTATTATTATTATTTTCAGAAAAGCGTTGAAAATTTGAAAAATGTGCTCCAAGTGCTGTTACATTTTCTGATACAGTCCAACAAGACAACAACAATGGGCCGAATGACAATGACTTAGGGAAATAAGCTCATGCGATTCTTTGATTGAGTGGAGCCCAAGTAAAGAGTCGGTTGAGCAAAATAGAGATAAGAAATAGTCTTCAACTAAGTGGGACATCATGTGCTGTTAGTGGCTTTAGAATAGTTGCATATTTTCTTATTTCATGCATACGTGGGGATCACCTCCGAATAGCTAGTTTGCATATTTGAATTCGTTGTAATTATCTTGAGAAATTAGATCTGAAAACTGTTGCAAATTGCAGTCTTGTTCATCTATTTCTTAGAGCCTAACCCACTCAACGGGTCTATTGAGTATTGAGAGATTGACCATCTCGAATCGGTCTTCTAGTTAGTTAATCGGAAACAATATTCAGATGGACTTGTTTTCCACATTTTCTTTACGTATCAGTTTCTCCTCTAAAAATAGAATATAAATACAAATAAGACAACAATTGAATCTCCCACTTGGAAATAAAAGAGTAAACTGCCAAAATGGTCCCTGAGGTTTGGTCACTTTTGCTACTTTAGTCTAAAACTCAAACCTTTTGAATCTGGGTCCCTGTGGTTTCAATTTTGTTGCCATTTTCATCCAAAATCAAAATTTTGTTGCCATGTTCAATTTTGTTGCCATTAAAAAGACAAAAAAACTGGATGTTAACTGAAAAATATGACCAGATTTTGTTTTTGGATGAAAATGGCAACAAAATTGAAACCACAGGTACCCAAATTCAAAAGGTTTGAGTTTTGGACTAAAGTGGCAAAAGTGACAAAACCTCAGGGACCATTTTGGCTGTTCACTCGAAATAAAAAAAAAGTTGAAAGGTTACATTTTTTTCAATGGGCCAATTGCAAAAGCAACAAAAATGATTTTAAAGAAATAAAAGTCCATTAAAATATTAAATCTGCAAGACACACATAAGTATATAGTAAAATGCGAGGGGAAAATAAAATTCAACCAAAACCTGCACTACTTAAAACTAAAAAACCAAGCACAAACACCGGCAGCCCATATTAAAACCTCACGACCCAAGACAGAGAAGTAAGACCTTACCCAACTGCAACCCCTTTTTGCAGCTCATCCCAAACCTACTTTTAAGTGTATCTTCCAATACCTGTAAGATCCTTAGTTCCTTGCAACAAACCACCATCTATAACATCTAACAACAAACTGTTTCCAGATTCAAATTTCAAACATTCAAGAACCTGCATCAAGATCATCCTTATCATTATAAATCAATGGAAAATGCTATATTAATGAAAAATTCTCAATTTACAAGTTCATTAGAGTAAATATTGTTTATGTCATAACTTTTGCATCTCAGAAAGATTACAAGCTCAGCATTATAACAACAAACTATATCTAATACCCAACTGACATCATAAGTTCATAACAATTCTACTATGATAGTGGCCATGAGCATGCTTATATCGAGTCTTGTTATTGTATTAAGCTCTGTAGATCATAGTATTAAATACCAATTTTAAGTACGAAAACAAAAATAATTTATGGTTTAGGGATATTATATAAATAATCTACAAACCTACAACTACCAAGGGTCAAATACTATTTAGTGTTTAGAGCATGAGAATGTATAACATAGTTCAAGATAACAAAGTCAAGTGCCTATCATAGGGCTTGCTGTGGATAATGATTTAGATTTCATTAGTTGAAATGGGAAAGTATGAAAACATAAATCAAGTGTTTATGCTTTATATTCTAGTGCCAAATATTACAAGAACGCGCAATCGAACAAATGAAATCAAAAGTGGACAGGAATCCATTTTAGGCTTTCCACCGATTATTAATTTGTGAATTATGATCTCATAATGAATTTGTTGGGATTCACCTAATCCCCGCTGTTGAATGAGCAAATATGGGAAGTTACAAGAAGCATGCATTTCTTGTTAATGCTATTTGGATATTAGGGTTTCAAAAACTCGAACGTTATTTGAAATCAATAAAACATAAAACAGTCTCATTTCTGCAACTAAAGACCCCATGGTTATGTAATTTTTGGAGACAGAATGATGAGTATAACGATTTCGTAGTCCAGACCCCCCCCCCCCCTCTCCTGCATTTTCTTTTGTGTAAATTACCTTAATATATACGTGTGTATAGCTTTCTTATGCATCCTTTTACGCTTTCTTAAAGTCTTACTTCGCATTTTTTAAAAATTTTCAGGAAGCTAAAGATAGTCGATTATTCGGTCCTGTTTCCATGGATGACATAATCGGCAGAGTCTTGTATTGCTTGAGAACAGCCGTCGATCACGGTCCCATTCAGAACAGGTACTTTCTTGAACTAGATGAAACATGATTTACACATTTTGAGTACATGAAAACTTTAAATAAATGAAACTTTATAATATCGTTATAGTATGCGCGACTGAGCGTTGTTGAAGTAAACAATTCATGATCTCACATTTTATGATAATATTATAACGCGTGTTTATTGTTGCATTCGCCAGTCAATTCAGCATGCAAAAGGACCTGCCCGTATTGGAAGTGGAATTGGATGTTGACGAAATGGCCAAAAACCACAAAGCTTAGAAAGTATTTGCATCAAAGAAACTCCTTTCAAATATGTTTGTATGTACTCTGTTTCCACCAGATTTGAATATGTTCTTCTGAAGAACCAAGAGTCAATAATTAAAGTTCGGATTTTTTCCTTTCAATTCTTGTGATCTTCAAGTCAAGAGAAACATATTTGGAGAGAAGATGGTGTGTTCTTATCGTGTTCTTTTATACTTTCCAACTTCGGTCCAGTTTGCTGATAAGGGTTTCATTTGAGCAGTTGATAATCTCATAATCTTGCTTGGATTTCTTTATTTTTTGATTACCAAACTCTTCAAGAATTCTGTTCTTGATTACTTACCTACATGTGCCCTATTTATCACTTGCAACAATATTCATACTCGAGCATGTCTTTGAAATATTCATTTCATTCGAGTTATTTTAAGAAACGAGCTAACGTCAAGACTCAAGACTGTGTATATTAGTCGATTACAAATTACTGATTAGCGATCTTTTGTACATCTTCTATACGAGGATTGTTAGATCCGAACTTAAGAAATAAGACACACACGAAGGTTGGATAAAACATCACATTCTAAGACGAACGGACTTGTAACGTTTGAATTCTTACCACATGATTATCCAAAAGAAATGTGCTAAAGTTGATATTTTGATGTGGTAAAAATGTAATGAGTGTGGTTTAAAGCAAAGAGCAACGGTCTTTCAACGTCCAAAGTGTTTTAGAGTGGTCCTTACGTTGTCTCAATGTACCTTTTCTGAAGTTCTTTCCTTACCTCTTTGAATGGAAATCAAACCCTCAATCAACTTGAAAATAAGTTTTAGTTTTTAGGCAGTTTGTTGCTTGATATAGTATAAGAAGAAGTGAGGCCGTGTAAGCTTATTGTTATACTTTTAAACATCTATATTTGTAATTAGTGATATCCATCTTACATATAATCACATTAACATACACCTTAAGTGTCTTATATTATAGAAGTGAGGTCCTTCCGTTGATTCTTATCTCTTATTACATTATATGTTATCTTCTATTTTTTATATTATATTATATTATAGGAATATTGGATTTTAGTAATCCCAACTATTCGCCGTTGCCGCCAACAGTCTCAACTTAAAAAATAACCACTGGTAGTCCCAACTATTGACATATTGGCCACCATTGGACTCTGACTAACAGAACCCTAACGCCGTTAGTCTCCGGTCGTCGGAAAACCATTTTTGGGACTAAAGGTCCGTAATAAGGTTACCAAAAAAGGTTCCTAAAGGTCCGTAATAAGGTTACCAAAAAAGGTTCCTAAAGGTCCGTAATAAGGTTACAAAGAAATTTGGGACGAAAATGTTGAGTTTTCCGGCCAAATATGAGTTTTCCGTCGACCAGAGGCTAACGACGTTAGGGTTCTGTTAGTCAGGGTCCATTAGTGGCCAATATGTCAATAGTTGGGACTGCCAGTGGTTATTTTTTAAGTTGAGACTGTTGGCGCCTTGACGGCTAATAGGCGAATAGTTAGGATTATTAAAATCCAATATTCTTATATTAACTATATACAATATTATACAGTGATTACAAGTAGAAGCAGCATAGCAACTTTATAATATAACATGATTATTTTTTTTAAACATTCAGTTTCACCTCTTATACTTTAATAATATATACCTTTAACCTTTTTAGTTTTCATAAACTTGATTTTCCTCAATAAGTCACGTTTTTTTAACGGCAAACTAACATACTCCTACGTACTCCTATATACGCGTTTCGTAAGATTTGAATCCTTCATCTTTAGGACAGAAGGGAGACACCTTAACCACAACATATCCTTTGGAGCATGGTTGCAAAACTTGCTAGGTGTTCACTAGTCGGTCAACTGGGGAGTTGAAAGTACTCGGCCTAGGCGAAAAGTACTCGGACATGTTAAATTATAAAAAAAATTAGTTTTCGGGAAACTACATATATGTGTCAAATATTATAAGTTTACTAATAATTATAAAAAAATATGTAAGTATCAATATAAATAAAAAATACATGATCAATGAGTAAATTATTTCAAAAAATATATTTATTCCTTCTTTAATATGATAAACAAGTACCCGGAAAATACTTGGCCTCCGAGACCTTGTTCTATTTTAGAGACATACGTCGCGTTAACTTTTAAAACAGAAGCAATACATCAAGTTTTGCATTATTTGTAAACGAACCGAACGTTCAGCGAACAGTTCGTGAACCGTTCAGCGGGAAGTTCGTTTATGTTCGTTCGTTTAATAAACGAACGAACATAAACAAGAAATTCCTTTCGATTAGCTAAATGAACGAACATGAACAAAGGTCTCGTTCGTTCAATTGTGTTCGTGAACGTTCGGTAAGGTGTTCGTGAACATTCGTTCATTTGCATTCGTTTATGTTCGTATGTTCGTCTTTTAATTAAAGATTTTTATACTTTCATATATTTTATCTATACTTTTTATACTATTAAACTTTTATTTATATCATTACCCTAACAATTAAACTAGGAAACCCTCTTTCACCTTGTTTATGCACCGTTTCCCTTTCTTTTCTTATTATTTACATCGACGAATATGATCTACCTCCGTTCCACAATAAGGGATTCAAGTTCTAGTGCTACTCTCTTGGCCATCCACCTTCAAATTGTAACACCTCGAAAATTTACGTCCTATAATGTCTTGACACGTGTCATAACCTTTGAACGTGTGAAAGAATGTTCTTGAAGGACTAAAGTTGACAAACCATGAAACTATGTAGATATAAGGGGTCAAAGTGTCAACAACGAATAAATATACTTTACAATAACCCTACATGATGTTTATAACCTTAAACGAATGGATCATGGATCATACGAAGCGAATTGTGAAAGAAAGTGAGAGATTACAAACTACAGGGGTTAAATGTGTCAACATGTTAAAGATATACCTCTGAGTGACCTTTTAGCAAACCCGAAGCCTTGTAACGATTAATTATGCTCACTAGAATGCACCATAAAAATTTCACCAAGTTTCGTTACCGTATGAGAAAGTTATGATAAAATTCGTGTGTGAGGGTTAGAATCGTCAACATTGAAAATTAGGGCTTTTCGGGTGATCACAAAGTTACCCGAGGACTTCACAAAGATGGTATAAGTCTTGAAGCCCTTATAAATCAAGTTAGAGGGTTTATAATGCAAGAAACAAGGTGAAAGCGACGTTTAGAAGGACCGGGGACTGAAAATGCAATAACGGAAAACTTGAAACCTGAAGTCATGTCCCAGGCGGCCCGCGTAAGGATTGCTTATATCTCAGGCGGGCCGCGACAGACCTGCAGATGCGAAAAAACAGGCAGGTGCCTGTTAAGCTGTTATAACCGACTTTAATTGATGGTTTTCGACTCTATGGGCTTGTCTAAGGTGGTTTACAGCTTGTAGAGGCCATATACATGCATCTTGGATCATCTTACACTCATTTGGAATCAATCTTTGATGATCAAAAGTTCTTATAAAAAGTCTTATGTTCAACATTCAACACATATCAACTTCTGGACATTTGGGGGAGCTCTGGAACTGATACAAGGCTCACAAAACATCTATTAGACTTACGTAAGTATCCTTGACCCTTCTAAATTGAGTCTTGATTCGTTTATAATCTAGAAGTCAAACCGTCGTAACTACGGTTTGACTTGGCGATAAATCATAATCGGTCCAGAGATTTGTCGAAACGAAAGTTGTTACAAGTTGGTAATATTGTGGGAAATTAACCCTTAAAAGGGCACCCTTTGATTCCCGATCTAACTATGTCGTTCGTCGAGTCAAACTTCTTCCGAAAAAGTCAACAGAACCATAAATCGCAAAATTAACGATACAGAAGGCGTGTAACCTGTTTTATCAGTTATATAATCTGAAAATAAGTATAATAACTTGTCTAAGCTTGTTTGATTCGATAACTTTCTGTTTTGAACCGATTCGGAGCCGAAAGTCGCATAGTTTGACTTTCTGCTTTGACCTCGATTCTGACCCGGTTTTGATAGGTTTAGACATGCCTTAAAGTTCCATTAGGACCTAGTTACATGTTAGTATAACCCTCTGCGTTTATACTACTCGAATCCCTAATTGTCCGATGTTTCCGTTAAATTGCCAAATGTTGACCATATTGCCCTTATGATTATAAAACGAGATTTTTGAAGAAGTGAAAGGACAATAACCTTTGTTACTGATTATTGAACATGTCTGCAAAATTTCACGTCAATCGGAAGTCTAGATTAGGAGTTATGCTTAATGACGTAATTATAACGTTTATTAGTAATTAAACGGCGTCATTAGCGTAAAACCTATCTAAACCAAATTTTTACACCAAACCTTTTACCCACTGATGTAATATAATATTTTGGGATTTTTGAAGATTTTTAATTATTTTTAAACTGATCATAAGCTAGGATTATCGCCTTAATTCGGTAAATACCAAATATGCCCTTTTCGGCCATAAAATGAGTTTTACAAATCCTTTTGATGCCAATCCAATTGCTACTGATTTCAAATAATAAATATAGTATTTTGAACCTGTTGAACTGATCAGAAAACTCAGAATCCTATATTAACCCGTAAATCGATTAAAACGACATTATACGCATATTAAACGCATAGTTAGGGTTTAAAACTATTTTGGCATATAAGACTTATAACCAAATGTTATAACCTGTTAAAATACGTTATTTTACTAATTTATTCAGACCCGGATCACAGAAGCTTAATTGATCCCTTTTATAATCTTTAAAATGACCAAAATACCCCTTCGGGGCTTAATAAGAGATTAAACTCGTTTTGGGCATAACGGAAGGTATCCTACTGATATCACAACATATTTAAGGCATGTTAACTTAGGAAACCTGTTTAGGACTCTTATGGTTACCCGTTACGCTTCATACGCGTTCGGTTCGGTTTATGTAACTAGTTTACATAAATTAACCGAAACGGGTCAAACCTTATCGGTTTTATCTCAAAATCCAGATTGTGTATAATATACCCATATTATACAAGTCTCCGAACTTGTCGGGTCTAAATCACATTCTATTCCGGTCTTCGCTTTATAATGCGTTTAAACCATACCTTCCTCTTGAAAACTAATCGGTCTAAGTCATGGCTTAATTAAAGACCCATTAGGATTCTAATAGGTTATTAAAAACCTTCGTTCCAGATTTAGGAGCCCAGTAAAAGCTATCTGTACTTGCTGATTTGATACGGCTGGGATTGAATTTATATTTAGCTCAGGTAAATACTTTTAACTTATTTCCCTATACGGGCTTGGGGTACGGTATATAAAATACCGCTTGGTCGGGCGTTGAATATTTAATCTTATTATGGTTAAATTTTTGAGATGTCTCCGTTTAATTTGTTTTGTTTACTTAAAGCCTTTGGGGGGTTAATGACCGTTGTCCCGGATATCCCTGGCATCATTCTACGAATGGCCACGACCTCAGCACCGGGCGTAGGCGTACGCTTTCGGTGTCTCATCTACATAAAGTGGTGTGTCCATTAATCTTTAACCCGGCTCGATCCGGGCTACTGAACGCATAAGGAACATGTAAATCCTGTACAAGTTTATATATTAGATAAGTATCCCAAGTTATAAAATATTATTTGTGCCATGTGCATTCAAATCAATCATTTTATTAAACATTTTCAAAATGAGTCGGTTGATTGTATTTACCAGTGTAAACTGGCGTATTTTCCCAAAAAGGCTAAGTGCAGGTACTAATTGGAATTGGCTGGCTACTCCTAGCATCAATAAAGAGTCTCGCAAGCTTAGATGCCTAAAGTCTGTTGAACCATGTTATTTTACTTACGATCCGCCTGTGGATCCTTTACTTCCGTCATAATACTTTGATGTACATTATTTCGGATTTGTAATATATTTATCCTTTTGCTTCCGCTGTGCATTTAAATATTGTGTTGTTTGACTATGATGTTGCCAACCACGTCACGATACTCCCCTACCAGGCCCACCGGTGACACGTGGAAATTTGGGGTGTGACACAAATTTATTTGTGTTCGCTTGTGTTCATGAACCGTTCGTGAACACGCTCATTTCCTTAATGAACGAACACAAACATAAAATCTCGTTCGGTAAGTGTTCATGAACCGTTCGTGAACACATTTATTTCCTTAACGAACGAACACGAACAAGGCCTCGTTCGTGTTCGTTCGGTTCATTTACAGCCCTATGTGTATGATATTAAGGGCATGTTTGGCTAAGCTTTTCCAACCAACTTATTGACTTAATCAAAAAGGCAATAAGAAGTTTTAGTGTTTGGCTAACATAAAAGTCCTTTTTAAAATGACTTTTTGAAAAGAAAGAAAAAGAGTTTTTGAGAAGTTAACATGTTGTGACTTCTTGATCAACTTATAACTTTTCAAACATCAAATTACCAAATCACCCCTTATTTTAACACCCTTATATGAAAGAATGTCTCTTTTAGTCATTTTACATCAATAAGCTAAGCCAAACACTTTTTAAAAAACAAATTATTGACTTATTGGCTTTTCCCACCCCATAAGCTAATCCAAACACTAGGGGTGTGCATGGGTCAGTTTGGTTCGGTTTTTAGTATTAACCATAACCATAACCGCTAGTTCGGTTATGGAGTTTTGGTAACCATAACCATAACCAAACTTCGGTTACGGTTAATCGGTTATGGTTAATTTCGGTTAAGTAACCAAGCAATGTTTGAAATAAATAGGGTTGTGCACGATTTGAACTTAGCTTGAGCCTATTTTATAAGATAACGGGGACTAAACTTTTTTGTTAAACTACCGATTTAGGGTTTTTTTAATAAGGTAATTCTCATACAAAAACAATCATGGCCATAACACCTTAGTTCTTTATCAAAATAAATGACATCTACATCAAGATCATTTTGTTACTAACATACTTTTATCTTAGTAAAAACCCTCTATATGGTTTTGTAAAACACAAATCCACTATATAAAGTTAACATCACAAGTTCGGTTTGGTTTCGGTTATATTGGTTAACCAAAGCTTCATAACCATAACCATAACCGATTGAGCGGTTATACAAAGTTTCATAACCATAACCATTGGTTATATTGGTTATCGGTTATTAGTGGTTCGGTTATATCGGTTATGGTTCGGTTATCGGTTATGGTGGTTAATTTGCTCACCCCTACCAAACACTTTTTTTAAAAACTCATTTTCAAAAAGTCATAAGTTAATATGTCCTTTTCCCAAAAATTACTTTTTAACTTAAATAAGCTTAGCCAAACATGCCCTAAGAAACAAAATCCAAAACCAACATAAATATTAGAGTAAACTTCCGTTTTGCTCCCTGTGGTTTGCTCACTTTAACGGTTTTGCTCCAAACCTTTAAAAATAGCCATTTTACTCCCTGATGTTTCGGTTTTTTTGCCAGTTTGCTCCCCGCCTTTAACTCAATCCAAATTGTTTGTTTTTCCATTTTGCTCCCCGCAGGGAGCAAACTGGTAACAAAACCAAAACATCAGGGAGTAAAAAGGCTATTTTTAAAGGTTTGGGGCAAAACCATTAAAGTGACCAAACCACGGGGAGCAAAACGGAAGTTTACTCTAAATATTAAGCTTTTGTTATTTAGTATTTTTAAAATGTAAAATAACCTACCTCTGGTAATATCTAAACATTTTGCTTTTTTCTTATTGAAAAGATAAGCATAATGATTTCCAAATTTGCCCCTTGAAGAATCACATATTACAGGAGAGGGTTCTCCCTCCTGACCTCTAAAATGCAAAACCCCTAACACTCCACCAAAAACCTTTACTCCACCAAATGTTGCCGGCGTCTCATCTCATCTCTCACGGCGTCCCCGCCGGTAAGTTTTCCGGCCGTTTTTAACGGCTATCTCCGAATCAAATAGTTGTTTACACTTGTCAGCCGATTTACCTTTATCCATGTATTATTACTTTTTCATTAGGGTATAAACCTCTTTTCTTCAAGAAATTGTTATCTTTTTTCTATGATTTTTGGGTTTTGAATGTTTGTGAGGTTATAGATTCCGTTGGGGTGTTTCTAGCTTTCTGGGTTTTGGAATGAGTTTGCTTTTCTATATGGTTTTCCTGTTTTTACGTGTTCGAACGCCAACCGTTCGATGAAATGTCTGAATGGTTTCACAAGCTGAAGTTTGGTTTAACCTTAACCGTTGATGCCTGCAGCGCCCAGTGGCGGACCCAGGATTTTTTTCGTGGGGGTGCGGAATTTTTTTTAAAATCTTAGGCGTCTAGATATATACATAAAAAAACCGGTTCGGGTCGGGTCGGGTCGGGTCGGGTCTCTATGATCACCAAATTTGGACCTAAACAAGTAACAACATAAGCAAAACACACGATCCGATTTTATACTATACTCTAACCATCCCTTGTATTCCTTTCGGTCATACCATTCTTGTTTGAATTTTCTCGACTCTTTACCTTGAAACGTTGATGTTGGATATTGAATACCCGTTGGTTGACATGGTCCTCTTAGTAGGTATGCCCTTCTAATATCATCTCGTTGATTCACGTTGTATGATGCTATCGCCTTGCGATCATGAGGATCCGAGGGAAGATCATTCACATCAACAAAATCGGAAGATGATCCGATTTCATCCGCTTTCCTCTTGTTGAGAAATCGCGCCATAACATCTTTACTCATTGTCCCTGTCACATACAAAATAAACAATATTCCTTAATTTCAATTCCTTAGTATTTCTCCAGGAGCTCATGTAATGAACATCCGTTTGAAATCCTCAATGATTTGCTCAAACCTTGTAACTTTCCCGTTGAGATCAGCTGTGAGTTTAAGTGCTTCTTCTTCAACCAACTTTGGTTGAGCAGCTATTTCCTTCACCAAACTTTATGCTCTATCAGTGTCGGCAAAGCTTTATCAGACAACAATATTCAAATGAAATGTTTATTGAACCTTAAGCATTTAGTGGGCTGTTTATGATTTCTTTTCTAACTAAAGCACATGGGCCAAATACTCAATACACCCTGATTGGACCTCCAATTTCACATTACATGTGCTGAAACAATCAGTATTGAAACACTCAAACAAAACACGTGAATACTGAATTAAAAACAAATATAATGGCCGATAACCATTATACTTCACATGCAAACTGATAACTTTCAACATTTTTATATAAATTCTAACATTTTTTTCTAAGGGGTGCGGTCAGAATTTTCCAAGGGGTGCGGTCGAAATTTTTCAAGGGGTGCGGTCGGGATTTTTCGCGAAAAATAATACTAAAATTTTTTTTTTCAAGGGGTGCGGCCGCCCACCCACGGGCATATGTAGGTCCGCCCCTGGCAGCGCCTCTAGCAAGAATTTTCTTGCTTAATTTGACTGCTTTAGTGCAAAATTCGTAAACCCCCAATCTGAGGAGTTACACTCTGATTATTAGATTGCATACTGCTACTTTTTCAGTAAAAAAATGGTACTCAAACCCATGAATTTAAGCATATTGATGGAGTAAAAATGTTAAACAATCATTATCTTATGTATCAGTTTTCTCAAAATTATAGAATTTGTAATAATTTTGAAAATGAAAATCAATATTGCCAAATTATGGTGCAGCTCTGCTAGTGTATTCTTTTTCCTTTATATGTTAACTGAGATGGTAACTTGTAATATCCTATAATAACAACTGAATATTTTTACACTACCCAAATTCGTTTGCAGCGTGTGCGTCCGCACAGTTCCACGCATGCTCTTTGGGTTAAATTGCTAATAAAAATTCTTCTCTCTTGTAAATAGGGGTGTAAACAAGCTGAGCCGAGCCCGAGCTCGTTTAGGCTACTCAAGCTCGGCTTGTATAGAGCTCTATGTCTAAAGCTTGAGCTTGGCTTGTTTATTTAATTATTATTGTAATATATTTTTATAATACTTTTACATATACATAATATTTATTTTATAAATATATTAAATAAAGTTATATAAATAAAAGCTTGTTTAGGCTTGCGAGACGGCTCCAGCTTGATAAGTGAAGCTCGGGATCGAGCACGGGCTCTAGCTTGTTTAAGCTCGGCTCGATTCAAGCTTTTAACAAGCTGATCTCGAGTAACACACGAGCGGCTCGGCTCGTTTACACCCCTCCCTGCATGACAATTTAAACAATTACTCTATTTCTTGTTTTCCTCAGGTCATGGAACATCAGAAGGCAGGTGCCTAAGGGCATTCACTGTATCTCCATGTTCTTTTTGCAACAACAATAAAAGGTTCCTACAAGTCAAAATCGTACCTTCTGGAAATTTGACTTGTGCTTCAAGGGGTACCACGTCTTTCATTTGCAACGCAAATTCTAGCGGTCAAAGAAGAAACCCAGATTTTTCAAGGCAAAATAGACAAGGCTATTCAAGAAACAAGAATAAAAATCACGAAGATCGAGATGCCATTGACGGTTTCGAAGACTCTGAAGTTTTCTCTTCAAAAAACGGCCAGTCTTTTCTTTCCAGTTCTCCCCCGAAATTCCAATCCACCGCAGCTCCCGGGCCTAGAGAGAGAGAAATTGTGGAAATATTCAGAAAGGTCCAGGCCCAACTAAGAGAACGGGCTGCACAAAAGGAAGAGAAAAAGGTTGAAGATTCGCAAGGACACAATAAACAGAACGAGACCGTAGATTCTCTTTTGAAACTCTTGAGAAAACACTCCGTCCAACACGGAAAGAGCACAACCACGAGCCGAAACAATAGAGATTTTGTCTTAGACAACCAGCCCGAACAGAACAATTCGTTTCTAGAAGATAAAAGTCCGAAAGGCTCGAATAGCCGGGTCAAACATGAGGTCCAAGCCTATCTGTAAGACCCGTATCAAATTTCCAAAAGAGGTCTCCGGTTTCTGGATTCAAATACAGGCCACTTTTGACCGGCGAAGAGTCTTTCACCCCTGGACCATCGAAAAGGAAAGAGCCTGAGGCTGAGCCAACACCTGAGGTCAAAATCAAGACTGTGTCTGAGCCAGAGGTCGAAAACGAAGCCTTTGTTGGGTTTGATGAAGGTTCAGATGATGACATTGAAGAGATTGCTGATGAGGTTGATGACTCAGAAGAAGCAAATGTGATGGAAGATAAGGATCTGAGCAGCATGAAGTTGGTTGAGTTAAGGGAAGTGGCTAAATCTAGAGGCATAAAGGGGTTTTCTAAGCTGAAAAAAGCCGAGTTATTGGAGTTGCTGATTAGTTGAGAGTTTATCATAGAATTCAAGTTGTTTTGATCTTTCTAAATTTGTGATATTACTATCTTTTCGGTATGTGTTACCGAGTTGGGTTTGTTTGATATGGTTGGAATGTTTTTGAGTTAATTACCATGGATGATGGATGTGCCAAGAACTAGACAGCTGGTTAGAGATATTTTGTTGAATTTGAATTTTTGTAGTTGAGTAAATTATTAGAAAAATGCTTAAAAATACCATGGTTTGCTTAACAGAATATGACTAGGGGTGGGCAAAAGTCGGTTTGTTTCGGTTGGTTGTGGAGGCTTAACTATAAATATAACCGAGCTTCGGTAATGGAAGATTGAGAAATCGTAAGGCTAACTATCGGTTATGGACTGGTTTGGGTAAAGTAATGACATGCATTTTGATCTCGAAATGGATTATGTTAATCTCACAGTAATGTACATTTTGAATAGGTTTGTGTATGGAAAATAAGAAACAATGATAATCTTGGGTTTGGTTTGGTTAACGTTTGGTTATGGAAAATAAAAAATGATCTCGAAATAAATTATTGCACCCAACAATACAACTGGTTTGGTTTGGTTATGGGAACCCTTAACCATAACCATAACCGATTAATCGGGTAATCAAACCATCAAATAATCTCGGTTATCGGTTTAGTGGCGATTTGGTTATTGGTTAATTTCGGTTAACGGTTAAGGTTTACTCACTAGCATGGAAAATAAGAAACAATGATGAATACAAACCAGGAAACCCATGTAAATGAACCATTCGTCACTATTAGTTATACTTTATTATTATGGTTTAGTTATATAGAGCTTGTTGGAAAACATGGTTTAATGAAGGCTATGGATATTTTATTCCCTAATGATCCATTGTTTTAATAATGTTGAAATTAATTTGTGTTATTAGTTGTTGATTAAGGATGTACACATACTAGTAGTTGTTGATACTACATACATGTAAGTGAACACTTAATGCTTAACGAATCACTGAGACAAAAAATACTAGATATGTATAAAGATCAAAGGACACAATGTGAAGATTGAAGTCTACATAGTTGAAGCATGGAAAACCAAGACTAACATGCATACATCAAAGCCTAACCAACAAGTGGATACATTAGAGATTAGAGAGATACTTAAACAAGGTAATAATAACATAATCAAATGAATTATCTTAAAACCAAAGTATTTTCTCTAATCACATTTAGTAAAGTTCAAATCTCAAAAGTAATGATTTAGTTGGAAAGTTATTGGAAGGACTTTGGAATTCAAATACGAAATGGTTATTGTTGAGATATTTTCATAAGGCTGAGGGGTGTGGTTGTCCTCTTCCCCGACCACCCCCTTCGCCACATCACCTCCACCTCCACCTCACACCACCTTCTTCTACATCCTTCAAGGGGGTGGTGTTCCCCTTTCCCTCTAATCATAACACTCCAAATCATCATAACAACACACAACATATCATCGGGGAGATCAGGGGATTTTTTCTGTGGGCACCGAAATCACAACCGGGGGGTGGGGGGTGTTCCTTGTCAGGGAAGGAGGCCACATCAGCTCCCGACCTCCTCCCTGATACCACACCCTTCAACCTAAGTTGTAACACCTCGTAAATTTGTGTCGAATAATATAATGACACGTGTCCATTAAACTCTGATATTATGCCACGTTGTTTGGCGAGAGGGACTATTTTGTGCAAAATAATGGAAGAATGTTGTGGAGAGACCATATTTATCAACATGCCAATTTTTGGCCTCTGAGTGACCGCTTACGGACCGTAAGCAGGGTAATTTAGATTGTAGATGGCATTTGGTTACGGACCGTAAGACTTTATAGCTTACAGTCCGTATGAAGTTCAAAAACCAGGGGCAGCTAATTAGCTTACGGACCGTAAGCCAGAAGCCCATACGGTCCGTAAGGACTGCATCTGGGCAGATTTTGTTTGGGAGCCAAGAAACTATGCCCTCTTACCACCTTTCACGCAAAATGCCACCTTCCTTCAGTTCTTAACACCTCCCTAACCACCTGGAATGATCCTAGAGCACCTCTAACACCTGGCTTCATCCCACTTCATCCTCTTCCACTATAAATAGAGCCCTTGTGTTCATGGGCAACTTGGTCATTTCTTTAATATTTCCTCTATCACTCTATTCTGAAGCTTGCCTCTTTCAAGAGGTCTCCCCTGAGTTTTAACATTTTCTAGGATCACAAGTAAGTGTTCCTATTATGCTTATAGGCTTTTATTTAGCCGAAAGTCAAACAAATTGACTTTTGCTTTGACTTTTGGTTTAGACCGTTATGGTCCAGCCATTGTTCGAATCGAACATGGCTACGTGATCGTAATAAGGTAGGCTTTAATCCCTTAAAAGGGCACCTATTGGAAATCATGTTAAGCTGGTCAAATGACGGGTCAAGGTTATGGTCAATAAAAAAGTCAAACGACAGATTTTCAGAAAACTTACAAAATGAACTTGTAAACGTTTTAACACATCTTTTTGACACTAAATCAGTTAGTAACTAATATTAGAACATGTCTAATCATGTTCAGCCCGTCATTTCCAGTTTACATGTCGGTTCGCAATAGAAAGTCAAGCAGTTTGACTTCTGCTTTGACTTTCGATTCTGACCCGATTTAGCAACTTTAGCTACAGATTCTAAGTTGAATTATGACCATAATTATATTTAGGATAACCCTATGTGGTTATACTACTTGGTCATGATCAGTTCTTGAGTTTTAATGCAAGTTCATGAATTATGCCATATTATACCAAAAATGTCCTTTTGGTGTATAATTTGGTTTTAAACCATAATGAACATAAAAAATGGATTACCTACTGACTTGGTAACTTAATTAACATATTTTGGTATATTAAACTTGTTTATGTGACAACCCTCACTAAACCAGGTATCCGTACGACTTAATCAATAATTAATTACTGCTTAATTACTGTGCTTGCTTGAACTTGTGAATAAACTGCTACTTGAATACTGATACATGTACTTACTTGCATCATACTTTACTTGCTGTCACTACATTATTTACATGCTGAACCTTAGTGACAAACATGATGCACAAAAGCACAGTAGCACTATAAACGGATAACCTATTGAACATGCTGATAAAGCCAGCATCAGGCAGACACTGCCTCTAAGGCCTGTAAAAGCCTGAAATATTTTGCTACACTAGCGGTGAGTGTAGGGATATAAGGGTTGTAGAACTGCGTCTCTAGGAATAAGTTACAATGACTGGATGTGCCTAAAACGTACTCTAAGTACAAAATTCAGCACTTTACATAATAATTTAGCTTTTCGCTACCTAATAAAGTGCCAAATCATGAGAAAAATATTACTAGACACTTTCCAAAGTGTCAGAAACGAGTTGTGTCACTAAAATGGTATTAACAACACTTTAAAGCTTTGTTAGCGCTTTAACGGATTACTATCCAACCGAACAACCGGTCTGTACCCGAAACATGAAAATATTGTTATTCTCATTATTCATCTTTTTCTGAGCCAGTTAGGGTCCCTGAATACCCTAACACCCATTGTAACGCGTGACACACAACTTACCGGGTTAAGCACTTAACTAACTTACTTAACCTAACTAATATACTTAACATTTAGTTGGTTTTGGACTAGGTACCCCCCCCCCCCCTCTCTAACCGTCCCCAACTAGAGGGGACACACTTTGTACAAACTTGATTATTATAATCTCTCATGCTTAATATCATCTAGACACATGATCCATTGGACAATCATCTTATGATTTGTCTATAAGTTCCAAGATTTACACACACTTAACAACATAACCATCACTCAAACTCAACAACTCTCTCCCTCTCTTTGAACTTTCGGCCGAGAGCACCCCACCCCCATCCACCATTTTCGAGTTTAGTTCAAGACATTCCAAGATCATTCAAGCGTTAAGGATCGCGTATAAGGAGTCTTGGTGCAAACGGAAGGCGAAGGACCTCTTTACATTGCTTTTATCCACACATTTTTCGCTTAGATTCTTCCCTAGCCTCGAGCTAGTGGTATGTTACTTAAATCACCTACTCGAACTATTTTGAAGTGGTTAATGCGATGTGTAACGGTTAAAACTCGAAATCTTACAAGATAATGCTTTAAAGTTTACTAAAAACACTTAAAAAGATGGTTAAAAGCTTATAAGTTGTGTAAATGTTGTAGTATTTGATTTGTGTGATTATTTGGACCCGATCTATGTTGTGGTAGCTCGGATCATCATTTAACCCGGGTTGGTCATGATCATGGATCATGACACAAGGTTGTGACAAAAGTAATAAGGGTTAAAGGGTGAAACTCTACCACACACGAATCATGAACTTGTGTAAAAGCGATTTAGCTTGTGAAATAGTGTTTAAAACTAGTAGATCTACGTATCTACAAGTGGTATTTTCAAAGGACCACGTATCAAAGAAATCATGCTTTTTAAAGACGGATCTTACACTAACATGAATGATTTTTAGAACACACAAGTGTGTAAACACTTGTGTAACACAAAGTTTCGACAAAATAACTATTTTTGAAAAAGATGACGAGAAGTTGTAAAGACGGAACTTCCCTAAAAACGAGGTTTTTACAAAATCGGATTGTTTTATATAAAGATCCACTAAAAGTAATAGGATTTACTTCATAGTTTGGAGAAAACCACAAGTTCATGTATTTTTGCGATTTACATCTATTTTGACTAGTTTGATGGTTTGAATAATGCTTATTGATGATTGAGAAAATTGTTGGTTTGATTTATAAAAGAAAATGATACGCTTGAAAGCGTGGCCACCTCCAGTTACAGAGGAAACTCTGGCGAAATTTTTCCAAAAACCTAACACTTAGAAATATTTTCACTATAAGTGTTAGAAATACATTTTGACTTGTTTTCAAATTATAGATTTCGCCACGACTTATTTACAAAATGCCGGAGGTGGGATTTCACAAAATAAAACGTGATACATAAATATATTTAGTATATATTTTTCACAACGTCACTGGTATAAGTGTTTATGATTATTTTGTGAACTACGTAAATATTATTTTTAGGGTAAAAATAATATTACTAAGTATTATTTTGGGAAAATCACATGTATTAAAATATAATATTTTTGGGAAGAATATTTATTTTTTGAAGTTGGAAATAAAATATATTAAGTGAGGCTTAATAGTGTAATCCGAATGTTACGAAACGCACATGTATTAAATCCCCCATCCTTGGGAAGGAAAATAACTACCAAGTATATACAGAATGTAAACAAGAAATAGTTGCCTAACTATTTCCCAAAACTTAAACCATAAAGCTAAGGCACGGCCGTCCGTCTAATAGAGTTAGCACGTGTAGGTCGTCATACAGCTGTTTGATTTGGAGGCATACTTGGTAGAGACGCACCACAGTGAGTTCATGTCCCCCTTTTCTCTTAACTGTTTTCAGTTTTTAACTGCGGGGGTGAAATACATGTTACTTTGATTACAAGTACTTTATACATGGTATGGTTAGCGTAAGGAGGTTTACTATTTAGATCATGTGAGTGGGTAGGCAGAAACTGGAGACCATTAGTCCTCATTGTAGGACCGAGGGACGTAAGCGGTAGATCTATCTGGGTGTAGCGAGCCCAGCCCCAGGCCCAACCAGAACGGACCTTGGGGTGACTTTGTACCCAACGCAAAATCTGCTAGGTTTGAGTCTTCCTACTTGCACTTCACACATATCAATGGCCTTGCAAACCGTTGGTGATCTCTTTTCCTTATTTGCTACATACCAGGGAATTTTTATACTTACAAGTGTTTTATATACTCACTTACACATGAACTCGCTCAACATTATTGTTGATTTTTCAACTTACATGTATTTCAGGAAATTAAAGATCTGGCGCGGTATGTTATGTTTTCCCGCTGCATATGGGTTACGAGGTCATCCCGGTTTAGGAAATGTGACTTTTTCCTGGACGAGTCACAAATCTTAAACTGCGTTTTATTCAAGTTGATGTTATGTCTTTCAAAACAATATTTTATGTTATGATGTTGTAAGTCCTAAAGACAATGTTATGTTACTTCGGTTTTTAAAACCTAATTAAATGGATGATCTTGCATGGTTTTATTTCATATAGCTTTGTTATGGTTAAGCTATGGTATTAAGAAGTAACACCAAAATTAACCACGCTTCCGCAAAGCCAGGGTGTGACAGTTTATACCTCATCTGATCACCCGATACCGCCTATGCGCGTACAGTTAGCTTATGTAATTAGTTTACGAAAGTTAACCGAATCGGGTCAATTCTTTTCAAATTTCTTTCAAATTCCAGAATGTATTTTGTTTACCCATATAATACAAGTCTTAGTACTTGTGAGGGTTTAAACTACATTCTATCCGGTCATCGCTTAATCTAGCGTATCGTACCGTTTTCATTATTAGAAGTTAATCGGTCAAAGTCTATGACTTGAATAGGAGCCATTAACATTCTAATTGGTTATTATACCATTCATTCAAGACTAAGGGCATCCAGTAGATTGCACCATGCTAAGTTAATTGATATATCAACCGTGCTTATTTATATATCTTGCATTGTAAGATTATTAAGGGGCTGTTTGGTAGCCTCTTCATGACCATTCAGATGCTACCTCTTAATGGTTTAAAACCTCTGAATGAATAAGAGGTAACCTTAAGTCTGAATGGTAAATCATCACATGTCACATTCTTCTACCTTCTCATTGGTAAAATTCTTAATAGTTCCATTAAGAGGTAGCCTCTTAATGACCATTCAGAGGCTACCAAACAGCCCCTAAGCCAGGTAAATACTCTTAACCTATTTTCCCTATACGGGCTTGAGATACAGTAAATTATTACCGCTTGGTCGGGTATGGGATCATATGTCGTCTTGTGCCACCCTTGGCTGCACCCAGGTCAGGGGTTCGCGGACCGTGGCCTCCACGTTTCCGGTGGTGCTGACTGGGTGACCGTAATCGGTCCCCATGCATGGCTTCACCCCACATTCTTCGGGACTGTGGTATTGTCGGGTTAGATTCTGATTATGTGTGTGCGTTGGATTGCATGCATATGTCCCTTCCGGATTTCGATCTTGGCGGTTTCTCTAATAAGGACACCGCCCCTCCTAAAGCCCAGAATGCTTTGGCGAGTGCCCTATTTAGTAGAACTGTCCAAAGTTTGGGAGAGAAGTTTAGTCTATCCCCTCGTCAGAAAGCCGTGTTCGATTGTCTCCTGGCTCCTCATGCTCAGGATTTCCTGACAGTCATCCCCATTGAGGGACTAGGCCAACACATGTCGGCAGTGGAATACCGGGCAATTCCTAAGTACCGGCTAATGATCCCTCTGTTTCCGGTTGATGAGCCTTGCCCAGTTTGCCGCAAGGTTTGTTTAGATACTTTTGGCGCGCATGCGGTGCATTGTAAGGAGTTGCCTGGTTTTAAATACAAACATGATTTGGTAAGGGATATTCTGTTTGATGTTTTAAAGCGGGCGGGGATTTCGTCGAAAAAGGAGGCTCCGGTGAACTTTCTGACGGATCCGCTTGATGGGAGGTCTACTCTTCGACCAGCTGATATTCTTGTGTTTGGGTGGGCCAGGGGAAAACACGCTTGTGTGGACCTTACATGAGTGTCCCCTCTTGTTGGGCTCAGGGATAATGGGTTTGCTGCTGGCTAAGCTGCGTTGAAAGCGGAATCAAGCAAAGTCGCTAAACACGAGAAGGCTTGTTTAGAGAATCAACGTTTCGCTTTTGATACATTTGGTTCCCTAGCCCCAGAGGCTGTGGAATTTCTAAACAGGGTCCAACAGGTTGTGAATAGTAATCTCTCAACCTTTAAGGATCGTTTCGTCTTTAGTAGGATTGGTTTTGCAATTCAAAAGGGGGTTGCGGCGCAGCTTGTTGCCCGTTTACCTGCCACTTGTTTGTAATTTGCTAACTTGGAATAATATTGTTCATTATTAAAAAAAAAAAAATACCCACCCCAGGAACAGAGTTCCAACTTTCACGTTACAATTGGAATTTGGGTCAACAATACTAACGTGAAATCGATGGAGCGTCGAAGTCAAGCCCTAGTGTGCCCATCCCCTTGTCTCAGTGAGTGTCTACCTCCAAGACTCCCCCCGGGTTCGATGTTTTAACCCCCCTAGGGTTTCTAGTAAGGAGTTTTTGATAACATTTTACGTTTAGGTCCTTCATTTAATCCCATTGTTTAACTTGTTCTCGTCGTTACACAATTAAACTTCCATGCAAATGCATCCGGGTCCCTGTGTACTATCCAAGTTATAAAAAAATGATCCACTGCTTATAAGTCACCCCACTACTAAACCCTTAACGAAAATAATTAGTGGGGCGTCTTAAGTGAGGAAAATCGGGAAGTTATAAACCAAGACTCATAATTTCCCAAAACTGAATCATACTCCAACCGATGCTTTCCAAATATGCCCATGTTCCTGTTTGATTCATTTTGTGTCGTAAAAAATTGTTCGTCGTCCTTGTTTTTGTTCGACATCTACGGTTCATCCATTCTCAAGAGTAGCTCAATTAGGCTACCAAAAGAAAACAACGCCAAAACGTAGTCAAACGCGCTTCTCTACGCGACACCCAATTTTTGTGACGCGTCGTCCTCAATGTAACTAAACACACCCCATGTGAGAACGATATAAATGCAAAGTGTGTGTAAGTGTGTGGTGTGTGTGGTGTGTGTCAGTGTGTGTGGCGAGGGTGGGGGTTGTAGTGTTAAGCAACTCGTGTTAAAAGTTGGTAAGAAAAAAACAATAAAGTTCTTAAAAGTTAAAAGTTAGTAAGAAGAAAATAGTAAAGTTTTTTAAAAATATATATTTGAAAACGTTTCTAACTTTCTGAAAATATGAAAACACAATACTATCTAGAATAGAAAACTAAGTAAATACTTCTTTTTTCCAAGACATCGTAATCTATTGGTATCTTGGTGGTGAAATAAGTCTTTTTGATCATGAGGTTTTGGGTTTGATTTTCACAAGAGAAGTTTTTCCCATATTTATTAGTTTTTCTCCTAAATTGGTGTATAGTCATTATTGTCTAGTGAAGATAGATATGATCGGATGGTTCCGCTGGTGGCACGATGAAACTGTAACGGTCCGCCAGTGATCCAAATTTGCCGTTAAAAATGTAATTACCTTTCTAGTCCTATGACTAATGTAATTAACTGCATTTGATCCCTAAAGCCCTATTTAATTTAATAATCTAATAAAACTGAAGGGTGATGATCAAATAGGATTATGACATGTGCCAAAATTTAAAATAAAGAGTAAGGATATTTTAGTCAATCATATCCCTTTCTTCTTCCTTCTTCTCCCTAGTAACTTCAAAACCCACTATTTTCAAAACCCACAATCTTCAGCCATTTCTTCACTTTCTATCTTAATAATAACTACATTATAGTGCGATTTTCATCACCAATCAATGATTCAAACACCTGATCAACGTGTTCTTCAGCTTATTTTGAAGCAAACCCAGTTTAATTTCATTCAAAATCTCGTTTTTTCCCGTGATTTTGAAGATAATAATTCGATCCGTTCGATTCGATCGCTGATAAGTGTTTCTATCATTCAAATTTCGTCAATCGTTGAAGAAATCGGCTTCGATCCATGTAAAATTCTTTAATTTCATTTTTACGATCTGGGTTTTTGATTTTGTCATTGCGTTTTACGATCTTGGCAGGGGTCCGGGGGCAGCGCCCTTGGTAGTAGGGTCCAAGGGGCGGCAGCCCTTGGCGGGGTCCAAGGGGCAGATCCCCTGGCTAGGGTCAAGTTATTGTCCTGATTCAATGCGTTTTAGAGAGAACACTTTCTTTGGTGTTTTTATGCCATTGCATTTTACAAAACATTCCACCAGTATTTATCCCTAAATTGCGGTTTAACAATTTGGAATACCCAGTTATCTATGCTTGTAGTATGTACGCACGTGAGATTAACGTGTCGTCTAGAAAATCAGACAAAAAAAATTAACCTTTCTTTTAAAGCAAATCTCGTTTCCTTTATTTGTCAAACTCTTTTTTAGTCAATTAATCTCATTTGCATTTAATACATAGGTAACAAACATAAAGAAAAAAAATCAATTTTTTTTATCCAAAAATTTAAAATCATTAGAAACAAGCTCAATACGATTACAAACTAATGGCAGGTAGACGAGCAACAAGCTGCGCCGCTACCCCTTTCTGAATAGCAAACCCTACCCTGCTAAATACAAAATTTTGTCCCTTAACATGTGCGGTGTTACTGCTTAACACCTGTTGAACCCGCTTTAGGAACCGCACCGCGTCAGGGACGAGAGCGCCAAAGGTATCGAAGTGAGGAGAATATTCTAATATGGTTTGTATAATGAAGAGCAAGATTCTCGACATTTTAAAAATAGAACTTTAGAAAAGTTACGAGAATTATGGTTGGAATCAATGAATCTAGCTATCATAATTCCATGCATAACACATTTCTTTCATTATTTTAACAATAACTGTTTAAGGAATAAAAAGCAAATTACATAGAAATGTCTTTTGAGTTATATTTTTTTTTTTATATTTATGATTCAAATTTTTACTAAGATTTTAGGGTTCATACTATTTATAATTCAAAGTGTGTGTAATGAATAAAATACGTTTTAAATTTCTGCGTTGATCCCTCTACAATTGCAGAAATTTTGTCACATCCATATCTAATGATGTCTAAGGTTCTAAGTTTCTAACCATAAATCAAAGAGAAACCCCTTAGAACAATTATTTAAGAGAAAAAAAAAGCTTAAAATATAACATTGACATACAAGATAATGAGTACTGAAAACTTGATAAATTAACAAGTTGATCAGTAATAAATTAATCAAACAAAATATTTTTTTGTTATATGTAATTAAGTCAGGTTGGGTTAATATATATATATACACACTAGTGTTCACTCTAGAACCCCACCCTATATACATACATATATATATTTATAATTCGGTATATGTAATTGATATTCGTAGGTTAAATAGAAGGTCATGACCTAAATTAACAAAAAAATAACACCGCTCAAAGTAAACATTAATATTACCAAAGTGAAACATATTTTTAAGATGTAACATTCATGGTGTTGCATGCATAAAACAAAATAGTTACTAAACTAGATTGCTGTTACCTAATATTCCATATTAAATTAAATAAAAAGGCAATGTTAGCTTGTAAATACACGTCACTTATTAACTAAACAAACTTATCGAACTTAAACTTGTATAAAGTACGTTCTGTTACATGTTATTATCCATTTGATAAAAATGCAACGTTAGCTTTAATATTTTAACCGATTAACCCTTTATAAAAAACAAACTAGACATTTTACATCTAGAATAAGATGTAATCAAACAAAAGAACACTATACTTAAGTTTATGGAATATTAAACATGTTTTTAACAAAATCTAATAAAACAAGTTAAAAGTGTCAGGTCTAAATTTCGTCTGTCACTTTGGAAATTAATTATTTACCGTCTCTGTCGCTGACTGTCTTTGTATATGAATAATCTAGTAATCTAGTACTATCATCAAAAATAATTTGTTTGGCTGAAAGTTACTAGTGTTACAGTGTTCCGGACCAACCAATCTGATATTGAGAAGGTTGATAAGACTAGAAGGTATGGGCGCCGGTCCCCCACACCGCCCCTCCCATCCTCTTCGGCTCCCACCAGCCGATCTCGCCGGCCCTCTTTCTCTCTCCCTTCTCTCACATATACCTATACATACATACATACATATATATACATAAAGGGTTCATCCCCCACCCCCTAGGTCCATCCCCTCCGAGCCACTCCTACGTGGCGCCTACGTGGCGGCCCATCCTCGTGGGGATGGGCCTCACCATACCCCTTAGTCTAAGACTAATGGGTATGGGGGTCGGCTAGCCCCGGCTCGGTCCGGCGCCGAGCCCCCACACCATCCCCCTCAGCTTCGGCTCGGCCCAAACGGCCCACCACCGCCGAATGAGACGATCCTCTCTCCTCTCTCTATACACACATACATCTATACATACATATATATATATATATAAAGGGGTTCATCCCCCACCCCCCTAGATTCATCCCATCCAAGCCACTCCTACGTGGCGCCTACGTGGCGGCTCAACCCATCCGAGCCCATCCTCTCCATACCCTTTAGTCTAATATCACCAAGAAAAAAACAGTAACCAGACCGTTTTTCAAAGCAGTAGGCGTCTACATCTACATCTAGTCTTTGTCCACTGCTACCTAAAATTATATGCAACCTTCGTACGGACTTACAATTTTTTTGTCCCAAAGAAAATTCCTACCAATAATTGTAACTTATAACTGAAGGGAGTGGCTCGGCAAACCAAACGGCAAAGGTGTTTGCCGAGCGGTAACACCGCCGCCGGCCACCTTTGCCGATCGGCAATCTAACCAATTCGACAATGCCTCACCGATTCGACAAACCCACAAACCCACTTGCTGCCATTTTTGTGACCGTTGGACCTCAGCCACAAACCCACTTCAGCCGCCATTTTTTCCGACCAAACACCGTCATCACCTTCAGCCGCCATTTTTTCCGGTGGTGGTGGAGGTGAACGTGATGGAGGTGGAACCGGTGGTGGTGGAGAGTGGTGATGGAGGTGGAACCGGTGGCGGTGGAGGTGGAACCGGTGGTTGTGGAGGGTAGGAAAAAAAAAAGAATGAAAAAAGTTTGCCACTTTCAAGTGTCTAACCACTGCCAACACTTTTCACCAAAGTTTAAACTCTTCACACTTGCTGACATGGCACACTCTGATTGGTCCATTATAAAGTTTGCCACCTTCACCTGTTTAACCACTCCCTTCACCCTAAAAAAACAACTTATAAGTATAATAATAATTATAATATATCTTTTAATGGTGTTACGTGGTATTTTAATGATTGAAGGGAAGATGGAATGTTAAGCAGTTAAGGCAGGTAAATGCATGATTCCAGTGAAACTGTGAAAGTGTGAGTGTATAGCTCATAACTGCTGCGATGACCACTGAGTTTCCTTGCTTGTCTGGTCAATGGATCAAGCAAGAATCACTTTCTGTTTGGAAAGATGGGGCGTTGGGTGGAAAGAATTCAACGAACATCGTAAAGTCAAGTTCATAATGAGCATGATAAAGTTCTGAACAATGAGACATTAATAATCTAAACTTTCTATAAAAGGAGAAATCACAATAACATAAGAAAAGATGATGTGGCAGCCAGAGAGCCTGTCCAACAATGATTTTCTTATGTCATTATTACATCATAAATCTTAATTTAAAATCACTTTAAAATCCAAACCACTGCCCTAGATTCAAATTTCAAAGGTCTGACCCACATTCAAAATCCAAACCACTGCCCTACATTCAAATTTTAAAGGTCTGCACTCATTCAAAATACAAACCTCTGCCATTCCTTCAATTTTCAAAGGTCTGGCCCACATCCAAATCTCAAAGGTCTGCCCACATTCAAAATTATTGGCTCCAGATTTAAAATTCAAAATTATGACTCCAGATATATAAGATACCATCTTCTTCAATGAATTACTCTCTCTCTATTCATTCACCAGTTTATCTCTCTGAACAACCGATCCATTCATTTCATTCTCAACAAAAAAAAAAAAAACCCAATGGAGATGGAGGAAGATCAATTGTATTTCAAGAATTAATGAATGGAGTTTAATCACCACATGAGCTGCTTCATGCCTCCAAACCAACCCTAATTTCTATCTCCACCGCCCATTTGATTTCTCTATCAGCAGTTGTAAGATGAACAACTGTGTGTACTCTTCTCGATCATCCAACAAACAGCATCATGAAGAGGCTGTTATATTTCTCAAAATCGTTGTCGTAATAGTAGCTTGAAGCTGACCAAAATCGTTGTTTCTAAACCCTCCGTTCAGATCTATTCATCAAAATAACATAATCGCAAACAATCAAACAGAACAGAGGCACTGGCTTCAATCAATCAGTAAGCTCAAATTCTCTAAATTCAAGAGTGTAATATACGTTTCTTCAGCTTAATTTAACGATTTTGATCTGTTTATGTGTATACATATCTGTAATTCCTTTCGCTAATCATCAGATCTTTTTCCCTATTCCTAAACCCTAATTCCTTTTGTTAATCATCAGATCTTCTTTTGTTAGGAGTTGGATGAGATTGGATGATTGGTGAATTATTATTTTGATTTTTAGAAGTTTGAATGGGTTGTGAAAGATTTGTTTTCATGTCTTAAAAGAAAGAATTGAGAGTAAGGATGGCCATTTTGTCTGTGCATTATTTATATTTACAACTCAATAGTTCCATATTCGATTCTTATATTTGAGAGTGACAGGTTCATGTTGGATAATGTAGGTTATTGCAGAACACTTGTCTACTAAAGAAGTAGAAGTGATTAAAGATATGTTTACATTGATGGTGATGGGAAAGTTACATTTGATGAACTATTAAAGATAGTCGGTTCACAATTGTTGCAACCTGAGATCTATGGATGTGGTAATGCTAAAAGATTGTGAATGCTAAAATTCTACCAGTCATTGTCGAAGGCCATCGCATGTACACCATTATTATAGCTTTTAATGTGTTTTTCGGTTTGGTTTTGACCTTTAACCATATCCATAACCGCTAGCTTTGGTTATGGAACTTCATATTTCTTTAACTTTCTTGAAATATTTGTTAGGTTTTTTTAAAATACTTATATTTTGTACTAAAAATGTCTAAGGGATTCAAAACTACAGCACCATGTAGAACAATCGAAGAATGATGGGATCTACATTAGCTATATAGCATCAGGTCATCAGCCTAGCATGTTTGGGCTATCAATATGGATGCAGGAACAGGGTTCACTTCACAAGTTTACAAAATGTATAAACATTATGATGTTAACTTTTTTTTATTTCTTCAATTTTTCATCGTCTAAAGAATTGAGATTTACAGGAACTACAAGTGGTACTGGATTGGAAACAGCGCGTGTGGTTACTACTGTAACCACATATTGTACTTTTGAAGTTATAAAAAGGCATCTGAGCTTGAGCTGTAAGTTGATCGGACATCTAAGCTAGAAGGAAGCCTTCTACAACAGGTTGGCATTTTTAGATTTTAGACCAATCTATCTATAAATGTGTCGAGATCCGTGTTATGGTTTATCTTTTACGAATGGGCTCAATAGGTCAAATGGGTTAAAGTCATTCAAAATTTATAGAACCCATATAGTCACGCTTCGTTTAATAGAATTTGATTAATTTTGTTATATTTACTTTTTATTATATTTGATTTTTGTTTTCTTTTAAATTTAGAGTATTAATTCGAGCAACATCAGCAACATCAACATCATCATGAGAACCAACTAATATTACCATTTTATTGGTAGTTGGAAAGGATTGGTGCCCAACTCATTTAAATTGTTATGTTATTTCGGAGATTTGTTCTTGGTATACATATTGTCTTACAAAAAGGTAATTAAGTTAGGAAGTATATTTCATCTAATCTAACCCTATCACAGTACAATTGATGGCAGCATATGATAAATGATCATATTAATCTGTTGTATTTAGCTTACACAACCAATCATGTTTATGTTCTTAATATCGTTAGGTTTTGAGTTTTTTTAGCATTTTGCATGTAATTAGTTTATAATTAGTGTTTGCGTTCTTTATATAGGTAGATTTTGATTTTTTTAGCATTTTGAATGTAATTAGGTTATAATTACTGTTTTTGTTCTTAAGATCAGTAGGTTTTGAGCTTTTTTTTAGCATTTTGTATGTAATTAGTTTATAGTTAATGGTTTCGATTTTAAAGTCGGTAGATTTTGAGTGTTTTTTAGCATTTTGCTTGTAATTTGTTTACAGCTCCTGTTTTCCTTCTATTATCGGTAGATTTTTAGTATTTTATTCGTCATTTTGAATGTAATTAGTTTATAGTTACTGTTTGCGTTCTTAAAATCAGTAGATTTTGTGTGCTTTTTAGCATTTTCTATGTAATTAGTTTACAGTTACTGTTTCTGTTCTTAATATCGTTAGGTTTTAAGTGTGTTTCAGCATTTTGAATGTAATTAGCTTTTAATTACTGTTTTTGTTCTTAATATCGTTAGGTTTTGAGTGTCTTCTGCATCTATTGTGCTAAAATGTAGTTTTTGTTAATTATTATTATGTGTTGTTATTTGGAGTCAAAAAAAACATGTGAAATTACCTAACTATCCATGACTTTGAGCAAGTGCTTATCAAATCTAATCTTTTTTTATGATCAATTTTGTTACATCTTTTGTGTTTAATGTATGTGCAGTTGGATAAAATCAAGAAAATTGTTGCTGAAATGGCTGGGGTGTCTATAAATGCGGTCAAAATTGTCGAATCTCCTTTACAGGATGAGTCTAGCAACACTTCGGCTTCAGCTCGACATAAAAGAGGCTGCAATTGCAAAAAATCTGGTTGCCTCAAGAAATATTGTGAATGCTATCAGATTCTTCCCTCTTGCTGTACTTGAGTTAAACGGGTCGAGCCCGAGCTTACCTAAGTTCTCGGTTTGTGTAAACCTTAAGCTCTGTTCGTGAGTAATTTTAAAAGCTCGAGCTTGACTCTTTATTATTTATTAATTATTTTGGTTGTATGTTTTTCTGTAAAGGGTGGCGTCGGATGTTCTATAACACGTGGCCCTTAAATATAGCATTTGTATAGTTTGTTTGTATACTTTACGTCTTAATATGCTCATAAGAATCATTGTGGTTTTGTCAATTGCTTATCTAGCATGGAGTGACTGTCTATTAATAAGAGGTTTGGATTTTGAAAACAATGGTTAAATGTCTGTTCACTTTTGGTGAATCAGATGTTTGTTTTTCCTTTTGTAATCTTTGTTTTTGAAACAAATGTTAGGATTTCAAACAGTGGTATGAGAAACATATGTTTGGTTACAAACTGAGTCTTGAGAAACAGTGACTTGGTGAAACAGAGATTACCCTTTACAAACAGTGGTTGACTTTAGTCAAACAGAGTTTTAGATACCTCAAACAAATGATACACTCTTTTGAAATCTAAAATCTGTTTATTAATCAGAGGTTTGGTTTTTGAAAACAAAGGTTAAATGTCTGTTCACTTTTGGTCAATCAGATGTTTGTTTTTCCTTTTGTAATCTCTGTTTTTGAAACAGAGGTTAGGATTTCAAACAGCGGTATGAGAAACATATGTTCGAAACCTCTGTTTGGTTATAAACAGAGTCTTAAGAAACATTGATTTGGCGAAACAGAGATTACCCTCTACAAACAGTGATTGACTTTAGTCAAACAAAGTTTTAGATACCTTAAACAAATAAGCAGGTTCTTAAGAAGGAATTCCCAAAAGGGGTTGATATTGTTTATGAATCTGTCGGTGGTGATATGTTTGATATTTGCATGGTTTTCTAAAAGTCACCTGTGTTTTCACATGGGTCTTACCGCTAGGATCTATATTATACAATAAAAGAAATCATTAAACTGAGACATCACGCTCTATGAAGTGATCTTAATTATTTTTTCACACCTAAATAAATAGATATTATGACTATTAATTAATTTAAAGTTATCCATGTGTCAGTTGAAAACATAATTTTCATATAAGACCATGCGTAGTGGTTAAGACCCCATCTTTGGGCGTTTTGCGTCATGTGGCAGCCCAGTCAGCAATGTAACATTATGGGGCGTTTTCTAAAATGAGTGTAGTGGGGATGTGGGAATTGTGGGGCATTATGTTTGCAATAAAATTAAATAAAAAAACATCAAAAAATCTGATTGGTTTTACAACAAGGAAAATGAAGGTGATTGGACACAAGAAATGAAGCTGGGTGTGGCAAATAAAACGCCTAAACCAAATTTTGCCAAAAAAACGCCCTGAGGGGCCGATGTCGGGAGTGGTTAGGCGTTATTGGGCAAAAAAACGCCCATTTTTTTGACCACTACGCATGGTCTAAGTAATCTTTTAAAAATATTACGATATAAGTTGTACATGATATATGAAGTTATCTACTTATCTCTAAAACCTCATAAACTAATCATATGCTAATTAAGATAATTATTTTTTTAAAAGTGTACGGCTATAACTCATGTTGGTGCATACATCTGTCGTCTTCGTCTTATGTCGAGTCTCGGGTTCGTTGCATGGCTGAACAAGAGTGATGTCATCATATATGATGATGACATCATATATGTGACATCATCATATGCATCATCAAGTGAAGACAAAACAAAATTCTAAGATGAAACCGTTTGAAAGTCAAACTTGTAAACTTTTGAGGCATGACCGTTTGTAGAATCATGACCGTTTGAGCATGTAACAGTTTGAATGGCATGACCGTTTGAAGTGTCATGACCGTTTGAAAGGTGGTGTGTCACCTTCAAACGGTCAGGGGTCTCTCCCTATAAATAGGCTTCAAACTGTCATCATTTGTAACATTCTGATTTCCGACGGCGAAGCCCTGTCAAAGTGTCTACGCGCTGTAATCTGTTCAAGATCAATAAACTAGACATTTATTAGTGAATACAAGCTAAACGAAGACCGAATCAATGAATCCCGCCTCTGATTTAGTCTGAGCACTCTTCTGATCGACTCGTTAGGTCGTTTCACGATCCTACAAGTGGTATCAGAGCTCAGGAGGAAGAGTTCTTACCGTTTAGCTCGTTTTCGCTAAAAAATTCTGATTTTCTACACCTTCTTTCAAAATTGAACAGTTTTTCACGGATAAAATCGGCTAAAACTTTCACAATATGTGCGTAATTGTTGTTTAACAAACCCTTGAAAGTTTCAGCTTAAAATTCGAAGTAAAAGTGGTAATAATGGACTAAAAATTGCTGACCGTTTGAACGAGACTTGGCTGTCAGTTTGAATTGCCCCTTGACCGTTTGAAATCTGCTCATGACCGTTTGAAATTGACCTTGACAGTTTGAATCTGTGCCTGACCGTTTGAAATTTGCGCCTGACCGTTTGAAACTGCACCTGACCATTTGAAACTGCCATGACCGTTTGAAAATTGGGCATGACCATTTGAAACATGACATGACCGCTTGAAAATGCTTTGTAAAGAGTGAACCGCTTGAAAACATATATCGAGTTGTGTGTAACATTTTACAAGTTGTCGGAAGTTGGGAAAAGATATCTCGTGCTTTGTGTCAGTCTACATGAAGTGATCAGTACCTTTTATCAGTTCATGTGATATTGCTGTCCACATTGTGTCTCAGTCTAATTCAAAGGTTGATATTGGATAAAGTGTTATGTGAGCACCGACCCACTTATCTTGTGCGGCCCAATGCATGGTTGAGATTGTCAGACTCATGTGCTTCTTGGTTAAATAAAAAAACAACAATATATCGTTTTGTGATTGCATGTGACTGTTGATCTTTCTAGACTTTGTCGGCCACGAGATATAGAAAACAATCCATGTGAACTACTGAAGTCATCATTGATCTAATAGTTTTAAATGTTGTTGTCAGCCCACTAAAGTGTATTGGCCCAATGATATTGTTTCATATTTGAAATTGACGGCTCTTTTAGTTTTGAATGAGATAACAAAAGCTTGGTCCAAT
This sequence comes from Helianthus tuberosus, assembly GCA_030545235.1. Taxonomy (NCBI): domain Eukaryota; kingdom Viridiplantae; phylum Streptophyta; class Magnoliopsida; order Asterales; family Asteraceae; genus Helianthus; species Helianthus tuberosus. Next base: position 63,763,259 of record CM060425.1, read on the forward strand.
CAGATTTTTTTTTAAAAATTAAAAAGGTGTCAAATAGATAAGTGTGTTGGTCAAATATAATAGTATTTTGAAAAAACGGGTTTCTGAATCATGGATATCAATTTCTTTAATATGACAAGAGAAACAATTGATAGAATAAATGTATTAAATAAAGAATTTGATTCATTTTCAGGTTGTCCAGGAGAAAGTACAAAGAGTATCATTGAGAGGTATAGCCATCTTGTTCGCTCAATGTCTGAGAAGGGTATTAAAAAAGAATCAGAAGAATGGGTTGAAAAATTTGTCAGTGCTTTACCTCAAGAAGAATGGGAAAATTATATCTTAAACTTGAAGACTTCTGGAGAATTTTCCCAACTGACAATTTCTCCACTCATTAAAAAGATTGAAGAACAGATGGTGATCAATGCTGAGAAGAAGAAAAGTCAAAGTGTAAAATCAATATTAAAGAAGAGCAAGAGTAACGGTGTCCAAGTGGGAGAGGAACAGACTGAAGAAATTTCAGTTTTGAAAGATGAGATGAAAGTTGATAAAAAAACATATTTTTGATTTGTAGGAAAATTATGAGAGGTTGAAATCTGAAAATGACAAACTGTTAAGTGATTTGAACAGTTTGACATTGAAAAACAAGATTTTGAAAGAAAAAGAAAAAGAATTTGAAAATGAAAAATTAAAATTAAAATTTGAAAAAGATTTTCAAAGTCAAATGAAGATTTTAGAAGATGAGAAATCTGCATTTTTAAAAATAATCTTGAAAAACAGATTGAAATAAACTCTCATCTTCAGAAAATCATTCGACTTGAAAATGAAGCTGAAAAAGCTCGGATTAAAATCAAAGAGCTTGAAGAGAAATTGAAAGGTTTTGAGACTTCGTCATCAACACCAGATTATCCATGTCCAAAACCGATCAATTCTGTTCCAATAAGTGACAATGTCACAAACTTTGACAATGTCAAAGTTGAAGATTGTGATGAGAAAACTGATGATGATGAGAAAAAGAAAACATTTTTGAAATTAAAAGAAATGTTTAAAGAAACTGTTTTACATTCGACTGAGAAAGGTGAATGCTCAAAGCAAAAACCTGTAAAGAAGAATGTGGAACAAAAACAAAAAGATAAAAAGCCGAAAAATCTTCAAAAAGAAAATAAAAGCTCATCAGTTCAATCATCCAATCGTGACAAAAAATCACAAAAATTGGAAAATCAAAACTCAAAAAATGTTGGCAATAAGTGGTGCAGGTTGGACCACAGTGCTCAAAAGCCAAATCCAGCAAACATGAGGAAGGAATATCACCAAGCCAAACAGTGCTATGATCTGAATGTTTGGACTGAAAATGGTGATTGGTACGATAACAGAGTGTGTTACCGATGTGGCTATCAAGGACACATTGCTGTTAACTGCCAGAGTAGAAGGTTTGAGTTAAGGAGATGTTTTAACTGCAACATCATTGGCCATATTGCTAGAGATTGCTCAATGAGATCAATGAGAAGATCGAGGGCTGAATCTCAGAGGCAGGTGAAGAAACCAGTCAATGTCAAGCCCAAAGAACAGAAGGTTCAAGAACCTAAAGTTCAAGAAAAGAAAGTGAAGCTTTCTCAGGGGCAAAAAGACAGACTGAGGAAAAAGAGGAAGAAAGCGAGAGAGTATCTCGAAAGGATTTTGTCCTCGGGTTCATCTGTTAAAAATAAGAGTTTTGATGAATCGACTTCCTCGATTGCAAAGTCAAGCAAGACGAATTCATCAGATACAAATCTGAGGACGAAAGAGAAGAAAAAGAAAGTGGAGAATTCACTACCTGGCAATGAATCTGTTTCTTCGGAAACAGAGGAGCCACATGTCGGCGATGAATCTGGCTCATCAAAGTCAGACAAGCCACATTCAGGCGATGAATCTGGTGTGGTAAAGCCAGAAGAGCCATGTGTTGAGGTAAAAAATGAGAATTCTGGTCTAACAATGGATGATGCAAATTTTCCACCATTGTTGAACAAGAATTCAAAATCACCCAAGGACCGTCAGGCTTAGGTGAATCTATTTAAATGAAAAACCTGACTTGCCGGAGTTCCTAGGTTGGTAAGCGTGGAACATGAATCGGCACATTTCTTGAGAAATTCACGAATGTGATATTTCGACATAAAAGTGGTAAATCAGGGACATTAAGTTGTACTTGATTTTCTACAAGTGATGTTTGTGGATTGATCTTACAAATGTTAGTTTTTACAAATGGTTGAGAGAACAAGGTGATGAAACCCCATGTTTGAGAAATGACTTACAAAACTAATTTTCCGGAAAACCCATTTTGATTAAAACAAACTTAAGTGTTTTGAAATCACTATGGGAAAATGTTTTGTTGTTAGGGGGAGTTCTGATTGTTCAAGCCAAGTGAATGGAGAATTGAAGTGATTCTCATCATGTTGTCACATTTCTTGTACAGCTTGTTTTCAAATTTTCCCAGAAAATCAAAATTGAGACATATTTTGATTTTAGGGGGAGTAAAATTTAAAAAAAAATTTGAAAATTTGAAAATGTCAAAAACATTGAAAAAAATGCAAAAATGAGTTTTGTTGTGAAAAAGAGGAAATGATAGTAGATCAGTTGGACTGTCACAGCATGCTAAAGAAATGGAGAGATAAAATGTGATAAGCGATCTCACTAAAGATGTGATGGTAGGCTCAGCTAGACTAGTAGATTTGCGATAACGATACAAACTTAAATGAAAAAGCCTAGTTCTAGTGGGAAACATGGTCGAAAGCATAGTACTTAGTTTTGTCCTTCTTGACTGTGTGCCTACTCAGTAATCGCTGATTGTCGAAAGACATAAAACTGGTTAAGTTTGTGAACTTTCACAACTTGCTAAAAAGTCGCTGTGATTGTGCATTTTATTTTGCAAATAGTTAAACTTGTTTTATTTCTTTATTTTGTTTAAGCATTGGACATCCTCTGCGTATACGTGAGTATCGACCTGGATGTTATTGCCTAAACGTTCTGCTTTATTTTCTTTGGTGTTTCGTTTAAGCTTTGGACCTCCTCTGCGTATACGGAAGTATCGACCTGGTGGTTAAAGCCTAAACAACTTCAACTTGTTTTATTTTTCTTATTTTGTTTAAACATTGTACTTTCTCTGCGTATACGAAAGTATCGACCTGATTGTTAATGTTTAAATATTCTGTGTTGTTTTCGCACAAATCACAGTTGATAAAAGTTTAAAGGCATTGCTTGAGATAGTGTATTACATGATGAGGGGTGAGATCGTGGGGTCCATAAGAACTTAGTGCAAAACTAATATACCTTAATGTATCGGTAAGCATTTCGAAAGTTTTTAGTTTGAGTTTAAGTGGACAACAATATCGTCAATCTACGTGAATCGTTTAGAACTGAAAATGTTTAAAGCTTAACGGTGCTAATGATTGGTCACATAAACTGATATGATCCTCTTACACAAACTCACAAAAATATTGTCTGTAAATATTTCTTTATTGCATTTCATTTCAAAAATCCGAAAAGATTTTAGTGTGTTTTAGCATAAATTTTGAAAAATACAAAAATATTTTCGACAACTAATGTTGAAGAGCTGATTTTCAAAATTCCGAGTGCAGAAAAGGATGAACAGGTTTGGGAGTGTGAGTTTAACAGAAGAAATTTGTTTTGAGAAAGAAAAGTTTGATTAGTTAATCAAAGTCATTAATTTGAACTTGATGTAACTATTTCTAGTAAGTTTTTCTTATTGATTTAAGTAAAAACTTATGTTGTGATGAGAAAATGTGTGCAGGAAATGAGCTGATCAGAGATAAAGGCAGGGATTGATCTCAAGGTGATAGCTAATTCCAGACAGCGATCCCATCATGATGAGAGGGGGAGTCTGACGAGGTTAGAGCCAAAGAGAAGATCCTGGTATATGCTAAGAAAGAAAAGAGACTGATAAAGACTGAAGATGCGAAGACCCGACACTTAAGACTCGTAAACATCTAAGGGGGAGTCTGTTGGTGCATACATCTGTCGTCTTCGTCTTATGTCGAGTCTCGGGTTCGTTGCATGGCTGAACAAGATTGATGTCATCATATATGATGATGACATCATATATGTGACATCATCATATGCATCATCAAGTGAAGACAAAACAAAATTCTAAGATGAAACCGTTTGAAAGTCAAACTTGTAAACTTTTGAGGCATGACCGTTTGTAGAATCATGACCGTTTGAGCATGTAACAGTTTGAATGGCATGGCCGTTTGAAATGTCATGACCGTTTGAAAGGTGGTGTGTCACCTTCAAACGGTCAGGGGTCTCTCCCTATAAATAGGGTTCAAACTGTCATCATTTGTAAAATTCTGATTTCCGACGGCGAAGCCCTGTCGAAGTGTCTACGCGCTGTAATCCGTTCAAGATCAATAAACTAGACATTTATTAGTGAATACAAGCTTAACGAAGACCGAATCAATGAATTCCGCATCTGATTCAGTCTGAGCACTCTTCTGATCGACTCGTTAGGTCGTTTCACGATCCTACAACTCAGGGAGTGGCACTTGGTTCTGCAACTTAAATTTCAGTGTTTGTGGTGAGTTTTCTTTTTTTATTTAGACTTAATTTTACGTGCATTTATTGTTAAATATATTTGATTTTTTTTTAAATATAACTTAATGTATGATTTAGGTTCCTATGCAGAGTGACACTTTTGAGTTTTTTATTATGGGTGGAGATATGATAGGAAGTTTATTTGGCTAAGAAGGGTAGGAAGTGATCTTGACCATCCATTTAGTCAATCAAGAGCTGAAATTAAATCAGGGAAATTAAAGGTAATAAAAGAGACGTGTGAGTTTGTTTAGGAGTATTCTAGTCAATGCAAGGCAATAGTTTCTCTCTCCCCAATTCCCCCCATTTTTTAAACGTTAATAACTCTTTCATACGACATTATTTTTTTATAAAAATTGCACCGAAAAAACGATCGTTTTTTTATCTTTAAAACGAGTATACTATGCTATATTTTTGATTTTTTTTTAAAAACTCAGTTGCGTAAAACGCAATAGAAAAACCCCCAGTTACGTAAAAACCTAAAAAATGACATTTTTCTAAAACGCAATCCACAAAAAACACAAAGAAATGTCTTATTTGTAAAACGCAATGGCCAGAAAACATAAAGAAATGTCTTATTTGTAAAACTCAATAGCCCAAAAACTCAAAAGAAAGTGTAGTTTCTAAAACGCAATGGACTGAAAACACATAAAAATGTGTTTTACCTAAAACACAATGCACAAAAAACACAAACAAATGTCTTATTTCAAAAACTCAATGGCTAGAAAACACTTAAAATGTCCGTTTTCTAAAACGCAATGGACTGAAAACACATAAAAAAGTGTTTTACCTAAAACGCAATGCACAAAAAACACAAAGAAATGTCTTATTTGTAAAACGCAATGGCCAGAAAGCACTTAAAAATGACTCATTCTAAAACGCAATTGCCTAAAAAACAAAAGAAGGTGTTCTCTGTAAAACGCAATGGACCGAAAACACCTAAAAAAGTGTTTTACCTAAAACGCAATGCACCAAAAACACTTCAAGAATGTGTTTTTCTAAAACGCAATGGCCAGAAAACAAATAAAAATGTTTTAGTTCTAAAACGCACTTGCCTAAAAACACCAAACAAAGTATTCTCTCTAAAACGCATTGAACCATGACAATAGTCTTGTCTGTGCTGTGAACTTTCTGAACCTATGCAGTTTACGAATGCAGTTTCCAGAGGCAATTTACAGAAAATTAATTTTTCTGATGCATCTTTATTAGATCAATTTAATCGAAAAAAAAATTTCCGAGCTGTCCTGGACCCCGCCAGGGGCTGCCACCCCTGGGACCCCGCTACCAGGGGCGCTGCCCCCGGACTCCCGCCAAGATCGTAAAACGCAATGACTAAATCAAAAACGCAGATCGTAAAAATGAAATTAAAGAATTTCTTACATGGATCGAAGTGATTTCTTCAACAATTGACGAATTTTGAATGATTGAAACACTTATCAACACTCGAATCAAACGGATCGAGTGATTATCTTTAAAATCATCGGAAAAAACGAGATTTTGTATGAAATTAAACTGGGTTTTCTTCAAAAAAAGCTGAAGAACACGTTGATCGGGTGTTTGAATCATTGATTTGTGACGAAAATCGCACTATAATGTAGTGATTATTGAGATAGAAAGTGAAGAAATGGTTGAAGATGGTGGGTTTTGAAAATGGTAGGTTTTGAAGTTACTGGGTTTTGAAAAGGAAGAAGAAAGGATAAGATTGACTAAAATACCCTTCCTCTTTATTTTAAATTTTGCCACATGTCCTAATCTTATTGCTTCATATCCTTTCTAGCCAAAATAAACTTTCTATTTGATTCTTTCTCTTTTAATATAATAACTTAATTATCAGATGTGTTTACTGGGTTAAATAGAGTGACGCATATATTTTTTTGATCCAGCTAATATTAGTGTCTTAGAAGGACAACTATATATCGTCGGTAATGAATTTATGGCACACTTTTATTTTTATAATTACATATATATATATAATCATAAATTTACATATTTGTAACAGCTAAATTATTAATAACAACTAATTTACATATATGTAATTATAAATTACATATAAAAATGATAAAATTGCTCTAGCATTTATAGAATAAAAAATATATATAATAAATAATAAAAGTACCTTTAGATAATCTATACCATATAATGGAAGTTATGTCAAAGATTACATTACTTCTACTCTTAAACTACACCATTACACCTCATGTCAGGATTTAAACAATTCAAACCCTGATCTTTTCTTCAAGAGGCAAAAGCATCTACCACCCAGCTATAGATCGAGTTTTTTGATTCATTTTTTGGCGTAAAATATAGAAATAAGATGGAAACCTTTATTTATATATATATATTATTTATATATATATATTATATGCCTTGAAATCTATCCAAAAAAGCTTCACACAAGCTCTAGACATTAAAAAAAACTGTTGTACACAACGGGTCCAGGTATTATGAAAATCCGGTTACGAGTATTACTAAAACCCGAGTACATGTTTTATGGAAATCGGGTACGCTGAAAACCCAGGTACAAACCGGGTATGAAAAAACCCGAGTTCGGGTATTGAATATAATGCATAACCGGTCTCTATCCTACGGGTAGGGTCGGGTTCGAGTTTAAAAAACCCGGTTTTTCTAATACCCAGGTTAAGGTTTTTTTTTTTTTTTCTTTCTAGATTCTGGTTTTTTATGCACATCTATTTGCGGCAGGCTTCTCATCTCTAACTATAATTTAACTAAAATTATCCATGTTTTCTTCTATCTTTAGCCATCATTTTTAAAAAAACCTCTTTTTATTATTTCTTTCAATTACATACAATCTTAACTACACTTTGATACACACATATTTATAAGAATAAGAATTTGAGTCATATTCCATAAATTTCAAATACGTTATTATACCGTGTTTATATTTATCAATGTTTTAATATACCGTTTAAAAAATTGAGTCATATTTTACATAAATATTTTAATAAAATGAATACAACTTAGTTATCATAAAAGTTATATCAAAGAAAAGATTGAAAGAAACGCATTACAAGAATATATTTGAATTGATATAAAACAATATATGCGTTAATTAAAATGAAAAACTAAATACAATAAACTAATAACTTTATGAGTGAATAGCAACATTTCATATTTGGGTCCTCCCCTCAGTATCTAAGAGAGAGAGAAATTGAAGACGAAGAGTCTAATGGGTAGAGATATAGCATGATTTTATACATTTACCCTAAAATTTGAAAATGAGGTAAGGTATAAGAGCATTCTCATCCAGTCCATCATATTCAGTGTGTAGAGTTTTTATAATATAAAGAGTATAAAAAGTGGTTGTGAGTGGAGGAGAGAGAAAATGTTACTGTTCATCTGTATATTTGGAGGGACACTGTTCACCCACTATAATTTTTTAATATATATTGAAAGTGGTTGTAGGTGAAGGAGAGAGAAAAATGTAATATATATTGAAAAGGAGAGAGAAAAAATATTTGTTTTTAGTGAAAATATATTGATATAGGAGTTGTTTTTTAGTGGAATGTATGTATATTTTTAGTGGATTGGATGTGAATGCTCTAATAGACCTCTTGTGAATGCTCTTAAAGTCCTTATCCTCAATTAGAGGTGAGCAATAACCGAACTGTTAATCAAAACTAAACTGAAAATTGATGAAACTGAACCGAAATAAACCGAAACTGAATTAACCGGAAATCGGTTATCGGTTATTTTTTGTACCATCAGTTAACAAATAGCCGGACCGAACCGAAGCATTTATATTTTCATATATTTCTTGATTTTATATATCCATTTCATGTATTTCATGTTTTATATTTTCATTTCATGTATTTGTACCTTTATTTTTATTTATTTGTACATCCATTTCATGTGTTTAGACCTCAATTTCATTTATTTATACATACATTTCATGTATTTAGACCTCAATTACATGTATTTTAAGTAAAAATTTTAGCTGTTGTTTGATTTAGACATTAACCAAAATTAACCGAACCGAAAACCGACAAATTAACCGAATAAACCAAAACCGGTTAATTGATGACTTAAAAAAGAACTGACTGAAAAAGAAAAGGTTGTTGATAAACTTCAAAGTTATCATGCTTCTTCATACATTTTGGAACGTATTTTCAACATCACACCAGATGGCAAAGAGTCTGAAAAGAACAAAAAATGAATTGAGTCAGAATACCATCAGGTTCCACCACAGTTGGAGAATATTTTTCATTCTATGATGGCGAAAAGGTGGAAAAAAAGCAATAAACATGGTTGACCAATTACCTGACAACATCGATGTGACTTACACCAAATCTGATGATCTTGGTGATTCAGAGGTGGTAGGTAAGGTTGTTGAAAGTGTTCTGACAGAAGAGTCTACCAAAATAGATAAGTCTGGATCACATGATGAAAATGAGGAAAGTTTCCATAAAAGATATTTGAAAAATTCAAAATCTGAGAAAGTTGTGAATGATGATTCAAAAGGATTGGCTTATACCATGATTGGATCGGACAAATTATTCTCAGATGCTGAATTTCCAGTTCAAAATGTGATTTCAGATAAAATCAATAAAGTTTTCAAACTAGTAGAAATCGAAAAAACTGAAATTGCAAAATTTGCTGGAAAGAGCAAGAAATTTTTTTTATAACAAATTTAGTTACAAAAAGAAAAACCCAAAGGCTGGGTTGGGATATAAAAGTTATCATAACTGTAACACCTCGAAAATTTATGTCCAATAATGTATCAACACGTGTCATAAGCTTTAAACGTGTAAAAGATTACTTTAGAAGGACTAAAGTTGACAAACAAAGAAAGTATGTGAATATAAGGGTTCAAAGTGTCAACAATGGATAAATATACCTTTCAATAACCCTACACGATGTTTATACCTTTAAACGAATAAATCATGGATCATACGAAGCTAAGTGTGGAAGAAAGTGAGAGATTTCAAACTAAAGGGGTTAAATGTGTCAACATGTTTAAAGTACACCTCTGAGTGACCTTTTAGCAAACCTGAAGCTTTGTAACGATAAATTATACTCACTAGAATATGTGATAAAAATTTCACCAAGTTTCGTTATCGTATGAGAAAGTTATGACAATATTCGTATACGAGGGGTTAAAAGCGTCAACGTTGAATTCTAGGGCCTTACGGGTGATCACAAAGTTAACCGAGGACTTAACAAAGTTTGTATATGTCTTGGAGTCCTTAAAAGTCAAGTTAGAGGGCTTAAAACGCAAAATTGGAAGTTAAAACCACGCATACAAGGACCAGGGACCAAAAAAAAATAAAAATTGAAAGTTGAAATTCGGTCACAAGGGGCATCGCGCAACGCGTAGGCTCCTTAAGGGGACCTACGCGTCACGCGAGGGGTTATCTGATGAAGAAAACCTTGACAGGTGCATGTTTAGCTATGTAACCGCCTTTAGGACCTATAAACTGATACCAGGGGCTGCACAAACGGATTTACATGCAGTAGGGGCACCTGTAAACATCTGGTTGCAACCATAGACTTGCTTGGCATCATCCTAAGCATTTAAATTCACTATATAAGAGGAAGCATTGTTGCAACACTTTGTTCATTCATTTGCAAAGTGTCACAACCCCCGATCCCTGATCCCCGGGAACGGGCGGTCGTGAGCTCAGAGTTTGGTGGTATCAGGTTGTTAAATCTCGCAGCGGAAATTTTACATCAGGACCGTAGTTAGGAAATATTTATCAGAGTAAAACCACCTCATTTACTATTAATAATCACATGGGTAAAACCCAAGTTTCTTGTTACAATATATTTATAGGGACAAACCCTATTTTATTGAATTGAAAACAACGTTTATTAGGTAACTTTTATAGCCACATTTTCCCAAGCCTTCAGTGCTCTCCAGCTGGCTTTTCACTAATTGGTTGTTCACATTGTGTTACCTGTAACGCGTTTTAAAAACATTTGTCAGTCGGAAATACTGGTGAGTGAATCCCAGTTTAATAAAGAAACATTTTATCAATTAAAACAGTAATGAGAGCGATCACATTGTTTATTTCTACACAATTACTCATTCAGTATTTGCCACTCGACCGGATCTATGGCTATGGTCAAATTACCCATTGGCTAACTCGTCGTCCAATGGTAATGCACTGTCATTCAGACTTACTACTACTCGTAGTAAATTTTGTATACAAAACCCCATAATACCGGCAGTAATTGAAGAACTACAAAGACTCAATTACCGCTTAATCACATTGTAAAACATTTAAGGTTTTGTAAAACATTCCAAAAAGGTTAACAAAAAGAGGATAAACTCACATTGTTATCTTAGGCTTTTCGTAAGGGTTTCCTGGATATAATCTATAATTTATACAAATGTACATTGGTTAGTATCATAACCCTTTGAAAATATTAATAATACCCTCCCCGAGACGGCATTCCAACAACTACGTCGGGCAGAACCACGACAGTTGTTACGGAACCCTAAATCAATCGGGCAGCGTAACTATTACGAAACTAGGGTTATAATACTTACAACGGAGCAAAACCTCGCTAATTAGGGGTATAATACCCAAATATTATGCCTACTACTTTCAGAATTCGAGATTGAGATTTTAGAATGAGCGACGGAAAACGAAAACTGATGCCTGCTATTTATAGTTGTGATATATGACTTTCAGGCGGCCCGCGTAAGGTAAGGCGAAGCCTTACGCGGCCCGCGTCAACACGCGGTCAACCTATAGCTTGGCTGGGTCAGCTTGTAGACTCGACACGATGTCGACACGTGTCGGCTCAGGGATGCGCCACCATTTGGAACACGCGCGGCCCGCGTGAAGTTATGAAGGGTCTTACGCGGCCCGCTTTAACTAAAGAATTCAGTTGGGTCAAATCCAGTCTTAATACGGCCCGCGTGAGATGTTGGGGTGGGTCTACGCGGCCCGCCTCAACTCATAATTCAGGTTTTTATTTTATTTTTATAAACTATAATGTATTTTGGGCTCGGTTTTTACATACGGGGCATAATATAAGGCACATAAGGATATTTTAACATATAACAGGGTATCTGAATTATTTATAAGGGCGTTGGTTTTACTGAGGGTTGTTACACAAAGCTTCACCACTTCACTCCTGGAGCTCTCTGGCCAGCAACCAAGTTCTCTTAGGCTTCCTAGTCGTGCTTAGGACTCTTGTAAGTGTCCTTAACCCTTCGTAATTCAGTTTAGCTTAGTTAATTAGCTTAAAGTCAAACCGTCGTAATTAAGTTTGACTTCGAGATTAATCAATAATTGTTCAGTCAAATCTCGAATTGAAAGTACCTATAGGTTGGTAATTATGTGGGTAATAAACCCTTAAAAGGGTAACCTCTGATTCCCACTCTAACTAGGTCAATTGTCGGGTCAAAGCTAATCTTAAAAAGTCAACAGAAAGCTTATTTTTAAATTTATGCATAATTAGCAATGTAGGATCCATGCAACCTATTTTATCATTAATATAACTTGGTAATTAATGTAAGAACATGTCTAAACATGTTCAACCCGACAATTTTCAGTTTAGGCTCGGTTCGGGACCGAAAGTTGCATAATTTGACTTCAGCTTTGACTTTCAGTTCTGACCCGTTTGAGCATAGTTTATGTAACACCTCGAAAATTCACGTCCTATAATGTGTTGACACGTGTCATATGTTTGAACGTGTGAAAGAATGTTCTGAAGGGACTAAAGTTGACAAACTTGAAAAGTATATGAAAATACGAGTTCTAAATGTCAACAGTGAATAAATATATTGTACATTAACCCTACATGATGTTTATAGCATCAAACGAATAAATCCTGGATCATGCGAAGCTAAAAGTGAGAGATTACAAACTACAGGGGTTAAATGTGTCAACATGTTTAAGTTATACCTCTGAGTGACCTTTTGACAAACCCAAAGCTTTGTAACTGTTAATTATGCTCACTAGAATGCGCGATATAAATTTCATAAAGTTTCGTTATCGTATGAGAAAGTTATGATCAAATTCGTGTGCGAAGGGTTAAAGCGTAAACGTTGAAAGTTAGGACTTTTCGGGTAACAATAAGATTAACCGGGGACCTAACAAAGTGGGTATATGTTTTAAAGCCCTTATAAATAAATTTAGAGGGTTCAAGATGCAAGAAACAAGTGTCTAAACGAAGTTTGAAGAGCCAAGGATCAAATCGCAAAAATCTAAAATGCAGATTTTCTGCAGATGTCCGTCGCGCCACGCGAGGATCCCTCGCGCCACGCGAGGGACTCCCAGTTCCGAAATTCTTGGGTTTTTGCCTGCTGAGTGCAATCTGCTCGACTTTAACCGATTTTCCACATTTTTCTTGACCCCTAAACACCCCCTAAACATCTAGGGACACTTGTGGATCAGTTGTGGTAAGTTATAGCCCTATGTGTCAACATTTTATGGTGTTCTTGATCACTATATAAAGGCTTCAAGTGCAACCATTGTGATCACGCCTGCTATTGCACTTCTGATCATTCTTGAAGCTCCAAAGCAGACTCAAGTGATCTCTGGTCGTTCATAGGACTCTTGTAAGTTTGCTTGACCTTTCTTAATTAAGTTTTTGCCTAGTTTTAGCTTAAAAGTCAAACCGTCGTAATTAACGGTTGACTTTAAGATTAATCACTAATGGTCCAGTGATTAGTCGAATCAAAAGTAGTTATAAGTTGGTAATTATGTGGGTAATAAACCCTTAAAAGGGTTCCCCCTGATTCCCACTCTAACTATGTCAAATGTCGGGTCAAACGTGTTAATAAAAAGTCAACAGAATGTTTAAATTACAATTTATGCATAATTAGCAATGTAGAACACATACAACCTGTTTGATCATTAATATAACTTGGTAATTAGTGTAAGGACATGTCTAAACATATTCAACCCGACAATTTCCTGTTTAGACCCGGTTCGGAACCGAAAGTCGCATAGTTTGACTTATACTTTGACTTTCAGTTCTGACCCGTTATGGCATGTTTTAGAAATGCCTTAGAGCTTTATTTGGACCAGGTTACATGCTAGTATAACCCTCTGTGATTATACACCTCGGATCATTAGTTATCCAATTAATATGCATGATTCCGTTAATTGCTCATATGTTGACCATTATGCCCTTTTCACCTTAAAACGTGATTTTTGGAAATGTAAAAGAGTAGAAACCTTAATTACTGATATATAAACTTGCATACAAAATTTGACATCAGTTTGAGGTGTAGGTTAAGAGTTATGCTCGTTAGCGCAAAATTAAAGCTTTTTGTTAATTTAACGGCGTATTTAGCGTATAGCCTACTTAAACATATTTTTGATATCAATCTCTTTACCCACTGATGTAATATATTATTTTGGGATTTTTAAATATTTTTAATTAATTTTAGGCTGAGCATAACTTATAGTCGTAGGTTTAATCCGGTAATTGTCGGTTTTGCCCTTACGGGCCATAAAATGAGTTTTACATATCCAATTGACCCCAAACCTTTTGCTACTGATCACATATGATAAATAAATTATTTTAAGCCTTCTGGAATAATAAAAATATCAGCTTTATGTATCGAACCCGTAAACGACTTTTAATCGCCTTTTTAAGCGTTTTTAACGCATAGTATGTACTAGAATTATTTTAAACATACAAGGGTTGATACCTACTGATATTAGAGGCAAATTATAATGTTTTAACAGTAAGCAAAAGTTGTTTAACTCAGACTTCAGTTTTGAGCTTTTCGGCTTGTGTGAAATTACCAAAATGCCCCTTCGGTGCATAGTTTGGTTATAATTGATAAATTTCACATATATACAATACCCTACTGATATAACTTAGCAAATTGATTATCTTTGCTGATTACATCAGACCTGTAACTCAGGATATTACTTAAACTCTTTTATCACCTTATAAATGACCAAACTACCCCTACGGGGCACAGTTTGTGTTTAAATTCATTTCGGGCATAATAAATGATATCTTACTGATGTCACAACATATATGGAGCATATTAACTTAGGAAACCTGTAAATGGCTCTCATTATTACCCGTTACGCTTATTACGTGTTCGGTTCAGTTTATGTAACTAGTTTACATAAACTAGCCTAAACGGGTCAAACCTTATCGGTTTTATCTCAAAATCCAGAATGTGTATGAAATACCCTTATTAAACAAGTCTCTGAACTTGTTGGGTCTAAAACACATTCTATCCGGTCTTCGCTTAATTATGCGTACAAACCGTGTCTTTGAAACTAATCGGTCTAAGCTTAAGCTTAACTAAAGACCCGTTAGGATTCTAATAGGTTATTATAAACCTTCGTTCCAGATTAGGAGTACCAGTAAAAGCTACTTGCGTTTGCTTATTGTGATATATACATTGCTCAGGTAAATACTTTTAACTTATTTTCCCTATACGGGCTTGGGTTACGGTATATAGAATACCGCTTGATCGGGCATCAAATCTTCCATCGTTGGGTGGTTAATTGAATAATTTGATCGGCTCGTTTAAACAGTCTTGTTACTTAAAGCCTTTGGGGGGTTAATGACCATGTCCCGGATATCCTTGGCATCATTTTACGAAATGGCCACGACTTAAGCGCGGGGTGTAGGCGTACACCCGTTAGTGCACAAAAGAATAATGTGGTGTGTCTATTGATCTTTAACCCGGACAAGATCCGGGCTACTGAACGCACAAGGAACATGTAATTCGTTCACAAGATTATATATTTAAATAATTCTCCCAAGTTAAATAAAATGTTTATGCCACGTGCATCCAAACCAATTTTCAATCATTTTCCAAAATGGGTCAGTTGATTGTATTTACCAGTGTAAACTGACGTATTTTCCCAAAAAGATTAAATGCAGGTACTAAGCGTAATTGGCTGGGATTTCTCCTTAGCATCACTAGAAGTCTCGCAAGCTTAAGATGCCTAAAGTCTGTTGAACTATTATTTCCATTTTGTTTCCGATCCGTCTGTGGATAAACTTCTGAATACTGTGACATTTGATATTACAATATTAAATTCGGTTGTACTATATCTTTTAAATTGCTTCTGCTGTGCATAATTAAATATTGTGTTGTTTTACTATTATGTTGCCAACCACGTCACAATACTCCCCACCGGGCCCACCGGTGACACGTGGAAATCGGGGTGTGACAGTTTAGAATTGCCTTAGAGCTTTATTTGGACCAGGTCTCATGTTAGTGTAACCCTCTGAGGTTGTACAACTTGGTTCATTAGTTATCCGATTCATATGCATGTTTCCGTTAAATGCTTAAATGTTGACTATTATGCCCTTTTGACTTTAGAACGTGATTTTTGAAAATGTAAAAGAGTAGAAACCTTCGTTACTGATTTATTAACTTGTCCCTAAAATTTGACATCAGGTTGAGGTCTAGATTAGTAGTTATGCTCATTAGCGTAATTAGAAAGCTTTTTATTAAATAAACGGCGTAATTAGCATATAGCCTATCTAAACCCGATTTTTAATACCAAAATTTTTACCCACTGATGTAAAATAATATTTTGGGATTTTTGAAGATTTTTATTTATTTTTAGGCTGAGCATAACATTGAGTTTTAAGCTTGATTCGGTAATTGTCGGTTTTGCCCTTTTGGCCTATAAAATGAGTTTTGCAAATTATTTTGATACCAAACCATTTTCTACTAATATAATATTATAAATAAAATATTTTGAGCCTTCTGGAATAATAAAAATATCATCTTTCCTTTAAAAACCCGGAAATAGCTCAAAATCGCCTTTTTAGGCGTTTTTAACGTATAGTATGTATCAAAACTATTTTGAACATATAAGGTATGATGCCTACTGATATTTTCAGTAAATTTTTATATATTATCAGTAAGTAAAAGTTTTAAACTCAGATTTCCAGTTTTGACCTTTTAAGCCTAGGTGAAATTACCAAAATGCCCCTAAGGTGCATAATTTGGTTTTAAATGATAAATTTCACATATATGTAATACCCTACTGTTATAACTTATTAAATTAAGTATTTTACTGATTATATCAGACCTGTAACCCAGATTATTATTTAAACTCTTTTATAACCATAAAAATGACCAAAATGCCCCTACTTGGCATAGTTTGAGTTTAAATCCATTCCGGGCTTAATAGAAGATATCTTACTGATGTCACAACATATTTAAGGCATATAAACTTAGGAAACCTGTATACGACTCATATGGTTACCCGTTACGCATCTTTCGCGTTCGGTTCGGTTTATGTAACTAGTTTGCATAAATTAGCCGAAACGGGTCAAACCTTATCATTTTTGTCTCAAAATCCAGAATGTGTTTAGTTTACCCATATTATACAAGTCTTCAAACTTGTCGGGTCTAAATCACATTCTATTCCGGTCTTCGCTTAATCGTGCGTTTGAACCGTATCTTCTTTTAAAACTAACCGGTCTAAGTTTAGGCTTAATTAAAGACCCGTTAGGAAATCTAATAGGTTATTAAAAACCTTTGTTCTAGAATAGGAGACCTGGTAAAAGCTACACGCACTTGCTATTTGTGATTAATACTTGCAAAGGTAAATACTTTTAACTTATTTTCCCTTATACGGGCTTGGGGTATGGTATATAAAATACCGCTTGGTCGGGCATTGAATTTTTAATTGCATGAAGGTTAAATTATTGAAATGTCCCGTTTAAATTGTTTTGTTTGCTTAAAGCCTTTGGGGGGTTAATGACCATGTCCCGGATATCCTTGGCATCATTTTATGAAATGGCCACGACCTAAGCACGCGGGTGTAGGCGTACACCCGTTAGTGCATATATAAATAATAAGGTATAACCGCCGGTTTCGGGAATAACCCGCCGCGGGACTATATCATGTGGTGTGTCTATTAAGCTCTAACCCGGTGTTAACCCGGGCTACTGAACGCATAAGAAACATATAATTCTTTTACAAGTTTATATATAAATAATTATCCCAAGTTATAAAATGTTTTGTGCCTTGTGCATTCAAATCAATTTTCTAAACCTTTTCAAAATGAGTCAGTTAATTGTATTTACCAGTGTAAACTGACGTATTTTCCCAAAAATGTTAAGTGCAGGTACTACGCGTAATAGGCTGGCCTCTCCTTAGCATCATTAAGAGTCTCGCAAGCTTGGATGCATTTGAGTTTGTTGAACTACGTTTTTCTGTTTATTTGATCCGCCTGTGGATCCGTTTCAACTATGTTGTGATACTTAATATTACAATTTTATCCAGTTGAAATAAATCTATCTTTTGCTTCCGCTGTGCATTTAAAATTGTGTTGTTTGACTATGATGATATCAACTACGTCACGATACTCTCCACCGGTAATACGTGGAAATATCGGGGTGTGACAATAACAAAAACAAACGATTTGAAAAGCTAAATTATCAGAAAAAGAAGACCTTTGTTCATGGAATAAATTCTGAGGAAGAGAAAGAACCGCAATTTAGAAAATAGTCTAATGAAGAGTTCTATGCTCAAAAGAAACAACAACAACATGTTAAAGATGTTTCAAAGAGAACATGCTTTAAGTGTGATCAAACTGGATATATTGGTCGTAGGTGTCCAAATCTTAAACCAGTTGAAGTTGAGAAAAAGAAGTATGATGTTGTGAATCAGAAGCCAACCAAGTTTGAATCAAAACAAACAAACTTTGAAGCCGAAAAGATCAAAGGCTTAATCACAACAAACTTGGAAACCAGTGACACCTAGATTTGAGACAAAACAAAGTTGGAATTCAAAGGTTGATTTGACAAAGCCAAACCAATTTTGGAAACCTAAAGTTCATTTGTCAAAACAAAACATTCAAAATGAATCAAGATTTTATCAAAGGAATGTTTTAAAAGGATAAATGTAGGTGGAAAAGCAAAAGACTTATGTGAGTGATGATAAACGGAAAATCGATTCAACCAAGAAGGTTGAAAATAAGAACGAAAAACTCTTTGTGAAAAATGACAAAGATTTTCCGAAATTGAACAATTCGTGTTGTGTTACAATACCCAAGGTCAAACAGACCTGGGTTGCCTTATTCAAGTAATTGAGTTAGATGAATGTGAAGGTGCTCCAGATGATAGCTGAATGTCAAATCGGAGAGCGGAGCAGCCTAGCATGGAGGGCAAAAGAGGCGACAGATCACTGAGAACGAAAAATAGGGAGTTGGTTTATTTTTGTACATAAATAAATCATAAATCAAAAACCCTAAAAATTGAAAAATTTAAAAACCAAAAATATGCTTTACTTTGTTAAAAACTGAAAAATGAAAAAAAATATGTTTGTGTTTTAAATTTGTCAAAAATCAAATGTTTACAAAAAGATGTTTTGATTGAATATGCCGAAACCCTCACGGGTGAACAAACATGATTATATTCACAAGTGATTCAATGGTTTTATCATTGTTAAAAATCAATGTGTTGTAAATCATGGGGGGTACTTTCTGTAAAACGGAGCATGTGAAGCAGACAATGGATGGCGAGATGAAGCTATCTGCATCGGGTTGTCATTTTTTTCTAAATGTTTTGAATTTTAGGGGGAGTAAGACTTTTGAAAATACAAAAACATTTGAAAAAAAGCCAAAAACATGATAAAATTCAAAAAGAGTTTTTGTGTAAAAAGAGGAAATGATAATATATCGGTAGACAATCATAGTACGCTAAAGAAATGGAAAGTCAAATGTGATAAACGGGTCTCACTGATGATATGCCAGTAGGTTTTTACACATTTAGGAGATTGATTTCGAGATATAAACCTAAATATCAATAACTGTCTTATCTCGTGGGGAATATCTCTCGGATATATGGATAACCTCCAAAATCTCGTTTGAGAGGTTGCCTGATTCTGAGATACTAGGTCTTTATATTGTTTGATATCTGGGGTATTATGCCTGGTCTTCTAATTTTGCGTCAGCAATGGACTAGACCTTGTATAATACTTTGCGTGCTTTAAAAAGCTTTCCCTCTGCATAAAAATTGAGAAAATATCGAAAGATATAAATCAAGTGCAGTTGTAAAGAAGATCCCTAAGTGGGACACACCTAAAGTCGAGCCTTCATCTCTTTGACTGAACGGTAGTTCATACCTGAGCTCTCAAGGTCTCGCGTTAACCAGAGTACATATATCAATATGGTATATTCACCTGTAAAACTGAATCTAGGGAATCTTGATACGGGAGTATATTCTGAGGTGGAATACGCGAATAAGATAAGTTTTTAAGACACTAAATCTCGTATCATGAAATCAATTGAAGTTTGTGTAAAAATTTAAGTGGATAATGATATACTGATAATCTAAGTGACTTGTTTAAAACTTAAAGTGTTTAAAGCTCAACGATGCTAGTGATTTGTCATAAACTGATATGATCCTCTAACACGAACTCAAACAAAAATATTGTCTGTAAATATTTCTTTACTGTTTTACTTTTTTGAAAAATACAAAAAGATAATTTTCAACAACCGATGTCAGAAAGCTGAGTTTCAAAGTCTAAGTATGCTGAACATGTCTCTGAAAATAAACAAGTTCATTAATTTGAAACTTGAGGTTTTTAATTAAAAATTTCAAAAATAGTTTGTGAATCTCCAAGGTCATTAATTTGGACTTGGAAGATAATATTTTCAAAACCTCATTGTTAATCATCTAAGAAGAGCTTTTGGATGCTTTCATTGTCAAATACAGAGTTATTTGATAGGGGGAGAGAGTCGGGTAATTCTGGGAGATTTCAAATTGTTAAAATTTTGCAATTATAAAGAACCAGGCAACAATTTTAAAATGTGCAATAGAGCTAGGTTCTCGATCCTAGAATATATTGAGCTTTAAATATCATATTTTGATGCTTAGAGTCAGATTAGCGATTCTGGATGATCTAGAAAGTTTTCACTGTTAAATATTTGTGTTTTGAGCCAGGTTGTCAATCTTGAACCTAAATTGTTAAATATTTTACAATTGGTTTGAAATTGTTAGATTTTCAGATGATAAGCCAGATTACAACCCCGATAGCTGAGACTAAGGGGGAGTCTAAAGACGAGCTCAAAGCAAGGGGGAGCTGGTAATCGAAGAGCCAGGTGTCGATCCTAAAAAGTACTGAAGCTTAACGAAAGGGGGAGCCTGGAGAAAGAGTCAACTGAAAGGAGGAGCTGATTCAGAACGCAGAATCAAGAGAAGCTTGAAGAGAGAGTCTATGGTGCTGAAAATGTCAACACTTCTGGAAGACTCAGAGAGAGACAAAAAGCTACGAGATTAATTGCAGTAATATCCAAGGGGGAGTCTGTGAGTGCATAATGTCTATCACTTCCGTTAATCACGTATCGTAGCTGAGCCAAATGATCAAGACATGGTTTACATTGAAGATTACATATCTAGAACAACAGGTTCGTACGAAGGGACCTAAGTAGGTTCGTTCAAATCCACTAAACAACCTGATGAGCCGCTTCGTATGAAGGAAGGTCCACCTTCGTACGAACCTACATGCCCTATATATAGTTGTTAGGTCTTTTTCATTTGTAACTTTGCTGACTTGAGAGGGGAAACTCTGTTAGTTTGTTTTCGTGGTTTTGTAATTGTCAAACATCAATAGAAAAAAACTTATAATTACTTCTTTGTGTCTGATCCATACACGTACTTGGATTCCGCACAAGATACGTGTTCATCGCTTACAACGTTCAAGGAATCGATCTAAGGAGCGAATCCACATGAACGAATTTCAGATAGGGATTTAGGCGCGATCCAATTTTCATTACTTCGATCTTGGAAGGGTCAACATGAATTCCTTTTTCACTCATGATGTGTCCAAGGAATTGAACTTCTTTGATCCAGAATTCACACTTAGAAAATTTGGCGTACAAACATTCACCACGTAAGAGTTCGAGAATAAGGCGTAAATGTCGTTCGTGATCAGCTTGAGTTTTGAAACTTTCATTTCTTACCCTTGCTACCACTTGGTTATGCGGTGATTTGGTTGGCTGGTTTGTTGGTGACGGGTGTTGTGACTTGCTTATCGCGGATACGGTTATTGTTTAGGCTAGCTACGAGGCGATAAACTACCTCGATGTTGTCAAGCTTTGCTGCTTTGATGGTGTCACGCATGGCAGAGGGTAAGCCATGGATATATTTCCTGATCATACGATCAGTAGTGGACACCAGGTGTGGTACGATAAAGCTTAGTTGATTGAAACGAGTGGTGTAGGCAAGATTGTCATCTCTAATTTGCTTAAGAGCCCAAAACTCTTCTTCAAGCTTTTGCTACTCGTGAGCAGGACAAAACTCAGCCATCATTAGTTCTTTAACTTCGGCCCAAGGTAACGTATAAACTTCTTCGTTAGAGCGGATGATTCTTTAATTGGTCCACCACTCTAATGCTTTGGCTTGAAAGACCCTAGTAGCACTTTGAGTCTTGAGATTCTCGGGACATTCACTGTTGATGAAAGTGACCTCAATGCTATCGAATCATTCCACATAGCTGTCACCCCATCATTGCCAGTGAAAGGCTTAGGGTTGCTTGTGGATAAGTGCTTGAAGTTAAACGAGACGGGTTTGGGTTGGTCAACCTTCGAGTCAACAGAGGAGTTTGGGGGTAGAAGTGGTGTTGATCTTACTGATGATCTCGAGAATAACACGAACCATCTGTTTAGCCATAAATGCCATCATCTTCTTTTGTGAGCTGGTCTTGGACCTCTTGGTCGAGTTCGAGTGATGTTGAGAAGACATCTAAAGATTCAAAACAAGGGAATAGATGAGACTTGATCATAATGTTTTATTTAAAGAAATTTGTTTCCATGAATGCATCACATAACACATAATTTCACATAGCATAACATGAATTTCACATAGCGTAACATGAAAATGAAAGCATCGTAAATTTAATTTGTTCACAAGAGATTATTATTGTTTTAGATTGCGAGAAAAGTGCGATTCGTGTCTCCAAAGTTGAAATGAAGTAACGTACAAATGTAAAACACATTAAAATTGAGATAGCATAAAAGAGATTTAAGGTAAAAATTTGGACTCTCACGGAACGTAACTAAGACTATTCCAAAGTAAGTCGAAGTCCTTTCGAGTTAGGGAAACGTGCTTTGGCCTAGTAGACAAATACTCTTGTCGAGAAGCGATTAACGGTATTTTTCCTTCTAGTTACTACACGTCCCTAGTCGATTGGGAAAATCAAAACTTTGGCGAGATTGAAAATCGATGAGTGAGACCAGTTACCAAGATGCGGGTTTCACCCCTAACTTGGTAACATCGTACCCTAGTGTGGTTGGTACTTATCGAACGATAAGGGTCCACTAGAATATGAAATGGAAATTTCCTTCAAGATATGGACATAACTCCTAACTAGAGGGTAAATTTCGTGCAAAATAACAAGTATAGCTGAGTGAAAGTCATCACCAAATGTGGGGATCACCCCTATTTTGGTGAGTCATTTTGATTGTGGAATAAGAGTGTCTTCACCAAGCCTCCAAGTGTGTATTGTGTTAGCCTTTGGAAAGACATGTATATTTAAAGGCCAAAGAGAATAGATAAGAAACAAGTAAGATAGAATGCTAGTATTTTTAAAGATCACATAAGGATAATGTTCCTAAACTATAGACTAGGTAAAAGCATTCATACTTTTCCTAATTCCCTATAATTATGGCTCTGATACCAATCTGTCACACCCCAACCGATGGCGGAAACATCGGAGTGAGACGAAAACAAATCGTTCAAAGCATCATAACACTAGTTGTGACAATATAATTTAATCAAGATTTCATAAATATCAAAATGTCATACATTGTTCCAAAACATGATCAAATTGTATCAAACATAAACCAAAACATTGTTTATTTCTAAGATGTGTTTCTAGTCCACCCTAAAGTAAAGTTCAATAAAAATGTTGGAGAGTATACAAGTGTGAATACAAAGCATAATAATAAAATGTTTAAACGTGCTCATATCCAACATGAATAATGCATACAAGTTACTAATATGCTGAACTAGTGTAAACTATATGTCAAACCCAATTTTCCAACGCAATCGTGATTACCCAACATCATCGAGACGAAGAGGGTGTAGCATGTTTTACTTAACAATACCCTAAGAATCGGGGTGGTGCATTAATCCTATAGCGCTATAATTGTTAAGGTAGGCTAGCAAAGTTAATGAGCATATAGACACAATGTATACATAGCATATGAGATTAACAAGTATCACATGTTTTCATGTTTAAATGTGGATAGAGTGTGATTTTGAATAAACAAGTCTCAAGTGTTGCGTGTTTTTGTACAATGTACATGTTGCACCAAAGTGTTTAAAACGAAAATGGGATCGAGTATACTCACAGTTTTGCGTAGAGTTCCACGAAAATGGAGAGTGGAGTGATGAAGTTCGAGCACCGAGATTACGCTGAAATATGTAAGGAGCGTCAGATCAGATTGCAATAATACAGAAATTATACGAGTTAAACACTTAACAGTCCATTCGTACGGATGGTCATAGTCCATTCGTGCGGATGGGCTTTTCTGTTAAAAACGGACCGACTGATTAGTTTGATACAAACTGATTTTGGTTTGTAAAACAGAAGGGTAATTGATTCAAAACAGTAATTAGAATGGTCGGGTGTGGTAACTGATTCTAAAACAAAAGTTAAAACAGTTCCGATTATGTAACAGGTAGGTTCGTGCGAATGGACATAGTCCATTCGTATGGATCAACTGTTAATGTTTCGAAAAGTTTTAAATTTTTAAACAAATTCGATTGGAATAGTAACGTAGTCGTTTGGTTTATTTAAATCAGTAGATAGAACAGTTGAACAATGTTAAATAGGTGTGAAAACAAAAATCAAGATCAAAACAGAATGTGCAAGGGAAGTCCATTCGTATGGATGGACCTAGTCCATTCGTACGAACCAACTGTTCTTGCTGAAACTTATGTTTGATCCGTTTAATCTGATCATTTCTTGATGAAAATTAACCCTAATGCAGGCCCTTAAGTATAAAATGAGTTGAGGGTCTGACGGGTTCCAGATTCTATCAAGATCGTATGATTTTTGAAAAATAAAACTATAATCATGTTGTAAAATGTTTAGATTTCTATAACTTTGATTCAATCTCGTATGAGTGATGCTCCACAGCAGGTTGCCTAAGCAAAACGAGTGGAAACCATCTTTGAGATGGGTTGAACCAAAGGGTTTTGTAAAAATCAAGGGTTTGTGATTAAAATGCAAGAAATGAATGAAATGTAATTGAAAGAGATGAAGGAGAGTTCTTACAAAGATTTCTGATCGCACAAGAGAGTGTTTGTAGAGAAATGGCGAGTTAAAGTGAAGGAATATGGTGTCTATTTATAGATTAGGGTGAAAATTAGGGTTTCCAAAGTTTTTGAGTGGGTTCGTACGAACCGACGTTTGGAACGGATCTGTAGATCCGTACGGATCTGCAGGTTCGTACTAACCTACTTGTTTTCAACGTTTCGAGTTTCAAGTTTGGTCGTTTTACGTGTTTTAATCAATTTTTCGAGTATCAAGCATTAAGGTGTAACAAAGAATCAAAAGTCATGTATAATATAGCATTCAAAATGTGAATTATGATTACAAGCTTGCACATAAGTCTAACATGAATATGATTAAAAATCTTGCGTTTTCATTATGATCAATTGTCTCGGATTACAAGTTGAAACGAAATAGGGTACAACAAGAGTACGAGTGTCTAAAAATAGAACGTACAACAATGCTTGCTAAATCGGGAAAGCACAAAAGTGCGAAGCGTTACAGTACATGTACTATAGTTTCCCAAATATGTAAAGAGAATATCTTTACTATTTTTATTTATATATTTTTTATTAAAATGGTGACCCGTGTCCTACAAATTATATATAGCTAAATAGTTACATAAATTTTTACTAGCAATTAGTATTAGTACTTACAAATGACTAATGTTGTTGATTTTTAATCCTATTAAGGAAATTAAGATGAGAATTAACGTATTTGTATAGCTATTTAGTCATATTAATTTTAACTAGGGTCGTAGTTACCCGCGCGTTGTGCAATGACACGGTTGGAATTTGGTACGTGTCACACACCATGATAGCCAATGAAAAATTTGTAAAATCAAACAATATCATATCTAAATGTGTTATGTTATTTGAATCGTAAGTCGGATCTGGACATCAAAATAATAAGAAAATATAAAACAATATAAGGTAAATAATAAAGGTAAAAAGGTGAACGAAAAAGAAAATGATAGGAACTTGACTGGTTCAGTGCACTCATTATAGCAAAGAAAAAGAAAAGACAGAAAATGTATCCAAAGGGTATCACCGCATTCGTTTAAAAAACTAAAATAAAAAGCGAAAAAAATTGAGAAAAAAAAGCTAGTGCATGTTAGCAAACCCCAAGGCTCACAGTAGCCTATAATCACTATTCAACTTCTCTTTTTTATATAGTGATAATTAGAAAACAATACGAGAAGTTACAAATGACTAATGTAGATTTTTAATCTACTTAAGAAAATTAAGATCAGAATCAAGGCTAGTGCTTGAGTTAATCTTTGAATTTACACATAAAAACTGCAAATCTGAAGAAATGCATTCGGCCCAACTCTACTAGTTTGTTTGCTCGGTTTACCTGCGATGTCATAGGTTGTTTTCTTACGCTTTCTGTTTGTTGTTTGTTATATATTTCTTGCAAGTTTTTGTTCATTGCAGTTAGCATCTTACAATAGGTTGTTATTAACACGTTAGATAGGTGCTTGGATTTTTGGTATTTGGTAGGGTAAGATTAGAAGTTGCGGGTCATATAGCAACTTAGATTTCATATCTTGCATTTTGTAACTGGTTAGTCATAGGTCATATTGCATGTTGCATATTGTTGAATACAACTGTATGTTATAACATGTTGTTAACAGAGGTCACAATTTGTTGGTAATAAATCATATAGCATATGATAAGGTCAAATGACAGGTTGCATTTTGTTCATACAATACAACCGATTACAGCTTGGATTCATTGCGGGTTGCACCTCCTAAACATGTCAAATAATGTGAAAATGTTTGTATCAATGGAGGGATTTTGTATAATATAGGGCCAATTTTGTAATCTTAGAAATTTTGTGAAATGTAGATGACTCCGGAAAGTAAGCGGATCGACGGTAACATTTAATAATTTCCAAAAATTATTTCTTTGTATTTGGTAAGTTTGAGTTCCTAAAGCTTTTAAGTTTTCATTTCATATGAACTTACTTCATAATATTTATATTTCAAAAGAGTATAATTTGAGTTTTAAAGTTTTTAAAATTTTCACCGGTCCCTGGATAGTGTGAGATATGAAGAGTACATTTGGTATTGATATTTTTTTTTGGATTGGGGGCGTTTGCATATGATGGCAATATGTTCTAAATGTTGTGAATGGAGCATGGAAAGTTAGTGGTAGAGATGAGTGTTTTTTTATTAATACGAATATGAATAAATACCTGTACATAAACGAAAAAGGGTAAAAAGAAAATAGAAGATAACTCCTTTTGGAAGTATTTGAAGAATAATTCCATGATTTTCAATCAAAATAATATTATCAAATTAGAGGTGGTTGGATGGTTGGTCCGCGCAAGTTGGGTAACAGGTCTAAACGGTTTTTGGATTGAAACAAATGCTTTAGGAGGAACGAGTCTTGTTAATGTGCACACCCTTTTTTAATTCTCCTACAGTCTAAGTTTTTTTTTTTTTTTTTCTAATTTGACCCAGATCACATGTTTGGAATCAAACACAGCCCATTTAATAAATATGAATTTGTTATTGATTTATATTTTAATTTGGAAGTTTAATGTTGAATTATCTAGTGAGAATCTACTAAAAGGAACCCAGTGAAAAAAATTCTTAGATCCGTCACTGGTTTATAACAGGCTACACCTTTGTTTCTCACTACAGTAACTGATACTAAAATTCGTTGCACAATATTTTGCTGAATTTGATTGGTACAAATATCTATTTATATTAAAATCTATATTATGTCATACTTTTACTAGGTGGACTCTATACCAACAGTTTTTGGTCCTTTAATCTCTTTGTCATTTTAGGTAAAATCAGAGTTCTTAAAAACTTAGGTTGACTTTTATGAAACCAGTCAAAGGTTATAATGATATTGTTTGTGTTTGATGCAGGTTTAAGGTCTTTGTATACAATGATTTCAGATAACCAAGCAAATTTAAAACCTAGTTGCCTCTTTATTAATATGTTGCAACATATTCTTATTTTAACTACTTTAGACCATTATCATTGTCAAAACTCAATACCTATTAATTAGTTAATTACGTGAATTTTACATGACACTTGGTTGTGTAGATATGAAGATGGCGAGTCAACAAATATTTTTGCTAGATTTTATGATCCCCTCATGCAACTGCTAATTTTATACTTCCTAAATTGTTTAGTACATGGAAATCATATCTCACGAATTGAATATGGATCATATAACTAATTATTAAGATTCTTAGCTAGGTTTAGGACAATATGTATGATCCCTAAGTGTTAGACTGTTTTTAATTGGTAGCCTTCCACCACTTGAGAAGGAGAGTGTGGAGAAAGAATAAAGTTTGGTCATTCTTGACACGATAGTGGTCATATTCTTGCAGAAAGGCATTCGGGTGTGGTGTGTGGTATGGTCAGGCATTCCTTTATGGGGGATGCTATGTGGCTTAGATGGTTTTTGAAGTGGCTGGATCGGATATATGGTTCATCTAATCTACATACACAAGTGTTGCCAATTTGGTTCAACAATTACAGTATCATATTAATTTGCGGTTGTATTAGTGAAACCGCTCACCTTTTACTTTTAAGTTATTTAGTACGTGACCTTTTTCAAGGTAGTCTAAGTTTTATAAAGACCTAAATTTGTTTTTTGTTCCTAAAAACAAGTCTTGCTTGATTTGAGCTAACTCACGCTAAAGTTTGAAAAGTGTTTTCTTAGACAATTATCTTAAATACATTGACCCTGGTATCTATGTCAAGATACACAACTAAATCATTGCAGGTAGTTATAGTTTTAATTTGGAAAGTCTTATCATAGACAACCATCTTTATCTCATACTAATTGTCAAGAATGATTTAACGATACATAGTTTATTAGTGTAATGCTTTGACGTATGATGGAAGCTTTCATAGTAAATAGTGGCCAGCAACAATGAAGGTAAGAATTCGGGGCCATTGGCGCCGGTTCGAACCTGAGGAGCGACCGAGTTTTCTATTACAGCGCATTTACTCCAGAGAGTGTCAGCTCTTGCGGAGGGTGCAACTCTTGTCAATTGGCAGGGGGCTGGAAATTTTCTCGGGGGATACCGGAGTCAAACTCTGATGCACGCTTTGAGGCACGGTTAAGACACTCATGTGTAGCCGGAGTGGGGCCTATCTGGACCCACCGCCCTTAGGGGCCCGTGGGGTGCGGCTTCTGCCGTCTGTTGTAGTCTGTCGCTATCCAAAAAAAAAAAATACTTAATATATACGTAATAAATAATTAAGAAACTACTTAATATTTGTTTTGTTCATCCCATGTAACACGTGGAACTTCTAACCTAGTTCTAAAATAAATTAACAATAACAACTAGAAATATCGAACTTTTACCATTTTTAATTGATATTTATTTTATTACAATATAAAATGAGATCTTACATCCTCAAATACCGGTTATACCAAACAACAAAGTTAGGGAGGATGCTTTAATTTCAAAGGAAGAAGCGATATCATTAGAGGTACTTTAAAAAAAGAAAAAGGTTAGTGAATAGTTAAATTAGAACTTAAAAAGAACCATCTATCTATACTTTCTATAAAAGGAGAAATCCCAGTGACATAAGAAAAGCTGATGTGACAACCAGAGAGGTTGTCCAACAATGCTTTTCTTATGTCATTACTGCATTATAAAGCCTAATATATAAAATCAGTTTAAAATCAAAACTCTGCTCTTCATTTAAAAGTCAAACCTTTGCTCTTCATAACAAAAGCAAACCTTTGACCATATTCAAAATTCTGGCTCCAGATTTAAAATTCAAAATTCAAACCATATATTCGAACCATATAAATAACATATATGAATCTGGCTTCACATTCAAATTTCAACTCATCTCTCTCACTCACTCACTCACTCACTCATATCTGCGAGCATATCTCTCTCTCAAATGCATAGCTCTCATGATTCAGCCGGTTAATCTCCGATTACAGTTCTTTGTTCGAACATTTGTTGATTCTGTTTACACATTATCGTTCCAATATCATTATTCCAACATCGTCGTTCCAATGAAGCTTCCCATCACACATCAACGTTTCAACATCGATGTTGTAATATCATTGTTGCAACATCGTGAAAAGTTGCATGTGCTGCCTTCTTTGATGGGAAAGTTGCATTGTTCCAATATCGTTAAATGCCAATTCAGCTTTTCTTATGTTACTCAGATTTTCTTCTTTTATAGAAAGTATAGATTGTTGCAACATCGTGAAAAGTTATATGTGCTACATTCTTTGATGGGAGAGTTGCATTTTAGGTTTGTGGCTTATTTTTTATTAACTATAGTTATACTAATTTAATTTGATTATGAAGAAACAAGTGTTGACAATGTTGATAGTTTTTGTTAATGTCACACCCCGACCGCGCATTCAAGCCTTGAAACTGTAGGATAAACCTTTAAACAAATCAAAGGTTTATTAAAAATGTTTTCGGATTCTATCTTTCCTTACGTCCAAACAAACCTAGGATTCCAGGAATGAGAGTTGTCAATTCCTATGGTACCACTACATACTACCGAGCGGCATGATCAGTGTTAAAGAACGTATTTTAGTTTCGTTAAACAAACCAAATGTCATACCAAATGTAAGCATGTTATGTGGAAACAATGTGCTAAGTATGCTAAGTAAACATACGAAGCCGAAATGTAATGTAAATCAATGTGATAGCATGCTTAGTAAACATACATAGCAGAAATGTAATGTAAATCAATGTGTTCATATGCTAAGTAAACATATGTAACAAAAATGTTTATGAAATCAATGTGCTAGCATGCTAAGTAAACATACATAGCAAAGCATAATGGAAATCATGTACTATATGCGTGCTAATGAACATAGCAAGTATATGTCATGAAAGTACGAAAAGCACGAAAGTAACAAGTAGGCACATGTGTATCACCCCAAAATATTTGAAAACGGTAAAAGAGGGGACTATGTACTCACTTGATATTGCTTATCAGTCTTGAAATAACAACCAAATAATGCTAGAAGGATTACTGAGTCAATCGACACCTAATATAGGTAACTACGTTAATAAACCAGACCTAAATCGAAAGATCGGATATAATGAGGTTTCGTAAACCAAATGGGTGTTGGAACTCATATAATATGGTTTAACAAAGCCTACATTCTAAATCGGAACCTATCCTAAATACTTACGACCCGTTATGACTAGTTAAGGTAGTCTACGCTACTTTAACGGTCGTTCGTGCAAAAGCGCGTTTGGACCGCCTAACTGTAAGACCCTTCATACTTATTTTATCATTTATATTATAAATGACACATTTATAAGTCTCTTTCGTAGTAAAAGGTCGAACTAACGACTTTTATATAAGTTTCAAAACTTTACATACGACATTCACTAACGTTTCCAAAATATATGGTTCAACCCAACATACTTAACTTTCAACCATACTAACCATCTAAATAAAAGTATGAAAATACATCATCAAAACGTTTTGTGACAAAAGAAGTGGTTTCAATTGCGAAAGCTTCTTTGCGCGCGTGTTTGGTTTACTATGTAGCTTGATCTTCATCCGCAAGTTGATATTACTACCTATGACCAAAAACCATTCAAAACTCCAGTTAGATAAGTTATAAGATGATTTAAACAAGTTTCCATGGTCAAAACAAGCTAAAAATCACATTTTTCTGCATCTGGGGAGTTGTCGCGGGGCGCGACAGAGCAACCCTTAGCTTTCGCGGGGCGCGAGAGCCATCGCGCAACGCGGCAGTGTTTAACCTCCAGCGTCGCGTGACGCGAGCACTCCATTTCAGTAGAAGGTACAGTTTTGCAACCTGCACATTTCCAGCTCAACTAACCTTTACTAAAACGGACATAACTCGTCCGTTAATGATCCGAATTAGGTCCCGTTTCTTCCTACGTGACCGTAACTCGAGGTTCTATAACATAGAATCAAAATCCTACTTTCACCTAAGCAAATTTCTTTCATTTAAGCCTTCGGATTATTGACATTTTCATAATTATTCGACCCGTTTCAATTTATGAACCATAGAAATTACCTATGAGCTCCAAAACATTTATAAGAGCTTACACCTCAACCTACTTATATTTTTTGACACATTGTATTAAAACTCAAGTGTCGTTAACGAAATATACACGTATTGATCAACCCGTTTGTCCAAATTAGTTATATTCATCGATTTAACTCACCAAAGTTTAATACTCTAGTGATTTTGACCCGTTTGATCTCTCCAGCGAAATCCATCGCCTTTTTAGAATCAAGCATGTAGTATTTGAGTTAATTTGACCCGGTTACATTTTCCAATGGAATCCACCATTTTCAACATTTCTATACTTCCGAAATTTCTACTTTTTCTCATTTGGATACTACAAACGAAATCCTTCGTTTTTAGTATTATCCAACGTTACAATAATTTGATTATTGTTCAACAACTAAGCATAAAAGTGCTAAAACAAAATATTATGAAGCGAATAGCCGTGTACCTTTAGAGCCTTCCTTTTTAAGCGGGTATCCGTTCCGCCTTGCCCACTTGATGATCCACCCAAATCACCTATATAATTTGATTCGAATATATTGTTTAGAACTCATGGTTCAATATTCGATATTTCATACTCTTGTTTAGTCAATTAAGTGATTATTTCATACTCTTCAAGTAATTCAATTCATTTAAGCATTTTATCAAACATCTTAAAGGCATAATCATTATAATACCCATTTCATGTTCATGATTAACTAGTTTAACCATATCAAACTATCATTGGCATACTAATGTGGCGAGAACACCAAATTAACAATTAAACTTGCATCATAGCTATCAGTTTTCATCAATATCACAAGAATTTAAGTAATCTTCACAAAACCCATATCATACCTATAAGTCAAACATTGAAACTAATAGATTATGACATGAATTGATCTAGGTATTGTCTAAGACTTACTCCTAGACTTATATTCTTTATAAATTAACCATAACATCAATGAACTCTCCACAAATTTAAATTATAAGAATTCAAGAATCATCAAATCCAAAGATTTAACATACCTTGTGCCCTACTAAGTATGAGGATCACAATTTCAGCCTTGAACCACCTTCAATTTGGTTTTATTTCTTGATTTTGAGGGAAAATTGAATGAGTTAGGGTTTTGAAAAGGAGGAGTTCGTCTCCTGGGTGTTTTGATCGAACAGGGACACACACAAAGTGTGTGTGTCCATGTTTATCCTGAATTTTATAACTATTTTCCAAATTAACACATTTGGTCCCTCTAGTTTCTAAGAAATCAAAATGGTTAACATTCTTTGATTTCCCATCTTCTATAATAAGATCTTAACTAGGTTAATTATTCCTAGTTTCGATTCTCATTATTATATTATAATTATTATAACTT
Organism: Helianthus tuberosus; assembly: GCA_030545235.1. Taxonomy (NCBI): domain Eukaryota; kingdom Viridiplantae; phylum Streptophyta; class Magnoliopsida; order Asterales; family Asteraceae; genus Helianthus; species Helianthus tuberosus. The sequence goes on from CM060425.1 coordinate 63,796,393, forward strand.
ATAAATGTATAATAACATATATAGTTTAATAATTTAGGGGTGTTACAAGTCTACCCCCTTTAAAGAGGATTTCGTCCTCGAAATCATAATACGTACCGAATAGGGAAGGGTATAGGCATCTCATTTCTTCTTTGGACTCCCAAGTAATGTCTGATCCCTTCCGGTGTTCCCATTTAACTTTAACTTGGTTGATTTCTTTGTGTCTTAAGCTTTTGATCTTTCGATCAAGGATTTCGATAGGCTTTACGACATAGTTAAGTTTGTCGTCAACTTCGATGTCGTTATAGTTTACATAAGCCGTTTCATCAGCTAAACATTTTCGCAGATGCGAAACATGGAAAGTGCTATCTATAATGCTCAATTCTTCTAGCAGTTCAAGTCGGTATGCTACCTTACCCACACGCTCTATGATTTTGAATGACCCAATAAATCTTGGACTTAATTTTTCCCATTTTCGGAATCGGATAACCCCTTTCCACGGAGATACTTTAAGCATAACCATATCACCAACCTGGAATTCGATTGGCCTTCGTCTTTTGTCCGCGTAGGATTTCTGCCGATCTTGAGCAGCTTTTAAATGAGCCCGAATTACTTCAATCTTTTCATTAGTGATACTGACTATATCTTTGTGAGCTAATTCTCGTGGACCCACATCACCCCAACATACCGGGGTTCGACACTTTCTCCCGTAAAGCATTTCGTATGGTGCCAATTCAAGACTGGAATTTTAGTTGTTGTTATATGAAAATTCCACTAGTGGTAGATAGATATCCCAGCTACCACCAAAATCGATAATACATGCTCCTAGCATATCTTCAAGTGTCTGAATAGTTCTTTCACTCTGCCCATCGGCTTGAGGATGATATGCAGTACTAATGAATAACTTAGTACCTATCTCTTCTTGAAAATCACGCCAAAAGCTTGAAGTACAGCGTGTATCTCTATCCGATACGATAGGCACCGGTTCTCTGGGGCGAGAGATAATTTCATTTGTGTATACTTCCGACATTTTCTCGGAAGTGTGTGTTTCCCGAATTGGAATAAAATGAGCACTCTTGGTCAATCTCTCAATTACTACCCATATAGCATCAAATCCACGGGATGTTCTTGGTAGTTTAGTTAACAAATCCATAGTAATGTGCTCCCACTTCCACACCGGAATATCTAACGACTGAAGTTTACCTTAAGGCTTCTGGTGTTCTGCTTTTACTTGTAAACAAGTTAAGCATTTTTCCACATACTTCGTGATGTCTCGTTTCATTCCAGGCCACCAATAATTTTGTTTCAAATCTTTTTACATCTTGGTTGCTCCCGGATGAATAGAATAGCGGGATTTATGGGCTTCGTCAAGAAGAAGAGTTTTAACATTACAAGTGTTTGGAACCTAGATTCGATCGAAACGGGTTTTTCAATCTATTATTATTATTATTATCCTGCAAGTCTTTGAGCTGACCCACTATTCTTTCCTTTTTCACAATTTCTTCTTTTACAGCTTCAGTTTGCGCCTCCTTGATTCATTCAAGTAACCCTGAGGTCACTATTAACTGCATCGACTTCACCCGAATAGGGGAATATTATTCTTTCCTACTCAGTGCATCTGCAACTACGTTGGCTTTTCCGGGATGATAATGAATTTCACAGTCATAATCCTTCACCGTTTCTAACCAACGTCGTTGTCTCATATTTAACTCCTTTTGATCAAAGAAGTACTTGAGATTTTTATGGTCAGTGAAAATAGCGCATTTCACACCATATAAATAATGCCTCCATATTTTTAAGGCAAAAACTACCGACGCTAATTCCAGATCATGTGTCAGATATTTCTTTTCATGAATCTTTAATTGTCTTGAACCATACGCGATCACCTTTCCTCGCTGCATAAGTACACATCCGAGACCAAGCTGGGTTGCGTCGGAATAAATAACCATATCTTCAGTCCCATCTAGTAACGTTAGCACAGGGGCACTGGTCAATTTTTCTTTAAGGATACGGAAGGCATCTTCTTGTGCACTATCCCATACAAATTTTTCATCTTTACGGGTCAACTTAGTTAATGGAGTTGCAATTTTGGAGAAATCTTGTATAAATCTCTTATAATAACCCGCAAGACCTAGAAAACTCCTAACCTCTGATGGATTCTTTGGAGGTTTCCATTTAGACACAGCTTCTATTTTGGACGGATCTACCGAAACTCCATCGGCACAAATAACATGTCCTAGAAACTGTACTTCACGTAGCCGAAAGGCTCATTTTGAAAACTTTGCATAAAGTCTCTCACGCCTAAGTGTTTGAAGTACTTCACGCAAATGACATTCATGATCTGATTCGCTTTTTGAATATACAAGAATATCGTCGATGAAAACAATCACCGACTTATCCAGCATTGGCTTGCAGACGCGGTTCATAAGATCCATGAAAGCCGCAAGCGCATTAGTTAATCCGAAAGACATTACTAAAAACTCGTAATGTCTGTAACGCGTTCGGAATGCAGTTTTCGGTATATCTTCTTCTTTTACTTTCAACTGATGATAACCCGACCTTAAGTCGATCTTTGAAAACCAACATGCGCCTTGTAATTGATCGAATAAGTCATCGATCCTAGGAAGTGGGTATCGATTCTTTACCGTGAGTTTGTTTAACTCCCGGTAATCAATGCACATCCTCATACTTCCGTCTTTCTTCTTTACAAATAATACTGGCGCTCCCCATGTAGAAACGCTTGGACGAATAAATCCTTTGTCTAAAAGGTCTTGTAATTGCGACAACAATTCTTGTTGTTCCGACGGCGCTAATCGATAAGGAGCCTTGGCTACCGGTTTCGCGCCCGGGACTAATTCGATGCCAAACTCCACCTCACGCTCTGGTGGTAACCCCGGTAGATCTTCCGGAAAAAAACATCTTCGAATTCTCATACCACTGGTACGTCTTTGATTTCTGGAGCCTCTTTAGTCGAAACATGTATGTAAGCCATATACGCCTTACATCCATGTCGAACCAGCTTGCAAGCTTTCATGAAAGAACAGATTATGGGGCTGCAGCTTTTCTCTCCATAAATAGTAACATGTTATTCGCTTGGAGACATTAATTGTATCTCTTTACAGTTACATAAAACTTTCGCGTGATATCAAGCTAGCCAATCCATCCCGATTACCACTTGAAATTCTTCCATTGTCATGGGAATTAAGTCGACGAAATATTCTTCATCGTCAATGCTCAGTTTGCAATTCCAACACATATCACAAACAGTAAAACTTTTATTATCACCTATCTCTACTTCTAGTGGTATAGGTAATTTTGTTAATGTGAATGTAGGGTGTTGAATAAATCGATGTGATATAAAAGATCTATTTGCACCCGTATCAAATAAAACTCGTGCTGGAATTGAATTTACAAGAAATATACCTGAAACAACGTCAGGTTCAGTTTTTGCCTCCGCAGCTGTCATATGGAAAGACCTAGCCTTTGCTTTCTAGGCATCAGGCTTTGCATCAGTGGTGTCTTTAGTTCCAACTATCTCCGGGCACTCAGACTTTTTGTGTCCTGGTTTGTAACATTTATAGCATACAGACACCTTCCCTGGGCAGTTTGCAACCACATGTCCCACTTTGCAACAAGTAGGACATGATTTGTTTTTAAAATAGCATTCGCCCTTATGATTCTTTCCACAAATTTTGCATTGAGGTATCCCCCCTTTTACAACTCCTTTCTTGGGAGCTACGTTCAACTTTGGTTTCTTTGCAGAACTGGGATTTTTATCAAACGCTCTTCTCTCACCCCTATCGATCTGCTTTTTCAATTCAATCTCTCTTTCACGTGCGACATTCACTATCTCTGTAAGATGCACATATTTTTAAGGAGTCATGAACTCCCTATACTCCGTACTCAGCATATTATAGTAATAGTAGAGTTTCTGTTCTTCATTCTGAACTAGCTATGCCTATCTAGAAAGATTCCCGTAATCTTCTTTATCGACTCACCACTATGCCTTAGCTGAATAAACTCTTCTTTAATCCTATTGATTATAGCTTTCGGGCTAAGGTGTCTAAGGAACAGAGTTTTGAATTCTTCCCACGTCATAGTTCTCGTGGCCTCAATTCCCTGTTCCTTCTTCAGATTATCCCATGAATCCTTAGCTTGACCTCTTAACTGACCGATTCCGTATGCCACGAAATCAGTCTCATCACAATGGGTTCTTTCGAATACCCCTTACATGTCGCTAATCCATCGCTGACAAACGATCGGATCAACTTCACCATGATAGAACGTGGGTTTGTATGCCATAAATTTATTATATGGGAACGCTTTCGATTTACCCGTATCTTTCTTTACGTTCATCTTATCATCTATTACTGCTAAGAGCGTAGTTTGTAGTCTATCAATAAACTGTGGTAGACTAGCTTCTAAGGCTTTTCTGACTTCCTCGGAAATTGTAGCTTTCATCTCCTCAGTTACACGAGATGTTGATTCTTTTCCGGTTTCACCGGCCATTTCTTTAACTGAAATGTTCACAATAGTTAATCAATAACTATTTAATTTATTTCCACCTTGTTACATGGAAATTTATATTACACATACTTAATCACAAGTAATGTGTTGTTTCCCTTTAGGTTTAGTCAAGTACATATCTTGCCTTACCTTTCTTACATAGTGTATTTCTCGGGTTCGAGCGTATTCATACACTCCTCCCATACATTTTTCACATATTTCACATCATTTAATTCTATAAATTTAGACTCATTTATAAGTAACTCTTACTAGATGTCTTGATCAAGCTTTGAACCGAACACGCTTTGTCTTAACGAGGTTCTGATTACCAACTTGTAAGACCCTTCATGTTTATTTTATCAATTATATTATAAATGACACATTTATAAGTCTCTTTCGTAGTAAAAGGTCGAACTAACGACTTTTATATAAGTTTCAAAACTTTACATATGACATTCACTAAAGTTTCCAAAACATATGGTTCAACCCAACATACTTAACTTTCAACCATACTAACCATCTAAATAAAAGTATGAAAATACATCATCAAAACGTTTTGTGACAAAAGAAGTGGTTTCAATTGCGGAAGCTTCTTTGCGCACGTGTTTGGTTTACTATATAGCTTGATCTTCATCCGCAAGTTGATATTACTACCTATGATAAAAAACCATTCAAAACATCAGTTTGATAAGTTATAAGATGATTTAAACAAGTTTCCATGGTCAAAACAAGCTAAAAATCACATTTTTCTGCATTTGGAGAGTTGTCGCGGGGCGCGACAGAGCACACCTTAGCTTTCGCAGGGCGCGAGAGCCGTTGCGCAACGCGACGGTGTTTAACCTCCAGCGTCGCGTGACGTGAGCACTCCATTTCAGCAGAAGGTACAGTTTTGCAACCTGCACATTTCCAGCTCAACTAACCTTTACTAAAACGGACATAACTCGTCCGTTAATGATCCGAATTAGGTCCCGTTTCTTCCTACGTGACCGTAACTCGAGGTTCTATAACATAGAATCAAAATCATACTTTCACCTAAGCAAATTTCTTTCATTTAAGCCTTCGGATTATTGATATTTTCATAAATATTCGACCCGTTTCAATTTATGAACCATAGAAATTACCTATGAGCTCCAAAACATTTATAAGAGCTTACACCTCAACATACTTATATTTTTATGACACATTGTATTAAAACTCAAGGGCCGTTAACGAAATATACACATATTGATCAACCCTTTTGTCCAAATTAGTTATATTCATCGATTTAACCCACCAAAGTTTAATACTTTAGTGATTTTGACCCGTTTGATCTCTCTAGCAAAATCCATCGCCTTTTTAGAATCAAACATGTAGTATTTGAGTCAATTTGACTCGTTTACATTTTCCAATGGAATCCACCATTTTCATCATTTCTATACTTTCGAAATTTCTACTTTTTCTTGTTTGGATACTACAAACGAAATCCTTCATTTTTAGTATTATCCAACGTTACAATAATTTAATTATTGTTCAACAACTAAGCATAAAAGTGCTAAAACAAAATATTACGAAGCGAATAGCCGCGTACCTTTAGAGCTTTCCTTTTAAGCGGGTATCCGTTCTGCCTTGCCCACTTGATGATCCACCCAAATCACCTATATAATTTGATTCGAATATATTGTTTAGAACTCATTGTTCAATATTCGATATTTCATACTCTTGTTTAGTCAATTAAGCGATTATTTCATACTCTTCAAGTAATTCAATTCATTTAAGCATTTTATCAAACATCTTAAAGGAATAATCATTATAATACCCTTTTCATGTTCATGATTAACTAGTTTAACCAAATCAAACTATCATTGGCATACTAATGTGGCTAGAACACCAAATTAACAATTAAACTTACATCATAGCTATCAATTTTCATCAATATCACAAGAATTTAAGTAATCTTCTCAAAACCCATATCATACCTATAAGTCAAACATTGAAACTAATAGATTATGACATGAATTGATCTAGGTATTGTCTAAGACTTACTCCTAGACTTATATTCTTCATAAATTAACCATAACATCAATGAACTCTCCACAAATTTAAATTATGAGAATTCAAGAATCATCAAATCCAAAGATTTAACATACCTTGTGCCCTACTAAGTATGAGGATCACAATTTCAGCCTTGAACCACCTTCAATTTGGTTTTATTTCTTGATTTTAAGGGAAAATTGAATGAGTTAGGGTTTTGAAAAGGAGGAGTTCGTCTCCTGGGTGTTTTGATCAAACAGGGATACACACAAAGTGTGTGTGTTCATGTTTATCCTGAATTTTATAACTATTTTCCACATTAACACATTTGGTCCCTCTAGTTTCTAAGAAATTAAAATGGTTAAGATTCTTTGATTTCCCATCTTTTATAATAAGATCTTAACTAGGTTAATTATTCCTAGTTTTGATTCTCATTATTATATTATAATTATTATAACTTATACATGTATAATAACATATATATTTTACACTAACTAGTCCTATGATAAGTATTATATGCCTTAACATGTCTAAAAACATTGCATAATCAGTTTAGATGTCAAAATTTAGGTTATATATGCTTAAAATGAAATTATGCGTAAAAAGGGCATTTTGGTCATTTTCCTAAGGCATAAAACTACCTATCATACAACTAACTAAACGAGGTGACCATAAGGTATAACATCGGAAGGTTATTCCCTATAAAACTATGGTCACAAAATGTGTTTGGTCGGATCCTAATGATCAACCAAACGGGTCGGGTTCGAAAGTCTAAGCGGTTGTTTAGACCGCTTAACTTACGACCCTATACAAGCACTAGACTAAGAGTGACGAGTTAAACATGTTAAAACATGTTTAACTAAGTTAGAAAACAAGTTTGATATCAAAACAAAGTGTTTTGATACCCAAAAATAGCTTCGTTGCAAAATACGCATAAATACGTATTTTGACCAAAACTTTGACTCGTCACTACGCCTAATCAACGTGGTAATCAGTAGGTATAGTCACAAGGGACTATATCAATCGTGATTACGCTCACGTTGCAAATTTCAAACGAACTTTGTGTTGACCATAACCTGGTCAAAGCAGAAAGTCAAACACTGTTTGACTTTCATGCTTGAAATGCATAACCAAGCATGAAGGAGACTTACAAAGGGTACAAGCTTGGATCAAGAACAAGAATACTTGAAGATTGGAGCCTACAACCAGAAGGGATAGCTCCAAATGAGCAGAAGGAGAAGAAAATTCTGAATGTGCAAGTTGGGTTTTGAGAATCCATGGGTTTACATAGAAAATCATGAACCGTTAAGTTCTTTCCAAGTGTTTTGAGCTTTGATCTTGGCCCTACATTTGTTACCCACTGTTTACAATACCACGGGACCTCAAAAACCAGCCCATAGAGTGGAAAAACCATGAATAAAACCCATGGTACAACTACAGTTTACTGAAAACCAGTTTTCTACACAGATGGGGTTTGTCGCACCCCACGTAAGACTTAACCAGTCTTACGCACCCCGTGAGCGACTCACATTTTAGCAATAGTTTGGTTATTTACAGTTTTGGTCCCTGCATGCTTTTAAGGCCATTTTTGACACGTTTAAGCCCCGTTAACCCATTTTCAACGCTCAATAATGATGTAAAAGTATAGGGAACATGAAATATGCTTGAAAAAATATCGGATGTCGGTTCGTTTGGCCGTACGATCACGTTATTCGGTTAATTACGACGAAACACGAACGGACGCGAAAAACGATCCAAATTGCGTGACGAATGAAATTTTAGCATTTGAATCACTAAAATAAAATATTTTAATGATTACAAAATTTTTTGGATGTTCGGATATGTTCAGAACGTAAGATATGCGCGTAAATGCAAACTTATGCACTTTTTGACGCTTTTAGTCCCTGTTTGATCAAATAAACATATTTTTGCATAACGAACCACTCAAAGCCTATTTCAAAGCTATGTGAAGGATATTTAGGGTATGTTTAGCTTATGATCAAGTTCCGGAATGTACGTTACTATACGAATCGGCAGACTTTCGCAGTTTGTTGCAAATAGTCCCTACGATCGAATAAACTTGTTTTTGCCATACCAAACCCTTCAAAACTTATTTCTACATTATGTAAAGGTTATTTAAGGTATGTTAAGCATAAGTTGAGGTTCCGGAGTGTTTGTCGCATTAAACTGATTACGTTTACGCATCAGTTTTGCGTATAACTTTCCAGAAAGCGATATAGAGTTTGAAATCGAACAAAATAAAAACGTGCAAAATGTCAAAGATAAATAAACAAACATTGGGATCAAATCACATTGTTTTATTGATAATTGAACTATTTAGAGTTTGTACAATGATTACAAGCACAGATGTCACAATTAACAGCCACATTTTAGAATATGTTAATATTCATATTAATAGTATTAAATTAAATAAACATACATAGAAAAATAAAATTTACTGAAATATGCATAAACTATTACACACTAGAGTTAACACTTGCTAGGATTTCGTAGACTCTCGCCTTTCTCCATGTGATTTCATTCTCTCTTTTGTTTTTCAGATCGGTTAGCATGTCGTAGATTTTCTGATCCTGTTTTAGTAGTTGTGTTAGAAACTCTTCTGCATTTTATTGGAAATCTGATGGAGGAGAGTGGAGGACTTCATCAAGTAATGTTATGCTATTCCAGGTTTTGTTGTAATTAGTGTCATTGATTATGCCGACTTTTCTGTTTAGTTCTTCATCTGATCTTTTTTCTTTGAGTGGCCACATCGAGAATTGTGTTTTAACATCGATGGTGTCTGACCATTGGTAGAAGCATCTATTTGCCATCTAGATTTTTGTTGGATTTGCTGATTTTGATTTGTTTTTGACAGACAGTGATTTGTAAGACAATTTGTTGATGTTTTGAATCAAACTAATCATCGGTCTTTTATAGTGTTTAAAATACGTCTATGTGGTAAATGAAGAGGTTAATTGGATTTATGATAACCTGTTTTTTTCTTTGAAGCTTTAAAATTTGTCCCTTGAGTTTCTTGATATTTAGTTCTATAGTTTTCCCACGAAAACTGGGGTTTGAAAATGTTTTTGCATTAAAAGGCTGCTGTTTTGAAATATAAATTTATATGTTTATATTAAATCTACACGTTTTGCTTGATTAGATTATTAAATGTACAATGAGTTTAAATCTGACTTCTTGGGTTGTTAGATATTTTACTATATAAACTCATTGCCACTTCACCTGTTTTTCATCACGTTTTGCTACGAAGATATCATACTTTCACATCACTTGAGTAATATATAAGTTAAAATGGCGTCATACACTTCTGCAGAGTTTGATGATTTAAAGCAGCACTTTATCAGGAAAATTGAGGAACAGGTATATGAGGATAGGGCTACTCTTCAAGAGTTGAAGAGATGTTTTGATGGACTGCACGTTGGCCTGTTCACGAGAGAGCAGGTTTCCAGAAATCTGATGCGGATGCCTTCAAATTCCGTTCGTGAGCTTTGTGTTGTCAGTAATATAAAGTGCGGTGATAGAGCCGTGGAGTTCATGGCGATGCTGAAGGATATACATCGAGAGGTTCAGCCATCGATGGAGTTGAAGCTAAAATTCCTTAATTTTTGCTGTTATTGTTAGATTTGAAAGTTTCGTTGTTCAGTATGTTATGTAATTGTTGATCTTTTAATGTCATGAATAAATGAATAAATTTTAATCTTATTAATCTTTGTTGTCGCATTTTACTTTTAGTTATTTAGTGTCCGAGTTTGATTTAGATTATGTTGATGTTGAATTGTGTGTGAACAGATGTTTGGTAAGCTAACAGAGGTTTAATAGGATTAAAGGTTGGTTTAAGGGTGAACAAATGAGTGCAAAGACAAAACAATGTATAAAATTTGATCATTAATAACAGTTTTTTGAAGAATTTGCTCCTCCAAATTACGAAGACTCAATATTTGGAGTTGTAAAAGGTCTGGTGTAGCTAAAGTCTAGTAAAAGAGAACATCTGCTGATGAAGAAAGTCTGAAGAAGTAAAGGTCTGCTATGGGTGAACAGATGTTAATGAACAACAGATGATATTCAAAATTTGCTGCTCAACAAAGGTTTTTATAGTAACAGTAGTTAGGCTAATAACAGATGTTGGGAGTTTGTTAGTCTATTAGATTAGATGTTGCTCACTAGGTGAACATTGTAATTGCAATCTTTGTATAAGCATGCTACTAACATCATTCTTCTCATTCTTATGAAACAATTTGTTTATCCTAACGACTATTGATTTACCACTACTGAACAAATGAATAAATTATAATCCTATTAATCTTTGTTGTCGCATTTTAGTTATACTTATTTTAGCAAGCATAAGTATTATTATATAGTTTTGAATATTTTCTGAGGATTGCAGACCGATATTGATGTAGATGTGTAATTGTGTCTGAGTTTAATTTAGATTATGTTGATGTTGAATTATGCCTGAACAGATGTTTGGTAAGTCAACAGAGGTTTAGTAGGATTAAAGGTTGGTTTAAAGGTGAACAAATGATTGCAAAGACAAAAGAATCTAGAATATTTGATCATCAATAACAGTTTTTTTGAAGAATTTGCTCATCCAAATTACAAAGAGTCAATATTTGCTGTTGTAAAAGGTCTGTTGTAGCTAAAGTCTGGCAAAAGAGAGCATCTGTTGATGAAGAATGTCTGAAGACGCATAGGTCAGCTATGGGCCAACGGATGTTAACGAACAACATATGATATTCAAATTATGCTGCTCAACAGAGGTTTTCATAGTAACAGTGATTAGGCTAATAGCAGATGTTGGGAGTTTGTTAGGCTATTACATGTTGCTCACTAGGTGAACATTTTTATTTACAATCTTTATATAAGCATGTTGCTGAAATCTATGAAACAACTGTTTATCCTAATGACTGTTGATTTACCACTGCTGAAAACAACTGTTTTTGAAACCTCTGCTTGGCTAAAAATTCTTCCACTGCTGAAAGGTATCGTCTGTTGTCATAACTTCTGTTTATCCTAGTGACTGTTGATTTACTACTGTTTCCAACCTCTATTGTTGCCCAACAGAGGTTTCCAAACAATTTACCATCCATTATGAGAAGTGCTTAGGTTAAAAGCTTGATGATGAAAGCATTCTTCTCATTCTTATGAGAAAAAAGTTTTTTATTCTGCTGCATATATTTCCATTTCTATTTTATCTTCTTCCATTGTGATCATCTTAACTGTCAAAACAGTCATAACTTTTGTTTATGCTAACGACTATTGACTTACACTGTTCCCAACCTCTGTCGTTGGCCAACAGAGGTTTCCAAACAACTGTCATCCATTATCACAAGAGAGGTTCTGACGTTGACAGATGTTAACCATCAGATATTTGTAACTACTGCCACGTCAACAATCACCTTTTTACTCTATATAAACGCTGTTTCATCCCTAAATCGAGCTTCTACCACTGTCATCTCGAATTCAAGATTCTCAAAAGCAGTTTCCAACATATTAAAAACCCTCCAACATAAACCCTGTTTCATCCCCAAATCACCTTCTTCCGATCATGGCTCTGAACATAAAAAACCCTCACAACTATCTCCCCATCTTAGAGAAAACCTGTAAAAATACCAGCTTTCACTCAATAATTAACTTTTTAACGTCATCAAAATACAAATCAATCCTTACTGCTGATGCTCCGGTTCATATCGAAACACTCCGACAATTTTGGTTTAATGCTGAAATAGAGTCTGAAGATAATAATCCGGTTGCCATCACATCTAAGGTAGGAAAAAGTCTGGTTCGAATTTCCTCATCTACAATTTTCACTACATTTGCATTGGACGACTTGGGAGGTAAGACCAACTTTGAAAAACGTGAACTTCATACAGAGTTCATTGAAAGAGGGTATGATGCACAATTAAAGGAAGTTACTATGTACAAACCAAACTTCCCTCCGCCAATGAATTTTTTGTTTCATACACTTTTAACTTGTCTCTCAGCCAAGACCACCGCATTTAATGAGATACCTTTAAACATTCAGTATTTGAGATATGTTGTTTTAACAAAATCTGATTACAATTTATCACAAGCACTGTTTTCTGATTTGTTGCCTAATGTGAAAAATGTGAAAACATTGAAAAAAGGTGCTCGTAATAATGCTTTTCTGTTGTATCCAAAACTTCTAAGCTACTACCTACGAAAACAAGTGTCACAAACAGATTTTGAACAAGGTGTAGCTTTTCAAATAAATAGTCTTACAAGAAAACTTTTTACCAGACTTATGGATAAAGAGTCAAAAGTTTCAAAAACAGAAACAAATGAGGATGAGCCTGTTTTAGATGCGTCCACATTTGTTGTTCAAACCTCTGTTGTTGAGCCAACTGCTCCTAGTAATCATGACACCACAACCGGTGTTGTGAAACTTACACCCGCAAAACATAAAAAGAAACCTGCCACATCCAAAAAGCCCACCAAAACCAAACAAAATGAAAAGGGTCCTTTGGAAGATGAGATCCCAGAGGTTAACATAGTGACAAAACAAATGTCACTTGAAACCACTGCTGCTACTTCCTCACAATTGTTGGAAAGATCTCAACCCATCCAAACTCCTCATGTATCCTCACAAAAGGATCATGTTGTAAGCACAGAGACACCACAACATGAAGTAGACCTTTCATATGAAAGTATGTTTAAAATCTCTCTCCCAGGGAAATGTCGCTTTCTACACCACAAGCCTCTTCTCAAGTTCCATCAACAATATTACCTCTGTTTGAAGCAATTGAATTTCAGAATCAAAACAGTCCCTCTCATTCACACATTACTGTGAGTATAACCCAACAAATGACTGTGTCTGAACCAATTCAATCTGCTATCCTACAAACAGTTGAGGAGGTTATGCCCGTTGAGTTTTACAAAACTCTTGGTGGTAGTTCAAGTGGAGTAGCCACTACAACTATTGAACTCATTGGTTATCAGTTGGACAGTGGTCACAACATTAAGACTCCCTTGAAGGCAACCACTATTGAGGTTACAACTATAATCTCTGCTTCAGTGGGAAGTCCCCGAAACCAAGAAAAAAAGGGCATTTGTTTATGATGATATGGACTCTTCTCCTATTATCAAAACTAATACAACCACTATAGGTGGGAATTCAGATGCTCCTATTAAATTAGGTAATGAATTAAGTTATAAGGATTTGACGGTTAGAATGTCTACCATTGAAATAGATGTTGCTGAAATGAAAGAAATGATGAAGCAGATGACGGAGCTTTCTAAAGTCAACCTAGCACTCAGCAAATTGCCAATGAGCTTTGGAATTTTGTGCAACCCATCCTTCAAGCTTAGAGGAGTTTGGCTGAAAGTAACCAAAATTCCCATTTGGAATTTATCAGAAATATGGTTGATGCTAGGTATAAAGACACACAAACAGACGTTAGGAACATTAAGGAAAATTTGTTCAAACTTACTGGCTCTACCCCTACATCAATCTTTGAGAAAGATGATAATGACGATGATGCCAAAAAGGGGGAGAAAGATTCACTAAGAAAGTTGCCACCTGATTCAAAAGCTAAACCAAAACCAAAGGTGCAACAACAACCAGAGTCAGCTGAACAAAAATCTTCTGCAAAAGCTTCAGAAGCTGGAAAGGAAAAAGGGATTGATGAGATCCTAAACAAGATAGGCGAAGAGATAGCTTTGGAAAAGCAGAAGAAGCAAGATACAAAGGAAAGCACTGCTACTCCTACAAAAATTGTATCTTCTGCTAAACCTAAATCCAAACCTTTTCCAGAAAAATCACCACAAAAGAAGGAGAAAATAGCTTTAACACCATTATCACCAATTCACCTATTAGATGCTGATATAAAAAAAGTATCAACAGATGTTAGCCAAACAGCTGCTGAGACACCAGTTGTTTCAGTAGAAGTTTGTTAAACATCTGCCATAATCATTTTCACTACACCAACAACATTCCAACCACCTCCAACATCATAAAGATTTCCCACACATTCACCTTCACCACCAAAATGTGCTCCTTCACCAGAAAAACCTAAACCCAAACCTTCTCCAGAAAAATCACCACAAAAGAAGGAGGAAATAGCTTCACACCATCTTCACCAATTCACCCAATAGATGCTAATACAACAAAAGTATCAGCAGATGTTAGCCAAACAGCTGCTGAGACACCAGTTGTTTCAGCAGAAGTTTGTCAAACACCTGCCATGATAATTTTCACTACACCAACAACAATCTAACCACCTCCAACATCGATTTCCCATACATTCATCTTCACCACCAAAACATTTTCCTTCACCAGAAATCATGTCCACACGTAAGAGAAAAACTCATGTTGTGTTTAAAGATGATGAGGAGTTTAAATGAGCAATCTCTGTATCATCTGCCCCCATTCAAAACAGTCCATCCTCATCATTTCCACCCAGAAAACCCACTGCATCCCTTCCAATTCCTACACTACCATCAGTCATTCCCCTTGAAGCTCAATATCCTCTAGAGTTAGTCATTGTTAAAGGTGAAACTGAATCATTCTTCACAATAGAGAATCCAATTCTAAAAGATCCTTCCCGTCTCTTTATGGCTATAAGAAGCCTCAAAACTTAGATGAGTATCTGAAATTAAAAGTAACACAGGCTGAGGTTATAGCAAGAGAGAATAGCATAGGGATGGATGACAGGGAATACCAGAGGTTCTTATCATTTCAGCTTAGCAAAGTCAGAAAAATTGAAGACTTTGCTAGGGACCTGAGTAAATCCATGTCTGAGAGGCCAATGATTCCTGAGCTTCAGATGCAACTGAGGGATGATTATGTTGGACACATTATGAAGTACAAACCATATAATGCAACCAGAGATCAATTCAAAGACTAGTCATCAGATGCTCTTAGAGAAGAAATCATTAGAATCACAAAAATGCGCAATGATCCTCTGGTAAAAGCCAACTCCACCTAATTGGAAGAAAGTCAAAACAGTGGATTCAGATGAGGCATTGAATTTTAAAAGAATGAGAGCAGAGCTTGTGACTACTGGTTATGGTTTAGCTAGATCCATTACTAGATGGTCTAAACTGAAGATAGTTGAGACCTACAAAATGTCACACCCCCAGAATCCACACGCGGAGTACCACTGCTTGGAGGCGTGACTGACCAGGATCAAGCCACCAATCATATTGAACATATAAGTAATAAGTAAAATACATGTAATCCATCACAATACAATTGGTGTTCCAACAAAACATAATCTGAGTAGCGGAAGCATAAGTATGTAAACCCAATGTAAATCATAAGTTTAAATGTTTAAATATTTAACATGGCATCCCCGATCCATGTCCCACAACGACCTGCTCCTCCCTGTGCAAGCTCCATATGTACCTAAGGTCCTGCAAGGCATGCAGCAGAGAGTCAACAACTAGTTGAGCGAGTTCACAGTTAATAGTTCAGTAATTGTAATAGTATAGTAAGCCTTGTGTTCGTTCATTAAGTCATGTATCGTATTAGTTCGTATCGCGGCCCTCTAGGCATGTATGCGAAGATTAGGGAAAACTTCCCGAGTATTCTAGACTAGGTATATTTGTATCGCGGCCACCCGGCATGTGTGCGAAGTTTAGTGTATAGTTCGCGGCCTTCCTAGGCATGTGTGCGAAGATTAGTCATATTATCGCGGCCAACCCTGGCATGTGTGCGAAGATCAGTCATATTATCGCGGCCAACCCCGGCGTGTGTGCGTAGATTAGTTCCATTAGTATCACTAGTCTAGTCGTATCTTATCAATAATCCTTCCTCACCCGATGAGCATATAACTAAGTTCCATAAGCTAGGTAAGTACAAGTAAATAATCCAAACCCATTCCCACCCTGGGAACCCCATGCCTTGGCTGTGTGAACTCACCTTGGTTTGCTCGGTATGCTAGGTTATGTGCTCACAGTTAATCAATCACGTCCTAGAGTATGCACGTATACAATAATCAGTTTATGTTCGTAATGTTCCACGTACAATCAGTATTACAGAGTGGTTTGGCATTTAACATCAAATAACACATAACCAATTTGCCAATCATACCAGGTTCAAAGTTACATGCAAGTTCCTTAACTAATTGTCATGCTTAACAGAGTTACTATGTTTGACTGAGTTAATACAGTTTACACTTAACAGGGTTAACCCTTTTACTGACATAACAGAGTTAACAGTTCAACCGTTTAACAGGGGTTTTGATGATTAACAGAGTTTGCATACTTAACCAGGTTACAAACTAACAGAGTTATAACTAACAGAATTTATGTTCAATAGTTAACTGAACTAACAGTATGATATGTGACGAAATCATTAGGTGCCGAAATCACTATGTGGGCCGAAATCACCTTGTGATTTCGTCCAGTTTTTAGATGTGGTAGTGTTTTCGTCTGGTACAACTTCATTAACAGTTACAACAAGCGACCCTAATCCTCACTAAGAGTTTCATGATCAATCATCAACACATAACAAACATATTCTGAAGTAAATCATTAGACCCAATCATAACTTCATCGATTAAAGAGAGCACTTAGCTACTTCCATTCAACCTAATCATATTACATATTCCCATAAAGAATCACATGTATACTGACATGGGTATCCACACTCAATATGCACTATTATTCATTCAATCAATATTAGAGAATTCACATGTTCCTAAAATTTGTCAGGAGATCACATGGATATCATTCAATAGTCAACATATACTTACCTAGAACTCAAATCTGTTACTCATGACATCATTATAATAAGATCATCAATATTAATCGAACATAGACAATGGGTGTCACATGGCCGACCTTATATCAGATTATAAGGATTTCTAGCATGCAAATAAATTCAATCATATACTCATACATATCTCATGGTAACAGTCAATACAGAATGCCAAACAAAGAATACATAATGATTTCGATCAACCAATTATCGGTAGTCGATTACTAACCTAAACCGAAGAGACAACAATCCAGTTGATGCAAAGAGGTTCCATGGGTTGACTATTGCCGTCGTACAGGGAGAAACAATAGGGCTCTAGGGTTTGACGATTTAGTTATCACGTAAAGATTGAGAATAATATCACTGATCCACTACTGGGCCTAAAGCCCATTTTGTTTTTTTGCTGGACATTAACTGGGCTAAGTATGTTTTCGTGGGGTAGGGTCTTTGGCCAAAGTTCCATACTTTAATTATATAGTCATAACATTAATACAAGATATGTATACACATACACCCATAAAATATATACCACAAATCTACAAACAACGCGTATATTGCATAACACAAATTATAACAACTCATTATGCAAAATAGGTAATAAGTTAAGTCGAATAGAGACCTTGAAACTCGGGTTGTCACACAAAAGCTGGAAAAATTTAGAGCTAAAGATCCAAATGTTCCTCAAAACCCAGTCTATCCTACAACTGCTGCTCTATCTCAAAAGATCCATACTCCCAAAAACCTACTTTCATCATCTGCTTTATCTAAATCCATTTCAAATTTAGTTAGCAGACCACAATCACCAAACTCATCTTCAATAATTCTTTTCCCAAGAAAACCAGCTGATCCAAAAATAGTAAAGTGGAAGTCATGCTCAAAAACCCAAGTATTGACTTTGATCAGATCAGATGGTAGCGTTGAAGAGATTAAAATGGATAGTGCATATAATCTGAATGCATACGATCTCCAAGATTTGTTGGACCTTCAACTTGAAAGGGATGATGAAGAAGACATGTTCTCCGCGGACTTTGAACTACAATTCAAAGGACAAATCAGGGAGATGTTGATGAGAAATAAAAATAAGTAATAAAGAAGGGTTTTGGTATCATCTGTTGTATAGGGAGATTGTTGGATCAGCAGCTATGACATTGTCTCTAGTAGCATATTTAACCAGGACACAACATGTAGCAAAGGAGATGTTACTGCGTAACACATTCTTTATTGAGCTTTGATGAAAGTTGTTGAGGCAGGTGATCTTGTGTTCGTAGTTAATGTTTGTTGAAACTTAAGTTGTATTCGAATTCTATTAAGTTTGTTAGACATCTTTTATATGTACTTATGTCTATAAATAGTTTACATTATCAATGGGTGGATACTCCTTTTTTTGGATAGGAGAATGGAAATAGTCGTATGTAACTTATATATTAATCGATAATCTATGTTTATAGTTGTCTTTTAGCTATAATAGATAACACGTTTTGGTACAATATCTATATACCTATTTATACTTTCTATTAAAATGTGTTATGCATTTTTTTCAAAAACCACTCGTGTTTGCACACGGGTCTTACTACTAGTACTTTCTATAAAAGGAGAAATCCCAGTGACATAAGAAAAGCTGATGTGGCAGCCATAGAGGCTGTCCAACAATGCTTTTCTTATGCCATTATTGCATCATAAGTCTTAATATATACAATCACTTTAAAATCTATTTAAAACACTGCCATCAAACCTTTTCCCATATACATGTATTCATGCATAAGAAATTGAAACCTCTGTCATCAAAATTCTGGCTAGATTCAAAATTCAAAATTCTGGCTCCAGATTCAAAATTCAAATCATACACATATACATATATAACACAACTGATTCTGGCTCCACATTCAAATTTCAATTTATTTCTCTCACTCATATCCGCGAGCAATCTCTCTCTCTCTCTCTCAGATGCAGAATTTCCATATTCAGTTTGTTCATCTCCGATTACAAATCTTTGTACTTCACATAATTATTCCAACATCGTTGAAAGTATGTTTTTTTTTCTGTAATTTTGAATTTTAAATTTTGAACTGATATACTCTAATTCTCGCTTTATATTTCAGCCTAATCAAAGTTGTTTGAAATTCATACAACCGTCTACGGGTTATTTTAGGTTTGTGGATTCTTTTAAACTGTTGATAATGTTGATAATTTAATTTTAAAGTGTTGATATGTTTCAGCTCTATTTTCTTTGAGCAACCAGTGGTAGAAGCATCTGTGGAGCCAAAATGGTTTTAGAATATGTTAATATGGATATTAATAGTATAAAATTAAATACAAAGAAAGATTAAATAGTTAAAAATACATAAAATATTAATTTCTACAATTAACACTTTCTAGGATTTCGTAAAATCTCACCTTCTTCCCAACAATTTGATTCTTTCTTTTGTTTTGCAGGACTGCTAGCATGTTGCACTTTTTCTGATCTTGTTTCAGCATCTGTGTGATAAACTCTTATGCATTGTTCTTGAAGTCTGATGTAGGAGAGTGGAGGACTTCATCAATCAATCCGATGCTGCTCCAGGTTTTCTTGTAATCATTATTACTGATGATGTCAATTTTTCTATTAGTTCTTCATCAGCTCTGTTTTCTTCTAGCGACCATCTAGAGAATTGCATTTTAACATTGTTTGTGTCCGACCAATGTTTAAAATGTATCTTTATGGTAAATGAAGAGGTTAATCGTAATTTTGATAATCTGTTTTTTTATGCCAGAGGTTTAAAATTTGTCCTTTCAGTTTCTTGATATTTAATTTTATAGTTTTCCATGAAAACTTATTTTTGAAAGGTTTTGCATTAAATGGCTGCTGTTTTTAAATATGAATTTATATGTTTATATTAAATGTACACGCTTTTGCCTCCTAGATTATTAAATGTACAGTGAAATTAAATTTGACCTTTGGGCTGTTAGCTATTTCACTATATAATATCATTGTCAGTTCACCTGTTTTTCATCACGTTTTACTACCAACATATCTTTCTTTCACATCAGTTTAGTAATATATAACTTAAAATGTCATCATACACTTCAACAGACTCTGATGATTTAAAGCAGCGCTTTATCAAGCAAGTTGAGGATCAAGTATATGAGGATAGGGCTACTCTTCAAGAGACGTGGAGTTCATGGCGAGGCTCAAAGATATACATCGAGAAGTTCAGTATTCGATGGAGTTGAAGCTAAAATTTCTTAATTCTTACTGTTAGATTCTTAAATTCCTTGGTGTTATTGTTAGATTTTAAAGTTTCGTTGTTCAGTACTCGATGTAATTGTTGATCTTTTAATGTCATAAATAGATTTTAATCCTATTAATCCTTGTGGAGCATTTATTTTTACTAATTTTAGCATGAACAGTTGTTTGAGTAAATATCTGCTACTGTAAAGGTCTGTCAAAGTTAAAGCTTGCCAAAAGAGAACATCTGCTTGAAATCATCGTCTACTGATGATGAACGCATTATAATGTCTTCCGAACATCAAAAGTCCATTCTTAAAAAATAGCTATTTTTAAAATTTTATTAAAAAATCCTTAAAAGTCTGTTGAAAACAACTGTTTTTGAAACATCTTCTTGAAATCATCGTCTGCTGATGATGAAAGCATTATAATGTCTTCAGAACATCAAAAGTCTAGTCTTAAAAAATAGCTATTTTTTAAATTTTATTCAAAAATCCTTAAAAGTCTATTGAAAACAACTGTTTTTGAAACATCTGCTTGAAATCATCGTCTGCTGATGATGAAAGCATTATAATGTCTTCAGAACATCAAAAGTCCATTCTCAAAAAAATAACTATTTTTAATTTTTTTCAAAAATCCTTAAAAGTCTGTTGAAAACAACTGTTTTTGAAACATCTGCTTGAAATCATCGTCTGCTGATGATGAAAGCATTATAATGTCTTCAGAACATCAAAAGTCTATTCTTAAAAAATAGCTATTTTTTAAATTTTATTCATCCACTGCTTAAAGGTATTGTCTGTTCTCATAAGTTATGTTTTATCTAACGACTGTTGACTTGCCACTGTTGCCAACATCTGTTGTTGCCCAATAGAGGTTTCCAAAAAACTGTCATCTATTATCAAAACAGAGGTTCTGAAGTGGGCAGATGTTAGCCATCAGATCTTTGTAAAATGTCTTCAGAACATTAAAAGTTCATTCTTAAAAATAGCTATTTTTTAAAATATTTTGAAAAACCCTTAAAAGTCTGTTGAAAACAACTGTTTTCAAACCTCTGTTTGGCTAAAAATTCATCCACTGCTGAAGGGTATTGTCTGTAGAGTATTGTTGGTGTTGCAGATTTTGATTTGTTTTTTGAGAGGACAGGTTTATAAAAGACATTTGTTGATGTTTTGAGTCAAACTAATCATCAGTCTTTTATAGTATTTGTTGATGTTTTGAATCAACCTCTGTTTGGCTAAAAATTCATCCACTGCTGAGGTATTGTCTATTTTTATAAGTTCTGTTTATCCTAGCGACTGTTGACTTACCACTGATGTTGCCCAACAGAGGTTTCCAACATCCGTGTCCGATAAAGTGGTAGAATCACGTGTTTGCCATGTAGAGTATTGTTGGTGTTTAAATGAAGAGGTTTTTTTATTATTTTTTTTAATGCCAGGTAAATTTTGTCCTTTCGGTTTCTTGATATTTAATTTTATAGTTTTCCCATGAAATTTTTTTTTGAAATGTTTTGCATTAAATGAGTGTTGTTTATATTAAAATTTATCTTTTCGGTTTCTTTATATTTAATTTTATAGTTTTCCCATGAAAATTTATTTTTTGAAACGTTTTGCATAAAATGGCTGTTGTTTTTAAATGGCTTCTGATATTTAATTTATATTTTTAAATATGAATTTATATCTTTATATTAAAAGTATGTCTAAAACAACTGTTTTTCAAACTTCTGTTTGGCTAAAAATTCATCCACTGCTGAAGGGTATTGTCTGTTCTCATAAGTTCTGTTTAATCTAACGACTGTTGACTTGCCACTGTTGCCAACATCTATTGTTGCCCAACAGAGGTTTCCAAATAACTATCATCCATTATCACAACGGAGGTTCTAACGTGGACAAATGTTAGCCATCTGATCTTTGTAACTTCTACCATGTCAGCATTCACTTTTTCAGTTTATAACACACTGTTTCATCCCCAAATAGAGGTTTTACTGTCGTCTCGAATTTAAAATTCATCAAAGCGGTTTCCACCTTCTTCTTCAACACTTCTTCATCAACCTCTCGTAAGTTTCAATTCCGACCATGGCTCTGACAATGAAAAACCACCATAACTACCTGCCTATTTTTGAGAAAACCGAGAAAAATACTCTCTATCATTCAATGATTGATGTTCATACATCATCAAAATATAAGGCCATTCTTATGGCCGATGCACCCATTTACCAAGAAACACTCCGTGATTTCTGGGCAAATGCGAATATTGAAGAACAAAACAATGAGCCATTCAGTATAACTTCAAAAGTTGAAGGAGAATCGTTTGCTATCACTCCCACTACAATATCAACAACATTTGGGGTAAACAACTTGGCAGGTAAGACATCTTTCCCGAAAAATGAGTTTCAAACAGAGTTGATTGAGAGGGGATATGATGGACAGTTGAATAAGGCAATTATATTTAAGTCAAATTTTCCACCACCAATGAAATTCCTATTCCATACGCTCTTAACTTGTCTGTCAAATAAAACTACTTCTTTTAATGAAATACCTTTGAAAATTCAATACTTGGGGTATGCAATTTTGACAAATACTGATTTTAACTACTTCCAAGCACTGTTTGCTGACTTGGTTACAAATTTGAAAAACATTAAAAACAGGAAAAATGTTGCTTTTCTTATGTTTCCTAGACTATTAAGCTACTACCTACAAAAACATGTTTCTTAAAAAGCTTCTGAACATGGTACAACTTGTAAAATGAATAGTCTAACATCTGAATTTTTTACTCGTCTTATGGCCAAAGACTCAAATGTTTCTAAAACACAAGCAAAGACAAATGAGCAAACTTTAGATGAGTCCACATTCCTCAAAGCTCTGTTGCGGAGCCCACTGCTCTTGGTGATCACAGCTAGGGGTGTGCACGGTTCGGTTATTAGCATTATCCGTAACCGTAAGCGAAGTCATCGGTAAATCGGTTCAGTTAATTTGGCTAATTTTTCGGTTTTGATTTTCGTTCGGTTCGGTTAATTTTTGGTTTATAACCAATTCAAACAAGGGCTAATTTTTTGGCTTAGAAATACATGAAATAGATGTATAAATACATGAAATGCATGCATAAATAAATGAAATGGAGATATAAATGCATGAATAGATGTTTAAATAAATGAAATGAAGGTATAAATAAATGAAATGAAGGCATAAATAAATGAAATAGAGGTATTATTACATGAAATGAAAGTATAAAACATGAAATACATAAAATAGAGGTATAATAGCTAGAATTATATAAAAAATAAATAATTCGGTTCGGTTAATTTCGGTTAACCGATGGTAAAAAAATATATCCATTAACCGACTTTCGGTTAATTCGGTTTCGGTTAATTTCGGTTCAGTTTTGTCGGTTTTCGGTTCGATTTCGGTTAACGGTTCGGTTTTTTCACACCCCTAATCACAACACTACAACCACTGCTGTGAAACCCCCACCAACAAAACCAAAAAAGACCAAAACAAAATCCAAAAAGCCCACCGAAACCACAAAAATGGGTCCTTTGGAAAATGAGATCCCAGAGGTTAACCATGTGACAACACAAATGTCACTAGAAACCACTGTTGCTACTACCTCACAACATGTGGAAAGATCTCAACCCTTAAACCAAACTCTTCATGATTCCTCACAAAAGGAACATGTTGTATTCACAGGGACACCACAATATGATGCCATACCCTCATTTGAGAGTATGCTTAAAAACCCTTCTCCCAGGGTAATGTCTCTTTCCACACCAATGCCTTCATCTTCTATTCCACCAACCATAGCAGCATCTCCCACGAACACATTACTGAGAGTTTAACTTCAACAATAGCTGTGTCTGAACCTGATCAATTAGCAAACCCACAAACAGTTGCAGAGGCTACACCTCTTGAATTTCACAAAATTCTAGATGGTATTTCAAGTGGAGCAGCTACTATAAATCTCAAATCTACTGATCTACATTTCTACAGTAGTTTCATCAGTCAGACTCCCTTGAAGGCAACCACTGTTGTGTCTACCAAGGTAACCACTGGTGTGTTTAAGTTAACCACTGGTGTATTTACTAAGGTAACCACTAATGCAGAGAGAAGTCCCTAGAACCAAGAACAAATGGGCATCTGCTAATGACAACATGGAGACTCCTCCTATCTCAAAAGCAGATACAACCACTGTAAGGCCATATAATTGTGTAGGTTTACGCTTATCTTTATCAAACACAGTTACAAACTATTGGGCTTAGTTCTCTAGTGGGTTAGACAATATTAGGATAATCCATGTGGGCTAATTAATCCTAATGGGCTTGGGTTAGGCCATGTGGGCCAATTTCTTTGTGAACCCTATATAATGGTGTGTTTAGTTCATTATTAGGGTTAGACATTTGAAATGTTGTTTTCGTTCTTCTTGAGTATTTTCAAGTTCTCTGATAAGTGTACCAGACAATTCTTTAGAAACCGTGTGCACTGGATCAATACAATCAAGTTTGTGATTTCTTGTGCGTTGTGTTTTCGTGTTTTTCTTGAATCTCACCAAGTTTGGATTCTGCCCATCCTTGGTGATTGTTTGATATCAGTGTTAAATCCGTTTTTGGGACTTACAAATGGTATCGGATCCTTCAGAACCTGTTTCTAGGCTCGGTTATATATCAAACATTCAAGTTTTTTGATATTTTTGGGTTGGTGTTCTTTGCGTTCTTCATTGTGTTCATCAGTTTTTTCATGAAAATAGTCATTTTTGGTATTTTGATCCTTTGAAAAGGTGTTAAAAGCATTAAATTAAAATTTTGAAATATCAAAAGTGTTTAATAGATATAAGTTTTTCTTTTCAAAATATTTAAAAATTTATCTTTAAAATTTGTTTCCAAACTAAAAGATTTGGTTTACGGAAAAATAGTGGGTGGTTGTAAATTTTTGGAAGTTTTCTAGAAGTCAACAGATTCACAAATCCAAAGAGTTTCCAAAATAATCACAATTTCTCAAAACTTTTGTTTTTCGAAAAACCATCTCTTCAAAATATATAATTTTCAAAACAATATCTTTTCGAAACATCAATTGAAACACAAAAGGCTTTCGAAACACTGCATTCACGTGTGCTCGCTATTATCATCATCATCATCACCTATCAACTGCTATTGTTCTTTGCTCTGCGATAGTCACATTCCGATCACCATCTCCGACCTCATCTCCGGCAACACCATAATCAACGATCACCTCCATCACCCCCATTATAATCTGCAACCGTCACATCGTCATTCATCATCTCCGTTCAAAAAGGACCCGCCACACCGTTTCATCATCTTCATCTTCGCCACAACATAGTTGAGCAAGCGTGGGGCAAAATTGAACAAGTGTGCGGCAAAATTGATCAAGTGTGCGACAAGTTAACTTGAATTCCATAGTGTGCAACTAAAGTTTAAGTGTGCGACAACATCTTACAACTCGACAAATATTCAAGTGTGCGACATCTTACAACTCGACAGAATTTGAAAGTGTGCGACCATATATATGAGTGTGCGACTTCAACAGCTAGTGTTCGACAAATATCGTCATCTTCTTCACGTTTAACATCAGACATCTATCATCATCTCCATCTTCAACAGCAACCGAACACCATATTAGTCTCCATCGTCTCACCGGAACTCCATAACCACACCTGCAACTACGTTTCTGAGTTCATAACCACTAGCACACCGCACAGTTCACTGATCCCGCACACCGAACCTGCACACCATCTCTGACGATCTGCCACAAATGACATCATCTTCTCCGTCATCCTTATTCATCAACTCACCGTGCACCTTTCGCCATTGCTACATCGACTTTAACTGTCTTGATAACCACAGTTAATCCATCTCTAAAAGGTGTTATCTAGTGTTTTGAGTTTTGTTGTTGTGATTAAACGAAAGCGAAGAAGAAAATCTGTTTTGACGTTCGTTTGGTTGTCGAGAAAAGGAGAAAGGAGATAACATTTTCTGTGACAATGCTGACGAAAATTATTAGCGACAGAAAATTTTGAAGGGAAGTTTAATAGTGTTTTGCATTCATTAATATTGACAGTAACGTTTAGGATTTAGGATTGTTATTTAACTTTTTTTTATAACAATTATTAGTTAATAATTAGCTAATCATTAGTTCTTTATTATTATTTTTTGAACGGTTATTTTCATTAGTTCTTTATTACATAAATATTAATAATAATAATTGTAGTAACTTTAATAATAATAATAATAATATTAATAATAATAATAATAAATACTTGATTTTGGATTATTATTAAAAAAGGGGTTTTTGATTGTTTGGTAAAAAGAATTGTGACAGGTTTTCGAGTGGTCGATTTGAGCAAGTGTGTGATTCCTATACTAGTGTGCGGCCACGGTTTTAATTGTCCGGTTCGGTAAAACACACGTTTTCGGGGGATTACATTTTTGGGGGATCACATTTTCGGGAGATCACATATTAGAAATGTCTTCTAAGAGAAAGGTGCTTGAGCAGGAACTTCAAGGATTCAGATACTCATATGGTGAATCTATAGAAGCACTTACAGGCCGGTTTGCTGAACTGCTCTCTGAAATGGAGAAGGCTGAGATTGAAGTGTCTACGTATTCGAGCAACAAAAAGCTTCTGACTGCTATAAAAAGGATTCCAGATCAGGCAAACTGTAGTTGGTTTAGCAATGTTAATCAGATAATATTGACAACTGACTGCTACTATTACAAAATGAAGTCGGATGAGCTGATCTCACTCATCAAATCTTATGATAAGGCTGACAAGCAAAAGGCTCAATGCAACATATATGTTACAGTTTGCTCATCCATTACTGCTCCTGCTGTTCCTGCTGCTCCATTACTTGTTGAAGTCTGCTCGTCTATTCCTGCTGATTCAGGATCAAATTGTCGTGCAAACTTTCTAATTTATGAAATCCCTCCTATTCCTACTGAGGTATGTGTAGACAATATATGTTGTACTCCTGCTTGTAGGGAAAAACTTAAGGGGTTCAAAGAGCACGCAGACTCACTCGTTATGCAACTTAGATTTTCAAATTCTAAAGATTATGAAATTAAAAAGAAATTAAATGGATACAAGGATATGGTGGAAGCACAGAAGCTTGATATTTGTAAGTTGCATAACGATCTGAGTGAGGCACGATGTAGATATCTACATTGAGGAACTGTCTAAAAAACTAACTGTTGAACTCAATAATTTAAAATCAACTTTTGAAAACACAGAGTTTAATTTTAATAAATTTGATGTATCACTAGTTAAAATACAGTAAGAAGGAAGTGAGGATTAAGGGATTGGATTCGTATGTTTACCTCCACCATACAATCATAATTACACCTCTCTTCCTATGATTGAGGAGGAGATAGAAAACTTTCCTAAAATGGAGTATGGAAAATCCAATGAATCAAGGTTGAGCCGGTGAAATCAATCCAAGTTAAAATCTCAAAACCTAAAAGAAACGAAACAAGACAACTGAACCAGCATCTGCACCTGTCTTTGTAAAATCAGATGATGTCTCTAAGCAAACAGAGACATTGAGTTTTGAGAAAAATGAAGAATCGGCAAATAAACCAACTAAGCAAGTTGCTCCATCTGATTCTAAATGTGAATCACCTAAAGCAACTGATTCTGAGAAATTGGAATAAGTTGAATCTTGTAAACCTAATTGTGAATCTTCTGGAGTAGTTGGCTCAGCAGAAGAAGATTCAGCAGAGCCACGACAAAAGGAATGTAACTCAGGCGGTTCAGCTGAATCAAGCAGCAAAGCAGTGACTGTGCCCACAACGTCTGAAATTGAAACAACAAGGCCAGTCCCTGATTTTAAGTGTGTGAATGTTACTAATGCTTCTACTTCATGTGTAGATGAGGTAAAAGTAGAGGATTGGGTTGAGGGGGATGATGTTGTTTGTCAAAAAGCTAACGATGTTTGTTCAAAAACATCAAATTTATCTACTGATGCTCCTCCTTATGTGAGAAAGGTTGTTTATGAGCCAGCTTTGAGAGGCCCTACAAATAAATATGTGCCTCCAAAGCCAACAGTTAGAAATGAAAATGCTAAATCCAATTAATGTGCTAACTATTGCAAACAGGGACATATGAAGTAGGGCGCGATGTTTGAAAAGTCTGCAAACAAATCATCCAACAAAGTTTATAACTCAAACTCATTATAAGTTGGATCGGGTTATGCTACTTACGTAAAGAAGCAAACATGCTACAACTATGGCATACTTGGTCACATTGCAAGGAATTGCACACATTGTCCTTATGTGCCATACTATACACTCATCAGAAGGTTACATCAAGGGATAGATCTTATTCTAAGCCGATGAAGGTTTAAAAACCTAAGGCAATGATGAATAAGCATCCCCAAGTTAAACCATCTGATGGGGACTGGAATGCTGCCAAAGCTAAAAGAAAACAAGCTTTGAAACCTAAACAAGTTCTGCAAAATAAAAAGGTTGAAAAGCAAACTGCTTTGCCAAAGGCACCTAAGAAATTAGAGAAGCCAAAACAAGTTTGGAAGGCAAAACATGTGACAACTGGCACCAAACCGGTAATTTCTGTACAATCTAATTAATATTTAATACCTGCAATTATGTGCCTAAATGTCAACATTATCTGATTTCATGCTATACATGTGAATTCATGCATGTTTTATACTTCAAATATGGCTTTATGCATTAATGATTAGCGTTGCGTCAAAAAGACTAGTAAACTCACCGGTAAGACACATTGTGTCAGTAATTCTGCAGAAAGCAGTCAGACAATAGAATTGGGGCCTAGGCGTCTAAAATACATTAAAACCCAAGAATGTATACAAGGGTTAACATATAGACTTTCCGGAAGCTAAAATACGCACTGAAAAGCACCCGAAACACACTTTAAATGCTGAATTTCATATATTTCAGCAAAATTCAGCATTGTAACAAGTCAGTAACATGTAAAAATATGACTAACTAGTCCTGAATGCTTTCCTAAGTGTCCTTAAAGATCACTAAACGGAATAGCTTGACACTTTAACGAACCGGTATCTAACCGAACAACCGGACACTACCCGAAACATCAAAATTATACTAGAAGCATTGTTTTAATGTTTCTGAGCTAGTTATGATCCCCGAACACCCTAAAGCACTATATAACACATCATACACTTAAACACTAAACACTATACTTGAAATCTAACTTAATCACTTAACTACCCATTAATCACCAACCAAGACCCCCCCCCATGTTCACGGTCACAAGGGTGTGGACCCACCCTTGATCCACCTTGATTTTATTTGATCTTCTTGATCTTCCTTGGATTCACTAGAGATCTTTCCATGTACTTTAAGAACATATTACACAAAGGATAACACTATAAGATGGCTATAAGATCAAGACCTCATCTTCTTCACATTAACACACTACACTCTCTCCTCCCTTCTCCCCACTCTCGGCCGAGACCACCACCCCACACCACCATCATCATCAACTCCATTTCATCCATTTCCAAGTGCACTCAAGGTGTAAGAAGCAAGGTTAAGGAGCTTGGTGGTCTTGGATCTTGAAGGGCCTCTCCCATTAGCTTTTATCCTCCACATTCGTCATCTACATCTTCTAGTGTTCTTCCCTAGCCTTGTGCTAGTGGTGAGGCCCTCATGATCTCTTATTACTTCATATTTTGATGATTAAAAGATGTTGTACATTGTTAATCTTGATGAACACTAAAGAACATGATCATAATACTTTAACATAAGCTTAATAACATAAGAATACATGTGAATGATGATGATTTGCTTCTTGATGATTGATGATTTGTGTTAGTGATGTTAGACATCATAGGAAACCTACTGGATTGTGATTAAACACATGATCTAGTAAGTTAAGGTGGTGATCTTGTGAAAGACCAATATCATCATGCTTTATGCCTTCATGAACTTGAATGATGAAATTGGTTTTCATATGTAAAGATGATTTAAACCAAATACAAATCTTGTAAATAGATGATTACAAAAATATTTTTCTCAAGAAACCAAGTTTATTTATAAGATTTACGAAGTCATGGTTTCTAAGTGAACTAATCACATTTTTTAGTGTTAAATCAAGACTAGGAACATGATTGTAACAAGAAAAATACAAAAGAAATATTTTTAGAAAAATCATCTTACAAGTTGTAAATGACTAAATCTTTCAAGAATGTTATTTAGAAACAAATAAATATGTTTTAAGGGTAACTAAACCTACTAAATAGTATGGTAAGTTACTACAAGTTCTTACAAAAACTTCAAGTTCATGATGTAGAGTAAATTACTTGATTTTGGCACTTGGTAAGTGTTGAATGAGTTGTTGATTGTTGTTAATTGGTTTTGATGATTGAAAAGAAAATAAACACATATTTTGAAAACATGGGAAACCTCCATTTTTAGGGGAAACCATGTCAAAATTTTTTATAAAATTTTGACACTTAGAAAAATATAAGTTTTGGTGAAACTTATTCCCAAAAGTTTCACCTAAAAATATTTACCAAGGTTTCCCTAATTTTTGTGTAAATTTCAAGATTAAGAAAAGATGATTTCTTCAAGATAAAAATTGATACTAAGTATGTATATTTTTGAGAAAAATATATATATTTATTGGTCACCAAATTTTGTGCTAAGTGTATGTAATATGTATTGTATGTAATAGTGTATTAGGACTTGAAAATACACTAAATACTCCTAAGGAGTAAAAATACAAAAATACACATACAACATGCATAGACGAATACAAGAGAATATATTTATGAAAATATATTTCTTAATAGAGTATGTAACTTGGACAAGTTATGGACTTAAAATGTATTTTTGGACAAAAATGCATAACTCGGGTGAAAAATACAAGATACTTGTATTTATTGGAAAAATAATATAAGTAAGACACATGGTTAAAAATATAAATTATTTTTAACAACAAAGAACGCATACATAAAAGATGGTGACTTGTACTTGTGCAATACAAGTCTAGTGACTAACGTTAATAAAACACGTATAGGTCACAACGCTATATAAGCAAACCCGGTGAAGTTTACGGCGCAGGAAACACAAAGTTGTGAGTTCATGTCCCCACTTTTAAACTTTTACTTGTTTTTTAAACTTGGGGAAAATACATGTGTTATGGTATGTGGAATACAAAAACTAAGGAATGATACTTTAGATCATGTCACGAATAGGGTGTCGTAAGCACCATTAATCAACAATATACCTAGACCGCAGAACAAAATGTTAGATCTAATGGTTTTCAGGCAGCCACATTCTAGGCCACGTGCTACCTGGAGTGCTTTTGTGTCTCTAGTTATGAATCGACAACTAAAGATGCCTATGGTTTGGATGCTTCCTATGTCGTGTCACATGTTAATGGCCTTGCAAACCATTAGCGATCTTGATTTCCTTACATTTACAGAAACACTTGTTTCATACAAATTACATACCATGTTTTCATTCAAGTATACAAACATTCAATACAAAAACTGCATGAATTCACACCAACATTATGTTGACGATTTTCCAAAAACTCACATGTATTTCAGGTAACTAAAGTGATGTGCGCGCGGTTTTACTCTCGCTCGTGGATGTTGTTTATGTTGTTAGCTATGTGTGTCAAGACTCCTATGCCTCTTTTGCGGGATTGGTTGTTATATCCCACCTCATGTGGTGATATAATAATTAAAACCTTGTTGTTTGAGGATGAAATAAAGTTGTAAACTTTTTAAAACAATTATTGGTCGTGTGATGTAAACACTTAACTTAAACCATGTTTTGAATGTTTAATGTCAATGGCATTTGGAGTTATTTTATGAGTACGTAGTATGTTTACCATTCGTATGCAATGAGAACCTTTCAAGATCACACCTCGTGCTTTCGCCTTAGAAAGGGGTGTGACAGATTGGTATCAGAGCTGCGATTGTAGTGAACCAGGATTCCTTCTCGAGTCTAGAATACAATCTTTAGGATCCTCTCACGAAAACAATTTTTCAAAAGTTTTTCATTGCATAAAACTTTCCGCGACATCCACTCCCTGAAACAGTTTTTCAAAGAGTCAAGTAAGGACACTACGAAACTTAGGGTGCACTGGAGTAGCACATGTCTTTGACTAGAAATTACTTGCAACTATGTGTGATAATTGATATATATACATATACTAGAAACAGAATATCTCAGGTACTCGTGTCTTCGCCTGAAAACAGTGGCCTATCTGAAGGAAGTGATACGAGGATGAAATGAGTTGTGCGGACTGTGCAAGGAGTTACGTAATTATGGATGCATACATAATTATGGAATTCAGTGCACAGAAACCACAACAAGTCTTGTCACGTATCATAAGAGATTCTTCCAGCACAAGAAAAGGTCAAACGTGAACACCCTCGCCC
Organism: Helianthus tuberosus; assembly: GCA_030545235.1. NCBI lineage: Eukaryota > Viridiplantae > Streptophyta > Magnoliopsida > Asterales > Asteraceae > Helianthus > Helianthus tuberosus. The sequence continues at coordinate 63,829,227 of CM060425.1, forward strand.
CTCCCCCAGCCTATTAAATACTCTTTTGGAGTAATGATTTAGGGTATAAAGACAAGAAACGCCAATGTGAAGAAAGATATTTTGTCCTTTGCATATATTAAACTTGTACTTTGGGGAGAAGTAACCCTTATGCATTTTGTTTACCTCGCAAACAATGATGTAACAAGTTTCCCTGATATGTGTAAAGACTCGGTGAATATCTTATGACACATTGGTATTTATCTATTTATGCATGTGTGTGGCTGTATGAATTGATTTATACGTTTGGCGGATTATTTGATGTCACTTATGTGGGTATATGTCTGTGTATATATACTGCTACTGTCTCGTGTGACGATGTCGAACAAATGTCTAACCCTATTGCGTTGTGTTCTGTCAGAAGATGGCACCTAGGAGAGCTGTGAACAACCAAGATTCCGATCAACGCCCTCCACTTCTGCCGAGGACTGCTGAAGAACTGAACGCCCTACTAGAGGAAATGATCTCCGCAGCTATCGCCCAATACGAGGCGAACCGCACCGAACCAAGTGGAGAACCAAGCAATGCCAGGCGTAATGGATAGGGAGACTCATCTAGAGGAAACATAACTCAAGGCTGCACCTTCAAGCAGTTTCTCGACTGCAAGCCACTGAACTACGACGGCACTGGATGTGCAGTGGCTTTTGTACGCTGGACGGAAAAGACGGATTCCACTATCCGTATGAGCAAGTGTACCGCGGACCTGCAAGTCACTTTTGTTACGGGGTTGTTTGTTGATGAAGCTTTGACTTGGTGGAATTTGCAAGTCCAGACTCTGGGTGATGATGTTGCGTACGGCATGACGTGGGATGAGCTAAAGGAACAAATGAGAGAGAAGTATTGCTCTCGTGCGGAACTGCAAAGGTTGGAGACTAAGTTCTGGCACTTGACCATGGAAGGTGCAGATATTACTGGTTATACCCGAAGGTTCCACGATTTGTCAAGAGTGATCCCCTACATGGTGACTCCTAAATTTAAGCGCGTTGAGCGCTACATCTCGGGATTGGCTCCAGAGTTTCGCAGCATGGTAACTTTGGCCAAACCTGAAACGATCACACAGGCTGTAACTCTGGTTGTCAGCCTTACTGAAGATGCTGTTCGTATGAAGAAGTTATCACTGAACCCTACTGAGAAGACCGAGACGCATGCTGAGTTGTCGGGTGACAAGAAAAGGAAGCATTCAAATCTGAATCAAGCAACCCGCAACAACAACAAGAAGCGTGATACTAACCCACCTAAGGAGGCGAAAACCTTTGCAGTGGCAAATAATACATTAGCCAAAGGATACCAAGGCACCCTGCCTAAATACCAAAAATGTAGGTATCATCATGAAGGAGCTTGTCGCATTCTAAGATGCGACAAATGTGGTAGGTTGGGTCATCAAATAGAAGATTGTTGGGGAAGAGGAAACGGAGGCGCTAATAGGAATGGAGGTGTTAATAGGAACGGGAATGGAAACCATAACGGTGCTGGTAATGGAAACGGTGGTGGAAATGACAATGGCAATGGTAACCGGTATGGTAATGGAGCTGGGCAGAACCAAGGATGCTTTGGTTGTGGAAGCAATGACCACTTCAAGAAAGATTGCCCAAGGGAGAACAATGCTCAGGCTCGAGTATTCGTGATTGGAGCTAGGAACGCACACGAGGACCCTAATGTGCTCACCGGTACGTTTCTCGTTAACAATCGCTTTGCATCCATACTATTTGACACTAGTGCCGATTATAGCTTCATGTCTGTGGAATTTAAACGTATGCTTGGAATAGAATCTAGTAGATTAGATATTCCTTATTCCATAGAACTAGCCAATAGTAAACTTGTTGAATCGGGCGAAGTTGTTAGAGGTTGCTCATTAGAACTTGGTGAACGAAGATTTAGCATCGACCTCTTACCTATCCAATTGGGTAGCTTCGATGTAGTGGTCGGAATGGACTGGTTGTCCAAGAACAAAGTTGAAGTTGTTTGTCACGAGAAAATCATCCGCATCCCTCTGGCGAATGATGAAACTCTCATTGTGCATGGAGAAAAACGAGACGCGCCTCTGCGAATCATCAGTTGTATGAAAGTGCAGAAGTGCTTAAGGAAATGATGTGTTGCTTTCCTGGCACATGCTGTAGATAAGAAGGCTGAGGAGCCGAAACTCGAAGACATTCTTGTGGTGAAGGAATTTGCTGATTTTTTCCCGAAGATCTGCCAGGACTACCTCCGCAACGACAAGTCGAATTCCATATAGACTTGGTTCCAGGAGCCGCTCCTGTAGCCAAGGCACCCTATCGGCTTGCACCATCCGAGATGCAAGAATTATCTACACAACTCCAGGAGTTGTTGGATAAAGGATTCATAAGGCCAAGCTTCTCACCCTGGGGAGCTCCTGTATTGTTCGTAAAGAAGAAGGATGGAACACTTCGGATGTGTATCGGTTATAGAGAACTGAACAAGCTCACTATCAAAAATGGGTACCCACTACCGAGGATTGATGACTTATTTGATCAGTTGCAAGGGTCGAGCTACTATTCTAAGATCAACCTTCGATCTGGGTACCATTAGTTAAGGATCCAAGAGGAAAGCGTACCAAAGACTGCATTCAGAACGCGTTATGGACATTACGAGTTTCTTGTGATGCCATTCGGGCGGACGAACGCGCCAGCGGTATTTATGGATCTAATGAACCACGTGTGCAAACCATATCTCGATAAATTCATGATTGTATTTAGCGATGATATCCTGATTTACTCGCGATCGAGAGAAGAGCACGAGCAACACCTCAGAACCATTCTGGAACTACTGAAGAAAGAGAAACTTTATGTAAAGTTCTCAAAGTGCGAATTCTGGATTCGCGAAGTACAGTTCCTTGGTCACGTTGTGAACGAGAAGGGCATTCATGTAGACCCGGCCAAGATAGAAGCAATAAAGAATTGGGAAGCCCCCAAAACCCCAACTGAGGTTCGACAATTTTTGGGCTTAGCAGGCTATTACCGGTGATTTATCGAGAATTTCTCCACGATAGCTCAACCGCTGACAACCCTTACGTAGAAAGACAAGAAGTATGACTGGGGTAATAAGCAGGAAGAAGCCTTCCAACTTCTCAAAAATAAGCTATGTGATGCACCAATACTATCCTTACCCGAAGGCACTGAAGACTTCGTGGTATACTTCGACGCTTCGTGTCAAGGTTTGGGTTGCGTGCTCATGCAACGCCAAAAAGTCATCGCTTATGCTTCAAGACAGTTGAAGGTGCACGAAAGGAATTACACCATGCACGACATGGAACTAGGCGCGGTGGTATTCGCCTTGAAGATTTGGCGACACTATTTATATGGTACTCGATGTACAATCTTCACAGACCACAAAAGCCTACAACACATATTTGATCAGAAGGAATTAAACATGCGTCAGCGACGACGGGTTGAGTTGCTGAATGATTATGATTGTGAGATTAAGTACCATCCTGGAAAGGCAAACGTTGTAGCAAACGCGCTAAGTCGAAAAGAAAGGGTTAAGACCTTAAGAGTTCGAGCATTGGAAATGACTATTCGAACGAACCTCACTGCACGCATTAATGACGCACAACAAGAAGCCCATAAGATGGAGAATCGTAGAGCTGAATATCTCTGAGGTATGCAAAAGAATTTGGTGCCAAACAAAGAGGGAACCTTGTAATTTAAGGGGCGTATTTGGGTTCCACTCTATGGCGGTATTCGAGAAGTCATTCTTAATAAAGCTCACAAGTCGAGATACTCGATCCATCCAGGATCGGACAAAATGTATTAAGACTTAAAGGATTAATATTGGTGGCCGAGGCTTAAAAGTGATGTTGCTGTCTACGTTGGAAAATGCCTAACATGTGCTAAGGTTAAGGCTGAATATCAGAAACCGTCTGGCCTACTGCAACAACCAGAGATACCCATGTGGAAGTGGGAGCAAGTCTCGATGGACTTCATAACGAAATTACCCAGGACCCCTAGGGGGCACGATATGATATGGGTGATAGTCGATCGGTTAACGAAATCTGCGCATTTCCTACCGATCCGAGAGAAGGATAGCACTGGAAAGCTTGCTGAACTGTACTTGAAAGAAATCGTGGCACGTCATGGAGTGCCTATCTCAATTATTTTAGACAAAGATGGACGTTTTGCCTCGAGGATCTGGCAATCCTTCCAGGAAGCCTTTGGATCTCAACTAGATCTAAGCACGACCTTCCATCTGCAAACAGACGGCCAGAGCGAACGAACCATACAAACACTGGAAGATATGCTTCGCGCATGTGTTATGGACCTAGGCGGCAGCTGGGATACTCACCTACCTTTAGTTGATTTTCCTACAATAACGGTTACCATACGAGTATAAAAGCCGCACCGTTTGAAGCTCTATATGTCCGAAAGTGCCGCTCGCCATTATGTTGGGCAGACGATGGAGACAAACGTATGGTTGGTCCTGAACTTATTCAAGAGACAACCGACAAAATCATGCAGATCCGAGAGAGCATTAAGGCGGCTCGAGATCGACAAAAGAGCTATGCTGATCGAAGACGAAAACCCTTAGAATTCGAGTTGGAATTACCGAAAAGAATTGGTACCGTGGCTTACAAGTTGGAATTACCGGAAGAACTAACGGAGTACATGATACGTTTCATGTGTCCAACCTCAAGAAGAGTCGAACCCAAGAAACAGTGATAATCCCTGCAGATGAAGTGTATATCGACGACACACTCCGATTTACAGAACAACCCGTTGAGGTTACAGACTGGAAAGTCAACAAGACCCGGAGGAGTAATGTCAAACTTGTAAAAGTACGTTGGAACTCTAAGCACAGACCCGAGTACACGTGGGAACGTGAAGACCAGTTTAAAGAAAAGTACCCCTACCTGTTCAAGAAAACTCCTGCGAGAGTTAGCTCAGCCTAAATTTCAGGACGAAATTCTTTTAACGGGGGGGGGGGGGGGGGGGGAGAGATTGTGACAACTGGGACCAAACCGGTAATTTCCGTACAATTTAATTAATATTTAATACCTGCAATTATGTGCCTAAATGTCAACATTGTCTGATTTCATGCTATACATGTGAATTCATGCACGTTTTATACTTCAAATATGGCTTTATGCATTAATGATTAGCGATTGCGTCAGAAAGACTAGTAAACTCACCGGTAAGACACATTGTGTCAGCAATTCTACAGAAAGCAGTCAGATAATAGAATTGGGGCCTAGGAGTAGGTCCAACGTCTAAAATACATTAAAACCCAAGAATGTATACAAGGGTTAACATATAGACTTTCCGGAAGCTAAAATACGCACTGAAAAGCACCCGAAACACACTTTAAATGCTGAATTTCAAATATTTCAGCAAAATTCAGCATTGTAACAAGTCAGTAACATGTAAAAATATGACTAATTAGTCCTGAATGCTTTCCTAAGTGCCGGGAATTAAAAGTGTCACAAAAGCGTACTTAAAGATCACTAAACGGAATAGCTTGACACTTTAACAAACCGGTATCTAACCGAACAATCGAACACTACCCGAAACATCAAAATTATACTAGAAGCATTGTTTTAATGTTTCTGAGCTAGTTATGATCCCCGAACACCCTAACACACTATATAACACATCATACACTTAAACACTAAATACTATACTTGAAATCTAACTTAATCACTTAACTACCCAATAATCACCAACCAAGACCCCCCCCCCCCCCTCATGCTCACGGTCACAAGGGTGTGGACCCACCTTTGATCCACCTTGATTTTATTTGATCTTCGTGATCTTCCTTGGATTCACTAGAGATCTTGCCATGTACTTTAAGAACATATTACAAAAAGGATAACACAATAAGATGGCTATAAGATCAAGACCTCATCTTCTTCACATTAACATACTACACTCTCTCCTCCCTTCTCCCTTATCCCCACTCTCGACCGAAACCACCACCCCAAACCACCATCATCATCAACTCCATTTCATCCATTTCCAAGTGCACTCAAGGTGTAAGAAGCAAGGTTAAGGAGCTTGGTGGTCTTGGATCTTGAAGGACCTCTCCCATTAGCTTTTATCCTCCACATTCTTCATCTACATCTTCTAGTGTTTTTCCCTAACCTTGTGCTAGTGGTGAGGCCCTCATGATCTCTTATTACTTCATATTTTGATGATTAAAAGATGTTGTACATTGTTAATATTGATGAACACTAAAGAACATGATCATGATACTTTAACATAAGCTTAATAACATAAGAATACATGTGAATGATGATGATTTGCTTCTTGATGATTGATGATTTGTGTTAGTGATGTTAGACATCATAGGAAACCTACTAGATTGTGATTAAACACATGATCTAGTAAGTTAAGGTGGTGATCTTGTGAAAGACCAATATCATCATGCTTTATGCCTTCATGAACTTGAATGATGAAATTGGTTTTCATATGTAAAGATGATTTAAACCAAATACAAATCTTGTAAATAGATGATTACAAAAATATTTTTCTCAAGAAACCAAGTTTATTTATAAGATTTACAAAGTCATGGTTTCTAAGTAAACTAATCACATTTTTTAGTGTTAAATCAAGACTAGGAACATGATTGTGACAAGAAAAATACAAAAGAAATATTTTTAGAAAAATCACCTTACACGTTGTAAATGACTAAATCTTTCAAGAATGTGGTTTAGAAACAAATAAATATGTTTTTAAGGGTAACTAAACCTACTAAATAGCATGGTAAGTTACTACAAGTTCTTACAAAAACTTCAAGTTCATGATGTAGAGTAAATTACTTGATTTTGGCACTTGGTAAGTGTTGAATGAGTTGTTGATTGTTGTTAATTGGTTTTGATGATTGAAAAGAAAATAAACACATATTTTGAAAACATGGGAAACCTCCATTTTTAGGGGAAATCGTGTCAAAATTTTTATAAAGTTTTGACACTTAGAAAAATATAAGTTTTGATGAAACTTATTCCCAAAAGATTCACCTAAAAATATTTACCAAGGTTTCCCTAATTTTTGTGTAAATTTCAAGATTAAGAAAAGATGATTTCTTTAAGATAAAAATTGATACTAAGTATGTATATTTTGAAAAAAAATATATATATTTATTGGTCACCAAATTTTGTGCTAAGTGTATGTAATATGTATTGTATGTAATAGTGTATTAGGACTTGAAAATACACTAAATACTCCTAAGGAGTAAAAATACAAAAATACACATACAACATGCATAGACGAATACAAGAGAATATATTTATGAAAATATATTTCGTAATAGATTATGTAACTTTGACAAGTTATGGACTTAAAATGTATTTTTGGACAAAAATGCATAACTTGGGTGAAAAATACAAGATACTTATATTTATTGGAAAAATAATATAAGTAAGACACATGGTTAAAAATATAACTTATTTTTAACAACAAAGAACACATACATAAAAGATGGTGACTTGTACTTGTGCGATACAAGTCTAGTGACTAACGTTAATAAAACACGTATAGGTCACGACGCTATATAAGCAAACCCGGTGAAGTTTAAGGCGCAGGAAACACAAAGTTGTGAGTTCATGTCCCCACTTTTAAACTTTTACTTGTTTTCTAAACTTGGGGAAAATACATGTGTTATGGTATGTGGAATACAAAAACTAAGGAATGATACTTTAGATCATGTCACTAATAGGGTGTCATAAGCACCATTAATCAACAATATACCTAGACCGCAGAGCAAAAGGTTACATCTAATGGGTTTCAGGCAGCCACATTCTGGGCCACGTGCTACATGGAGTGCTTTTGTGTCTCTAGTCGTGAATCGACAACTAAAAATGCCTATGGTTTGGATGCTTCCTATGTCGTGTCACATGTTAATGGCCTTGCAAACCATTAGCGATCTCGATTTCCTTACATTTACAGAAATACTTGTTTCATACAAATTACATACCATGTTTTCATTCAAGTATACAAACGTTCAATACAAAAATTGCATGAATTCACACCAACATTATGTTGACGATTTTCCAAAAACTCACATGTATTTCAGGTAACTAAAGTGGATGTGCGCGCGGTTTTACTCTCGCTCTTGGATGTTGTTTATGTTGTTAGCTATGTGTGTCAAGACTCCTATGCCTCTTTTGCGGGATTGGTTGTTATATCCCACCTCATGTGGTGATATAATAATTAAAACCTTGTTCTTTGAGGATGAAATAAAGTTGTAAACTTTTTAAAACAATTATTGGTCGTGTGATGTAAACACTTAACTTAAACCATGTTTTGAATGTCTAATGTCAATGGCATTTGGAGTTATTTTATGAGCACGTAGTATGTTTACCATTCGTATGCAATGAGAACCTTTCAAGATCACACCTCGTGCTTCCGCCTTAGAAAGGGGTGTGACAAAACAAAATGCAACAACATCACCAGTCCTTGAATCAAAAGGGAACATGTGCTTTCGAGATGTGTCGTATGTTGATGCTTCAGGAATACCCAGGACCACGATGGCTTGGGTACCAATGTCTTACTAATCTCCTTACTTTTCAGGGACAACCAAGGAGGAGTTGTTGACAATCCTTGGATGTTGATAGCGGTTGTTCTAGAGACATAACGGGTAACATTTCACTGTTGCTAAGTGTATATTTCTTTACAGTTGATATGTTTCGTTTGAAGGAGATATTAGAAGTAAGTAAGACAGGATCAGCGAAAAGGTACATATTTGAATTTTGTATTCTAATTTCAATATTGATTAGTCTTAAATCTTATGATGGAACAGTTAGGAAAAAAAAAGAACAAAAATATTTTCATTTTCTTTTGTGTTTCTCTTTATACATAAGTTTTCGTTGTTAGGTAAATTTGCGCATAAGATTTACGCACAAATTTAGGGGGATATCTAGAGATATCTATCTGTAAATATATTAAAAAGTTAAAAAAATTGAGAAAATGAGAAAATACAAAAACATTTGAAAAACAGAAAAATTAAAAATATTTTGTTGCATAAATGGGAAATGAAATAATTTCACTATGTGGATTAAGGCTGACTCATGAAAGACCAATATTGAAATGGTCTTACTCTAGAGCGATATATTGGTAGGCTTTATCCTGATGGCTAGACTCTTTGACTGGTTCTGCGTAGAACACTAATATTATTCTATGACCTTAGTAAAGAACATCACTTGGAATTAGGACATAGCTATTTGAATGGGTGTGTGACGTCCTGATACACACAATTTCGTTCTAGTTCTGAAATCTTTTCTGACCAACTCGTGTATCTCCTTTGTTTTGCGTGAGGAAAGACCTGGAGGTGCTAGGCAACGTCGGTTTCTATTTTGCGTGAGCAAAGACCTAGTTGTACGTTGTTGCGTGGTGTGCGTTAAGTGTGATATGATTTTATTAATATTTTGAGCCCATTTTACATATTAGTCAAGTTTTAAATTTATAAAACACGATATTAAACTAACACTAAACAAACACTTGGGAAAGTGCACCCAACGCGACTGTAGTATAGTGTTGGTAAGATACCGAGGTCGTCCAAAGACACAAGAGCTTTTAATACCGGTTTATTGTCAACGTCTAATCAATCTAAATTTTTTAGAAAAGTTTTGAAACATGAAAATAAAACTAAAAATGGAAAGATAAATTAAATGAAAAACAAATAGACAAGATAGAATCACTTGGATCCAACTCATCTTTAATGCATCCTTTGATGATTTTCGCACTTTCGGACCTTTTAACAGATTATCTTAGTTATAGTAGTAGGCCCCTCTTTTGAAGGTGACGTTACCCTCAACCTATTGGTTTGAGTCAGTAGGGATACAATCCCAAAGGGTTAGTATATTAAAAGACAATTAAGTAAGTTATTAATGCGAAAAGTGGTAGGCCCCTCCTTTGAAGGTGGCGTTACCCTCGGCTAAGTGGTTTTAGTCAGCAAGGATACAATCCCAAGAAGCCGGTTTAAAGTATTAATAGTAGTTTACATATGAGGGGTTCAAGCTATTCACACCCCCGCCATCCAATACCGTTGGGCATTGAAGGAGGTCCTAGTAAGCTTGAACCAAGTCCTCGCAGGATCTATACACTGAACGAGACAAGAACTTTACCAAACCACCCTCCTAACGCCCTTCCAGGTAGTTAACGCGCTTATATAGACCGTAAAGACACGAATGAGCAAATCAATGACATCATGAAGAAATGGTAAAGAAAATTCACTTTCAACATAAGAAACTAATTAAAGTCATTAATACAAACCCAATTTAAAAGTGCCGAAAGATTAAAAATCAAAAGTAATACATTAAAGACTTGTCTTCCCCAAGTGATATAATAGATTAGCCAAACATGGCCTTTGATTGACAAGAACTCTTACGATCAATCTTGGATCCCGAGACTACTACACACTCTAAGATGATAGGTGGATGATGGTGGTGGGTGTTGGTGGATTGGTGGCAAAGTGGGAGAGAAGTAGTTTGCCAAGGGATGCCTTTGAAGTGAACCAAGCACCCTTATTTATAGTCAGAATAGAGCCCTAGCCACAGCCCCGTGTCCAGTGGACACGTCCCATGGCCATCCTTCTTCTCTTCCTTCATTTAATGCAATTGTCAGCAGAGGGCCCCACATGACCCCGTGTCTTCTGGGCACGGCCCCGTGGTCAACTCTTCGCTGTACTATCAAGATTATGCAAATCAAAGAGTTGACCATGCCCCGTGGAGAGCTGGGCGCGGCCCCGTGGTGGGCGTAGAAGCTTCTGCAGAGTTTGTCTTATTGTGCGTCTGACCACGCCCCATGCCCAGCTGGGCACGGCCCCGTAGTCAGTTTATGTCCTCTTGTTTTTTGCTTTCGGAATGCTGCCGAGGGTCGAGCATGTCACGTTATTCCTTCTTCTTATATTTATGTTGGTTTTGGTTGCTTATTTGTTCCTTTTGTTCATTTAAGCTCGTTTAGTCCTGTAAATTTAAAAAGGAAGAAAGAAACACGTTTTTTTTTTCCAACATTAGTACTAAAAAGGGTTGGTTTTATGCCTCAATTGATGTAATTTATATGTTGCATTTTGCATGCATCAAATACTCCCACACTTGAATCTTTGCTTGTCCTCAAGCAAAACTCTTTAACATGTGGCTTACACACCCAAATGGAAGAGGTAGAGGAGAAGTTTGTGGCTTATCTTTAGTGTCGGGAATCCAAGATCTTTATAAGTTTAATTTTTATTTTATTTACAATCCTATTCGTCATGATTTATTTAGAACTCTTGTTAAGAAAAATTATTTATTTAGGCATAACATGCCTACTTAAAATTCCATTTATATACAAGTTCACATACCTCACGGGAGATCACTCAACACTCGGCCGATTGTGTATTTTTGTGAAACACTCGATACCGACATGGAATTTACTTCTACCATATGCTTTCCAAGCAATCAAACCTTCTCCTTTTTAACTAAAAACCTTCTTAAATATCAAGAGGACTTGGGAAAGGGTTAGGCTTGGTGTAACACCTCGTAATTTCATGTCCAATAAAATAAAGACACGTGTCATGGTAGGTAAACGTATTATAAACCCGGATCAAGTTGAAAGATGTATGCTAGGATTTAAGAGTGTCGACATGTTAATTTATACCTCTGAACGACCTATTTATAAATCCCAAGACTTAACCTGTTTTATAAACATCTGATATATATTCAAATCCGGTTAATTCTAGTGATAATTGATTCAAATTGCAAAGATGGGATCCTATGAGAATGTATACGACAAACCTTCATTCGTGGCCCCTTTCAAAAGAATCCAAGACAATTTTAAAGCATGGCAAGGTTGTCATAACTGTTCAGACATGATCAAGTGGCCCCATACTGATAATAAAGGCCCAAATTCGTAATATCAAAGTTGCGTGGTCAAACTCAAGAGATTCTCAAATTTTTGTCCTCTGGTCATCGGTTACGGACCGTATAGCCTTAGCCTTATGGTCCGTAAGGCAGTCCCAGCATCAGAAACATGACAGGTGCCTGTTATAACAAGTTAACCGACTTATATTGCTAGTTTGCAATACCATGTGCTGCACAAACTTGTTTTTAGGCTATAGGGACACTTGTAATTGATCAGGGATCCCCTCATAGGCTTGTTTGTCATGATCATGATGAATCAAAAGCACTATATAAAGACTTCAATGTTGCAACTTTTGATCATTCATTCAAACCCAACTTCTGGAGCTTTTTGGAGTTCAAGATCAGTCCCTAAGCATCTCTAGTCGTAATTAGGACCTTGGTAAGCTTCTTTAACCTTCCTTAATCGTGTTTTACTTAGTTATTAGCTAAAAAGTCAAACCGTCGTAATTAACGTTTGACTTAACGATTAATCACTAATGGTCCAGTGATTAGTCGAACTAAAAGTAGTTATAAGTTGGTATTTATGTGGGCAATAAACACTTAAAAGGGCACCCTCAGAATTCCACTCTAACTAGGTCAAATGTCGGGTCAAACTTAATCCGAAAAAAGTCAACAGAAACGTAATTTTCGAATTAACGCACAATTAGCAATGAAGGAGACGTGTAACCTGTTTTACCACTTATATAACTTGGTAATCAATGCAAGAACATGTCTAAGCATGTCCGACCCGACAATTTTCAGTTTAGGACCGGTTCGGAACCGAAAGTCGCATACGTTGACCATTGCCTTGACTTTCAGTTATGACCCTTATTAGCATGATTTAGAAATGCCTTAGAGCTTCATTAGGACCAGGTTATGTGATAGTATAACCCTCTGTGATTGGCCCGTTGATTGTCCGATTCATTTACACGTTTCCGTTAATCGCTTAATGTTGACCATAATGCCCATTTGACCTTAAAACGAGAATTTTGGAAATGTGAGAGGACAATAATCTTTGTTACTGATTTATACACATGTCCCTAAAATTTCACATCAGTTTGAGGTCTAGATTAGGAGTTATGCTCAATAGCGTAATTAGAAAGCTTTTTATTAATTTAACAGCGTAATTAGCATAAAGCCTATCTAAACCCAATTTTTGACACCAAACCTTTTACCCACTGATGTAATATAATATTTTGGGATTTTTGAAGATTTTTAATGATTTTTAAACTGATCATAACCTAAGGTTATTGCCTTGATTCGGTAAATACCGATTATACCCTTTTTGCTTATAAAATGAGTTTTACATAACATTTAGACACCAAACCTTTGGCTACTGATTTTATATGCTAAATGAAGTATGTTGAACTTTATAAACTGATTAGAAAACCCAGATTTCCAGTTATGACCTGGAAATCACATAAAAAGGCTTTTTACGCGTATTAAACACATAATATGGGTTTAAAACCATTTTGTCATATAAGACTTATCACCAACTGATATAACCTATTAAGTTAAGTTGTTTTACTATTTATTTCAGACCCGAATCTCAGAATTATAATTAATCTCTTTTATAATATTTAAAATGACCAAAATACCCCTTCGGGGCTTAAATTGAGATTAAACTCGTTGTGGGCATAATGGAAGGTATCCTACTGATATCACAACATATTTAAAGCATATTAACTTAGGAAACCTGTTCATGACTCATTTGGTTACCTGTTATGCGTTATTCGCGTTCGGTTCGGTGTATGTAACTAGTTTGCATAAATTGACCGAAACGGGTCAAACCCTATCATTTTCACCTCGAAATCCAGAATGTGTTTAGTTTACCCATAATATAAATTTCTTCAAACTTGTCGGGACTAAATCACATTCTAATCCGGTCTTCACTTAATCTTGCGTTTTGAAGCATATACCTTCGTTAAAACTAACCGGTCTAAGTTTAAACTTAAGAAAGACCCGTTAGGAATCTAATAGGTTAATTAAAACCTTCGTTCCAGATTAGGAGCCCAGTAAAAGCTACGTGCACTTGCTGATTGTGATTTATACTTTGCTCAGGTAAATACTTTTAACTTATTTTCCCTATACGGGCTTGGGGTACGGTATTATAATAATACCGCTTGGTCGGGTATGAAGTCGTACAATCAAATATTGATTAAAAAGATGCATAACCCATTTTATTCTGTTTTGTTTGATGCAATGCCTTTGGGGGGTTAATGACCGTGTCCTGTATATCCTCGGCTCATTCATTAGATATGGCCACGACTTAAGCACGGGGTGTAGGCATACACTTGACAGTTGCGTATGTAAAAAAGGGTAGTCCACAAGGAGGGTATCTTTTTGTGGGTATTATACTCAGTGGTGTGTCTATTAATCTTGTTAAACTGGCTCTTCTAATCGGGTCCTAAATGGACGACAAACATGTAAAACTGTATACAAGTTTATTTTCAAATAATTATCCCAAGTTATAAAAGATATTTTGTGCCATGTGCATCCAAACTAATTTTCTTAAACTCTTTTCAAAATGAGTTAGTTAATTGTATTTACCAGTGTAAACTGACATATTTTTCCAAAAAGGTTAAGTGCAGGTACTATACGAAATAGGCTGGCTACTCCAGGCATCAATAATCAAGTCTTGCAAGCTCTAGATGTTAAAGTCTATTGAACAATGATTTTATTTATCTTTTGATCCGCCTATGAACCCTTTACAATCCGTTGTAATACTTTGATATTACTATTTATTCGGTTTGTAATGTGATTCATATCTTTTGCTTCCGCTGTGCATTTATATATTGTGTTGTTTGACAATGATGATATCAACTACGTCACGATACTCCCCACCGGGCCCACCGGTAATACATGGAAATATCGGGGTGTGACAGATTGGTATCAGAGCCAACACTGAGTGAATTAAACACTAGCCTTTTTTGTTTAATCTCAGTTACACAGTTGCACATTCCTAAATTTTCGAGTCTAGACAAAGAACTTAGGACTAATCCAAATTGTTTTTAATTCTAACTTTGTCCTTTATATTTCTTTTTTGTTTCTTTCAATTCTTTTGACATGAAATATGCCACCGAGATTCCGAAGAGGAGAACGAGGCAAGGGGCCAATCGACGCCCCCAACGACCACGAGGCCAGGCCTTCACACCGGCGAACTCCTTCTACTACCATGAGTACCGGTCCTCAAAGAGACCGGAGGATCTATTCGGAGCTCAACGCCTCCTTATCGTCACTCCTTTGGGCCACAATCAGAGAACGAGCCCGAAGACTCACACCACTCCTTCTTGCCGTTGCAGCGATCCATGTCGCACCACTCCTTTGGCGACCCCACTCCTGTCTTCCAGGGCCGGTTCAACCCGGCAAACTACATTCAAGAACCAGTGGGTTTTAACCCATTGGGCCCTGAAGACCATTTCTCCGAAGTTCAGGGAATGGATATAGTTGAAGACATGGATCCTATTGAACCACCTTCTGGGACACCTACTCACCTCATCGAGATCTCTGATGGGTCATCCTTCCATGGGTCACCCTACCGTGGTCCTGACAGCTACCAAGCAAGGTTCAACCAGTATGAATGGTATTTTACACCCTCTCACCATTCATCGCCTCACGAGCAGCAGCAGCAGGATCCATCCGAGGATTCGCGTTTCGTGGCAGTCACGCCACCGCCACCACCGCCGCCAGTACAGCTAGCACCTCCAGAACCACCGAGGCGTAGAAGAACAGGCGCACGAATGTCCGTGCGAGAAAGGGGTTTTCACTTTAGCACCCCCCAACACTCAAGTGGCAGTCACTATCCGCCACTGCATGAAGACCCACAAATGGGTGGGCCTTCAAATCCAGTTTCAGAAGTGAATTCTTCACCTATTGCGCCACCACCATTGGGTTTTGGTAACCCGATTCCTACATACGCCACCACCATTTGAGCAGCCGGCTCACACTAACTACAATTATGCTGAAGCCGACCCATACCTTGTAGCAGCAAACTACAATGCCCTCCACCCGGAAGGACCATATGGAGCCCCCTGGGGAGTGGGATACCCAACTCGTGGGTATCAAACACCTGCTCAACCTCAGTTTCAGCACCAGTCACAGCCACCACGGTTTTCCCCACTGGAACAGAAGGAAATCCACCACAGGCTAAACAGAGTGGAACGAGAATTTCAAGAAGAACGTAGGAATAACCGGGGATTTCTCAAGGGACTAGCAATCTTGTTAAAAGGAAATAATAAGAGGGATCATTGAATCCCTATATGTATTGTTGTATTTCCTTATTTCAACCAAGTCCCTGCGTGGACATTTATCTATGTACTTAGTCCCTGCGTGGACTTGTCCTTCTTTAATCCCTGCGTGGACTTGTCTTTTAGTCCCTGCGTGGATATCTAGCTTAGTAATCAATCCCTGCGAGGACTTGTATTATCAGTTTAGCCCTTGCGTGGGCAAATTATTTCTGTTAAAAGTCCCGTTTAGGGCAATGTGTACTCCTTTAATGTTTAATGGAATGTTAAATTTAAAATTTTCATTTTTTCATTATATGCATAAATATATCATACATGAAATAAATAAATTAAAAATCATTCCTCTTAAAATAATCTGCCTATTAAATACTAATTAAAGAATCTTAAGGGTATAACCTAGCCTGCATGTCATTATAAGACTTGGCCAAGATGGTGAGACCTGTTTAAAAAGATTCAAATCCCTGTTAACATCTGAAAACATGTTAACACTCCTGGCAGACGTGATTCGTTAAAATCACACACGTCATTCTTATAATAGGATTCTTCAAACGATTCCTATCCTAACCTGATGACCTATAAATCATGGGTTTAAATCATCAATTAAGATGATCACCTATTAAACATCCATTGGTGATGTAGTGCCTACGGGCCATAATAAATGTCAAATACGACAAAAGACAGTTGTAGTCTACGATTGCCTGTCAGAAAAAAGGTAAAGAACTATGTTCAAACCTAAATGCCTTGATTCTCTGAAATCATGGCTTATGATTTAAAAATGTCCCTGTGACTAGGCCTTTTGTGCCACCAATATTGCTGTTATTTTTATAATTAGGATAAATTATAATAAAAATCCTAAATAAATATGATTAGCAAATTTACCAAATATGGTCTATGTTTACCATGGTTAATGAATTGCCATAAAAGACGATTCCATAATAAACTCCCAAATAAATTATTGTCAATATCTTATGTAACAGTTCGAACTACATGGCTGACTCGGATGAGATCAACAATCACCCAAGGAAGGATCATGATAATGCCTGAATCAACATAGTGGGTGCAGAACTGCAAGCATTAATAGACAATGTTGTTACCAAAGCTATAGAGCGGCAGTATAATGAATATAGCGGGACTCGAAGGAGGACCCTATCCACACCGCATTCCAAGCCTCGGACCCATTCAGAGGCTCACAGCAAGCCGCCCTCTAAGGAAGATGAGCCAAAGAAAGATGATGATCGACATTCCTCAAACCAAAATAGTGTTCCATCCAAGAGGATAGTATTTGATGATAAACCACGTACCAAGTCCTGTACTTATAAGTACTTTGTTTCCTGCAAACCCCAGGATTTCACTTGAGAGAAGGGGCAATTGACTGTATGACTTGGTTAGATGAAATGGACACCGTGGTCGATATCAGCGGTTGTGCTAAAAGGGATGTAGTGAAGTATGTATCCCAATCATTCAAGGGAGAGGCATTAGCATGGTGGAAGTCTCTCATTTAAGCAGCCAGAAAGATCCCACTCTATAATCTGACATGGGATCAGTTTGATGCTCTTATAAAGGAGAATTACTGCCCTCAGCATGAGGTTGAAAGAATTGAGTCAGATTTCTTATCGTTGGTTATGAAAAACCTAGATTGCCAAGCTTATCTTACAAGCTTCAACATGATGTCAAGATTGGTTCCTTACCTTGTAACACCGGAACCCAATCGAATTGCTCACTTCATTGGGAGTTTAGCCCCAGAGATTAAAGCCAGTGTTAAGGCTTCAAGACCTGCTACTTTTAGATCAGCAGCTGATCTATCTTTGTCTCTTACCTTAGATGCGGTCAGGTTGAGATCGCAAAAGAGTTCTGAAGAAGGTAAGAGAAAGCGTGAGGATGATAACTCACGTCGTTCAGACAAGAAACACAAGGGGAACCATGAGAACAAGAAGAGTTCAGGGTTCAACAAAGGTAACCAACAGTCGGGTGAGAAACCCAGATGTAAAGTTTGCAAGAAACATCACTTTGGGAAGTGTAGATTGGAATCGAACTCGCAGACACAATCAAGGACTTTTGCATGTGGGATATGCAAGTCTAAGGAACACAAGACCTTAGATTGCAAAAAGTTGAAGGATGCGACCTGCTACAACTGCAACGAGAAAGGGCACATTAAGTCGAACTGCCCAAAATATGCCAAGAAACCAGAAGAAGGTAAAAAGACCAACGCTAGGGTCTTCAGAATGGATGCTAAGGAGGCAGTGCAGGACGATAACGTGATAACATGTACCTTTCTTATAAATGATGTTTATGCGAGGGTATTATTTGATTCAGGGGCAGATAAGTCATTTGTAGATAATAAGTTTTGTAAGTTGCTGAATTTACCTGTTAAAACCCTAAGTGTGAAATATGAGGTGGAATTAGCTGATAGTACCTTAGAAAACGCCTCAACCGTGTTAGATGGATGTTTCATATCCATTAGGAACCATTCTTTTCCATTATCCTTACTTCCTTTGAAACTAGCCGGTTTCAATATAGTAATAGGCATGGATTGGTTGTCTCGCAACCAAGCCCAGATCGTTTGTGCTAAGAAGCAAGTGATTGTCAGAACTCATCATGGCGAGCCTTTGACAATCCAAGGAGATACTAAGTACGGAATGCCTGAGCAAGTGTCCATGCTCAAAGCATCAAGGTGTTTGACGAAAGGTTGTGTTATCTACATGGCGCAAGTAACTATTGATGAACCAAAGCCTAAGATCGAAGACATACCTATTATCTCTGAATATCCAGGAGTATTCCCTGAAGAACTACCTGGTTTACCCCCAGATAGGCAAGTGGAGTTCAGGATTGACATTATTCCTGGAGCAGCACCTGTTGCAAGAGCGCCTTACAGATTGGCACCAACAGAGATGAAAGAGTTGAGGAACCAGCTGGATGAATTGCTAGCCAAAGGATTTATTAGACCTAGCTCATCTCCTTAGGGAGCACCAATCCTGTTTGTGAAGAAAAATGATGGGTCGATGCGCCTGTGCATCAATTATCGAGAACTTAATAAAGTTACTATCAATAATCGGTATCCATTGCCCAGAATCGACGACTTGTTCGATCAGCTTCAAGGAGCAAGTTAATTTTCCAAGATCGACTTAAGATCAGGATATCATCAACTGAAGGTCAAGGATGATGATGTACATAAGACTGCATTTAGGACTCGTTATGGTCACTATGAGTTCTTAGTGATGCCTTTTGGACTCACTAATGCACCAGCCGCATTCATGGATCTCATGAACCGCGTCTGCAAGCCTTACATGGATAAATTTGTCATCGTCTTCATCGATGATATTCTTATTTACTCAAAGAGTCAAGCTGACCATGAGAAGCATCTCCATTGCATTCTGAAACTGCTTCATCGAGAAAAGCTCTACGCCAAACTCTCTAAGTGTGAATTTTGGCTTCGTGAAGTCCAATTTCTTGGACATGTAGTTAGTGAACGCGAAATCCAGGTAGATCCCGCTAAAGTTGAAGCTGTCATGAATTGGCAAGAGACGAAGACGCCCACAGAAATTCACAGCTTCTTGGGGCTGGCAGGATAATACAAGCGTTTCATTGAAAATTTTTTCAAGGATTGCTGCACCCCTAACTTCTTTGACTAGGAATTAAGTTCGACTGGGGACCGAAGCAACAAGAATCCTTTGACATCCTTAAGCAAAAGCTAAACAATGCACCAGTGTTGACATTGCCTAAAGGGATTGAAGAATTTGTAGTGTATTGTGATGCATCGCACACAGGTATGGGATGTGTGCTTATGCAGAAGGGAAAAGTTATTGCATATGCTTCCCGACAGTTAAAAGTGCACGAAAAGAACTACACCACCCACGATTTGGAGTTGGGTGCCGTTGTATTTGCACTAAAACTGTGGAGGCACTATTTGTATGGTATCAAGTGTGTGATCTATTCTGATCACAAGAGCCTCCAACACCTGTTTAACCAAAAGGATTTAAACATGAGGCAGCGTCGATGGATGGAGACGTTGAATAATTACGACTGTGAGATAAGATACCATCCTGGCAAGGCAAACGTGGTCGTTGATGCCTTAAGTAGAAAGGAGAGAGTGGAGCCTATAAGAATCAATGCCAAGAGCGTTGAGATAAAGGATAGTTTGAATGAAAGGTTGTTAGCTGCACAGAAGCAAGCTGTATTGGAAGCTAATGTAGGATCGTATTTGTCGACCGAAAGAGTCAGTCTGAGTGTGTTTACACTATTCAGATGGCGGAAACATCTAAACAGATTAGAATCAAATAGAAAGGAGTAGAAAACAGAATAGATTCACTTTAAACACTAGTTCTCTGATATATATTGACTTGAAAAACTGGCAGCACTTCGTTACAACTTTTCCTGAAGCGTCCCCAAATGAGAACTACACTAGCCTATTTATAGGCTGAGGATTTCGCTTCAACATACTTCAAGCGAAATCTCATCACACGATTTCGCTTGAGGCTTACATTATGACCCTGAAGCGAAACCCTAATAATACTAACTTAAACTTACATTCAGACCCCTACACTTAACATACTTGACATATTTAGACCCTAGACTTATGACGTAGGCTTTAGACATCATGTATCAACAAACTCCCCCTTGGATAAAGCCGGAGTCTTCAGTCTAGGTCTTCACATGGACTTGAACTTTTCTTCTCTAGGCTTAGGTTTCCTTGACAACATCTTCCTAAGCTTTTCATTATCATCAGCTCTTTTCTTTTCTTCAGCAGCTTGCCTTTGAGCAAATGTCTCCCGAAGATATCTATCTTTTTCTTCACGAGCTTTACGTTCCTTTTCAGCTTTCCTTTTGACTTTCTTCTCCAACGCCCACCAAGATGACTTCCATTTTGTTTCAGAATTGATATTCTTTTGAAAACACACATTCACAACTCTCTGAAACTGCATTGCTTGATCTCTATCTTTTGGCGAATGATGAATCTTGTTGATGAACAAGCATTCTATATCTTTTGCCGAGCAATTAACCAGCCACATTGGATCAAACACACGAACTTCTCTAAGTTCACCTCCTGCTCGATACGTGATCACTGCTTCAGTAGATAGACAACTATATACCCAATGTATAAATCCTTTATAGAATTCTTGTTCCATTGGAGGTACTGGTATAATCTTCATTGTCTTTGGCTTCTTAATATTAAGAATCCTTTCTACAGCACCAGTATCAGGATTAACTCTTGGAATAATCTTTGGACGATGAGGCTTCCAGAATCTGAATCCCTTAAATGATTGAAATCTGATAAACCCCCACATTTGTATGTCATTCTTCCTCACAGGATATTCCAAAGCTTTGACCTGTGATAACTCTTCAACATCCCACCATGGGAGTGACATAAGATCATATAACTTTTCGAAATACTGAACACCACATTCTCTTCTGACTGCATAAGCATTCACGTGTGGTAGAAAACCCCAACTAATAATATCTCCCAAAGAAATACTTCGATCCCGTTGATAAAACTTCAATGGTCTTTTGAACTTTCTGTCATGATCAACCTTAAACCATTTCTTCTTCTCTTCTTTCTCTAAGTCTTTCTTTGTACCATCAGGATTAAAGTTTTTAATAACTTCAGCAACTTTTCTCCTCAACTCGTCCCGATTCTCTTCAGTGAAAAATTCCATCAGTGTGGGCAACTGAGAAGTATCTTCATGAACACTTTCATCATCTTCCCAGTCTTCAACTTCTACTCTGTCATACAGATCAGCATCTTCAACATATCGATATTCATAATCATCATAATGATCAGCATCAAACTCATTAAGCTCTTTTTCTAAATCAGAATTCATTTCTTCTTCGAAATCAAATTTGAACTCTGGATGATCTCTTCGAGTCATTTCTTTTATGATTTCCAGCGAATAGTTATGAAAATGCTCTCCTTCTTCCCGATATGTATCCAATCTAAGAATCAACTTTTCAGTTTGATCAACATTTTGATCATCACCATGCTCCCCCTCACTTGTTGCACTATCATGTTCAACATTTGCATCATCTTGTAATAAATCATCAATTGTTTCTTCAGTTGTTTTCTCAGAAATTTTCAGACCAGAAGTACCTTGATCTTGATCATCATCTCCATCATCATCATCACTACTACTTGCAGAGATCACATCATCTTCTGCATCTTCTTCATCTTCATCATCATCCTCTTCATCATCCTCTTCATTCTCTCCAACAAGAAGATCATCAATTTCAACATCAACATCAAAAATACCAGAAATTGCTGTAAGAGGACGAACATTCAGAATATCATCAGAAACATTAACTGGAATAATAGCTTTTTCTTCAATCTCAGGACCCTTTCCCTTATCCTTCATTTGCTTATCAATTTCAGCCTGTTTCTTAGCTTTCTCTTCATCACGAACAATTTCATTATATTGCAACTCTAGAGATTTACCCATCAACTTTTCCAACACTTTCTTCATCATTTTGCTTTCATGTTCATTTTGTGCTCTGATTTCCTCTAACTCTTGATTTTTCAACTCATAATACTTGAGATGTTCATCCCTATTTTTCTTTTCTTCCAACAATTCAGCAATCTGAACTTTCATAATATCCATCTCTGCTTCATTAGATTCAATTTTCTTTAGCAAAGACTTGTTTTCAGCTTCAGTTGCCTTTACTCTCAATTCATGAATTTTCTCACGATTTTCCATCTTTTTACACTCAGCTGCTAACCTCTTGTTTTCATCAGCTAAAACATCAATTCTCTTTTCAACATGTATGATTTGTTCATCTGTTGCAAAAGCAATATTCCCAATATCATCAAGAGAAACATTCTCAGGAATACCAGCAAAACCTTTAAATCCAGAAGATCCAGGTGTTGATTGAATGCTAGGTTGTGAAGATGGTGGTGTTTGGATATTTAATTGTGGAGTAGGAATAGGTTCATGAGGTGGTGAGAGATGTGGTAATAAAGTTTGATGAGGTGGTGAATGAGGTGGAATAGGTTCAGATGGTGGTATAGATTGACTGGTTCCTTCAGTTGTTTTCTTCTTCAAGACAATTTTTGGAATCTTGATTGTTGGACTAACAACTCGAGTTTTCTTCTGAGCAACTTTCTTTCGAGCTCCTCTCTTCTTTTTACCACTATCAGGTGTTTTTGATTCAGATACATGTTCTGGTGAAGGTTCATAAGCAGCATCATCTTTTTCTTGTCTCTTTCTCTTTTTTAACAACTTTTCTTGTTTAGTCGCTTCTTTAATTTTTCTTTGACGTGCTACTTCATCAATGATTTCATCAGAAGAACTAGAACTTGTATCAACATCTTCAATCACTACATTGTCAGCAGCTTTACTCTGTTCAGGAACAGATTCAGTAAGTTCTTTCAAAAACTCTGTAGATCTTGGAGAAAAACTAACATCTCCTTCAACATTTGTTTCAATTTCAGTTTCAGCTTCAATATTGATTTCAGCTTCAGTTTCAACATTAGCTACTGATTCAGCTTCAATTTCTGGTTCATCAACTAATAGCGTTTTTGCAACTTTCTTTTGACGCTTCTTAGGTTGTGAAGACGAACCTTCTTCAGCTAGCACTTTTGGAGTTGTTTTCTTACTCTTCTTCTTTTGTTTTTTCACAAACCACACACTTCTTGATGGTTTAAACTCTTTCAAAATCTCCAACTCTTCAGCATAACCACTTTCAGTTCTTTCAACTTCATTCCTCCAGTGTTCATGATTAATTGGATCAGGATCTTGATAATCTGGATTGTTTATGAATCCAAAAAATGCAACTTCCTTCTTTGGTTCAGGATGATTTGTATGATATCTTGCTAGTTGCACTATAGAATCATTATTCATGTGAGCCAAAACCAACAAGTCATTCTCCATATCTCGAACAATTCCTGGATAAGCATGATCAATTATCATTTGAATGAACCTTGGGTATATCCAGCTTTTCCTTTTTGATGTCACTTCTTCCACAAGGTAATGAAATACAATATGAGAGAAATTGTACTTCTTGTTTAAAACAAGAGCAACTACCATGTTCATTTGATAATCACGCATAGCATCGTAACTACCCTTTTGATGACTTAGAGCAATCAACACTGAATGAATCAAGAATTTGAACGGCTTTGTAAATTTTGATTTCAAAACATTAGCAGCATTTATATCTCCAATGTATCCCATTCTGAGCAAGCATCCTTTCACCATCATTTCTGGAAATGCTTTTGGTGAATCTTCAGAATCAGGAAGATCCAGAATCTCACGAACAACTGCCTCTGTTATCAGAATTTGTTTCTTTTCATTTACCACCTTAACGAGCGAAGTAATTACTTTGCTTTCATCATCATATACAGCATGCTTCCAAAAACGTTTGATGTGAGACTCATACACCAATCTTCTATCTGTTAACGCCTTTTGTATTGGCAATCTTCTCATGTATTCCAGAATGCTAGAGAACTCCGACAGTTTTGAACTCCTTGTCACATCAAGATCACAACAAGAGTTGTGAAGAGCCTTAAACAGAACATTCGAAGGCTGCACATCAAATACCACAAAATTCAAACAAATTAGACATCAATTTTTTTATAAAATTTCAAATTAACTTATCATTTCAAGTGAAATACTTCATTACACTTGAAAATCATCTAAGCAAATAAGATCTATTCAAGCGAAAATGATATTTGAACAAATTCCTTGAAGCGACACTAACAAAACTCTTGAAGCGACACTGATAAAAAAAACCCTTTGAAGCGACACTGTTCAAGAAACCTTGAAGCGACACTGACAAACACATCAAAATTTTTTACAACATATGATCAAATTGATTACACAGTCCTGTTCTACTATCAATTCCGAGCAACATGATATGAATTTCATATATTTTAACCCATTCATCTGTTCTAGATCTACGATTGAAGTTCTGTTCATCCGTCAAACTCTCAAACACTCAGATCTGAAACAATCAAACAACACACAACAATCTACACATGATTCCGACTACACATGTAAGTTTTGATTTGATTTTATCCAGTTAAAAACCCTAAATCTATGTGTTCTAACCCTAACAGACGCCGACACATCAAGAATCAACGAAAATCAGAACAAATAACAGAAAATACTCACTTTCACCATGATTATAGTTGAATTTGCCAACTAGAATCACAAGATCTTGGTGAATTTTTGACAGAGTAACGGTAGAAAATGAAGATCAGATGAATTCGCTTGAGGTCGCTCAGACAGACCTTGAAGCGAAATGTTTGGAAAAAAATGACTGAAGCGACCTCGCTTACCCTTTTATACCCCTGAAGATTTCGCTTGAAGTTTAATTAAAAACCTCTTGAAGCGAAATCGTTAACCTGAAGGTATCGCTTGAAACAGATTTCAGCACAAATTAATTTCTTGAAGCGAAATCCTTTTGAAAAATGTTTTAACTTTTTAATTTTTCAGATTTTAATGTCACACCCAGTTAACCAAGTCCAAGTTAATGGCCTTGGTCAACTGACTAGTCTACCAAGTCCAACTCAATGACCTTGGCTGACCAAACTATGAAAATACCGGATTTCTTGGAAAAAAATAAGTTCAAATTAATGAACTTTTAAAACATTTTGAACTTTCAATCTCAGTTTAATCAACAAACATTCTTACCAAACATTGTACTGCATCACAAGCTTACCCAGTCCTCATCAATCTCAGACATGATCTGCACTAGACTTTGAACTTCCGATTCCCAATGTCAGTTGTCGAAAATAAAATGAAAACTAAAATCTTTTTGAATTTTAAACTGAATAAACTGAAACTATGTACACACAATCTTTTTGTGAGCGTGTCAAGGGATCATATCAGCTGCCAACAAGATACAAGTACCGTTAAGCTGTTATTTCATTTTAAGCATTAAACAATTCACATAGATTGCCAATATACTGATCCTCTTAAATTCTCACAAAATTTTCAATCTGTTCGGGATACAGAATTAATGTTTTAGGACTTAAAACGTCTACATGTGTCCCACCTCAGTATATACTCCCGTATCCAGACCCCAGTATTCAGTCTTACAGGTGAGTATACCTAGATGATATCTGTAAAGGGTTAATTGCGAGGGCCGTGAGAGCTCAGGTCGATCTTTCGATACGCAGAGAGATGACGGCTTCGACTTTTGGTGGGTCCCCTTTGGGGATCTTCTTTACAACAGCACATGATTAACAATTTTGCAATGTGTTATCATTTTTTATGCTGAGGGGAGGCTTATATTTCAAAGCAGCGTAAAGTATTCTCCGGGGACTAGGTCAGAAATTCCTTTCAGCAGAAGTCCCGGGATAATACCCCAGATATCACTAAGCATAAAGACCTAGTATCTCAGAATACGGGACCCTTCAAACAGGATTTCAGGGGTTACCTATATATCCTGGAGGTGTTCCCCACGTAAACGCAAGTAAAATTTATGTTTATATCCCAAACTAATCTACTAATTTTGTAAAAACCTATCGGCACATCTTTAGTGAGACTGCTTAATTGCATTTTATACATTCCAATTCTTTAGCGTACTGCACCTGTCTAGCTGATGTACTATCATTTCCCTTTTATACACAAACTCATTTTTACTTTTTCAAATGTTTTTGGTTTTTATAGATTTTATCATGTTTTTGTATTTTTCTGCGAATATCTCCCCCTAAAACTAAAACATATTTTTGTGTTTTTGTTTTTAACGAAAAGCAGAAAATAAACTGTACAAACAAAATTGACAACACGACAAAAGTTCACGTCAGATCGCCGTCCAATTCGGTATCACATTCAACAACCCTCCCAGATTGCAGATTTTTCATTCCATTCAATTTTAAAAGATAATAAAACCTCTTTTTATCAAATGGTTTGGTATAGAAATCCGCTTTCTGTTCATCAGTGTGCACATAATCAATCCGAATTAATTTTTTCTCGTTACAATCTCGAATAAAATGGTGACGGATTTCAATGTGTTTTGTTTTTGAATGGTGAACCGGATTTTTAGTAATATTAATGGCTGCTTCATTGTCCACAAAAATTGGAGTATCTAAGAATTGCAAACCAAAGTCACACATTTGCTGTTGGATCCAAAGGATCTGCGAACAGCAGCTGGAAGCTGAAACGTATTCAGCTTCACAAGTAGAAAGCGCTACAGTGGTTTGTTTCTTACACTGCCAGGTAACAAGTCGAGTTCCTAAGAACTGACACCCGGCAGTTGTGGACTTTGCGTTCTGTTTGCAGCTTCCGAAATCTGAATCAGCGAAACCGGATAAAGTAAAGTCACCTAATCTAGGATACCACAAACCAATGTTTGGGCAGCCTTTCAAATACCGTAGTATTCGTTTCACGATTGTCAGGTGTGACTGCTTCGGATTCGACTGATATCTGGCACATAAGCATGTCGGATACATGATGTCCGGACGAGAAGCTGTGAGATACATCAAGGAACCAATTATTGATCGGTACAATGTTTCATCCATCTTCACTCCATTTTCATCAGGACAAATCCCATGATTTTGTGCAAGGGGAGTGGATGCTGGACTACAATCTGCCATATCAAACTTGTCTAGCACATCCTTCACATACTTTGACTGATGAATAAAGATTCCGTCGGGCATTTGTTCTACCTGCAACCCGAGGAAAAACTTCATTTCGCCCATTGAGCTCATTTCAAACTTTTTCTTCATCACTAGCTCAAACTCTTTGCACATATCGTCGTTAGAGGATCCAAAAATGATATCGTCCACGTAAATCTGCACAATCAACAAATGGTTTTCCTTTTCTTTAATAAACAAAGTGCTATCTACTGTACCTCTTGTGAACCCGTTGTCCAACAAGTATGTTGACAGCGTTTCATACCAGGCTCTCGGGGCCTGGTGAAGTCCGTATAACGCCTTGTCCAGTAGAAACACCTTGTTTTTGTGCTGTGGGTCTGTGAAACCTGGTGGTTGCCCCACATACACTTCCTCTTTGATAGTTCCATAGAGAAAAGCAGATTTCACGTCAAGTTGATATACTTTAAAGTTCTTCCATGATGCAAAGGCCAGAAAAATCCGAATTGCCTCTAGCCTTGCAACTGGTGCGTAGACTTCATCGTAATCAATTCCTTCTTGTTGACTGAATCCTTGTACTACCAGTCTTGCTTTGTTTCTCACCACGACTCCTCTATCATCTCGTTTACATTTGAAAACCCACTTTGTCTTGATTAACTTTTGATTTGGTGGAAGATCAACAAGCTCCCAGACACCCAGCTTTTGAAACTGTTGTAGCTCCTCCTGCATTGCATTAACCTAACTCTCCTCGGTCAATGCTTCTTTGTATGTCTTGGGCTCTATCTGCGAGATAAAACATTTTAAATAAACTTCTTTCTGCATGTCAGCAATAGATGAATAAAAACAAGTAAGAGCTTGATCTATTTGATGTCGAGTTTTAACACCACTTTGCAAGTCGCCAATGATCTGTTCTGAGGGATGATAGGATAACGTTCGTGGCATTGCACTGTCAGGCACTACAACTTCCGATTCCAGATTTGAAATTTCAAGATCAACAATTTGGTCAACAGTCTCTTCTGTTGTCTCATTTGGTTCCTCGTCAAAGGTAGGAGCGGGTTCCTCCTCTGAGTCATCAGAAACGTCAAATGACGGAGCTGGTTCCTCTGGTTCCTCTGGTGGTATATGAACAGTTTCACTTGGTCCGGCTTCATCATCATGAGTACCCACGGTGGGCGTAGGAACATCTAGCGGTCTAGATTCTGGCTCTGACAAATGACTTTGTTGATACAAATACATGAGAGCGACTTCCTCCTCACTCGGCTCGGATGGCATATGAAACGATTCCCAGAGTTTATCGTAGTCAAATAGGAATCTTTGTCCGGGAAGTTGTGGTGACGGAGTATGCTTCTGACAATCCACATGAAGCACCTGAATCACCTTGCTCAGACATGGTACGAACACCCTTTTTAGTGGGCTGGCATAACCTACAAAGAAACCTTCATTTGATTTTGCCCCAAACTTTCCGTCTTCATCAATAAACGTACACGGTGATCCGAAAGGTTCCAAGAACTCAAGATTCGGCTTGTAACGATGCAGCAACTCAAAACATGTCTTTCCATACTTCTTGACAGTAAGGACTCTGTTCAGTGTATAGCACGCTGCAGATACTGCTTCACTCCAGAAGAAAATAGGTAGTTTGGAATCTGCTAACATTGTACGTGCTGTCTCGATTAGGGTTCTATTCTTTCTTTCAGCTACGCCGTTTTGCTGTGGAGTATACGGCGCACTGAATTCATGAAGAATTCCCTTTTCATTGCAGAACTCGTACATTCTGTTGTTTTTAAATTCAGTTCCATTGTCGCTTCTAATTCTCCGGATAGGCAGTTTGTATACTGTTTCCATCTTCTTGAAAAGTATCATCAAAGACTCAAATGTTTGATCTTTCCGTTCTAAGCATACAACCCAAGAAAATCTTGAAAAATCATCTGTAACCACCAAGCAGTACAAATCCCGACTGATACTCTTAACATTGACAGGCCCGAAGAGATCCATGTGCAATCTCTCAAGAGGTAACCTGACTGAATTCATGACCTTCAAAGGATGTGACTTCCGAACCTGCTTACCTTTCTTGCATGCAATACAATCATCATTTAAATGAAAATTTTTAAAGTTCACACCTTCAACTAAATCATTATGAACCAAAAAATTCATTTTGCGAACATGAATGTGGCCCATCTTACGATGCCACATGATTGAATCCTTTTCTGTTGCTTTGTTTTTAGATACAAAACACTGTTTCTGATGAGACGTTGGCGTTGCTGTGCTCATATCAAGATAATAAAGATCATACTCACGTGGAGCACGCAACAACACCATCTCATCAGGGATTTTAAACCCTGGTTTCAAAACCACACATTCAGTTTTTGTAAAATGTACACTGAAATCTTTATCACAAATCTGTGAAATACTGAGTAGATTGTTAGTCAACTCCACTATGTAGTTTACTTTGTCAAAAGATATTACGCCATTTGTCAAAGTTCCTTGACCAACAATTCTTCCACCTTGACTCCCAGCAAACCCTACATGACCTCCATTGATGGATTTTACATCATATAGTAAAGCAAGCGTCCCAGTCATGTGCCTTGACGCACCACTATCCATGATCCATTTTGATAGAATTGACTTGGGCAGCCCCTGCACATATCATATCAAATTCATTCAAACAATGAACTCCATGACTTTTTAACTTCTGAAACACTTCCAAACACTACATCACACTTTTCATCAATCTTAGGAAAGTTAAACATGACATTTTGAACAACAGGTTCCACTTTTGATTTTAACATATTTTCTTTGATTGGAGGAAACTCTGCAAGAAACTTATCAAGCTCAGATTCAAATTTATGATTATCATTAACACCCATCTTTGATTCATAAAATTCCTTTACTCCTTTTACTTTTCTGTCAACCATTTTTCCGAAAATCTTTTGAACAGTGGGATTAAAAGCTTTTGAATCAAATTTTAACTCATTTTCCATTTTCTTTACCTCAACTGATTGTGATTTGGTTTCACCAACTTTTGTTTCATTTTTCAAAATGTTTTCCATCTTTTTCTCCTCGACAGATGGTTTTGATTTTACAACCCAAAATTGATTCTCAAAAGTTTTCATTTTTGGATAAATCTTTGAAGTCATTTGGGACTTTGAAGATTCGCCAATCTCAAATGTTGATTTCAGCTTATCTTCTGACTTCAATGATTCACCCCTTTTCAAGATTCGAATTGGTGAAACCATCGGCTTTTTGCCCTTTGTATTAACTGGTGACTTAGGTTGAGATTTTTTAACAAATGGTTTAATGACAGGTTTTTCAAAAATTTTCTTGCATTGTTTTGCCATATGTCCGATTTCGTTGCAACGATAACAAATTCTTTTGTCATACTCGACAAAAGTTGACTTGAACGACTCTTCTTTCATTTTCTTAGCCATATTGAAATCATCAACTGCTTTTTGACTGAAAATGTATTCCTTCTCATCATCTACACTTGGTCCAACAACAAAAACATCATTCATTTTATCTTTTGGCTTGACAACCTTCTTAGCCATCTTTTTCTCAAAACCAACTCCTTTGTTTTTAAAGTTGTTACCATTTTTCTTGTTACCATTACCATCCCATTCCTTTTTCCCAAAGTTGTTGACATGTGTTGTAACAAATGATTTTTTAGGTTTTGAAAATAATTCTTTGTTATTAACCTCATCAATGTTCATTTTAACCAATTTGAAAACTTTCTCAACATTCTCAATTTTCACATTCTGAAGAGGATACTCGAAATCGGAATAAAGTTTGTCTGTTCCAACCATAGTGTATACAACCATAATCGGATCATCATTCGCACTCTTATCCGATTTTGGTATGAACCGTTCCAAGAAATTACCCTCATCTTCACATTCAGAACTGGAACTTTCCAAATGTGTTTTCACAGTTTCAAAATCTGAGTTATCACTCTCTTCATCTAACACTTTGTCAACAACATTCTTTATAACCTGTGACTCATTGTCAGTGTCGGACGGAGAGAATGTAACATCAATGCTCTCAGGCAATTCATTCTCAATTGTTTTCAACTTGAGATTCAATGCAGATTCCACCCCATCTGGATACTTCTGAGTGTAATGATTCCACATTGGGGGTGGAACACTGTTAAAGACCGTATCATCATATAGTTGCTGTGGCACAATCTGTTCAAGGACATATGATGAAGCCACATAACTCATCAATTTTTTATCAATTCGCTCATTTTCAATTTTAGTCAATTCCAATTCCCTTTTTAATGATGCGATTGTGTCAAGATGAAAATTAACTTCCACTTGTTTATCAAAAAGTGTTGCTTTTGCAAGTTTGGTGGCTTTATCATTTTCAACACTTTCTTCTTTAATCATTTTGATTGATCTAGTTAGTGTATCATATGCTTCTTTAAGTTGTCCTAAATCGAATTTTAACATGTCAGCATGTTCTTTCAATTCCTGAAACTTAGTGTCCTTTTCAAGACACTCCATGCACGGTTGGAAACACAGTTGGCATGGTGTTTCAGATATTGAATCCACTATCTCATCACATTCTGCTTCATGAACAGTTTCTAATTCTAGTTTACCGACATCTTTTGACTCTGACTCAGACAATTCGACTGATTCGTTTCCCTGAACTCCAGATTCCTCTTGTTTGACAGACTCACTACTGACAGACTTAGACTCCTCGGATTCTGAGTCTACCTCTCTCAGTTTCGCCATGAGAGCCTTGTCAGCAATTTCTTTTAAAGTATCTTCATTCATTTCCTTTGTTACATCAATCATTTCTTCTACAAATTCTTTCTTTTCATCATATCTTGGACACAATCCAGTTCTTGGTTCTTCAAAGAAACCTGCAAAAGATTCAAAAATTTTAGGAGGCATGATAGATTTCAAAGAACTAGCTAATACCTCCTGCTCAGATTGAGATTGATGAACTTCAGCAATTATTTCTTCAACATTGTTTGTATTTTCAGCAGAAACCTCTTCAGCAACTATAGAAACATCTTCAGTAACAATTTCCGGTTCAGACACTTTCTCAGAAATTTCCACAACTTCAGCCATCATTGCCTGTCCATCGCTACCGGGAATATATTTATCCCAGCTAAACCCTGCAGCTACCTTTTCATCGTCTTGATTCACGATCATTGCCTTTTCCGGTTTATTCTCAATTTGTGGCCTTTGAACAATTTGTTGTTGATTTGGTCGGTGATAAATTGCTTGCTTGTAATAGTCTTTGGTGAATGGATTCTGATGGTTGTTCACTTCACGATTTGGACACTCTCTCTTAAAATGACCACGTTCCTTACACTTGAAACACGTAACTTTCGATTTATCGAACCCTAACTTCTGATCAGGACCTGAGAGACTGTTTCTACCAGTAATCTCCATAAACCGTTGTGCTCTTCTAACCAAACTCGCCATGCCCCATTTTATATCAATCAGTTCAAGCTCCTCCGGGTCAATCTGGTCGTAATCCTCTTTGGTCATATCAGGATTACCAATCCTACCCGCCACTAATCCTTCATACGCCTCAAGAACGGAAGCAAGTAATGCAATGTGTTGTTTCGCGGCTGTTTCAGTAATTTCATTTCCATTCTTAATATTCACCGCGATGTTGCAATGCACCCCAGAAACATAAGCCTGATTATTTGAACTTGTAGAGCTTTGAGGTGAAGACTGCTCTTGAGCTTTGAAATTTGGATCATAGTTCACAAATGGTGAAGAGTTTCCAGATTGTGGAGTGTTTGAAGAAACATTTGAAGTGTTATCAGCAATGAACCCTGTTTGTATTTTTGGACTTTGATTGGTTGAAACTGAAGGGTTGCCTTTGTAATACAACGATAC
This sequence comes from Helianthus tuberosus, assembly GCA_030545235.1. Classification (NCBI taxonomy): domain Eukaryota; kingdom Viridiplantae; phylum Streptophyta; class Magnoliopsida; order Asterales; family Asteraceae; genus Helianthus; species Helianthus tuberosus. The sequence goes on from CM060425.1 coordinate 63,862,680, forward strand.
ATCTTGCTGCACACTTGCTGCATTCATTTTCTTAATTTTCATCAATTCCAACTCGTGAGCTTCAATCTTTTCTATGAACAAACTAAGATTGTAATTGGCAAAGTCTGAATTGTTCTTTAGCATCATCAGATATGTACCCCACTCGTCATAAGGTAATGCATCAGCCAATTTGTCAATCCATTCTTCATCTGTCTTTTCAATCTTTAATCTATTCATCTCAAGCACCAGATGACAATATCTCTCAATTAGTTGCCTTGTAGTTTCACCCTTCATACTGGTAAAAATATCAAACTCTTTCTTGAACAATGCCTTCTTATTTTTAATCATGGAAGCACTACCTTCAAACTTTGCTTTCAATGCAAACCACATAGATTGAGCATTATCTTCATATTGCAACAATACTAGAATGTCTTCTTTGACAGCCTGCTGGAGAATACTAATCATCTTTTTCTCTGCTTTGAAATCATTCTGTTCTGATTCTGTCAGGCTCTGAATATTCTTCTTGTTGTTTAAACCATCAACTGGTGGAACATACTGTTTCTCTATTTTCATCCAACATTCAAAATGATTAGCCTGAACCCAGTTCTTAAATCTGCCTGACCATCCCGCATATTCATCTATGTTCATCAGTTTGGGAGGCTTTTGCATTGTTCCCAATTCATTCTCCATGTTGACGTTTTGCATAACACTACCCGAGGTTTGTCCGGCTACCATACCACTTCCCGAGAAGAAGTTATAAAACTCTTGGTTTTCCATTTTTAGAAATTTACCGAGTATTTTTAGTTTTAAAATATTCACACACACTTTTCACAAAATCAGACTATCGAACAAGTTCACGAACACTATGGACTTTTCAGAATCTCAAGCGAAATCAAACAAACACTTCAAGCGAAATCTTAGAAAATCAAACAAAGTATGATTTCGCTTCAATCAGCAAAATCTCAAGCGAAATCTATGGTTTCGCTTCAACCCAACTTTTTATCCAAAAACAGAATTTTCAATCGAAATCTACAATTTCGCTTCAAGCAGTCAAAATGTCTCAAGCGAAATCTATGGTTTCGCTTCACAAAACCAACAAACAAACTACTCGCTCAAGCGAAACCTGGTTTTCAAGTCATTTTTGTCAGTTTTAGTCCGAGTTTTAATCTGAGATTCTCAAGGCTTTGTTAAAACACACTTTTACACACACTGTGAAAAATTTAGTCCATTTTGTCCGTGTTTTCGTCCAGAAATCAGTTTTTGTGAGTAAAAACCTACTGATTCAAGTGAACACACTCATACTTGGCTCTGATACCAATTGTAGGATCGTATTTGTCGACCGAAAGAGTCAGTCTGAGTGTGTTTACACTATTAAGATGGCGGAAACATCTAAACAGATTAGAATCAAATAGAAAGGAGTAGAAAACAGAATAGATTCACTTTAAACACTAGTTCTCTGATATATATTGACTTGAAAAACTGGCAGCACTTCGTTACAACTTTTCCTGAAGCGTCCCCAAATGAGAACTACACTAGCCTATTTATAGGCTGAGGATTTCGCTTCAACATACTTCAAGCGAAATCTCATCACACGATTTCGCTTGAGGCTTACATTATGACCCTGAAGCGAAACCCTAATAATACTAACTTAAACTTACATTCAGACCCCTACACTTAACATACTTGACATATTTAGACCCTAGACTTATGACGTAGGCTTTAGACATCATGTATCAACAGCTAACTACCCTGATGAAAAGTTAGGAGTAACTGAAGAACAGTTATCCTATGGCAAGGACGGAATCCTAAGGTTAAATGGACGAATATGGGTTCCAGTTTATAGAGGACTTCGGGATGTCATCCTCCAGGAAGCCCCTAGTTCAAAATATTCCGTTCATCCTGGAGCTGATAAGATGTACCAGGATTTGAGGGCAAGTTACTGGTGGATAGGTTTGAAGAAATCTGTAGCCACCTATGTAGCTAAATGCTTGACGTGTGCGCAAGTCAAAGCTGAACATCAGAAGCCGTCAGGTTTGCTACAACAGCCTGAACTTCCCACCTGGAAGTGGGAGATGGTGACAATGGATTTCATCGCCAAGTTGCCAAAGACAAGGAAAGGAAATGATACTATATGGGTGATAGTAGATAGACTGACTAAGTCAGCACATTTCCTACCCATTAAGGTGACTTATAGCTCCGACATGTTAGCCCAATTGTACGTAGATAAGATTGTATCTCTGCATGGCGTACCGGTATCTATTATCTCTGACAGAGATACCAGATACACATCACATTTTTGGAAAAGTTTCCAACAATCTTTGGGCACGCGCTTAAATTTTAGTACGGCTTACCATCCTCAAACGGACGGGCAGAGTGAGCGTACCATCCAAACGTTGGAAGACATGCTGCGTGCATGTGTGATTGATTTAGGTGGTAGTTGGGATAACCACCTACCATTGATCGAATTCTCCTATAACAAAAGCTATCATGCGAGCATCAAGGTCGTGCCCTTCGAGGCCTTGTACGGTAGAAAGTGCAGAACGACCGTTTGTTGGGCGGAAGTTGGAGATGTCCAACTGACAGGACCTGAAATAGTCTTTGAAACGACGGACAAGATTGTCCAGATTCGTGACCGCCTGAAAGCTGCCAGAGATAGGCAGAAAAGCTACGCAGATTTAAAGCGTAAACCTCTGAAATTCGAGGTAGGTGACAAAGTGTTGCTTAAAGTATCACCCTGGAAGGGAGTGGTGCGATTTGGTAAGAAAGGCAAGTTAAGCCCGAGGTACATAGGACCATTCGAGATCATCGAATGTGTTAGATTAGTTACTTATAAGTTAAACTTACCTGAAGAGCTCAGTGGTATTCATAATGTATTCCACATCTGCAATCTAAAGAAATGTCTAGCTGATGAATCACTAGTCATACCACATACATATGTGCACATAGAAGAGAGCTTGAAGTTCGTTGAAAAACCTGTGTCGATCGAGGATCGACAAGTTAAGAAGCTTCGAAGGAAACATGTACCGATCCTAAAAGTAAAATGGGATGCCCGTAGAGGTCCCGAGTACACGTGGGAGGTAGAGTACACAATGAAAGAAAAGTTCCCTCATTTATTTCAGTAAATCTCGAGGTCGAGATTTTTTTAAATGGGGTGAGGATGTAACACCTCGTAATTTCATGTCCAATAAAATAAAGACACGTGTCATGGTAGGTAAACGTATTATAAACCCGGATCAAGTTGAAAGATGTATACTAGGATTTAAAAGTGTCGACATGTTAATTTATACCTCTGAACGACCTATTTATAAATCCCAAGCCTTAACCTGTTGTATAAACATCTGATATATTTTCAAATCCGGTTAATTCTAGTGATAATTGATTCAAATTTCAAAGATGGGATCCTATGAGAATGTATACGACAAACCTTCATTCGTGGCCCCTTTCAAAAGAATCCAAGACAATTTTAAAGCATGGCAAGGTTGTCATAACTGTTCAGACATGATCAAGTGGCCCCATACTGATAATAAAGGCCCAAATTCGTAATATCAAACTTGCATGGTCAAACTCAAGAGATTCTCAATTTTTTGTCCTCTGGTCATCGGTTACGGACCGTATGGCCTTAGCCTTACGGTCCGTAAGGCAGTCCCAGCATCAGAAACATGACAGGTGCCTGTTATAACAAGTTAACCGACTTATATTGCTACTTTGCAATACCATGTGTTGGACAAACTTTTTTTAGGCTATAGGGACACTTGTAATTGATCAGGGATCCCCTCATAGGCTTGTTTGTCATAATCATGATGAATCAAAAGCACTATATAAAGACTTCAATGTTGCAACTTTTGATCATTCATTCAAACCCAACTTCTGGAGCTTTTTGGAGTTCAAGATCAGTCCCTAAGCATCTCTAGTCGTAATTAGGACCTTGGTAAGCTTCCTTAACCTTGCTTAATCATGTTTTACTTAGTTATTAGCTTAAAAGTCAAACCGTCGTAATTAACGTTTGACTTAACGATTAATCACTAATGGTCCAGTGATTAGTCGAACTAAAAGTAGTTATAAGTTGGTATTTATGTGGGCAATAAACCCTTAAAAGGGCACCCTCTGAATTCCACTCTAACTAGGTCAAATGTCGGGTCAAACTTAATCCGAAAAAGTCAACAGAAACGTAATTTTTGAATTAACGCACAATTAGCAATGTAGGAGACGTGTAACCTGTTTTACCGCTTATATAACTTGGTAATCAATGCAAGAACATGTCTAAGCATGTCCGACCCGACAATTTTCAGTTTAGGACCGGTTCGGAACCGAAAGTCGCATACGTTGACCATTACCTTGACTTTCAGTTCTGACCCTTATTAGCATGATTTAGAAATGCCTTAGAGCTTCATTAGGACCAGGTTATGTGATAGTATAACCCTCTGTGATTGGCTCGTTGATTGTCCGATTCATTTACACGTTTCCGTTAATCGCTTAATATTGACCATAATGCCCATTTGACCTTAAAACGAGAATTTTGGAAATGTGAGAGGACAATAATCTTTGGTACTGATTTATACACATGTCCCTAAAATTTCACAACAGTTTGAGGTCTAGATAAGGAGTTATGCTCAATAGCGTAATTAGAAAGCTTTTTATTAATTTAACGGCGTAATTAGCATAAAGCTTATCTAAACCCAATTTTTGACACCAAACCTTTTACCCACTGATGTAATATAATATTTTGGGATTTTTGAAGATTTTTAATGATTTTTAAACTGATCATAACCTAAGGTTATTGCCTTGATTCGGTAAATACCGATTATACCCTTTTTGCTTATAAATTGCGTTTTACATAACATTTAGACACCAAACCTTTGGCTACTGATTTTATATGATAAATGAAGTATGTTGAACTTTATAAACTGATTAGAAAACCCAGATTTCCAGATATGACCCGGAAATCGCTTAAAAAGGCTTTTTAAGCGTATTAAACACATAGTATGGGTTTAAAACCATTTTGTCATATAAGACTTATCACCAACTGATATAACCTATTAAGTTACGTTTTTTTACTGTTTATTTCAGACCCGAATCTCAGAATTATAATTAATCTCTTTTATAATCTTTAAAATGGCCAAAATACCCCTTCGGGGCTTAAATTGTGATTAAACTCGTTTTGGGCATAATGGAAGGTATCCTACTGATATCACAACATATTTAAAGCATATTAACATAGGAAACCTGTTCGTGACTCATTTGGTTCCCCGTTATGCGTTATTCGCGTTTGGTTCGGTTTATGTAACTAGTTTGCATAAATTGACCGAAACGGGTCAAACCCTATCATTTTCACCTCGAAATCCAAAATGTGTTTAGTTTACCCATAATATACAAGTCTTCAAACTTGTCGGGACTAAATCACATTCTAATCCGGTCTTCGCTTAATCTTGCGTTTTGAACCATATACCTTCGTTAAAACTAACCGGTCTAAGTTTAAACTTAAGAAAGACCCGTTAGGAATCTAACAGGTTAATTAAAACCTTCGTTCTAGATTAGGAGCCCAGTAAAAGCTACGTGCACTTGCTGATTGTGATTTATACTTTGCTCAGGTAAATACTTTTAACTTATTTTCCCTATACGGGCTTGGGGTACGGTATTATAATAATACCGCTTGGCCGGGTATGAAGTCATACAATCAAATATTGATTAAAAAGCTGCATAACCCGTTTTATTCTGTTTTGTTTGATGCAATGCCTTTGGGGGGTTAATGACCGTGTCCTGTATATCCACGGCTCATTCATTAGAAATGGCCACGACTTAAGCACGGGGTGTAGGCATACACCTGACAGTTGCGTATGTAAAAAAGGGTAGTCCACAAGGAGGGTATCTTATTGTGGGTATTATACTCAGTGGTGTGTCTATTAATCTTCTTAAACCGACTCTTTTAACCAGGTCCTAAATAGACGACAAACATGTAAAACTGTATACAAGTTTATTTTCAAATAATTATCCCAAGTTATAAAAGATATTTTGTGCCATGTGCATCCAAACTAATTTTCTTAAACTCTTTTCAAAATGGGTATGTTAATTGTATTTACCAGTGTAAACTGACGTATTTTTCCAAAAAGGTTAAGTGTAGGTACTATACGAAATAGGCTGGCTACTCCAGGCATCAATAATCAAGTCTTGCAAGCTCTAGATGTTAAAGTCTATTGAACAATGATTTTATTTATCTTTTGATCCGCCTATGAACCCTTTACAGTCCGTTGTAATACTTTGATATTACTATTTATTCGGTTTGTAATGTGATTCATATCTTTTGCTTCCGCTGTGCATTTATATATTGTGTTGTTTGACAATGATGATATCAACTACGTCACGATACTCCCCACCGGGCCCACCGGTAATACGTTGAAATATCGGGGTGTGAAACTTGGGCTAAAGGGTAGGTGGTTTTTGGTTAGTTGTTAGTAAAATGGCGAAAAGCGTAAAAAACGTCGGTTGTCGTAAAACTTTTTGTTTTTTTGTGACATTTATTCAAACAAGCATATTCAAACAAGATTTCTTTGAGGAACTTGTTTGGTTATTGCACACTGTCTATATATATATATATATTATCACAAGATAACCGAGCTTTTTACTTAAACAAATGGGTTTGAAAAAAGATTTTGGTGGGTAATGGGTGTTTGTTTTTCGAGTTTTTGAAACGAAAAGGTTTAGGCTCAAAGAGGTTAACTAGGGGGATTTTTTGGTAAGGGGGTAAAAAGAAGAAAAATAATGGTTTTGAAAGGAAAATGGGTTAGTTCTAATGCCTCCATTATTTACTTACTTGGGTTCAAGTTGGTAAGGACTGGGAATGTATCGTCTTGGCAAGTTCTAGAGTCATAAGAACCAAGCGGCTATTCACACAAGAAACGTAAATGTGCATTTAGTTTAAAGATGTATGCATGTATGCTCAATAAAGACTCAAAACTCACTTATTGTGGGAATCGGTTTATAATGTCATCTAGTATATATAATCAAATTTTAAAAAGATTTGTCATGCCTTTTCATAAATTTCTTATTTGTTTCTTTTTTATCACGACTCTATCGGTTGTAAATTTGTAAAAATATAACCTTTTTAGAACTGGTTATTCCTGAATTAAACCAAGACAAGTAAAAAAAAATGGAAAATTTTGAAAACATTTTGGGTTGATTAGCGGTTTCCAATAGAGTTTTGTGTAAGGCTTGTTATTAGGACTTGCAAGATTCAAGGTTTTGGCATCCCCACACTTAAATTACACATTGTCCTCAATGTGTCCCAAAATAGGTTTTTAGGTTGATTTGAATGTGTAAAAGCGTGTTTAAAAACAAGTTTTGTGTTACTGGGCATCTGGCCACGGGCCCTTATGGTCCGGGTACGGCCCCGTGGTCAGAGTGCCAGTAACTGAAATGGACAGAAGGCTAACCACGGGGCGTGTTCACTGGACACGACCCGTGGTCAGTTACCTGATCTGGAGATTTTTTTCTACAGAGCCTGGGCACGGGGCGTGTTGGGCTGGGCACGGCCCCGTGCTGCACATGCTGGAAAGTTGGAAAAGTTGACGAAAGGCTCTATTTACGTGCATGGGGTGTGGTTTTAGCGTCCCTTTGGCAGTTTTCACCTTTTCTCGTGTGATTTATTACTGAAAAGTAAGACTAAACTATAAAACATGAAAGTTAAACTAAATTAATACTAAGGATAGTTACACGGAATACCTCCGTGTTGCGCAACGTTTATAAGGGTCCTTGGCTAGACCCAAAGTCAGTCACATGTTACCCAAGCGGGATGTCTCGCATCCCGTGTTGCACCGTTGGAGAACGTCATCCAAGATTGAGTCTATGACATCCATGTAGTTGACCGGGTCGTCCTCTACTTTTTTCCCAACCCCGAATTTCGTCTCCTCATCTCCAACTTTCAATGTTAGCTTCCCGTCACTCATATCCACCATGGCACGAGCGGTGGCGAGGAATGGTCTTCCTAGAATGAGGGGAACCTCGGTGTCTTCTTCCATGTCGAGTATGACAAAGTCGGCCGGGAAGACAAAGTCTTCGACCTTTACCAATAGATTTTTGGTGACACCTTGTGGGTATTTGACGGACCTATCGGAGAGTTGTATGCTCATCTTTGTGGGGTCCAGTTTTCCTAGTCCGAGTCGATCAAACATCGATGCGGGCATAAGATTGATGCTAGCCCCAAGGTCGGCTAGTGCATTTCGTATGGGCGATCCCCCAATGGATCAAGGGATGGTGAAGCTTCCGGGGTCGATTTTATTTTGTGGGAGTTTGTTGAGGAGTACGACTGAGCATTCTTCACTTAGGTTGACCAATTGCAGAGTTTCAATCTTTCTTTTGTGGCTGAGGAAGTCTCTCATGAATTTTGAGTATTTTGTCATTTGAGTGAGGACTTCTACAAATGGAAGATTAATATGCAATTGATTTAGTAGGCTTATAAATTTTGTGAATTGCTCATCGGTCTTTTGGCGAAGTAACCGACCGGGGTAGGGTACCGAGGGGTTTTTATTGGTTTCGGGTTTTTGTGGAATATATGTTTCTTGGTGGGTTGAGGGTGAGGTTGTGGTTTGGTTGGGTGGATTGTTGATTGGGGGTAGTGGTGTTTCCTCGGCACCTACGGTCTGGTTTCTTAATGTTATGAGGTGTACTTGCACCTTTGGATTGGTTTCGGTATTGCTAGGAAATGCGCCTTGTGGTCTCTTGGAGAAATTTTGGGCTAGTTGGCTTAATTGTTTTTCAATGTTTTGAATAATAGCTCGTTGGTTTCTAATATCGGATTCCGTTTGTACGAATCAATCCGAGTACCTTTTGTCGGTTTCAGAGATGAGGCGTGTGATGAGGTCTTCGAGCCTCTCCCTGCCCCCTTGTTGTTATTGAGTGAAATTTTGTGACTCATTTCTTGGTTGTTGTTGAATGTTTGGTCGTTGATTTTGATTTTGTTGGCTACTACTGTTTCCGGGTTCCCTCTAACCACAGTTGGGGTGGTTACACCATCCTTGGTTGTAGGTACCCGATGGGGGACCCGATGGTCTAGGTCGATTATCAATGTAGTTTACCATTTCCATTTCCTTCATACAACTCCAATTTTCATGTGGCCCACCACACCCTTCACAAGCCATAACCGAGGCTGTTTTTGCCATTTCTAATTTTTTTTAAGGATAAGGCCTCAATTTGGGCTTGTAAAGAGGTGTTCTCATTTACTTTATGGGCGCCTGGGGCAATAGACTTTGAGCCTCGGGGGGTGTGCCATTGAAAATTGTTTTGAGAAATTTCCTCAATTTCATTATAGATTTCATTTGGACGTCGATTACCTAGAAGTCCCCCGGAGCTTGAGTCGAGTGTTTGTCTCGTGTGTGGCAACAACCTATTATCGAAAGTGGACACTTGTTGCCATACCGCGAGACCATGATTAGCCATTTCCTCAATAGCTCCTTGAATCTTTCCCAAGTTTCATATAAGGTTTCCCCGTCCTCTAGTGAGTATGTATTTATTTCAGTTATTAATTTAGCGGTTTTAGAGGGCGGGAAATACTTATATAGAAATTTTTGGGCAAGTTCATCCCAAGTGTTTACCGAACCACTTGGGAGGGTGTTGAGCCAAGCCTTGGCTCGGTCCTTTAGTGAAAATGAGAACATTTTGAGGCGAACGACGTCGTTTGATGCTCCGTTGATCCGGAAAGTGTCACATATTTTGAAAAAGTTGGTAATATGTAAATGGGGATCTTCATCGGGTAGGCCATGGAATGTTGCGGAATTTTGGAGCATTTAAATAAAATGCAGCCGAAGTTCGAAGTTGTTGGCATCGACGTTCGGTGCATTAATGGCGGCTACAAGGTTACTGACTGTGGGTCGTAAGTAATCCTTTAGGGTACGTTGATCCGCCATCAGGATTCGATCCCCCAAAGCTTTCTCTTGATTCTTGGCTTTTAGTCTTTTTCTTAGAAAGCGCTTGGGTTCGTCTAGAGGTTCTTTTATGTCTTTATCAGAACTGGAGCTTATGCACCGCGTTGAGTTTTCAGGCCCTGCAATTGAGTTCTAAGTCCTGCGATTAAAACAAAAAAAAATTCGGTCAGATCTCTCACCACGGCCTCGTGGTCAATGACCACGGCCCGTGGTCGTGTTTTCAGTTGCTGTTTCCTAGATCCTAGTTACTGGGAGTTCAGCACGTCCCCGTGGTGCACCTCCACAGCCCGTGGCCACTCTTTTGTAACTCAGAAAACAAAACTGCCAGTAAGAATAATGGGCACGGCCCCGTGTCTGACCGGGCACGACCCGTGCTGAGTTTCTACAGATTTTGGAAAACTAAAAAAAATCCTAAGAAAATAAAAAAAATGCTGAAAAATAATTAGGCCGTCAATTTTAAACTTTCTTAAAATCCTTGTGTCCCCGGCAGCGGCTTCAAAAACTTGGTGTGCATTAAGCGTGATATGATTTTATTAATATGTTGAGCTCATTTTACGCATTAGTCAAGTTTTAAATTTATAAAACACGATATTATACTAACACTAAACACACACTTGGGCAAGTGCACCCATCATGAGCGTAGTATAGTGTTGGTAAGATACTGATGTCGTCCAATGACACAAGAGCTTTTAATACCGGTTTATTGTCAACGTCTAATCAATCTAAACTTTTGAGAAAAGCTTTGAAACATGAAAATAAAACTAAAATGGAAAGATAAGTAAAATGAAAAGCAAATAGACAAGATAGAATCACTTGGATCCAACTCATCTTTAATGTATCCTTTGATGATTTTCGCACTTTTGGACTTTTTAAGAGATTATCATAGTTAGGGGTGAGCAGAAAACCGAAATAACCGAAAAATCAAACCGAAAAAACCGAACCGAAATAAAAACCGACGGTTCGGTTTTCGGATTTTTAATAACCGAAAATTTCGGTTCAGTTTTCGGATAATCATGTTCAATAACCGAAAATAACCGAACCGATAAGTTTTAATAGTATACCAAATCTATATATTTTTATGTTAAAGTTGTTTAAATGTTTAACCATGCTACTAAGAATAATTAATATTATTCTTGTTTGTTAAATATTTATAATATAATAAGAACATTACCATGTTTATTTATCTTTAAAATTATCCATTGTTTACAAGAACTAACAAAGTTTAATATAAAAATTAAATGGTTTTCAAAGTATTATAAAAGAAAATGTCTTAACAAAACCTTTGGAGAAACACTAAAATAGATTATAAGGTTAGGTTTATGTGAATAATATTAGTTTAAAAGACTAAATATATTAACTTAAATGTAAACATTTAAGAAAGATTCTTAAACTATGAATTATGCTTTTAAGTTTTGAATCTTACAAATTGTTTCAAAAACCGAAAAAACCAAAAAAACCGAAAAACCGAACCGGACCGTTGCTAAAACCGAAAAAAAAAACGAAACCGAAAAAACCAAAACAGAATGGTTTTTAAAACCAAAAACCGAACTTTCGGTTACGGTTTTGGTTTTACCCAAAAACCAAACCGAACCGTGCACACCCCTAATCTTAGTTATAGTAGTAGGCCACTCTTTTAAAGGTGACGTTACCCTCAACCCAGTGGTTTGAGTCAGTAGGGATACAATCCCAAAGGGTCGGAATATTGAAAGACAATTAAGTAAGTTATTAATGCGAAAAGTGGTAGGCCCCTCTTTTGAATGTGACGTTACCCTCGGCTAAGTGGTTTGAGTCAGCAAGGATACAATCCCAAGAAGCTGGTTAAAAGTATTAATAGTAGTTTACATATGAGGGGTTCAAGGTATTCGCACCCCCGCCATCCAATACCGTTAGGCATTGAAGGATGTCCAAGTAAGCTTGAACCAAGTCCTCGCAGGATCTATACACTGAACGATACAAGAACTTTCCAAACCACCCTCCTAACCCCCTTCCCGGTAGTTAACACGCTTTATATAGACCGTAAAGACACGAATGAGCAAATCAATGACATCATGAAGAAATGGTAAAGAAAATTCACTTTCAACATAAGAAACTAGTTATTAAAGTCATTAATACAAACCCAATTAAAAAGTGCCGAAAGATTAAAAATCAAAAGTAATACATTAAATATGATAGGTGGATGATGGTGGTGGGTGTTGGTGTTGTAGTGTTGGTGGATTGGTGGCAAAGTGGGGGAGAAGTGGTTTGTCAAGGGATGCCTTTGAAGTGAACCAAGCACCGCTATTTATAGGCAAAACAGAGCCTAGCCACGGCCCCGTGTCCAGTGGGCACGACCCGTGGCCATCCTTCTTCTCTTCCTTCATTTAATGCAATTGTCAGCAGAGGGCCCCACACGACCCCGCGTCTTCTTAGCACGGCCCCGTGGTCAACTATTCGTTGTACTATCAAGATTCTGAAAATCTAAGAGTTGACCACTCCCCGTGGAGAGCTGGGCACGGCCCCGTGGTGGGTGTAGAAGCTTCTGCATAGTTTGTCTTGTTGTGCAGGGTCTGACCACGCCCCATGCCCAGCTGGGCACGGCCCCGTGGTCAGTTTCTGTCCTCTTGTTTTTTGCTTTAGGAATGCTGCAGAGGGGTCGGTCATGTCACGTTATTCCTTTTTCTTGTATTTATGTTGGTTTTGGCTGCTTATTTGTTCCTTTTGTTCATTTAAGCTCGTTTAGTCCTGTAAATTCAAATGGAAGAAAGAAACACGCCTTTTCCAACATTAGTACTAAAAAGGGTTGGTTTTATGCCTCAGCTGATGTAATTTATATGTTGCATTTTGCACACATCATTGCGCTATAGATCAAGTACACCCAAAAGAGGTCCTCTAGTGCCCAAAAGAAAACTGAAAAATCTATATCAAACTGAGAAAACTCATTTGATCTGTATATTATATCCATCTCTGCAAATGATCTATTTTGTTCTCTTCTCAATCTAGTCCCAGTCAAGGTTTCAGAATCCTCGAACGGGCTTGTGAAATATGTGGTAGGGAAACTACACGTATGATAGCATGGTCGAATTCAAAATTCCGGGATTTGATTGTGATTGAATTGAGTGCTCATATAAATTAAAATGAAAACATGATAAATTAGTTGCAGGCCCTCACTTGAAAAAGGTCTAGGGAGATAAGTTTAAGTGGAAAATTATACTTGAAATCGCTCGGATCACTCAAAGTAAATTAGTGTTGATAAATGTAGTCTAGCCTGAAACAATGTGATTTAATCCCATTGCAATTGTAATTGTATATTAGTTTCTTTGTTTATTTGTGTTTTACGTTTATAAAATCAAAAAATTCAAAAAAAATAGAGTGTTTATTTGTTTTATATAAAAAAAATTCAACAGTTCTTGAAGATTTGATTGATCATCCTAAGTTGAAAGAAATTTGAATTGTGAAATCCGAGTACAAAACTTGGATGTACCAAGTGTTCATGTGGTATTTCCCTTTGTTGCACAGAATCGTTGCTTATGAATTTCTGAGCATGTGCAGAATTTGATTCAAATCAAGAAACAGGGGTTGTTGAAGATTGAGGTGTTGTTGGCTGCTGATAAAGCATGAAGCATCACAATAACAAGATGTGCCTGAGTCAGAAGAACCAGATACGAGTCATCATCTGACAGTGATATTACATTTGAAGAAGTACATGTGAACCTGCTTGAAAGAGAAGACATTGACAAAGAAGAGAGTTGCTGAGAATCCTCCGCTTGCATTCTTTTCAACAAGATTTTCAAGCAAAGCTGATCATGATAAGAAGAACAAAGAGCCCAAGTTTAAGAATGAAGACATGAAGTATCTTCCCACATGATGAAGACTACAGTTTGATAAAGACAACATAAACCTAAGGGATATTGTAAGGCCATATAATTGTGTAGGTTTACGCTTATCTTTATCAAACACAGTTACAAACTATTGAGCTTAGTTCTCTAGTGGGTTAGACAATATTAGGATAAGCCATGTGGGCTAATTAATCCTAATGGGCTTGGGTTAGGCCATGTGGGCCGATTTCTATGTGAACCCTATATAATGGTGTGTTTAGTTCATTATTAGTGTTAGACATTTGAGAGGTTGTTTTAGTTCTTCTTGAGTATTTTCGAGTTCTTTGATAAGTGTACCAGACAGTTCTTTAGAAACCGTGTGCACTTGATCAATACAATCGAGTTTGTGATTTATTATGCGTTGTGTTTTCGTGTTTTTCTTGAATCTCACCAAGTTTGGATTCCGCCCATCCCTGGTGATTGTTTGATATCAGTGTTAGATCCATTTTTTGGACTTACAACCACCTTTGATGGGAATCCAGATGATCCTATTAAATTAGGTGATGAATTAAAATACAATGATTTGATAGAGAGGATGTCCAATATTGAAACAACTGTTGGTGAAATGAAAGATCTATAATGAAGCAGTTGGTGGATGCTTCCAAAAGTCAACCTTCTCATCAGCAGTTATCCCAAGAGCTTTGGAACTCAGTACAACCCATTCTTGCAGCTCAAAGGGAAATAACTGAGCTTTAACATAATTCCCACATGGAGCTAATTAGAGTTATGGTTGAAGCAAGATACAAAGACACACAGGCTAACATCAAGGGCATAAAAGAATCCATTGCAAAGTTAACTGGCACTACCCCTGCACCTATCTTTGAAAAATATGATGAAGATGATGCCAAAAAGGGGGAGAAGGATTCCATGAAAAACTTTGGCAAACCAACACCAAGGAATCAACCAAAACAAAATCCAAAGCCTGCCAAGAAAACTTCTCCAAAATCTTCTAGAAAATCTGACACTGGTAAGAAAAGGGAATTGATGATACCCTTAACAAACAGACAGATAAGGACATTGAAGCAAAGTAGAAGAGAAAGGATAGAAAAGAAAGTAGAACAAATGTGCTGAGGCAGGAGTTAGTGAAAAATGTGAAGAAAGAAAACAAAGTGCTGAACATTGGAACCTCAAATAGAAGAAAATCACACAAACACAACAAACCTCCTATTGCCATATTTCCTAAACCAAAATCACCACCAGAAAAACAAACCACTACTGCCAAACCTAAAACCACTGTTGAACCTAAAAAAAGCCAAACACTGATACACCTAAACCAAAACTCTCACCACAAAAACAACCTCTCAAAAATCAGAAAACAAAACCCTCATCACCACTACCAACCTCCACTGTAACAAATGTTGATACAACAAATGCTTCAACAGATGTTAAGACAACAACGGTTGAGACACTAGTTGTTTCAACAGTTGTTAGTCAATGCACTTATTTTACCCAATTTCAATTCCCATCATAATCAACCCTTACACCCATAGCACATTCTCCTTCACAAACTCCTCCTCCTCCAAAATATGTTTACACAAGAAAAAGAAAATTCATGGTGCATGAAGAAGAAAAGGAAGAAAAAGATATACCTGCACTAATTCCATTATCATCTGCTCCATTCATTCAAACTTCACCCAAACCATTCATTCCACCTCCACCACCAAAAATCAACCCTCTTAATCATCCACCCGCTGGCTACATCCCACGAAACATCCCATTGGCAGCACAATACCCTATAGAACTGTTGCAGTTCAAAATGAAATGAAACAATTTTACACAGAGGATGATCCATCCAAAAGAACCTTCCTATCTCTTCATGGATTCAGAACTCCATAGAATAATGATGAATATCTGAAGCTAAAGGCAAAGCAAGTAGAATATCAGGCAAAAGAAGAGAGTAAAGGGCTAGGAGACAACAACTTACAAGGTCGCATGCAACATGGGCTTAGTAAAGTCAGGAAGTTAGAAAGACTTTGCTAGAGACCTGAGTAAGAAAATGTAAAATCTACCACCAAATGCTGAGCTACAAAAGACATCAAGGGATGATTTCTTGAACATTATTATGGATACCAAGCCCTACAAAGCCTACAACTCTGATTTCAAAGACTGGCCCCTTGAAGCTCTTAAAGAGGAAGTTGATAGAATTAAAACGATGAAAAAGGATCCTCAAACGCAAAAATCTGCTCCCAACTGGAAACAATACAAGAAGGTTGAAGTGGATGAGGCATTGAAGTATAAGAGATTGAGGGCAGATTTTGTAGCAGCTAAGTATGGGACTCCTAGAGCCATTGCAAGATGGTCTAGGCAGTATATTGATCAAACTTACAAAAAGTTAGAAGAACGAAGAAAGATAGATCTATCCTTTCCAAAAAAGGCAGTATAAAAAGATGAAACCACTTTTAGACCTCAGCAGACCCTTCATTCTAAAAAGTTGTTCTCATCGGCAGATGTATCCATTAGTGTCTTGAACCAAAGAAAAAGACAACAACTGATTGATGAGGAAGATGAAAAGAGAGAAGCTGAAATTAGAAAAGAGGCTATCAGAAATCAGTTACAATATGGATTGGATGAGGCTTTCTTGCAACTACAAGCTCAAGTTGTTCAAACACTTCAAAGGTTGGCAAGCAGACCCCAATCCTCAAACTCCTCTGAAATAAAACTTCTCCCAAGAAACCCATCAGACCCAAAAATAATAAAGTGGAAGTCTAACAAACAGACCCACATATTGACTTTTCTTAGATCTGATGGTAGTGCTGAAAAGATATCAAGGGAGGATGCACTTGGTCTGAATGCAGTTGACCTCCAAGATCTTTTGAACCTTCAACTTCATAGGGATGAAGATGATACTGATTCCTTGGATTTTGAGCTCCAATTCAAAGGGCAAATCCGGGAAAAGTTGATAAGAGAATAAAGATCAAAATAAGGAAGTGTTTTGGCATCATAAGTTGAAACTTTGTAATATTTCAATCTTTTGACTAATGAAAGCATTGCATGATGAAAGCTAATCTTTCCTTGATTGTGTGATAATGTTTTACATTCATTCCGATGCAATTATTCTCTGTTTACCCTCTTCCATTTACCAACTTAATTAAAATAACCACAATCAAGTCAAACTCAGATCCTAACAAACCGTTTTCTCCTTGATTGTGTTACAAAGTTTTACTTTATTCTGCTACATTTGATCATTTATTTAACTTCTTCATGTTACACTTCTTATAAAACAACTCAATCAAGTTAACTCAGATGATCCCCAATAATTGTGTCTCAACATTATTTCCCTCCAATGGAAGTGGCAGTCAACAAGTGATGATCTCTAAAGTCTGATTGTTTTATAAAGACTGTTATGCAAAACTCTGTTGGATATAAAGACTGTTAAAGACCAATTATCTGCTGAAGTCAAATTACTGCTGAAGTCAAAGGCCTGATCAACCTTAATGGAAAGCACTGCTCAGCCTTATCAGTGGTTGAGCATCATCAACGGGTAGTCTCATCAGAGTTTGGTGATCTATAAAGACTGTTATACACAAAGATCTGCTGAATTCTAAAGTCTGCTGATCTATAAAGATTGTTATACACAAAAATATGTTGAAGTCTAAAGTCTGTTGAAGACCTATCATCTGTTGAAGTCAAAGAACTGCTGGAAGTCAAAGGCCTGATCAACCTTGATTGAGCTTTGATGAAAGTTGTTGAGACAGGTGATCGTGTGTTCGTAGTTAATGTTTGTTGAAACTTAAGTTGTATTCAAATTCTATTAAGTTTGTTAGATATCTTTTATATGTACTTATGTCTATAAACAGTTTACATTGTCAATAGGTGGGTACTCCATTTTTTGGAAACAAGAATGGAAACAATCGTATGTAACTGATATATATTAACCGATGATCTATGTTTATAGTTGTCTAGTAGCAATAATAAATAACAAGAATGGAAACAATCGTATGTAACCTATCTTTACTTTCTATTAAAATGTGTTATTCATGGTTTTCTAAAAACCACATGTGTTTGCACACGAGTCTTACTACTAGTATGTATAATTCCAAACTGATTCTACAAGACAACATAGGCGACAGGCGAGAGTGCAACATATAAGGCAAGACTGCAAGTGGTCCACAACTTGACCTCCGTTATGTGATCCAAGTATAACTGTTCCAACTTGGAAGTTTCAAAATGGAATGTAATTAAGTTTTTCATTTGGGATCATAACTTGATTCAACACAAAGTGGACCTAAGCTCATAACTAATGCTTGATAATTATTTCGTTTAAGTTTTCTAAAGTATGAAATTGCAGAAAAAAAATGAGTGAATAAATTAGGGATTGAGTTTATATAATATCAATATAGTATATGGTAATTCCTACTTTTATAAACGTAATTTAGGCCATATAACTTGAGGATCAATACATAGTCTCCCAAAAAATAAGAAGTCGTAGGAAGGTATCAGTGGACTCCGATTGACCTCATTCAGTCGGCATTGGAACCGTCTAATCCAACTCTATGATATAAGATTTTAGGTTTTCGCTTTTGAATCTTTAGCTTGTGGATTTTAGAATTTTTGTTAAGACTTTCTATATTTGCGTTATTGTTTTTTTTTTGCGATACATTCCTCGACATTGAGTTATATTTATCGGCATTGTGCTATATTTTGCTCGATATTGTATCGTACCTTTCTAATTTTTAGAAGACTTTATAGAATAAGTTTACCTCCCTTTTCTAATATAATGTTTTATAAAATTCTGATCGTACCGTTGCAACGCGCTTATTTTTATCTTCATTTTGATATAAATTTTAATCAAAATCGAACTGCTACAACGCAAAAGTTTAACAAACTAGTTTTAATTTTATTCTATTTTATTCTATATTCTAGTTCTAGAAAAAAAAATGCAAGATAGGTGAATAGTAGCTCAATCTCATTGGTCCACAAATGCAATTTTTGTGATTGATTCTTTTTTATTAAATGACATTTAATCAGTGTCAATCTCATTGGTTCACATGTGAAATTTCTTTTTAATTTTTTTCTAAATTATTGTTTTTAATTAATAATTATTAATTAAATTATTAATTATAAAATGAGATGTTACATCCTCAAATACCGGTTATACCAAACAACAAAGTTAGGGAGGATTCTTTAATTTCAAAGGAAGAAGCAAGATCATTTGTGGTACTTAAAAAAGAGAAAAAGGTTAGTGAACAGTTAAATTAGAACTTAAAAAAACCCATATGTATAATACCAAACTGATTCTACAAGACAACATGGGCAACAGTTGAGAGTGCAACATATAAGGCAAGACTGCAAGTGGTCCACAACTCGACCTCGGTTATGTGATCCAAGTATAACTGTTCCAATTTGGAAGTTTCAAAATGGAATGTAATTAAGTTTTTCTTTTGGGATCATAACTTGATTCAACACAAAGTGGACCTAAGCTCACAGAACTAATGCTTGATAATTATTCCGTTTAAGTTTTCTAAAGTATGAAATTGTGGAAAAAAATGAGTGAATAATTAGGGATTGAGTTTATATAATATCGATATAGTATATGGTAATTCCTATTTTTATAAACGTAATTTAGGCCATATAACTCACATCTTTCTTTACTTGATTCAACGTTTTTTTTTCTATTTTACATCAACTAGAATTACTACCCGCCGCAATGCGGCAGGATTCTTTAGTTATAACTAAGTCGATTTAGGACGCGCACGTTATGTTGAACCTGTCAAACATGAAAAAAAAATAGACGATGTAAAAACGTTCACCCACACACGCACGTTGCGTCATGTTAACTCGCAAAATTTAGAACGAAACGTAAAAACGTTAAACCAAAGACGCACGTTGCGATGTGTGAAGTCACAAAATTTAGAACGAAGCATAAAGCGAAAAATTTGCGGAAAATGAAAACTACAAAGGACCAAAGTTGAAAGTAAAAAAAAGTTGTGAGGATAGATTAAAAAGTTTTGTGTTAAAAGTAAAAAAAAAACAAATAGTTTTAGGTTAAAGTAATTTATGAAATACTTTTGAGTGAAAAGTAAAAAAATCAATTTTTTTTGAAAAACCACCAAAGCCAAGGTTACAACAATCGTATGCATAACCATTTTTTTCTTTGAAAACCCCTCAAAGCCAAGATTACAACACATAAGTAAAAAATCAAAGTGGTTAAATCGCAAAAGATGGAAACTTTTGAATTAGAAGTGAAAAATCAATTTAATCAAAGGGGTTAAATTGTATAAGATGGAAACTTTTGAATTAGAATTGAAAAATCAAATTAATTAAAGGGGTTAAATTACTAAAGATTAAAACTTTAAACTTAAATTGTCAAAGATTAAGACTTTAGGGTTAAAAAGAAAATAAAGATTAAAACATTAAACTTAAATTGTCAAAGATTTAAACATTAGGGTTAAAAAGGAAAATTCTTTTTTTAAAAAAAAAAAAAAAACACCCTAAACCAAAGTTACAACTCATATATGCATTAAAATGTTGTTTCTTTACGATGTTTAATGATATAAAATCCATGTCCATGGAAAATATTAAAATTTTGATATTATTTATTGAAAATAAAATTAAGTGACATATAAAGTAATAGTAATTACGCTATAATTTATACAGAATTGGTCTTGAGGATTCAAGCACCATGTACAAATAAAAAACAAAGGCCCATAGGACCCAACGAATAATATAAACTAGTTTTTTGATCGACCATTAATGTTATAGCAATAAATATTAGAATGACATGCCATAATAGCTAATCGATTATTCTAGTATTGGTATTATTGAAACCGATGTCGGTATTTTTTATGATTTTTATTGTCATAACATATTTTATCATTTTTCAAGGGTTAGGATCAATACATAGTCTCTCAAAAAATAGGAAGTCGTAGGAAGGGTATCAGTGAACTCCGATTGACCTCATTCAATCGGCATTGGAACCGTCTAATCCAACTCTACGATATAAGATTTTAGGTTTTCGCTTTTGAATCTTTTGCCTGTAGATTTTAGAATTTTTGTTAAAATCATTATTTCTTTTCTATATTTGCGTCATTGTTTCTTTTTTGCGACACATTCCTCGACATTGAGTTATATTTATCGGCATTGTGCTATATTTTGCTCGATATTGTATCTTTGTATCTTTCTAATTTTTAGGAGACTTTATAAAATAAGTTTACCTCCCTTTTCAAATATAATCTTTTATAAAATTCTGATCGTACCGTTGCAACGCGCTTATTTTTATCTACATTTTGATATAAATTTTAATCCTAACCGAACTGCTACAACGCCAAAGTTTAACAAATTAGTTCTAATTTTATTCTATTCTAGTTCTAGAAAAAAAATGCAAGATAGGTGAATAGTAGCTCAATCTCATTGGTCCACATATGCAATTTTGTGGTTTGATTTTATTTTTTTATTTTTTTTTTGAACGGTTAACGGTTCACTACCCTTAAGAAATTCGCCCGCACTGCGGGTTCGAATCCCAGGCCCCCCTAAGGTCCAGCCGCACTGGAATTACCCAATATTGGTACCAGAGTGGACTCGAACCTGCACCCCTCCAGAAGAAACCCCCAAGGGGAAAACTCCTGACCTCCTCCCAACCACTTCGGCTGGGGATCATTGGCTATTTTTTTTTTTTTACATTTAATCAGTGTCAATCTCATTGGTTCACAAGTAAAATTTTCTTTTTGATTTTTTTCTAATTTATAGTTTTTAATTAATAATTATTAATTAAATTAATAATTATTAATTATAAAATGAGATATTACATCCTCAAATACCGGTTATATCAAACAACAAAGTTAGGGAGGATGCTTTAATTACAAAAGGAAGAAGGGACATCATTGGAGGTACTTTAAAAGAGAAAAATGTTAGTCAACAGTTAAATTAGAACTTTAAAAAAGGACCATATGTATAATACCAAACTGATTCTACAAGACAACGTGGGCAACAGTTGAGAGTGCAACATATAAGGCAAGACTGCAATTGGTCCACAACTCGACCTCGGTTATGTGATCCAAGTATAACTGTTCCAACTTGGAAGTTTCAAAGGAATGTAATTAAGTTTTTCATTTGGGATCATAACTTGATTCAACACAAAGTGGACCTAAGCTCACAGAACTAATGCTTGATAATTATTTCATATAAGTTTTCTAAAGTATGAAATTGTAGAAAAAAATGACTGAATAATTAGGTATTGAGTTTATATAATATCGATATAGTATATGGTAATTCGTACTTTTATAAACGTAATTTAGGCCATATAACTTACATTTTTCTTTACTTGATTCAACATTCTTTTTATTTTTATTTTATATCAATGACAGAAAATACTATATCCATGGAAAATATTAAAATTTTGATATTATTTATTGAAAATAAAATTAATTGACATATAAAGTAATAGTAATTACGCTATAATTTATACAGAATTTGTCTTGAGGATTCAAGCACCATGTACAAGCAAAAAACAAAGGCACAGAGGACCTAACGAATAATATAAACTAGTTTTTTGGATCGACAATTAATGTTATAGCAATAAATATTAGAATGACATACCATAATAGCTAATCGATTATTCTAGCATTGGTATTATTGGAACCGATATATTTTTTTTATGATTTTTATTGTCATAACATATTTTTATCATTTTTCAAGGGTTAGGATCAATACATAGTCTCCCAAAAAATAGGAAGGCGTAGGAAGGGTACTAGTGGACTCCGATTGACCTCATTCAATCGGCATTTGAACCGTCTCATCCAACTCTACGATATGAGATTTTAGGTTTTCGCTTTTGAATCTTTAGCTTGTAGATTTTAGAATTTTTGTTAAGATCACTATTTCTTTTCAATATTTGCGTCATTATTTCTTTTTTGCGATACATTCCTCGACATTGAGTTATATTAATCGGCATTGTGTTATCTTTTGCTCGATTTTGTATTTTTGTACCTTTCTAAATTTTAGGAGACTATATAGAATAAGTTACCCCCTTTTCAAATATAATGTTTAATAAAATTCTCATCGTACCGTTGCAACACGCTTATTTTTATCTACATTTTGATACAATTTTAATCAAAACCAAACTTCTACAACGCAAAAGCTTAACAAACTAGTTCTAATTTTATTCTATTCTATTCTAGTAAAAAAATTGTAAGATAGGTGAATAGTAGCTGTTTTGGTCAAAAATCAAACAAATGATAATGTAACCAAATCTGATTTTGTGAGGTAGTGTGCTTGAATAATGAACAAGTGTATGATCGAATATGGAATGTAATGAATGATGAACAATGAAAAATATGAATGCTTAATGAATGAAATGATGAACATAGAGATTTGTATGAGGAAAAACCCTTGATCACTAGCAGATCGCCAGCATAAAAACCTCGGATAGTGAAAATTATCACTATCAACTATATTGAACAATAAAGATTACAACTTCGGATGATATTGAGCTTGTTACAATCGAGTACTGGTGTTAGTGTTTGAGAGCAGTTTCGAGAGTAGCAAAATGTGAAAGTGTCTTCTATCTAATCAAGCTCAACATCCCTCATATACATTATAATTTATCTAGCTAACTAACTAAGCGAAAATGAAGGAAGCTCCCCACGTTCACCCCACAACGGCTACATGCCTTCAGCTCGTGCGAATTAGGAAGCATATTCCCCGATATTCCAGCATTGACTGGGTTCTAGTCGTTATACACCTGCGAATATAGGTTCAAAACAAGGATACAATTGTAAGTTAATATGTATAATAAATAAGGATCCGTGATCCTCAGACTTCCTACACCATTTGTTAAGGACAATGTTGTAGAAGGCGCTAGGCGCTAGTCGGGCGGTGAGGTACCGCCTAGGGATTAATCGGGATTAATAGAGATTAATCGGATTGGACTTTTTAAGTATAATTTTACAAATTTTTATATATATATAGATAACTTTATACTTTTTATTGATAAATTTACAAGTTTAGGAGATAACTTTATACTTTTTATTAATAAATTTAAAAGTTTAGGAACCATATGTAAACCAGTGAAAGTTAGAGGGGGTTAAATGTTAAAATACCTAAAATTAAATGTTAAAATAGGTTTATAAGTAATATTTGGGCTGTAAAACAATGGGCTAGATTCAAAAATGGGTCAAATTTTGTGTTTAATGGGCTGTAAAACATGGACCGATTAGTCCGATTTTGACCGCCTGGGACCGATTTTGACCACCTAAGACCGATTTTGACCATATCTGCCTAATTGGACCAACTAGCTAAAAATTAGTCAGTAACTCACCGCCTAGCGCCTAGGCGCCGATTAATCGGCCTCCTAGGCCGATTTCTGCAACATTGGTTAAGGATCAGCGATCCAGGCCAATCTAAGGATATGTGAACCACAGTTATAAAAATTAACCCTTAAAAATTGTCCCCCCGAATATGGCTGATTATTAAGATAATTAAATCTGCCATATTTCCGTTTGTTTCGCACTAGTCGTTACAAAATAACTAGTCGTTACGATGTTCACGTCACTGATGGGTTAACATGCAAACCTCATTACGAATAAATAGGGGAAGAGATAGAGTCGGCGATGCCATTTAAATTCAAATATCATTGATTTAAAACCCATATAAGAGATCCCTCAGGTATTCTCTTCTCTACTCTTCACCTTATTCTCTTGTATTCTTATCTTCTTCAGCAAAACAATGACGAAAATGGTTTCCCTCTGGGAACATTATTTCACCCATCCGATTCCTCACTTAAAAGTGACCCAGCATCCTCCACTTGGGTTTGCTTTCCGGTTGCACCGTTCCAGATTGGCTATTCCTACCCCTTCCCCGAGTTTACCCAATGCTTCTTCACCTTGATTGATCTGTGTTATAATCAGGCCATGTCAATGTTGTGGAGAGTGTTAAATACTCTTGAGCCAATCATCAGGGATGAAGGATTGGATTCCAATCTTTCTAAACTATCACGCCTGTATAACCTTGTGTCTCATGGATCCCACAGATTCTTATTCAAAGCTAAGCCTCAGCAATCACTCCCACTCCTCAAAATCATTAAAAATGATACCTACTGGAGAAAGCAGTTTTTCTTCGTGAGAAGAGACACTATTCCTTTATGGAATACTCTTCCAAAAAGGTGAACTTTCAAGGGTAGGATATATGATCCTTAGGATAGAACAGCAGGAAGTTTCTCTATTTTTCTTTTAGGAGGATAACTGATCCTGTCTTGTTTATTTGTGCAGTGAGAAACTTCTCTTCCCTTGCCGATCAATCCAAAACTGAACAAAGGCTAGCTGCATTTTGGGCCTTAGACTTAAGTGTCAGAACATTCAATCCAAAGGCAAAGGATCTAGCAGATACATCATCCACCACCTTAACAATGTCAATTAAGTATTCACATGTGATAAATTATTTTAATAAATGAAATAAAGTTAAGGATCATGAATACTTATCTTTATGTTGGCAAAATAGGTGCTCCTAAGTCTCATCCGAGTCTGTTTCAAAATTTGATCTTGGCGATACAGACAACATTATCTCCCCTCATTCACTCAAGAAAGAGCTGGCTAGAGGCCAAAGCCAACCAGAGCCCACAATCATGTCCACGCGAGCCAAAACTTAATCCAAAAGGAAGAAGCCATCAGAGCCTGTAGAGGATAGCTTCCAACTTGAATGCCATTTCCATGACTTCAACACTGAGGTAAATATCCTTGATCCTCATAATTGTTAACTGACCGCTGCTAAGGATCACTGATCCCGAGTTCTTGTTCTTGTAACCTGCATGGGTTTATCCGCATCAATGCCCTCCAAGAGAAGAATCTTGCAGATGCGGAGGAGAAGCTAGTTGATCTTCGTTACATAGCTGCTGCTAAGGACAAGAAGACTGCCCAACTGGAGAACGAGGTCAATGGCTTCGAGAAAAGGATCATGGTGGCAGAGATATAAGCCAACAAGGTTGAACGAGAAGCTGCTGAAGAAGCCAAAGTCTACACTGCCTGTTAGGGATAGAATTTTACCACTTATAGATCACGGATCCTCAAGTGTAGCATGGATCACGGATCCTCAGTTCAGTTTGAATTAAGGATCCTCAAGAGACGCTGCGAGAATAAGGATCCAGGATCCTCATTATTATTCTAACTTAACAATTGTTTCCATTACCTTTATCTTGTTTTGCAGGTATGTTTCGAAGAAGACTTATTCCATGCGAGATTCCAGGGGAATATGCTTTACATTTCAACATATACATTAACAAGTTACCGTTGGTAGTGATCGTGGGTGATGGGAAGATTTTTCAGATAGTTAGTTAGGATATTTTTGGCAAAGTTTAAAGGGGTATTGAGCTTATTTTTAGAAACACTTTTTCACCTAGTTTACGAACAACACTACTGCCATTCTCTCTCGAGCAAACACACACTAGAATTTACTGTATCAAGCTCAATACTTCCGAAGTTGTAAACTTTTTTATTCAATATACTTGATAGTGATAGTTTTCACTATCCGAGGTTTTTTATGCTGGAGATCATATCTTGATCAAGGGCTTTTTCCTCGTATAAATCCTTGTGTCACTTGTTCATTTCATTTCATTCAAAGTTTGTTCATACATTTTCCCGATTAACCAAGCATCATTCCTCACAAAATAAGATTTGGTTGCATTATCCAAGTCTGATTTTTGACCAAAACAGTTTGGCGCCCACCACGGGGCAATTAGTGCTTCATTTATGAGAAATCTTGTTCATTTTGATCACTTCAGTTCATCACCTTCAACTACATGGCTTCTCAAGCGAAGAACACTTCAAGCTCTATGCCGGTGGTCACTTCTTCACCGGGCATTCCACCTTTGCCTCCAACACCTTTTGGATCCCAGAAGAATGCTGAGAATGCTGTGAAGAAACAAAGCCCCGTTTTCTCAAAACCACCGACTTCTGCTGTTTCTTCTAGCCCTATTAACAATGATCTTTATTCTTTGATTTTGCAGATGAAGGGTTACATGCAACAGCAGGATAAAACCAATGAAAGGATCCTTCGAGAGATTGTCGACATCAAGAAATTGAAGAGATCAGCGGAGGATCATTCTCCACTGGTGCCTAGATAATTGGATTTCAACACTCCAGCTATAACTGCCCAGCAATCTGCGGCTCCAGATATCCAGTACCAGAGTGGATCATTGGGAAGGCGTTATGGGTCAACGACAATGTCTCAGGCTCTAGGATCCTACTTTCAGCCTTCAGGATGCTCTTTTCAGCCTTTAGGATCCTCCTTCCAGCATCAGGGATCCTTCACTAGCTCAGGAGGATACATGGGGAAGCAGACAGTTCAAGGATCCTCCTCATAGGTTCAAGGACCCCCCTTCAGGTTCAGGGATCCTCTCAGGTTCAAGGATCCTCCTTTCAAGTTTAAGGATCCTCATCTCAGGTTTACGGATCCATGGATTATCCTCCAAAACCCTCAGTCACAGCACATCAAGGATCCAACATCTTTTAGGATCAAGGATTCTTAAGGAGTGTACAACCCGGAAGTTCAGATGTTCATCTAGGAGACTTCATCCCTATGCAAACTATTGCTTCATCTGGTCCCTCAATTATACCAGAATCCCGTCAGTATGGATTCACATCTAGAATTCCAAACTTGAATCCTTCAGGAGGTAACACTTTGAATAATTCTCATAATACTAACTATTATGGGTGATTTTCAGTTCATATATCCCGGTTGATATTCTGACTTTGTTTGTTTATTTGTGACAAGGATACTGAATTAGGATATTGGTAACATCCTGATACGATATCCTGGTAGTAACTAATTAACCCACGTGCAGAATAAAAGGTGTAAGTCTCTAACGTTCAAGTGGACTTCTTCTCCTCAAGACTCGGGTAAACCAGTTAGATTATGAACGTTGAAGCCGGAAGACGTGGACTACAACGTTCACATATGGAATATTCGCTGAATCCTGGAATAATAGGATAGTTAGTTTCTTTTACTATAAAAAGGATTGATCGGATCAGATTAGGGACACACAATCTCTCGTACACTCTTTCTCTCTAGCTGCAAACACTCACAATTCACTTACACTTGTATCGAATTCATATTGTAACACTTAGTCGATCCGCATCATATCCTACACTGTATCCTGACATTTGAAGTAATAAGAAGAACAAGGCAGATGCGATTGTCAGCTCCCGAGGTTTTGTGCCGGCGATCTAGATTGATCAAGGGCTTTCCTCGTATATCTCGTGTCAACCTTTACATTTTTGCTCATTGTTTGATCGTAGATACAGCTCAATATCCTGAGTCGTATCCTGATAACTGTTTTTGCAAACAACTTAATAAACATATTTTCAATACATTTTCTTAGCACACTACCTCACTTAACTAATTTGATCACTAAATTGCTTTGGTAATTTTTGACCAAAACAATTTGGCGCCCACCGTGGGACAAGTGGTGCTATTTCTACTAAAAGCTTTTGCAAAATCATTACTTGGTTTTCTATTTTCAAAACTTTTTGCTACACTATTTTCAATGGCCTCGAGATTAAACATGAGCTCTTCCACCATGTCTGCTTCCACCTCTGCAACAGTTGGTTCGGTGCTTCCACCACCTCCTCCGAGAACGCAAACCTCATCACAAGGAACTGAAATTCATGTGGCTCGGGATGTTATCCCCGCTCGCAATATTCAGGGATCTGGTCCTGTTTTGTCCTCTAATGAAGAAATTCTAAATTTGTTTGGTATTGTACATGAACAGATGAGGCAGCAGCAGGAGACCAACCAGATGCTGATGAGAGAGATACAACTCTTGAAATCCAGCTCAAGCAGGCCCGCTTAGCATACTGTTACTCCCTTGCAACCCAGAGCTCTGAACTTCAGTTCTGCAGTATATACCGAGGATAACGGGGGGAATGTTGTGCCTAGCCATTCTCATAATCATACTCCTGAGATACCCTCTTCGGTTAGGGTGTCAACTGTGAGAAGCTCAGGATATGCTTCAGGATATGGCCAGAATCCTCAGACTGGTAATGTATCTAATATCAATAATACTCTTGCTACTAATGGTGTTGGATATTTGCAGGATGCAGGTATGACATCAGCATTTTTTTGGGAGCTTCAGAAATTAAAGGACATGATATCCAGTGTACCTAGAGTGGTCCAGCCAATTCCAGAAGTATCCCAAGACAGCCACAGGATATCCCGGTTTGCCTATCCTATTTGTGATGCTGAAATCCCAAAAAGATTTCAGACACCTAACATGAAGCTCTATGACGGAACTACGGATCCTGAGGAGCATATAGCCCAGTATAGGGAGAGGATGGAAATCAACCCTATCCCTCCGGATCTTAAGGAAGCATGCCTATGCAAGGG
This sequence comes from Helianthus tuberosus, assembly GCA_030545235.1. Classification (NCBI taxonomy): domain Eukaryota; kingdom Viridiplantae; phylum Streptophyta; class Magnoliopsida; order Asterales; family Asteraceae; genus Helianthus; species Helianthus tuberosus. Next base: position 63,891,739 of record CM060425.1, read on the forward strand.
TTTTGGTTCTACCTTAACATGATCAGCCTTAAAATGGCTCTTAAACGTTCCTCCTCACTCAATTACATCATTTGTTCATTTAGTGAATTTGTTTAATAGTCAATTTTCTTGCGGTCGAAGTTTTGAGAAACTAACCAGTGATCTTTACAAGATAATCCAAGGACCTCAGGAATCCATGAGGGATTATGTGAACAAGTTTAGTCGGGAATCCTTAGATATCCCACATCTTGATGTTGCAACAGCTGTGCAGGCTTTCAAGATGGGGTTGTAGAAAGATTCTCAATTTTACCAGGATTTTGTAATGAATCCCTGCAGGAATCTGGACGAAGCTCGGAATAGGGCTTTAAGATATATTCGGCTGGAGGATGACAAAAAGATGCAAGAGAGGATGAATTCATCCACGACCTATGAGTCAACCAACAGAAAATCAAAATCCTCGTATAAACCATATCGCTCTAAGCCATATGGTAGAAATGACAGCAAAAAAAAAATGAATGCTGTCGAAGATGAGGATCCTGAGGAGTATCCTGAGTTGTCTGAATATCGTTTTTCTGTTAATATACCTAAATTGATGTATGCTATGCAGGGTTTAGGGGACAAAGCAAGATGGCCCCGGAAGAATCAACAAAAAGCTGATTGGAAGGATAAGTCCAAATGGTGTGCCTTCCATGAAGATTTCGGACATGTTACTAAGGATTGCATTGCTCTAAGGAAAGAAATAGGCTATCTCTTGAGCAAGGGATATCTGAAGGATCTCCTGGGAAGAAAGAAGAACAAGGGTCAGGATACTGAGAAGGATCCTGAACGAGCAGCATCACCTCCTGCGGATGCCAAGATAATTAATTTCATTTCAGGAGGATCCGACATTTGCGGGAGATCATACTCTGCGGCGAAAAGGCATGTGAAGGAAGCCAAGGAAGAAAAGGGAGATAAGCCAACCGGGATGTTAACCCTCACAACTGATAAATTGATCACGTTCGATAACGATGACAGGGATACTGTCCAGGATCCTCATCATGATGCTTTGGTAATAACGTTGTATGTTGCTAACCATTTTGTGCGCAGGATATTGGTGGATAATGGCAGCTCCGTCAACATAATTCAGCTGGAAACGTTGAAGTGGATGAATGTATCCCAAATTGATATTACTTCGAAGTTCAGTGTGCTTGTTGGTTTCAGTGGAGAAGCCAGGAATACCGCATGGGAGATAAAGTTGCCCGTGTATGTTGAAGGGGTCAACTCAATGCAGCGCTTTTGTGACATGGACTCCTTATCCTTCTACAATATTATATTAGGCTGTCGCAACCCCCGATCCCTGTTCCCCGGGAACGGGCGGCCACGAGCTAGTTTCGGTGGTATCGCGTATTGTCTAATTTGGCAGCGGAATTTTTCATCAGGACCGTAGTTAGGAAATGTTTATCAGAGTAAAATACCACATTTTCATAACATTAAACAAAATGGGATAAAACCCAAGTTCATAGTACATGTTTTTTCATAGGAATAAGTCCTATTTATTTAATAAAAACATCTATTTTATTTTTAGGTAACTTTATTGCCACTTTTCCAAGCCTTCAGTGCTGTCCAGCTGGCTTCTATTTGGCTTTCACAGTTTGTTACCTGAAACGCGTTTTAAAAACATTTGTAAGTGGGAAATACTGGCGAGTGAATCCCAGTTTAATCAAGTTTAAATAAAAAGTCCCAGTGTACAGTATTGAGGGCGATCCCGCAATTATATTTGTTTACAAGATATCACAATTAACATCCATGGTACTGTCGAACCCGACTTGTGGACATGTTACTCCTTGACCAGGTGATAACAAATTTTGTATACAAAACCCCAACATACTCATCATAATTGTATTCTTACAAATACTCAATAACTGTTATTCGCATGGAAAAGTATTTAAGGTTTTGTAAAAACATTTAACAAAAAGGTTTACAAAAAGTGGATCAACTCACATTGCTGTCTTAGATTTTCCGTAAGGGTTTTTGGGTGATAATCTATAATTTACACAAATGTACACGCGTTAGTATTAATAACCCATTTTAACATTAGCAATACCCTCCCCGAGACGGCATTCTAATGACTACATCGGGCAGAACCACGACAGCCATTACGGAACCCTAGATCAATCGGGTAGCGTATCTAATACGTATCCAGGGGTTATAATACTTACAACGGAGCAGAAATTCGCTAATTAGGGGGTATAATACCTGCGTATATTGCCTAATATTCAGAAATTGAGAGAAAGAAACGATTTTGAACGGTCGAAAATGAAATCCCGAGGCCATTCTTATATAGTGCTGAAATCTGTGTTTCTCGCGGCCCGCGTAAAACAAAGCAAGGGTTACGCGGCCCACGTCAACCCTGGTCAAACGTATAGCTTGTCCCGGTCATGATCTAGCCTCGCCACGATGACGACACGTGTCATCACCGGGCTGCGCCACTATCTTGATCTCACGCAGCCCGCGTTAACTAAACGGGGTCTTACGCGGCCCGCCTGAACTTAAAAAATCAAACGAAATCAGGTCTTGACCTTTATACCGCCCGCGTAAGGTTGGGGTGGGGTCCTACGCGGCCCGCCTCGACTTATATTTCAGATTTTTAATTATTTTTAATATTATTTAATATATTTGAGGCCCGTATACGCGTATGGGGTGCATTTTGGGACATATTGGGATATTTTAAAATATATTAGGGTGTCGGAAAAATTATAAGGGTGTCGGTTTATTGAGGATTGTTACTTCCTCCCCACCTTGTTTTAGAGCTCGTCCTCGAGATCTACTGGAACAAGTGTGGATATTTCCGTTGCATTTCAGATTCAAGCTCCCATGTGTACTCAGGTGCTCTTTTGAAGTCCCACTTCACTTTGACCAGAACTAATTTCTTATTCTTGAGGTTCTTGACTTTCCTGTCTTCGATCTGTAAAGGCCTCTCTACAAACTTGAGTTGTTCATTTACCTCTATATCCTTAAGAGGTACTATTAGCGATTCATTAGCTAAGCATTTCTTGAGATTAGATACATGAAATACATCATGTATTCCTGCCATTTCCTCTGGCAGTTGTAGCTGATAGGCTACAGGTCCTATTCTTCTAAAAATCTCAAAAGGTCCAACATACCTGGTGTTTTGGTCAAAAATCAAGCTAAGATAATGCAACCAAACTTTTTGTTGTGAGGTGTGATGCTTGGATCAATGAACAATATTAAGGATCACTCAGAAATGCAATGAACAAATGACACGATGATTTATACGAGGAAAAATCCCTTGATCAAGAGTTGATCTCCGGCATAAAAAACCTCGGGTGATGGAAACTACCGATCACCAACTCAAATTAAACAAAAAATGTATTACAACTTTGGATGATAGCGAGCTTGTTACAAGGATCACTAGAGTGTAATGTGCAAAAGAGAGTGTAATCGCCAAGTAAACTGTCAAGAGCTGACGAGAGCAGTTACGAGTGTGTGTGTTTAGCCAAAAATAGCCAATTAAACTAATCTAGCTCGCTATCCCCTTTTAAATTTAGAAAATATCTGAAGTAACTAATTATCCGCATTTCGTGCAAGTCTTCCACGACCTCCATAACGTCCATTTCAGTCATGCACGTGCAGAATAAATAGAGAATATGCTCCAGGAATATCGCCAAGACCAAGTCCAAGCTCGTACTCCTGCAAAACAACATCATATTCAAAGCAGACAATCGTTAGTGCAAGGATCACTATGATGATCCATGATCCTGATCCTACAATACTTTCTAAGGATCACTAATTCAAACAGAACTGAGGATCCCTAAGCCCGGCAGTAATTGAGGATCACTGATCATTGGAAAATCCTCCCATCACACCTGGGAGTTAGCTTCCCTCGTTTGATGAATCTTTCCACTACTTTCCAATGAGAGACTTTTAATAATACTTTATCTCCTACTTGAAATTCCAATGGTTTGCGTCGGTTATCAGCATAGCTCTTCTTTCGATCACGTGCTGCTTTTAGTCGTTCCTTGACTTGAATTATCTTGTCGGTTGTTTCTTGTACTATCTTAGGTCCAGATAGTTGTTTTCCCCAGTTTCTGCCCACCAGACTGGGGTTCGGCACTTTCGTCCATAAAGTACTTCAAATGGTGCAGCATTGATACTTGTGTGATAACTATTATTATAAGAAAATTCTATTAAAGGTAAGTGATCGTCCCAATTACCTCCGAAATCAATTACACAAGCTCTAAGCATATCTTCCATTGTCTGAATTGTTCCTTCGCTTTGTCCGTCTGTTTGAGGATGATAAGCTGTCCTCAGTTTTAACTTGGTCCCCATGGCTTTTTGGAAACTTGACAAAAAATGAGAGGTAAAACGACTATCTCTATCAGAAACAATTGATAAAGGAATTCCATGTAATGAATCAATTTCATTTACATACAATTTAGCTAGCTGTTCCATGCTGAAAGTTTCTTTCATTGGTAGGAAATGAGCTGACTTGGTTAGTCTATCTACAATCACCCAGATTGTATCATTACCTTTCCTTGTTTTAGGTAATTTAGTAACAAAATCCATTGTTATTAATTCCCATTTCCACACTGGAATTTCTAACTGTTGCAATAGACCTGAGGGTTTTTGGTGTTCAGCTTTAACTTGTGAACAAGTTAAACATTTAGAAACATAGGCTGCTATGTCTTTCTTCATTCCTATCCACCAGAAATTCTTTCTTAAATTCTGGTACATTTTATCATTTCCTGGATGCATCGTATACTTAGACTTATGGGCTTCTTCTAATATACAATGACGTAGGTTCCCTAATTTAGGTATCCACAATCTCTTTTTATGGAATCTCCAAATTCCATTTGTTCCTTGTTCTAATTCCTTAATCATACCTTTTAGTTTTTTAGTATCTTCCTTGATTACTGATTCTTGTGCTTTTCTTATCTGATCATTTAAATCTACTTGCAGATTTAATTTAAGAGAACGTACCCTTTTTGGCTTTTCATGAGACTTTCGACTTAAAGCATCTGCCACTACATTTGCTTTTCCTTCATGATACTGGATATCACAGTCATAATCACTTAGCATCTCCATCCATCGTCTTTGTCTCATATTCAACTCCTTCTGCCCGAAAACATACCTTAAACTCTTATGATCACTGAATATGGTAAACTTACTACCATAAAGGTAATGTCTCCAAATCTTAAGGGCAAAAATTGTAGCTCCTAACTCTAGATCACAGATTGAATAATTTTCTTCATGATTCTTAAGTTTTCTAGATGCGTAAGCTATAACCTTTTGACGTTGCATTAATACACATCCATAACCTAACTTAGAAGCGTCACAATAACTTACAAAGTCTTCAGTTTCTTCTTGTAATGCTAATATGGGCGTGTTAGTTAATCTTTGCTTAAGAGTTGAACAAATGTAATGAGCTTTGTTGTGAGGCGTGATGCTTGGATCAATGAACAATATTAAGGATCACTCAGAAATGTAATGAACAAATGACACGATGATTTATACGAGGAAAAAGCCCTTGATCAAGAGTTGATCTCCGGCATAAAAAACCTCGGGTGATGGAAACTACCGATCACCAACTCAAATTAAACAAAAAATGTATTACAACTTTGGATGATAGCGAGGTTGTTACAAGGATCACTAGAGTGTAATGTGCAAAAGAGAGTGTAATCGCCAAGTAAACTGTCAAGAGCTAATGAGAGCAGTTATGAGTGTGTGTGTTTAGCCAAAAATATCCAATTAAACTAATCTAGCTCGCTATCCCCTTTTAAATTTAGAAAATATCTAAAGTAACTAACTATCCGCATTTCGTGCAAGTCATCCACGACCTCCATAACGTCCATTTCAGTCATGCACGTGCAGAATAAATAGAGAATATGCTCCAGGAATATCGCCAAGACCAAGTCCAAGCTCGTACTCCTGCAAACAACATCATATTCAAAGCAGACAATCGTTAGTGCAAGGATCACTATGATGATCCATGATCCTGATCCTACAATACTTTCTGAGGATCACTAATTCAAACAGAACTGAGGATCCCTAAGCCCGACAGTAATTGAGGATAACTGATCATTGGAAAATCCTCCCCTAACAATTGCCCCCAAAATATAAGGAGTAGAATGTAAATAAACGAGTTATATTTTCTCGTTCTTATCCGTAACGAATCAACAGATATATAGCCGTTAAATCCTGACTAGCCATTGCCAACATGACGTCATTGAAGTGACTATCCTGCAAAATCATCATTATAAATTGAAGTTAGAGATAAGGGTTAGGAAACATTTAAATTCATGCGTTTCATCCTTTAAATCCTCATTCGAAGATCTGATCAGGTACTTCTCCTTCCTTTCTCTCTTCACATTCTTATTCTGTTTCTTCACCATAATTGTTTTGGTCAAAAATCAAGCAATGATAATGCAACCAAACTTTCTGTTGTGGGGTATGATGCTTGAATTGATGAACAACAATAAGGATCGCTCTGAATTGTAGTGAACAAGTGACACGAAGATTTATACGAGGAAAAATCCCTTGATCAATGAATGATCTCCGGCATAAAAAACCTCGGGTGATGGAAACTACCGATCACCAACTCAAATTAAACAAGAAATGTATTACAACTTCGGATGATAGCGAGCTAAGTACAAGGATTACTATAGTGTATTGTGTAAAAAAGTGTGTATTCGCCAAGTAAATTAACGAGAGCTGGTGAGAGCAGTTGTGAGAGTGTGTGTATAGCCAAAAATAGCCAAGTGTTTTCTAATTAGCTCGCTACCCCTTTAAAAATGGAAAATATCTACACTAACTAACATTCCGCAAATGGTGCAAGTCCTCCACGACTCCATAATGTCTACTTTTGGTCAAGCACGTGCGGAATAAACATAGAATATGCTCCAGGAATATCGCCAAGACCAAGTCCAAGTTGATACTCCTGCAAAACAATTTCGAATTCAAAGTAGACAACCGTTAGTACGAGGATCCTTATGATGATCCATGATCCTGATCCTGAAATACTTCTGAGGCTCACCAATTCAAACAGAAGTAAAGATCACTAAGCCCAACAGCGGTTGAGGATCACTGATCATTTAGAAATCCACCCCTAACAATTGCCCCCAAAATATAAGGAGTAATTATGTAAATAAACGAGTTGTATTTTGTTCTTATCCGCAATCAACCAACGGATAACTAGCCGTTGTAATCGGACTAGCCGTTACGAACATGACGTCACTGAGGTGACTATCCTGCAAAATCATCATTATAAATAGGAGTTAGGGATAGGGATCAATCAACATTCAAATTCAAGAGAAACTCCCTTTAAATTCTCATCCGACGATCAAGCAGGTATCTCTTTTCCTTTTCTCCCTTTACGTTTTCTTTCTCTGTTCATCTTCTTCTCTATTGCTATGACCAAGATGATGCTAAGATCCTCACCGACTAAGGATCACAAGAAGGACAGTCCTTTTAAGAGCCAGGGGATCATCAAAGATTTGGCGAATGAAAGGTGCTGTTTCAGTGATCCACAAATAGATAGAATCCGCCATTGTTTTCCAGCAAACACCGATTTCAAGCCATTTGACCCCACCGTTCTAAGTGATTATGTTTCTGAAACTTGGGTAGCCTTCCCGGTCACACCGTTCATAATAGGATACACATATCCTTTCCCTGAATTCACCCAGTCTTTCTTCTCCCTCACCGGCATCTCCTATATTCAAGCTATGCCAATGATCTGGAGGGTCTTATATACCCTCGAGAGGATCATTGAGCAGGAAGAAATTGTTCTAGGAATGTCGGAATTGGCAGAGATGTATGATCTCACAACATTTGGATCCCACTGATATCTATTCAAGCGTAAACCCGGTGAAGAACATCCCATCTTCAAAGCCACTAAGAATGATACAAACTGGAAACGGCGATTCTTCTTTGTCAGAAGGGATTCTATCCCGGATGGAAAGAATCTGCCAAGGAAGTGGAGCACCCGTGGTAGGATAGAGGATCCTTAGAAGGATCATTGAGTAAGCTTGTTTCTGATGAGGATTACTAACATGCTTCTGTTTCTTTTGTATAGCTATCACTGTTTCACATATTATACCCCCACCTGCCACCAAGGAGAGACTTGCTGCTTTCAGAAAACTTGATCCTGCAACAAGGTCATTCAAAGCAAATACCCAGGACTCACAAGAAGTATCCTCAGGTTCTGTCACTATGTCAAGTAAGTATCCTGTTTTTAGTATAGTTAAATGTTTAAATAAATAGTTAAATAGAAATAGAATAAGGATACTTATCTGTTTTGAATGTGTAGGCGCCGGTAAATCCTCAAAATCTGCCTCCAAGTTCAGTGTCACTGATCTTGACAATGTCCGATCCTCCAAGAAAAAGTCTGCTGCTAGCCCCTCCGTCGTAATCCCCAAGGCTACCACTTCAAAGGGAAGAGGTGGAAAGAAAAGAAAGACCTCTGAAGCTGACAACCTTCAAGGCTTACCTCTGATCCGTCATCAATTCCTCGAGTACTTTAATGATGTAAGGATCACTGACTTAACTTGATTATCCTGCCCATTTGAGGATCACTTGATCCTAATCTTTGCATTGTCTTCTTTGTAGAAATTTGCGGAGATCGAGGACTATGTTGGGAATGTTGAAGAGCTTGAGGAGAAACACTCTGACCTCCAAAAAGTGGCAATGCTCAAGGACCTCAAGATCGCTTCCCTTGAAAAGGGTCTCAATGATGCCAAAGCTCAGGTAGTTGCGACTCAGATCAATGCTGATTATGAGAAGCACGAGATCACACAGGATGCTAAAGTCTCCGCTGCCATTGCCATGTACAAGACCAAGCTACAGATGGCTCAAGAAGCTCAGGATCCTGCCTTTGATAGGAGCAGCTGGGACATGGAGGGCTGGAAGGCTAGGCTGGCTGAGTTGGAGGATGAGGCTGACGAGGTTCTTGCAATCGAAGCTAGTGGCAGTGGCAAGGATCAGGTGAAGGATACTGGAGCTGGAGGGGATGATGATGCAGCGAAGGTGTAGGCTGCATGAATGGGCGATGAAGGACATTTCTAGACGTAGCCGGAGCCCATTTTTTTAAGTTTGGTTATGGTTTTTGTTTTGATGATGTTTTTGTTGAACAATGATGGGTTGTACTTAAACAATAGTAATTAGGGCCAAGGATCATGGATCCTTTGAACAATAGGTAGGATTACAAATGGTGGAGGGATCCTCTGTTTGGGGGATGAAGCCATTGTGATCCTGCTGTCTTTTGATTCCTGCACTACCAGGACCCTTAGACAATGGACACCCTTTGCCAACCCATGTGGACGGGCCACGTTTTGCTGGTAGAAACGTGGGTTGGCAATTTTGACAACCTTAAAGGGTTTAATCTTTTGTGAATAAAATAACTTTAACTTTTTGACTATATCCCGTGTTGATATCGTTGTTAATATTTTACTTTCCAACCGTTGTGATGTTTATCTTGTTTAAACTTATCAAGTAGAGAAAAAATTTAAGAAATATCCCCAAAAAATTTAGGATATGATCAAAGATCACATATCCCATAATCGATAAGTTCTGAAAAGTAATATAGTTTAAGGATCATAAGTTCAGTTGTCAAAGGATAAGGGTTATTCAAATAAATAATGAATAAAATCAAAATAGTTAAGGATCATACCTGAGAATCCAAGTTAGAATCCTATCCTTTAACACTTATAATCAGGATAACCCAAAAGACAAACCTTAGTAGAAGGTAAGGATCAAGGATCCTTGGTCATTTAACTTCAAAAACCTGAAATAGGATATAACTTGGGACTAAGCCAATATAAGATGAAAGTTAGTAACTAGGGACAAGCCCAACAATTCTGGGGACAAGCCCAATATACTGGGGACAAGCCCAAAGGATAACTAGGGACAAGCCCAAAGGATAACTGGGGACAAGCCCAAAGGATCGTATGTAAACTGGAGTATGGCCCTCACTGGCGACTATCCAAACTTAGTGACATGAAAATGCCAAAACCTTAGCTAACGTGAAAATGTTAGAAACCTTAGGAACGGATGTATGGTACATCTGCCATTATACGTAGGATCCTGAATATAGCCAGCACAATTAAATTTTCAGCCCCTAAAGCGAGTACTGGTCCCATTGCCATGAACTATACCAGGATCATCGTGCGCTACTGGCGAAACTGGGGACAGGCCCAACCTGGGGACTAGCCCAAATAACTGGGGTAAAGCCCAACTAACTGGGGTAAAGCCCAAATAACTGGGGTCAAGCCCAAATAACTGGATACTTCTGTGGATACTCAATCCTTAGTTAAGGATACCTGAACCTTCAAAACTCAGAATCAAGTGAAAGGAGGATAAAGGATAAAGGATGCAGGATCCATATCCCTATATAAAAGAATAAAAGAATGAAATAGTTTGAGATTAGAAGATTACCAAGATGAGGATCATCCATTCTGTAAGGATATTTCAAGGATACTGGTCAGGTAAGGATCATGGATCCTTGTCACATAAAGTATTTCTTCAAATGGATAGCATTCCAAGCCCTTGGTAGCAAATCACCTTCCATTGTTAGCAATCGATATGCCCCTTTCCTGCTTCAGCTTCAATCAAATAGGGGCCTTCCCACTTTGGTGCTAGCTTTCCATCAGCGGGATTGGTGGTATTATGAAATGATTTCCTTAACACCATATCACCAACTTGGAATTTCCTGATCCTGACATTTTTGTTGTAAGCTCCAGCCATCCTTTATTGATAACTGGCCATCCTTATCCTTGCAAAGTCCCTGATTTCTTCTATAGTATCCAGGTCTTGAACCAAGTTTTCAGCATTTTCTTCAGGATCACGAATGCTTGTTCTTGCAGTTGGAACCACCATCTCTGTAGGGATCACTGATTCTGCCCCAAATACCAAAGAAAATGGAGTTTGGCCTGTAGCATTCTTGGGAGTTGTCCTATCAGCCCAAAGCACATAAGGTAGTTCTTCTGCCCATTTTCCTTTCTTGGATCCAAGCTTCTTCTTCAAATTGTTGATGATGATCTTGTTGGATGATTCTGCCTGACCATTAGCTTGTGGGTGGACTGGTGTTGATGTTATCATCTTAATCCCCCAACTGTCACAAAAGTTAGTGGTTCTATTCCCAATAAATTGGGATCCATTATCACAAGTAATCTCAGAAGGGATACAAAATCAAGTAATAATGTTTCTTTTAATAAAGGATATAACTTCATTTTCTCTGACTTGAGCAAAGACTTAGCCTCTATCCACTTAGAGAAGTAATCAGTCATAGCAAGCATGAATACTTTTCCACCAGGTGCCTTAGGAAGCTTTCCAACTATATCCATTCCCCATCTCATGAATGGCCAGGAAGAGGATATAGGATGCAAGAGCTCTGCTGGTTGGTGAAGGATATTACTATGCCTCTGACAAGGATCACACTTCTTGGAATACTCCACAGCATCCTTCTTCATAGTGGGCCAATAGTATCCTGTCCTCAGGATTCTCGAGAATAATGCCCTGCTCCCAATGTGGTTTCCACAATCTTAATTTTGAAATCCCTAGGGTTTTCTCCTGTAGGGATCTCTCCATGTTGTATGTATCTCATGATTGGGAGGATCCATGATCCCGAATGAGATTGAGTATGATCACTAGGAATTACTGCAGAATCTTCTCCTATCTCCATAGCTACATGATCCTCGATAGCAGGGGTTAGGATATGGATAATAGGGATCTTGATATCCTCAGGAATCTTCAAAGATGATCCTAGATTGGCTAATGCATCAGCTTCTTCATTCTCTTCCCTTGGTACCTGTGTCAAACTAAAGGATACAAAAGAGAGTGCCAATTCTTTGACTATCTCCAAATATTTGATTAGCTTTTCACCTTTAATAGCATAGGATCCATTAAAGTGATTAGTGATCAGTAAAGAATCTACATGTACCTCAAGATACCCGATCCTCATATGCTTTGCAATTTGCAAACCAGCTATCAAGGCTTCATACTCAGCCTCATTGTTGGTAGTTTGAAATTCACAAGCTATGGAGTGGGGTATTATGTCCCCCTGTGGCGATTTTAGTTGTATTCCAAGCCCTGTTCCCTTTACATTAGAGGCTCCATCAGTGAAGAGTATCCAAGGATCCTTAGTTTCTTCAAGCTGTTGGACTTCTAACTCAGCTTCCTTTTGCAAGTCAATACTAAAATCTGCCACAAAGTCAGCTAAGGCTTGGGATTTGATGGTAGTCCTTGGTTCATATCGTATATCGTATGCACTAAGCTTCACTGCCCACTTAGCCATCCTTCCTGACATTTCAGGTTTCCTGAGGACGTTCTTAATTGGAAAATTAGTCTTAACAATAATGGCATGAGTCTCGAAATAATGTCTTAATTTAGTAGATGCCATAATTAATGCAAGGATAAGTTTTTCTAAATGTGAATACCTGGATTCAGCATCAAGTAAGCTCTTACTTACATAATAAACAAGATGTTGTGTACCTTGGTGATCCTTAACAAGGACCGCACTTACTGCTTTTGAGGATACCGCCAAGTATAAGGATAACACATCTCCTTTTTCTGGTATCATCAAGGCTGGGGCTGAGGATATGTAATCTTTAAGAGCTCTAAGGGCACCTTCATGCTTCTTAGTCCATTCAAATTTCTTGTTCTTCCTCAGGATATCATAGAATTCCTTACACTTTTATGAGGATTTGGATATGAATCTGTTCAAGGCTGCGATCCTGCCCGTCAATCTTTGCACATCCTTAGCATTGGCAGGAGATTTAATATTCACAATAGCCTTAATTTGTTCTGGACTTGCTTCAATGCCCCTCTTTGTTACCATATATCCTAAGAATTTACCTGCCTTTACACCAAAATGACACTTGGAAGGATTAAGTTTCATATTATATTTATCAAGGATATTGAATTCTTCCTCCAAGTCTTTAAGGTGATCCTCAGCCTTCTTGGACTTAACCACCATGTCATCAATATAGACTTCCATAGTGTGTCCAATTTGTTCCTTGAACATCATATTGACTAGCCTTTGATAAGTAGCACCTGCATTACTTAATCCAAATGGCATAGCAATATAACAGTATATACCAGTTGGGGTCATAAAGGCTGTATCCTCTTGATCAGATGGTTCCATCTAAATTTGTTGAAATCCAGATGAAGCATCCATAAAAGTCAACAACTCATGACCCGCGGTAGCATCCACCATGGAGTCAATGTGGGGTAATGGGAAAGGATCCTTGGGACATGCCTTGTTTAAATCTGTAAAATCGACACATACCCTCCACTTTCCATTTTTCTTTTGAACAACAACCACATTGGCTAACCATCGTGGATACTTAACCTCTCTTATCATACCTGCCCGAAGTAGCTTATCTACCTCTTCCTGGATAATAGCATTCCTTTCAGGTGCAAACTTCCTCCTCTTTTGATGAATTAGCTTGAATGACCTGTTAATGCCAAGTTTATGAGTAATTATATCTTTAGATATACCTGTCATATCCTCATGTTTCCAGGCAAAGGTGGTTTTCCTTCTTTTGAGGAAGGATACTAGCTCCTGTTCAATATCGCTAAGGATCCCTGATCCTATGAAGATCTTGGATTCAGGATCATCAGGATCCATGAGGATTTCTTTCAAATCATGTTCTCTTGCCTCCAAGACATCTCTTGAAGGATACTTTAATTGCTATTGCTCCCTTGGTCTTGGGGCTGGCTTCATTGATGAGGTATAGCAATTTTTAGCCTCCTGTTGATCACTCTCAATTTTCACCACTCCCCAAGGACTTGGAAGCTTTACACATTGATGATAGGTGGATGGGACTGCCTTCATGTCATGTATCCATGGCCTGCCAATGATAACATTACAACATGATAAGCAATATATAACACAAAACTTTTGATATGAATGCAATCCTTCAATATAGATTGGGAGTTTGATGTCCCCCAATGTATTCTTAGTTTCTCCACTGAATCCCACAAGTACTGAGGATCTTGGGATAATATCAGACTCTGGGATATTCATCTTCTTGAGAACATCAAGTTGAATGATGTTCACAGAGCTTCCTCCATCTATAAGGATCATGCGAACAAAGTGGTTAGAAATAAATAATGTAATTACAAGACCATCATGACGAGGATCCTGGATGTCAACACGATCATCCTCATCAAAGGTTATGACTTTATCCTGGGTGACAACGGAGGTCCGGACGGGTCTGTCTCCATTATCCATCTTGGTTTCCTTAGCATGTCTTTTTGCTGCTGAAAAGGAGGTACCACAGATATCTGATCCACCGGATATGAAATTTATGACTTGTGCATCTGCTGGAGGAGCAGGAGCCCTTTCTGGGATCCTTTCAGGATCTTGGATCCTTGATTTCTTACGTCCCAAGAGTTCCTTCAAATGCCCCTTGCTCAACAAGTAACCAATTTCCTTTCTCAGTGCAATACACTCTTCAGTGAGATGCCCAAAATCCTCATGATATGCACACCACTTGGACTTATCCTTTGTAGCAGCTGGTTTATCACTCTTCCTTGGCCACCTAGCTTTCTCACCTAGATTCTGCATTGCAAGGATTAGTTCATTGTTATCAAAAGAAAAACAGTATTCAGAAATAGGAGGATAATCCTCATCATCCTCTTCTTGTTCCACTGCATGTACATTCTGGTTATCAGATCTGTTGTAGGACTTGGATTTGTTGTTCCTGAAGTAGGATCCTTGTTTATCCTGTTTTGAGGATCCTGTCACTCTATCCTGGATTCTTTTGTCATCCTCTAGGCGGATGAACCTAAGGGCCCTGGTTCTTACTTCATCAAGATTCCTGCAAGGTGTCATAACAAGATCATCATAGAATAATGAATCCCTGAGCAATCCCATTTTAAAGGCTTCTACAGCCGTAGCAATATCCAAATTAGGAATATCTAAGGATTCTTTACTAAACTTAGTGATATAATCTCTAAGTGATTCATTTTGGCCTTGTGTTACCCTATATAGATCACTAGTTAATCGTTCAAACTTTCTACTACAAGAGAATTGACTATTGAACAAATTAACTAAATTAGCAAATGAAGTAATTGAGTAAGGGGGAAGACTTAGCAGCCATTTAAGAGCAGATCCTGTGAGTGTGGATCCAAATCCCCTGCATAGACATGCTTCTTTTAACCTTTCAGGAATTGGATTGATCTCCATCCTCTCCCTGTACTGAGCTACATGTTCCTCTGGATCCGTTGAACCATTATACAGCTTCATAGATGGTATCTGGAATCTTTTAGGTATCTCAGCATCACACAAGGGTGGTGCAAAACGAGATATCCTATGGCTACCATCTGCAATTTCAGGAATGGGTTTAATCACTCCCGGTACACTAGATATCATATCCTTAAGCTTCTGTAGCTCTCTAGCCATAGCCTGATTAATACCTGTATCCTGCATTAAGCCATGGTTAGTGTTATATGAATTATTAAAAATGTTACTGATGTCTTTCGTTAAGGACATGCAAAAACCTGATTAACCTAGGTAGCTAGGGTAAGCAGGGTATCGAATCCAGAGGAGGTTGTGGAAAGTGTGTAATGCTCAGTTTTAATTAACTACTATAGAAAAACAAAATGATGATTGTTTGATTTGTGGATTAACTAAAAATTACAAACTAAATGTGAGATTTAAATCAATAGAAAGAACAATGGTTCCTCCAGATTTCAGGTTTTATAGCTAGATTCAATTATGTGTTTAATCGAAACACTCACATAGACATAAGTGTTTAACCTAATTCATCAATTGTGATAACCAACGACTAAGTACTCCGGTCAATACATAACGGGAGGTTATCGAATGATTATCAATTACAATTACAAACCCCAACCCCATGTCAAATATATCCCAATTACTAGAACTCTCGGGAACTGAATGCTTAGAAATTAAGGTTTAAATAAACGTAACTGTTTACAATCAAGAAATCAAAACAAAGGTGAAAAGCATCGAATGCTTAGATCACCAAGTTAAACGATTGTCACAAACACATAAAATTGTCTAACTTACAAAACCCTCCATCCGGAGGAAACCATAAAACGACTAGCCGCTCATTAGGGTTGAATGATCTTCAAGGCTCGAATCCCTTTCTTCCCGTCTACTGCCGTCTGCGGTCGAAGATATGTGATGATGATTTTTCGTAATATCCTCAAACCCACATGTGCACCTCTCGGCCCAATTGTCTGCGTGAGATGTGATGTTCTCTGATGTGAGCCCACGTGATATCTGTCAAGCCCAATTATAATGTTGAATTCCTTTTATATTGATCCCTCCAATAAAATAATAGTGCCACGTGAATGTCAAACAATCCATCTTTCCATTATGGCTGCTGTCGAGATGATCATTATTGATGTTGTCTTTTTAGATCCAATACCCCTTCACATGATATGTCTGCTTTGGGTGGCGGCCCAATCATCAGCCCATATGTGCAGCCCATCAGTCATCATTATGATGAAGATGTGATTTCTTTGAGAATTGTGATGTTGATGATGGATTTAATGTTGTTGTCGGCTGCCTCCTAAGACCAAAACCTTCAATGTGTGTATATAAAATCTCATGAATGATGATGTAGTTGTTGACTAAAGTTGATCCCCTCAAAACCCTATGCCTCCGTCACGTGACTATCATCAGATGTCAGGCCCTCCTTTTTTTTCTTTTCTTTTATGATAATTGAAATCACTTTTTGACTGCCCAGATCGTAGGTTACGAAAATACCTCGTAACTTACGAACTCAAAATTCTGTTTGAACATTACTTCCCAAACCGTAACCTACAATTCAACAACCATAAGCTACGATCAATTTCCCTTTTAAACATCTCCTCTTCACACCAACTTTTATCAAATGACACATCAGTCCCTGTACTTTATGATCTCCTTGATTCTTGAATATATAAGCTCCACACAACTTTCATAAATGACCGAATTACGCGTTTTACCTGCAAATCCACAAACTTGCGTAGTCAACATATTCAAAGCGTATAATCAACTAAACAACACTAAAATATGTAACATAACACACTTTAAGGCACGGGTTTGACTCTCTCCATCACATCCCCACACTTATCCTTGATTGTCCTCAATCAACCATCACGAACATTACTCACCTTATTAACAAATCACTATTAAATCCCTTACCGAATTAGCATTTTAAGGTCCCAAGTCATACCCGTCCCATAGACTGACACAATCGAGATTGACAATCTGACAAATATATAAGCTTTAAGACTTGCCTAACTAAAACTAACATGCTTATGATACTACACACATGCCACACGCCCCTCACAATGATCACTCCTCTCGGCTTAATCAAGACTAGTGTGTAATGTGCTAGTGTGCGTTTCGCTCAAAACCAAATATGCTACCTTGCAATCATAAGCTTGTATGGCAATCACACCTCCACTGTATCAGGTAACGTAACACATATCAAAAGGACTTTCGGGTTTCGGGTTAAGGGTAAAGGTAAGGAAATATTTTTGGCTTTTTTTTTATTGGCGAACACAAATGAAGATACCAAACCATGACAACTTATTCACAATACTACTAACACATGGGTTATTTTCAACCCATTTATTTAACACGAACATAATAATACTTTTTTCTTTTCACTTTTTTTTTTCTTTTTTATTCTTTTTTTTTCTCAACAAACATCTAACACACAATTGCCACTCATGGTTGGTAATCAAACGGTCAACAAGGTGTAACAAACGAAGGGTAAAAGGCTCAACATGGTTAACTAAGGTGGGTGGATAAACAATCAACAAATTACACAATGAAAGGATCCTAATGCCTTTATCATCTATGTTCATACGCTAAACCACAGTCTCGGCACGTATCAAACCACACAAGTTCTAACACAAAGCAACACATGGCCTACACTCAACAATTGAACATTTATTGTAATTCAACTAACAACTAAGTAGGCTCAAATATCTCACCGAACAAAAGGAATAAGGGTTACCGACACGTAGCATGTGTAATTCCTAAAGCATGTTACCCCTAGTTAGGCATCTCTTCTCAACTATTCTCTAAAACTTGTCAGAAATACTCTCATGAAACTTAAAGGGACAACCATGACTAGGGATCTATGTTAGTTTAATATTAGTAGGAACCCTTTAGCGATTGAAAATGTTGGCTTTCATGTAGTTCAAGCATACTTGAGAAACAAAAATTTTCAAAATTTTTCAATTTTTTCCAATTTCAACCAATTCAAGCATTTAAGATCATCAATCCTACCAACCATTTTCTCGAGTTACCGCATCCCCACACTTGGGATACATTGTCCCCAATGTATGGTGCAATTTATAATCTAAACTCGAGAAATACCACCTGCAAACCATGAACGGCTAACACCTAGACGACTCAACACATAAAACCACTCCCAACACAAAAATTTCACACCACCAAGTACACAAAAACAAATAAAACACAAGATAGAGAGACACATTGACCTGATCAGTAAATCAGCAAGTGTCTGTAGCGGTGTAGCTGCTGTGATCAGACAGGGGTGCAAACTCCTCTTGAATTCTCTGACATCACATCGGGGATGTTGCCAAACATCCCCACACTTGACTCATTGCATCCGCGGTAATTAAACGTAGTAACCTGCCAAAACAGAACCAACACCAAAACAAAACAAAACAAAAGAACAAATACAATACAATACTCTACATCCTCGGGCTGCCTCCCGAGAGCGCTAAGTTTAAAGGTCTTCAGCCAGACCGTACCTGATTTCCGCTACGGTGGTCTCAGTGCACACTTACCCAAAACATTTCCAACAAATGCCCGGAAATTTACATGCCATCTCCATAAATTCGTCACTATAATTGGCATGTTCAGACTGCACCTGCGGGTTTCGCTAATCCACTTCACAATATATACCTTGATGTCTTGTTGTTTCACCCTTCTCATATTCTTCCTCGAACCCTCTTCCCCACACTTATTAACTTGAATGATTGATATGGGAAGAGGTTCGGTACACATATTCATCTCATCAGACTGCTCTGCCTCCTCATCCTCACACACCATCTGATCCACCAGTGACTCTTCATCAGATAAAGGATTCATTGGTGTGGTATTATCCTCCACAACCTCATCCTCCATGTGAGAATAATCTCTAATGTCATCAGGTAATGGTGAGAGACGCTCTTCTATCTCTATCTTCAATTTTAAAGTATGACACTTAGAAACTAAGCAGTTGATTCGGTCTTCATCGGACAGGTTGGGTGTTGCTAAATATTGCTCGAGTTTGGACAAAGTTACTTCCAATACAGCAAGCTCTTTTTCCTCCTCGGTCTCATAAACATAAACACCCTCGGGCTCAGAATATTCCTCGGGATGATACTGTCGGTATCCCTGATACGGTGTTGAGATGTACGCCTCCATCATTTTTTTATTCCAATACTCTGGATTTTCCAAATACACCGCTCACACATCTTCATAAACAGAAGTATGATTATGACCGCAACAGAAACATCGTCCATCCGTCCTTGGTTCATAATAAGCATCCTCGTCCCGATCCCATCCGTCAGAGTAATAACCATTCTCCACTTTTGTATCAGAATCATAGAAATATGGTGGAGGGGAAGGATTACCATAGCAAGGCATCGGTGGTTCTTCCAATTTCGCTCTTTCCCGTTTAAATCGGGCCTCGCGACAACCGATACACGGGTGAAGTGGTTCCCCGCACAAAATGCATCTAAGAGAGGTGCATAGTATTGTAAGATCTATCATCCTACACAAACACAAAAACACAACCACCACGCATAAATCTGAACAAAACAAAACAAAACTGACACTATTTTTGGATTTTTTTTTTTTTTAACTAAAACTTAACACTAAACACTTTGCGCACGCCTCCCCGGCAACGGCGCCATTTTGATGTCTGTCGTTAAGGACATGCAAAAACCTGATTAACCTAGGTAGCTAGGGTAAGCAGGGTATCGAATCCAGAGGAGGTTGTGGAAAGTGTGTAATGCTCAGTTTTAATTAACTACTATAGAAAAACAAAATGATGATTGTTTGATTTGTGGATTAACTAAAACTTACAAACTAAATGTGAGATTTAAATCAATAGAAAGAACAATGGTTCCTCCAGATTTCAGGTTTTATAGCTAGATTCAATTATGTGTTTAATCGAAACACTCACATAGACATAAGTGTTTAACCTAATTCATCAATTGTGATAACCAACGACTAAGTACTCCGGTCAATACATAACGGGAGGTTATCGAATGATTATCAATTACAATTACAAACCCTAACCCCATGTCAAATATATCCCAATTACTAGAACTCTCGGGAACTGAATGCTTAGAAATTAAGGTTTAAATAAACGTAACTGTTTACAATCAAGAAATCAAAACAAAGGTGAAAAGCATCGAATGCTTAGATCACCAAGTTAAACGATTGTCACAAACACATAAAATTGTCTAACTTACAAAACCCTCCATCCGGAGGAAACCATAAAACGACTAGCCGCTCATTAGGGTTGAATGATCTTCAAGGCTCGAATCCCTTTCTTCCCGTCTACTGCCGTCTGCGGTCGAAGATATGTGATGATGATTTTTCGTAATATCCTCAAACCCACATGTGCACCTCTCGGCCCAATTGTCTGCGTGAGATGTGATGTTCTCTGATGTGAGCCCACGTGATATCTGTCAAGCCCAATTATAATGTTGAATTCCTTTTATATTGATCCCTCCAATAAAATAATAGTGCCACGTGAATGTCAAACAATCCATCTTTCCATTATGGCTGCTGTCGAGATGATCATTATTGATGTTGTCTTTTTAGATCCAATACCCCTTCACATGATATGTCTGCTTTGGGTGGCGGCCCAATCATCAGCCCATATGTGCAGCCCATCAGTCATCATTATGATGAAGATGTGATTTCTTTGAGAATTGTGATGTTGATGATGGATTTAATGTTGTTGTCGGCTGCCTCCTAAGACCAAAACCTTCAATGTGTGTATATAAAATCTCATGAATGATGATGTAGTTGTTGACTAAAGTTGATCCCCTCAAAACCCTATGCCTCCGTCACGTGACTATCATCAGATGTCAGGCCCTCCTTTTTTTTCTTTTCTTTTATGATAATTGAAATCACTTTTTGACTGCCCAGATCGTAGGTTACGAAAATACCTCGTAACTTACGAACTCAAAATTCTGTTTGAACATTACTTCCCAAACCGTAACCTACAATTCAACAACCATAAGCTACGATCAATTTCCCTTTTAAACATCTCCTCTTCACACCAACTTTTATCAAATGACACATCAGTCCCTGTACTTTATGATCTCCTTGATTCTTGAATATATAAGCTCCACACAACTTTCATAAATGACCGAATTACGCGTTTTACCTGCAAATCTACAAACTTGCGTAGTCAACATATTCAAAGCGTATAATCAACTAAACAACACTAAAATATGTAACATAACACACTTTAAGGCACGGGTTTGACTCTCTCCATCAGTTACCTCCCACAGGATTCATGTTTGGAATTGCGGATGTGAATCCATATTGTCGAGACTCTGGTATGATTGAAGGACCAGAGGGAGCAATGGTCTGCATTGGTATGAAGTCTCCTTGATGAACGTCCGAGCTCTGAGGCTGCATACTTTTCAAGAATCCTTGATCCTGAAGGACGTTGGATCCTTGAAGTTGAGATGATCTTTGAACCTGAAAGGATCCTGGGATCAGAGAGGATCCCGGGACCATAGAGGATCCTGGGACAAGGGAGGATCCTTGGATCTGGGAGGATCCCTGGACCTGGGAGGATACCTGGACCTGGGAGGATCCCTAGACCTGGGAGGATCCCTGGACCTGGGAGGATCCCTGTACTGCATGCATTCCCGAATATCCTCCTAACGTGAAGTATCCCTGATGCTGAGAAGAGGATCCTTGAGGCTGGAAGTGAGAACCAAACGCCTGACTCATAGTTGCTGTTCCATAACGCCTTCCTGGTAATTCACCCAAGTATTGCACGTCCGGAACCGCTGAGTGTTGGGAAGTTATGACTGGAGTGTCAAAGTTTAGCGATCTTGGCATCAGAGGGGAGTGATCCTCCATTGATTTCTTCTGTTTTTTGATCTCCTCGATCTCCCAGAGGATCCTTTCGTTGGTTTTGTCCTACTCTTTGTTAGGGGAGGATTTTCTAACAATTAGTGATCCTTACTTGTTATCCTAATTAATGATCCTTACTTCTGTGACAGATAGTGATCCTCAGAAGAGCTTCAGGATCAGGATCATGGATCACTTTAAGGATCCTCGTACTGACGATTGTTTGTTTGTGTTTTGTATTACTTCGCAGGAGTAACAAGCTTGACTTGGTCTTGGCAACGTTACTATGGAATATTCCACGGGTATTTCGCACACGTTTGACTGGAAATGGACGTTGTGGAGAACGTGGGAGCTTGGCACGAAAGTCGGATAGTTAGTTATTGTAGTCAACTTCTATTTTTAAAGGGGCGACGAGCTAGAATTAGAACACTTAGCCACTTTCAGCTACACATACTCTCATACAATTGCACTCTTGAAGCTCTCGACGAACACTTATTAGTTTTCATTCATTTTTACACATTTCACCGTAGTGATCCTTGTACCTAGCTCGTTGCTATCCGAAGTTGTAAACACTTATTGATTTATTTGAGCTTGGTGATCGGTAGTTTCCATCACCCGGGGTTTTTTTGTGCCGGAGATCAACTCTTGATCAAGGGCTTTTTCCCCGTACAAATCCTTGTGTCGTTTGTGCAATTTACATTGAAGTGATCCTTATCATTGTTCTACATTTAAAGCATCATACCCTGTAACGAAGAGTTTGGTTGCATTATCCTCATTAGATTTTTTGACCAAAACAGTTTGGCGCCCACCGTGGGGCAATTGGTGCTTCATTCTTAGAAAAATTCGTATTTCTGTGCTCATTTCAATTCATTACAACCAAGCAAATGGCTTCCTCAGCGAAGAATGCTTCAAATTTTATGCCCTCATTCACTTCTTCACAAGGCGTTCCCCCTTTGCCTCCACCACCTTCTGGATCCCAGAAGAATGCTGAGAATGCTGCGAAGAAACCAACCCCCATTTTCTCAAAACCACCTACTTCTTCTGCTTCAACTAATCCTACTACTAATGATCTCTACGCCTTGATTTTGCAGATGAGGAATCATGCACAAGAGCAGGACAAGACCAACGAAAGGATCCTCCGGGAGATTGACGAAATCAAGAAACAGAAGAAAACGGCAGAGGATCATTCCCCACTAATGCCCAAATCTTTGAATTTGGATACTCCGGTGATTACTTCTCAGCCATCAGTGGCTCCAGATGTTCAATATGTGGGTGGACCAAAAGGAGTGCACTACGGAACAACAACAGTGACCCAGGCATTAGGTCCATACTTCCAGCCAGCAGGATCCTATCCTCAGCATATGCGATCCTTCATCACTTCAGGAGGATATTCAGGAGCGCAGCAGATTCAAGGATCCTCCCTTGTTCCAGGATCATCCCAGGTGCAAGGATCCTCCTTTGTTCCAGGATCATCCCAGGTTCAAGGATCCTCCTTTGTTCCAGGATCATCCCAGGTTCAAGGATCCTCCTTTGTTCCAGGATCATCCCAGGTTCAAGGATCCTCCTTTGTTCCAGGATCGTCCCAGTTTCAGGGATCCTTCCAGATGCCAGGATCCTTGAGGAGTTTGCAAACAGGAAGTTCAGATGTCCATCAGGGAGATTTTATTCCAATGCAGACCAATGCTTCTACTGGTCCCTCGATCATTCCAGAGCCCCAACAATATGGACTAACATCCATTCTTCTTAATTTGAATCCAATGGGAGGTAACCCTTTTAATAATTCTTATACTACTAACCATGGTCTTATGCAGGATCCAGGTATCAATCATGCCATGGCCAGAGAATTGCAAAAGCTAAAGGATATGATATCAAGTGTTCCAGGAGTGGTCAAACCTATCCCAGAGATTGCAGATGGGAGCCACAAGATATCTCGTTTTGCACCGCCAATCTGTGATGCTGAGATACCCAAGAGGTTCCATGTTCCAACTATGAAGCTGTATGATGGTTCGACGGATCCTGAAGAACACATAGCACAATACAGGGAGAGGATGGAGATCAATCCAATCCCAGAAAGGTTAAAGGAAGCATGCTTGTGCAAAGGATTCGGATCCACTCTTACTGGATCAGCTCTCAAATGGCTGCTAAGTCTTCCCCCTACTCTATTACCTCATTTGCTAATTTAGTTAACCTATTTAATAATCAGTTTTCTTGTAGTAGAAAATTCGAACGATTAACTAGTGATCTATATAGGATAACCCAGGGTCATAATGAATCATTAAGGGATTACATTACCAAATTTAGTAAAGAATCCTTAGACATTCCCAACTTGGATATAGCCACGGCTGTTGAGGCCTTTAAGATGGGATTGCTTAGGGATTCATTGTTCTATGATGATGTTGTTATGACAGCATGCAGGAACCTAGATGAGGTAAGAACCCGGGCACTTAGGTTCATCCGGCTAGAGGATGACAAAAGGATCCAGGAGAGGTTAGCAGGATCCTCAAAGCAAGATAAGCAAGGATCCTCGTTCAAGAACAACAAGTTCAGATCCTATAACAGATCTGATAACCAGAACGTGCATGCCGTTGATCAAGAAGAGGATGATGAGGATTATCCTCCAATTTCTGAATATTGTTTTTCTGTAGATAATAATGAACTAATCCTTGCGATGCAGAATCTAGGTGATAAAGCTAGATGGCCCAGAAAAAATGATAGGCCAGCTGCAACTAAGGATAAATCAAAGTGGTGTGCATACCATGAAGATTTTGGGCATCTAACAGAAAAATGCATTGCACTAAGAAAGGAAATTGGATACTTGTTGAGCAAGGGGAATCTAAAGGAATTGTTGGGAAGAAAAAAGTCAAGGACTCATGATCCTGAAAGGATCCCTGAGAAGGCTCCAGCCCTCCAGCAGATGCACAAGTAATAAACTTTATTTCTGGAGGATCAGACATTTGTGGCACATCCTTCTCAACAGCTAAAAGGCATGCAAAGGAAACTAAAATGGATAATGGAGAAAGACCCGTTCGAACATCAAGTGTCTCCGAAGGAAAAGTCATAACCTTTGATGAGGATGATCGTGTTGATATCTAGGATCCTCATCACGATGGTTTAGTTATTACTCTTTTCATTTCTAACCATTTTGTCCGCAGGATCCTTATAGACGGAGGAAGCTCAGTGAACATTATCCAGCTTGATGTTCTAAAGAAGATGGGTATCCCCGAATCAGATATCATACCAAGATCCTCCGTGCTCGTGGGATTTAGTGGTGAAACTAAGAATACCCTGGGGGACATTAAACTCCCAATATATATTGAAGGCCTACACTCTTATAAAAAATTTTGTGTTATTGACTGTTTATCTTGTTGTAATGTTATCCTTGGCAGGCCTTGGATACACGATATGAAGGCAGTCCCATCTACCTACCATCAATGTGTGAAGCTCCCTAGTCCTTGGGGAATAGTGAAGATTGATAGTGATCAGCAAGAGGCTAAGAATTGCTATACTTCATCGATGAAACCAGCCTCGAAGTCAAGGGAGCAATAGCAATCAAAGTATCCTCCAAGGGATGTCTTGGAGGCAAGAGAGCAGGATGTGGTAGAAATCCTCATGGATCCTAATGATCCTGAATCCAAAATCTATATCGGATCAGGGATCCTTGGCGAAATGAAAGAAGACCTTGTATCCTTCCTCAAAAGGAGAAAGACTACCTTTGCATGGAAACACGAAGACATGACTGGTATATCTAAAGATGTAATCACTCACAAACTTGGCATTGATAGGTCCTTCAAACCAATCCATCAAAGGAGAAGAAAGTTTACACCGGAAAGAAATGCCATTATCCAGGAAGAGGTAGAGAAATTGCTCCGGGCAGGTATGATTAGAGAGGTCAAGTATCCAAGATGATTGGCCAATGTGGTTGTTGTTCAAAAGAAAAACGGAAAGTGGAGGGTATGTGTCGATTTTACCGATTTAAATAAGGCATGTCCCAAGGATCCTTTCCCATTACCCCACATTGACTCCATGGTGGATGCAACTGTGGGTCATGAACTGTTAACTTTTATGGATGCTTCATCTGGATTTCAACAAATCCAAATGGAACCATCCGATCAAGAGGATACAGCCTTCATGACTCCAACTGGTATATATTGCAATATTGCTATGCCGTTCGGACTAAGAAATGCAGGTGCAACATATCAAAGGCTGGTGAATATGATGTTCAAGGATCAGATTGGACAAACTATGGAGGTTTACATAGACGATATGGTGGTAAAATCCATAAAAGCTGAGGATCACCTAAGGGACCTGGAGGAAGCATTTGATATCCTTGACAAATATAACATGAAGCTTAATCCTTCAAAATGTCACTTTGGTGTTAAAGCAGGTAAATTCTTAGGATATATGGTGACAAAGAGAGGCATTGAAGCTAGCTCGGAACAAATCAAAGCAATAGTGAACATCAAATCTCCGGCCAATGCTAAGGATGTTCAAAGGCTAATAGGCAGGATAGCAGCTTTGAACAGATTTATATCCAAATCCTCAGAGAAGTGCAAAGAATTCTATGATATCCTAAGGAAGAACAAGAAATTTGAGTGGACTAAGAAGCATGAAAATGCTTTAAGAGCCCTCAAAGATTACCTATCCTCAGCCCCGGCCTTGATGAAACCAGAAAAAGGCGATGTGCTATCCTTGTATCTTGCAGTATCCTCAAAAGCAGTAAGTGCGGTCCTTGTTAAGGATCATGAAGGTACACAACATCCTGTCTATTATGTAAGTAAAAGTTTACTTGATGCCGAATCCAGGTATTCACACCTTGAAAAGCTTATTCTTGCATTAATTATGGCATCTACTAAGTTTAGACATTATTTTTAAACTCATGTTATTGTTGTTAAAACTAATTTTCCAATTACGAATGTCCTCAGGAAACCAGAGATGTCAGGAAGGATGGCTAAGTGGGCAGTGAAGCTTAGTGCATATGATATAAGATATGAGCCTAGGACAGCCATCAAATCCCAAGCATTAGCTGACTTTGTGGCTGATTTCAGTAGTGATTTACAAGAAGAAGCTGAGTTAGAAGTCCAGCAGCTAGAGGAGACCAAGGATCCTTGGATACTCTATACTGATGGATCCTCAAATGTCAAAGGCACAGGGCTTGGAATACTACTAAAATCGCCACAGGGGGACATAATACCCCACTCTATAGCTTGTGAGTTCCAAACCACTAACAATGAGGCTGAATACGAAGCCTTAATTGCTGGTTTGCAAATTGCCAAGCATATGGGGATCAGGTATCTTGAGGTACACGTAGATTCATTGTTAATTACAAACCACTTTAATGGATCCTATGCTGTTAAAGGTGAAAAGCTAACCAAATCTTTAGAGATAGTCAAAGAATTGGCACTCTCCTTTGTTTCCTTTAGTTTGACACAGGTACCAAGGGAAGAAAATACAGAAGCTGATGCATTGGCTAACTTAGGATCATCTTTGAAGATCCCTGAGGATATCAAGATCCCTATTATCCATATCCTGACCCCGGCTATCGAGGATCATGTGGCTATGGAGATAGGAAATGATTCCGCGATTATCCCTAGTGAGGATACTCAATCCCATTCAGGATCAGGATCATGGATCTCACCAATCATGAGATACTTACAACATGGAGAAATTCCTACAGGAGAAAACCCTAGGGCTTTCAAATCTAAGGTATCTCAATTCACAATTTTAAATAATATGTTGTATAGACGATCTCTTGCAGGACCATACTTGAGATGCATTGAAGATCCTGAAATCCAAGAAGTTTTAAAAGACTTCCATGAAGGAGATTGTGGAAACCACACTGGGGGCAGGGCATTATTCTCAAGGATCTTGAGGACAGGATATTACTGGCCAACCATGAAGAGAGATGCTGTGGAGTATGCTAAGAGATGTGATCCTTGTCAGAGACACAACAATATACTTCATCAACCAGCTGAATTATTGCATCCTATATCCTCCTCTTGGCCATTTATGAGATGGGGTATGGATATAGTTGGTAAGCTCCCTAAGGCACCTGGTGGAAAAGTGTTCATACTAGCTATAACTGATTACTTCTCCAAGTGGATAGAGGCTGAAGCCTTTGCACAAGTCAGAGAAAAGGAAGTTATATCCTTCATTAAAAGAAATATTATAACTAGATTTGGAATTCCTTCTGAAATTATATGTGATAATGGTTCCCAATTTATTGGGGGCAGAACCACTAACTTTTGTGACAGCTGGGGGATTAAGATGATAACATCAACACCAGTCCACCCACAAGCTAATGGTCAAGCAGAATCATCCAACAAGATCATCATCAACAATTTGAAGAAGAAGCTTGGATCCAAGAAAGGGAAATGGGCAGAAGAACTACCTTATGTGCTTTGGGCTGATAGGACAACCCCTAAGAATGCTACTGGTCAAACACCATTCTCTTTGGTATTTGGGGCAGAATCAGTGATCCCAACAGAAATGGTGGTTCCAACTGCTAGAACAAGTACCCGTGATCCTGAGGAAAATGATGAGAACTTGGCTCAAGACCTGGATACTATTGAAGAAATCAGGGATCTGGCTAGGATAAGGATGACCAGTTATTAACAAAGAATGGCTGGTGCTTATAACAAAAATGTCAGGATCAGGCAGTTTCAAGTTGGAGATATGGTATTAAGGAAAGCATTTCAGAATACCACCAATCCTATCGATGGAAAATTGGCTCCAAAATGGGAAGGCCCTTATTTGATTGAAGCTGAAGCAGGAAAGGGGGCATATAGATTGCTAACCATGGAAGGTGATTTGCTACCAAGAGCTTGGAATGCTGTCCACTTGAAGAAATATTTCATGTGATCAGGATCCTCATGGCACAGATGATCCTTACGTTAGGGATATCCTAGTAGGATCCTTAAAGTATCGGTGATCCTCACTTTGGTAATGTCCTAATCTTGAACTATTTCATTTCCTTATTTTCTCATATAAGGATAAGGATCATGTGTCCTTCATCCATCTCTCATGTGATTTTAAGTTTTGAAAGTTCAGGTATCCTTAGCAAAATATTGGTTATCTGCAGAAGCGATCCGATCCTTCGGTTTAACCTCAGTTATTTGGGCTTGACCCCAGTTCCGCCTGTAGCGCATGATGATCCTGGTATAGTTCAAGGCAGTGGGACCAGTACTAGCTTTAGGGGCTGATAATTCCATTGTACTGGCTATACCTAGGATCCTACGTATAATGGTAGACGTACCATACATCCGTTCCTAAGGTTTCTAGCGTTTTCACGTTAGCTAAGGTTTTGGCATTTTCATGTCACTAAGTTTGGATAGTCGCCAGTTAGGGCCATACTCCAGTTTACATACGATCCTTGGGCTTGTCCCCAGTTATCCTTGGGCTTGTCCCCAGTTATCCTTGGGCCTGTCCCCAGTTATCCTTGGGCTTGTCCCCAGTTGCTAATTCTTATCTTATATTGGCTTAGTCCCAAGTTATGCTCTATTTCAGGTCCTTGAAGATAAGCAACTAGGGATCCTTGATCCTTACTTCTTTCTAAGGTTTATTTTGTAGTTATCCTGATTATGGTTAGGATCCTAACTTGGATCCTCAGGTATGATCCTTAACTATTTTAAATTCTATTCAGTATTTATTTGAATACCCTTAAAATTTGACAACTAAACTTGTGATCCTTAGAATATATTACTTTTTGGGATTCTTTAACTATAGGATATTTGATTATGGATCATATCCTAAATTTTTTTTTTATCTGACTTGTTCAAAATTGTTTATTCAATAAATGTGCATCAAAACAAAGGATAACAACACAAAATAAGCGACAAAAGGTTAAGATCTTATTTAGTAACAAAAGACTAACCCTTAAAAGGTTGTCAAAATTACCTACCCGAGCTTCTACCAGCAAAACGTGGCCCGTCCACTGGGGTAGGTAAAGGGTGTCCATGATAATAAGTTTAAAAAGTAGTGCAGGAATATAAAGGCGGCAGGATCACAATGGCTTCATCCCCCAAACAGAGGATCCCTCCACCAATTGCAATCCTGCCTATTGTCCAAAGGATCATACATGATCCTTAATCCTAAAAGCTATTGTTCAGTACAAACCATTAAATTGTTCAACATCACAACCACAAAAAACTACTACAAAATTTAAAAATTGGGCTCCGGCTGCATCTAGGAATGTCCATCATCGCCCAATTGTACAGCCTACACCTTTGCTGCATCCTCTTCCCCTCCAGCTGCGGTATCCTTCACCAGATCCTTCCCACTACCTCCAGCCTCGATCGCCAAAACCTCCTCAGCCTCCTCATCATCTTCAAGATCAGCCAACCTTGCTTTCCAGCCCTCAACATCCCAGCTGCTTTTGTCAAAGTTAGGATCTTGAGCTTCCTGGGCCATCTTCAGTTTTGTCTGATACATTGTGATGGCAGCAGTGACCTTTGCACCTTCTATAAGGTCATGCTTTTCATAGTCAAGGTCAATCAGAAGTTTAGCCGTTTTAGTCTTGGCATCTTGGAGTTCCTTCTGAAGATCAGCAATTGCAAGGTCCTTAAGCACTGCAACCTGTTGGAGATCAGCAATCTTCTTGTCCTGCTCCTCGACGTTCCCCATATAATCTTCAATCTCAGCAAATTTCTGCAAAGAAGAGGATAAAGCAGTTCAAGATCAGGTGATCCTCATACGAGTAGGATACCTAGGCAGAATTGGTGATCCTTACATCATTGAAGTATTCAAGGAACTGGTGGCGGATCAGTGGTAGGCCTTGAAGGTCCTCAGAGTCAGAAGTTTTTCTCTTCTTGCCACCCTTCCCTTTAGTGGGTGACTTGGGAATGGAGATGCTGGGACTGGTAGTGGCCCTCTTCTTCCTGGATCGAACAACATCAAGGTCAGCTGTGTTGAACTGGGATACAGGCTTGGCAGATTTTCCGGCACCTACGCATTCGAAGCAAGATAAGTGTCCTAATCCTATTTCAATTTAATTATTTATTTTGATATTCAAGCTATAAATCAAGCAGGATACTTACTCGACATGGTGATGGAACCTAAGGATACTTCTTGTGAGTCTTGGGTGTCTATCTTGAATGTCCTTATTTCAGGATCAAGCTTCCAAAAAGCAGCAATCCTATCCTTGGTTGCGGGTGTTGTGATGATATGTGAAACAGAAATAGCTGCATAACACAAGACAAAAAGGGGTTAGTGATCCTTATACAAAAACAAGACTACCTGGTGATCCTTCTCAGGATCCTCTAGCCTACCATGGGTGGACCAGGTCCTTGGTAGATCCTTTCCGTTTGGAATGATATCCCTCTTGACAAAGAAGAAGCGACGTTTCCAATTTGTGTCATTCTTGGTGACTTTAAGAAGGGGGTGTTCTCCGCCGGGTTTTTGTTTGAACAAATAACGATGAGAACCAAAGGTAGTAAGATCATACATCTGTGTCAGCTCTGACATTCCTAAATCAATGCCTTCCTGTTCGATGATCCTCTCTAGGGTATACAAAACCCTCCAAATCATCGGCATGGCTTGGATATAAGAGATGCCAGTAAGAGAAAAGAAGGATTGTGTAAATTCTGGGAAAGGATAGGTGTACCCTATGGCGAATGGAGTAACTGGAAAGGCAACCCATGTTTCTGAAACATAGTCGCTCAGAATAGTAGGATCGAAGGGTTTGAAAAAGGCACTCGCCGGAAAGCAGTGACGAATCTTGTCTATTTGAGCATCATTAAAACAACACCTCTCATGTATCGAGTCTTTGATGATCCCTTGACTCTTCAAGGGGCTATCCTTCTAGTGATCCTTGGCGGGGGAGGACCGGAGCATCATTCTTGAAGAGATGATAGAAAGAAAGAAAAACAGAGTAAGAGAAGGGAAGATAAGAGAAGAGATACCTGATAGATCTTCGACCAAGAATTTAAAGGGAGTTTCTTTGAATTTAAATGCAATCGATCCTATCTCTATCTCCTATTTATAATTATGATTATGCAGGGTTGTCACTTCTGTGACGTCACGATTGCAACGGATAGTTCAACAATAACGGCTATATTTACGATAGTTAGTTGCGGATAAGATCAGGAAAATATAATTCGCTTATTTAACATATCACTCCTTATATTTTGGGGGCAATTGTTAGGGGAGGATTTTCTAACAATTAGTGATCCTTACTTGTTATCCTAATTAATGATCCTTACTTCTGTGACAGATAGTGATCCTCAGAAGAGCTTCAGGATCAGGATCATGGATCACTTTAAGGATCCTCGTACTGACGATTTTTTGGTTGTGTTTTGTATTACTTCGCAGGAGTAACAAGCTTGACTTGGTCTTGGCAACGTTACTATGGAATATTCCACGGGTATTTTGCACACGTTTGACTGGAAATGGACGTTGTGGAGAACGTGGGAGCTTGGCACGAAAGTCGGATAGTTAGTTATTGTAGTTAACTTCTATTTTTAAAGGGGTGACGAGCTAGAATTAGAATACTTAGCCACTTTCAGCTACACACACTCTCATACAATTGCACTCTTGAAGCTCTCGACGAACACTTATTAGTTTTCATTCATTTTTACACATTTCACCGTAGTGATCCTTGTACCTAGCTCGTTGCTATCCGAAGTTGTAAACACTTATTGATTTATTTGAGCTTGGTGATCGGTAGTTTCCATCACCCAGGGTTTTTTGTGCCGGAGATCAACTCTTGATCAAGGGCTTTTTCCCCGTACAAATCCTTGTGTCGTTTGTGCAATTTACATTGAAGTGATCCTTATCATTGTTCTACATTTAAAGCATCATACCCTGTAATGAAGAGTTTGGTTGCATTATCCTCATTAGATTTTTTGACCAAAACACTCTTGTGCATGATTCCTCATCTGCAAAATCAGAGCATAAAGATCATTAGTAGTAGGATTAGTTGAAACAGAAGAAGTTGGTGGTTTTTGGAAAATGGGGGTTTGTTTCTTCGCAGCATTCTCAGCATTCTTCTGGGATCCAGAAGGTGGTGGAGGCAAGGGAGGAACACCTTGTGAAGAACTGAATGATGGCATCAAACTTGAAGTATTCTTCGCTGAGGAAGCCATCTGCTTGGTTGTAACGAACCAAAATGAGCACGAAAATACGAATCTTTATAGGAATGAAGCACCAATTGCCCCACGGTGGGCGCCAAACTGTTTTGGTCAAAAATCAAGCAATGATAATGCAACCAAGCTTTCTGTTGTGAGGTATGATGCTTGAATTGATGAACAACAATAAGGATCGCTCTGAATTGTAATGAACAAGTGACACGAAGATTTATACGAGGAAAAAGCCCTTGATCAATGAATGATCTCCGGCATAAAAAACCTCGGGTGATGGAAACTACCGATCACCAACTCAAATTAAACAAGAAATGTATTACAACTTCGGATGATAGTGAGCTAAGTACAAGGATCACTATAGTGTATTGTGTAAAAAAGTGTGTAATCGCCAAGTAAATTAACGAGAGCTGGTGAGAGCAGTTGTGAGAGTGTGTGTATAGCCAAAAATAGCCAAGTGTTTTCTAATTAGCTCGCTACCCCTTTAAAAATGGAAAATATCTACACTAACTAACATTCCGCAAATGGTGCAAGTCCTCCACGACTCCATAACGTCCACTTTTGGTCAAGCACGTGCGGAATAAACATAGAATATGCTCCAGGAATATCGCCAAGACTAAGTCCAAGTTGATACTCCTGCAAAACAATTTCAAATTCAAAGTAGACAACCGTTAGTATGAGGATCCTTATGATGATCCATGATCCTGATCTTGAAATACTTCTGAGGATCACCAATTCAAACAGAAGTAAGGATCACTAAGCCCAACAGCGATTGAGGATCACTGATCATTTAGAAATCCACCCCTAACAATAATTATGCCCAAGATGATGCTAAGATCTTCACCGGCTAAGGATCACAAAAAGGACAGTCCTTTGAAGAGCCAAGGGATCATCGAAGGCTCTGCGAAAGAACGATGCTGTTTTACTGATCCGCAGATAGACAGGATCCGCCATTGTTTCCTGACGAACACCGTTTTTAAAGCTTTTGATCCCACCGTCCTGAGCGACTTTGTTTCTGAAACCTGGGTAGCTTTTCCGGTCACCCCATTTACGATAGGATACTCGTATCCTTTTCCTGATTTCACTCAATCTTTCTTCTCTCTCACCGGTATCTCCTACATCCAAGCGATGCCAATGATGTGGAGGGTCTTGTATACCCTTAAAAGAATCATTAAGCATGAAGGTATTGATCTGGGAATGTCGGAGTTAGCAGAAATGTACGATCTTGTGAGCCATGGATGTCATCGATATCTATTCAAACACAAACCCGGTGAAGAACACCCCATCTTAAAAACCACTAAGAATGACACCAACTGGAAGAGGCGATTCCTCTTTGTCAGAAGGGATTCTATCCCTGATGGGAAGGATCTTCCAAGAAAATGGGTTACTCATGGTAGGATAGAGGATCCTTATAGAAGGATCATAGGATACCCTGTCCCCCTTGAGGATCACTAACACCCTTTTGTATTTTTTATGCAGCTATTACTGTTTCACACATTATCACAACACCTGGAACGAAGGAAAGGCTTGCTGCTTTCCGGAGGCTTGATCCTGCAATAAGAACATTTCAAGCAAATACCCAGGATTCTCAAGAAGTATCCTCAGGCTCTGTTACAATGTCAAGTAAGTATCCCATTTTGTGCATAATTAAATGTTTAAATTAGAATGAAATAAGGATACTTATCTGTTTTGGATGTGTAGGTGCTGGAAAATCATCAAAGTCTGATACTCGTTTCAGTGTCACCGATCTCACCACTGTTGCTCCCAGGTCTGGGAAGAAGAAGGCTGCTGCTAGCCCAAGTACTGCCATCCCCAAGCCTACCACCTCCAAGGGAAAGAAGAGGAAAGCCTCTGAGGCTGACAATCTAGAAGGCTTGCCTCTAATCCGCCACCAGTTCCTTGAATACTTTGCTGATGTAAGGATTACTAACCTAGCTTAATTACCCTGCCCACTTGAGGATCATGTGATCCTAAACTCTACATTGTCTTTTTGTAGAAATTTGCTGAAATCGAGGACTACGTAGGCAGTGTTGAAGAGGTTGAGCAAAAGTGTGTGGACCTCCAAAGGATCATGCTGGCCAAGGTTAAGAAGATTACCTCCCTTGAAAACGACGTCAATCTGGTGAAGAGGGAACTTATCCTGGCTTATATTACTGCTGACCAGGAGAAGGCTGAAATCACCAATGATGCCAAAGTCTCCGCTGCGATTGCTATGTAAAAAACCCAGTTACAGATGGCCCAAGAAGCTCTGGATCCTGACTTTGACAAGAGCAACTGGGATGTAGAGGGCTGGAAGGCTAGATTGGCTGAGCTGGATGATGAAGAAGAGGCTGGTGAGGTCTTAGCAATTGAGGCTGGCAGCAGTTAGGGGGGTAAATGAACCGAGCCGAACCCGAGCTTGACCAGGCTCGAGCTCGGCTCGTTAGGTTTTTATGAAGCTCGAGCTCGGTTCGGTTCGAGCCTACTTCTTTAAGCTTGAGCTCGGCTCTCGAGTATAACCCAAAGCTCGAGCTCGGCTCGAACTATTTTGAGAACAACCTTAAACGTGCTAAAAGCTCGGCTCGAGCTCACTTCAACATCGCTTAAACTAGCCAAAGCTCGGCTCTAGCTCGGCTCATCAATGTTATCATCATTATTAATATATTATATATATAAAAATTAAAATTTTGTATGGGCTCGTTTAGGCTTGCGAGCCTAAACAAGCTTTATCTTTCAGGCTCGAGCTCGGGCTCGATAACAAAACGAGCTCTATTTCAAGCTTGAGCTCGGGCTCGTTAAAGCTCGGCTCGTTCGAGCTTTTAACCGAGCCGATCACGAGTAGCTCTCGAGCCTCTAGGCTTGTTTACACCCCTAGCAGCAGTGGGATGAAGGATCATGTGGGTGATGCTGGAGCTGGAGGAGCTGGTGAAGGTGATGGTGATGCAGCAAAGGTGTAAGCTGCAGGAGTGGGCAATGATGGACATTTCTAGACGCGGCCGGAGCCCATTTTTTAGGACTTGGTAGTTTTATTTTGGTTATGGTGTTTTGAAACAATCTTGGGTTGTATTTGAACAATAGTTTCTAGGGTTATGGATCATGGATCCTTAGACAATAGTGTTTGGGGTGGATTTCTAAATGACCAATGATCCTTATTTGCTGTTGGATCCAGTGATCCTCAATTCTGTCTGAAGTAGTGATCCTCAGAAATGTTGCAGGATTAGGATCAGGATCAGGATCATGGATAACTATAAGGATCCCAGTACTAACGATTGTCTATTTTGAATTCGTAAATGTTTTGCAGGAATATCAACTTGGACTGAGTCTTGGCGACATTCCTGGAGAATATTCTTATTGTATTCCGCACGTGCTTGGTCAGAAATGGACGTTGTGGAGTCGTGGAAGACTTGCACCTTTTGCGGAATGTTAGTTAGGCTTGATATTTTCTATTCGTAAAGGGGTAGCGAGCTATATTAGAGACACTTAGCTATTTTTGGCTATACACATACACACGCATACTGATACAACCGCTCTCACTGGCTCTCGACAAACACTTAGTATTTTTCACACATTTCTACACGTTACACTATAGTGATTCTTGTACTTAGCTCGCTATCATCCGAAGTTGTAACACATTATTTGTTTAATTTGAGTTGGTGATCGGTAGTTTCCATCACCCGGGGTTTTTTGTGCTGGAGATCAACTCTTGATCAAGGGCATTTTCCCCGTATAAATCTTCGTGTCATTTGTTC
Source organism: Helianthus tuberosus (assembly GCA_030545235.1). Taxonomy (NCBI): domain Eukaryota; kingdom Viridiplantae; phylum Streptophyta; class Magnoliopsida; order Asterales; family Asteraceae; genus Helianthus; species Helianthus tuberosus. The sequence continues at coordinate 63,928,602 of CM060425.1, forward strand.
ATTACACTTCATAGTGATCCTTATTATTGTTCATCAATTCAAGCATCATACCTCACAACAGAAAGTTTGGTTACATTGTCATTGCTTGATTTTTGACCAAAACAGTTTGGCGCCCACCGTGGGGCAATTGGTGCTTCATTTCTAAGAAATTCTCATCTTTGTGATCATTCCGGTTCATCTCATTCGAAAAGATGGCTTCATCATCAAAGAATACCTCCATTGCGATGTCTGCAATCAATTCATCCCAGCGCATTCCACCTTTGCCTCCACCACCTTCTGGATCCCAGAAGAATGCTGAGAATGCTGCGAAGAAACCAACTCCTATTTTCCAAAAACCACCTACTTCTTCTGTTTCAACTTATCCTACTACTAATGATCTCTATGCCATGATTTTGCAGATGAGGAATCATGCACAAGAGCAGGATAAGACCAACGAAAGAATCCTCCGGGAAATCGATGAAATCAAGAAACAGAAGAAATAAGTGGAGGATCACTCCCCTCTGATGCCAAGATCGCTGAGCTTCGACACTCCGGTCATAACCTCACAATACTCAGCAGTTCCGGACATGCAATACTTGGGTGAACTACCAGGAAGGCGTTATGGGACAACAACAATAAGTCAGGCATTTGGCTCTTGCTTCCAGCCTCAGGGATCCTCTTCTCAACCATTAGGATCCTCTTCTCAGCAACATGGATACTTCACGTCAGGAGGATATATGGGAATGCATGCAGTACAAGGATCCTCCCAGGTCCAAGGATCCTCCCAGGTCCAAGGATCATCCCAGGTCCAAGGATCCTCCCAGGTCCAAGGATCCTCTCTGACCCCATGATCCTCCCTTGTTCAAGGATCCTCCCTGGTTCTAGGATCCTTTCAGATTCAAGGATCATCGCAATTCCAAGGATCCAACCCCCTTCAAAATCAAGGATCCTTGAGAAATATGCAACCTCAGAACTCAGACGTCCATCAAGGAGACTTCATACCAATGCAGACCATTGCCTCATCTGGTCCTTCGATTATGCCAGAGTCTCGACAAGATGGATTCACATCCGCAATTCCAAACTCGAATCTTGTGGGAGGTAACACTTTTAATAATTTATATAACACTAACCATGGCTTTATGTAGGATACAGGTATCAATCAGGCCATGGCTAGGGAGCTGCAAAAGCTTAAGGATATGATATCCAGTGTACCAGGAGTGGTTAAACCCATTCATGAGATTGCGGATGGTAGCCATAGGATATCTCGTTTTGCACCACCTTTGTGTGATGCTGAGATACCTAAAAGATTCCAGATACCATTAATGAAGCTGTATGACGGTTCAACGGATCCAGAAGAGCATGTAGCTCAATACAGGGAGAGGATGGAGATCAATCCAATTCCGGAAAGATTGAAAGAAGCATGCCTATGCAAGGGATTTGGGTCCACACTTACAGGATCTGCTCTTAAATGGCTGCTGTTTTGGTCAAAAAATCAGATGAGGATATTGCAACTAAACTCTAGATTACGGGGTATGATGCTTAAAATGTGTAACAATGATGAGGATCACTTTAGTGTAAAATTGCACAAACAACACAAGGGTTTATACGGGGAAAAAGCCCTTAATCAAGAGTTGATCTCCGGCACAAAAAACCCCGGGTGATGGAAACTACCGATCACCAAGCTCAAATAAATGAATTAATGTTTACAACTTCGGATAGTAACGAGCTAGGTACAAGGATCACTACGGTGGAATGTGTAAAAAGTGTATGAAATTGCTAAGTGTTTGAACGAGAGCTTGTATGAGCGTTTGTACGAGTGTGTGTAACTGCAAAAATGACTAAGTGTTTTCTACTAGCTCGTTACTCCCTTTTAAAATAGAAATAACCACCTAAACTAACTATCCGACTTTCGTGCCAAGCCTCCACGTTCTCCACAACGTCTATTTTTGGTCAAGCACGTGCAGAATAGCTTAGGAATATTCTCCAGGAATGTCGCCAAGACCTGGTCAAGCTCGTTATACCTGCGAGATAGTATAATACATAAGTAAACAATCGTCAGTACGAGGATCCTTAAAGTGATCCATGATCCTGATCCTGAAGCTCTTCTGAGGATCACCACCTGTCACAGAAGTGAGAATCACTAGTTAGGATAACGAATAAGGATCACTAATTGTTAGAAAATCCTCCCCTAACAATTGCCCCCAAAATATAAGGAGTGAAATTGTAAAATTAGCGAGTTATGTTTTCTTGATCTTATCCGCAACAAACTAACGGATATATAGCCGTTAAAATAGAACTAGCCGTTGCGATGATGATGTCACGGAAGTGACAATCCTGTAGAATCATAATTATAAATAGAGATATAGATAGGATCATTATGCATTCAAATTCGAAAGAAACTCCCTTTAAATTCTCAGTCGACGATCAATCAGGTATTTCTTCCTCCTCTTTCTTCCTCTCTTACTATGTTTTTCTTTCTTTATCTCCATCACTTCGAAAATGCTGCTTCGAAGTTCTCCGGCCAAGGATCACAAAAGGATAGCCCTTTGAAGAGTCAAAAGATCATCAAAGACTCAGTGAACGAGAGGTGTTGCTTTAACGATGCACAAGTAGATAACATCCGTCATCGTTTTCCGGCGAATGCCCTTTTCAGACTCTTCGATCCAACTGCCCTGAGCGACTATGTTTCAGAAACATGGGTTGTCTTTCCAGTTACTCCATTTGCCATAGGATACACCTATCCTTTCCCGGAATTCACACAATCCTTCTTTTCCTTGACCGGCATATCTTACATTCAAGCCATGCCAATGATTTGGAGGGTTTTACATACCCTGGAGAGGATCATCGAGCAGGAAGGCGTTGATTTAGGAATGTCAGAACTGGCGGAACTATATGATCTTACTACCTTCGGTTCCCACCGTTATTTGTTCAAACGAAAACCCGGTGCAGATCATCCTCTTCTCAAAGTCACCAAAAACGACAAAGATTGGAAACGTCGCTTCTTCTTTGTAAGAAGGGATACCATTTCAGATGGAGAGCATTTACCAAGAACATGGTCCACCCATGGTAGGCCGGAGGATCCTGAGAAGGATCACCAAGTAGTCTGGTTTTTATAAGGATTACTGACCCCTTTTGTCTTGTGTCTTGCAGCCATCTCTGTTTCACATCTCATCACAACACCCGCAACCAGGGAAAGACTTGCTGCTTTCTGGGGACTCGATCCTGAAACTAGAACTTTCAAAACAACAACCCAAGATTCTCAGGAGGTATCCTCAGGCTCTGTCACCATGTCAAGTAAGTATCCTTGTTCAAAATTTAAATAAATAGTAAAACGTAAATTAAGAAGAGATACTTATCTTGTTTTGGCTGTGTAGGTGCTGGAAAATCTACCAAAGCTGCTTCAAGGTTCAGTGTCACCGATCTCACCACTGTCAAATCCTCCAAAAGAAAGATCCCTACTAGCCCAACAGCCTCAATCCCCAAGGCACCCCTCAAAGGAAAGGGAATCAAGAAGAGAAAGACCTCCGAGGCTGAGGATTTGCAGGGTCTGCCCTTAATTCGCCACCAGTTTCTCGAGTACTTCAATGATGTAAAGATCATTGTCTCTGCTTGTATATCCTGTTGACATACCCTGATGATTTGAGGATCACTTAATCCTGACCTTAACCTTTTCTTTTGCAGAAATTTGCTGAGATTGAGGATTATGTGGGCCACGTTGAGGATCAAGATAAAAAGATTGCCGATCTCCAGCAGGTTGCTGTGCTCAAGGATCTTGCACTCGTTGATCTTCAGAAGGAACTCCAGGATACCAAACAGAAAATGGCTAAGGTGCTGGTTAATTTTGACTATGAAAGGCAGGAGATCACAGATGATGCCAAAGTCTCTGCCGCCATAGCAATGTACAAAACCAAGCTTCAAATGGCCCTGGAGGCTCAGGATCCTGCCTTTGACAAAAGTAGCTGGGAAATTGAAGAATGGAGGGCAAGGCTGGCTGAATTGGGTGATGAAGAGGAGTCTGGAGAGATCTTGACAATCGAGGCTGGAAGCAAGGATGAAGCTGGTGAGGCAAGTGGAGCCGGAGGTGGTGATGCAGGGAAGGTTTAGGATGCATGGTTGGGCGATGATGGACATTTCTAGACGTAGCCGGAGCCCAATTTTTAAATCTGATAGTAGTTTTTTTTGGTGATGGTATTTTTTGTTGAACAATGATGGGTTGTACTGAACAATAGGTTTTCAGGATTAAGGGTCATGTATGATCCTTTGGACAATAGGCAGGATTGCAATTGGTGGAGGGATCCTCTGTTTGGGGGATGAAGCCATTGTGATCCTGCCGCCTTTATATTCCTGCACTATCTTTGAACTTATTATCGTGGACACCCTTTACCTACCCCAGCGGACGGGCCACGTTTTGCTGGTAGATGCCCGGGTAGGTAATTTTGACAACCTTTAAGGGTTAGTCTTTTGTTTATAAATAAAAACTTAACCTTTTGCCGCTTATCTCGTGTTATTATCCTTTTCAATATGTTACTTTCCAACTGTTGTAATGTTCATTCTGTTTATAATTATCAAGCCTTGAAAATTATTCAAAAAGCTTAGGATATGATCAGGATCACATATCCCATAACCGATAAGTTCTAAAAAGTGATACGGTTTAAGAATCACAAGTTCAGTTGTCAAGTACAAGGGTCATTCAAATAAATAATGAATTGAATTAGAAATAGTTAAGGATCATACCTGAGGATCCAAGTTAGGATCCTAACCTTAATAAGGATAATTATAAGATAAACCTTAGAACAAAGTAAGGATCAAGGATCCCTAGTTGCCTATCTTCAAGAACCTGCAATAGAGCATCACTTGGGACTAAGCCAACATAAGATAAGAATTAGCAACTGGGGACAAGCCCAAGGATAACTGGGGACAAGCCCAAGGATAACTGGGGACAAGCCCAAGGATCGTATGTAAACTGGAGTATGGCCCTAACTGGCGACTATCCAAACTTAGTGACATGAAGATGCCAAAACCTTTGCTAACGTGAAAACGTTAGAAACCTTAGCTAACGTGAAAACGTTAGAAACCTTATGAACGGATGTATGGTACGTCTACCATTATACGTAGGATCCTAAGCATAGCCAGAACAATGGAATTATCAGCCCCTAGAACGAGTACTGGTCCCAAAGCCTTGAACTACACCAGGATCATCGTGCGCTACAGGCGGAATCTGGGGACAAGCCCGAATAACTGGGGTTAAACCCAAAAGACGGATTGCTTCTGTGGATAACCAGCGTTATGCTAAGGATACCTGAACTTTCAAAACTTAAACTCACGTGAGAGATGGATAAAGGATACATGATCCTTATCCTTATAAGAGAAAATAATGAAATGAAATAGCTCAAGTTTAGGATATTACCTAAGTAAGGATCACCGATACTTTGAGGATCCTTTAAGGATATCCCTATCATGAGGATCATCTATGCCATGAGGATCCTACTCACATGAAATATTTCTTCAAATGGACAGCATTCCAAGCTCTTGGTAGCAAATCACCTTCCATGGTTAGCAATCTATATGCCCCCTTTCCTGCTTCAGCTTCAATCAAATAAGGGCCTTCCCATTTTGGAGCCAACTTTCCATCCGCAGGATTGGTGGTATTCGGAAATGCTTTCCTTAATACCATATCTCCAACTTGAAACCTTCTGATCCTGACATTTTTGTTGTAAGCACCAGCCATTCTTTGTTGATAACTGGCCATCCTTATCCTAGCCATATCCCTGATTTCTTCAATAGTATCCAGGTCTTGAGCCAAGTTTTCATCATTTTCCTCAGGATCACGGGTACTTGTTCTTGCAGTTGGAACCACCATTTCTGTCGGGATCACTGATTCTGCCCCAAATACCAAAGAGAATGGTGTTTGACCAGTAGCATTCTTGGGGGTTGTCCTATCAGCCCAAAGCACATAGGGTAGTTCTTCTGCCCATTTCCCTTTCTTGGATCCAAGCTTTTTCTTTAAATTGTTGATGATGATCTTGTTGGATGATTCTGCCTGACCATTAGCTTGTGGGTGGACTGGTGTTGATGCTATCATCCTAATCCCCCAGCTGTCACAAAAGTTAGTGGTTCTGCCCCCAATAAATTGGGAACCATTATCACATATAATCTCAGAAGGAATTCCAAATCTAGTTATAATATTTCTTTTAATGAAGGATATAACTTCCTTTTCTCTGACTTGGGCAAAAGCTTCGGCCTCTATCCACTTGGAGAAGTAATCAGTCATAGCAAGCATGAATACTTTTCCACCAGGTGCCTTAGGGAACTTACCAACTATATCCATACCCCATCTCATAAATGGCCAAGAGGAGGATATAGGGTGCAATAATTCAGCTGGTTGATGAAGGATATTGCTGTGTCTCTGGCAAGGATCACATTTCTTAGCATACTCCACAGCATCTCTTTTCATGGTTGGCCAGTAGTACCCTGTCCTCAGGATCCTTGAGAATAATGCCCTGCCCCCAGTGTGGTTTCCACAGTCTCCTTCATGGAAGTCTTTTAAAACTTCTTGGACTTCAGGATCCTCAATGCATCTCAAGTATGGTCCTGCAAGAGATCGTCTATACAACATACTATTTATAATTGTAAATTGAGATACCTTAGATTTGAAAGCCCTAGGGTTTTCTCTTGTAGGAATCTCTCCATGTTGTAAGTATCTCATAATTGGTGAGATCCATGATCCTGATCCTGAATGGGATTGAGTATCCTCACTAGGGATCATTGCAGAATCACTTCCTATCTCCATAGCCACATGATCCTCAATAGCCGGGTTCAGGATATGGATAATAGGGATCTTGATATCCTCCGGGATCTTCAAGGATGATCCTAAATTAGCAAATGCATCAGCTTCTGTATTTTCTTCCCTTGGTACCTGTGACAAACTAAAGGAAACAAAAGAGAGTGCCAAACTTTTGACTATCTCTAAATATTTGGTTAGCTTTTCACCTTTAACAGCATAGGATCCATTAAAGTGGTTTGTAATTAACAAAGAATCTACATGTACCTCAAGATACCTGATCCCCATATGCTTAGCAATTTGCAAACCAGCAATTAAGGCTTCATATTCAGCCTCATTGTTGGTGGTTTGGAACTCACAAGCTATAGAGTGGGGTATTATGTCCCCCTGTGGCGATTTTAGTAGTATTCCAAGCCCTGTGCCTTTGACATTTGAGGATCCATCAGTGTAGAGTATCCAAGGATCCTTGGTCTCTTCTAGCTGCTGGACTTCTAATTCAGCTTCTTCTTGTAAACCACTACTGAAATCTGCCACAAAGTCAGCTAGTGCTTGGGATTTGATGGCTGTCCTGGGCTCATATCTTATATCATATGCACTTAGCTTCACTGCCCACTTAGCCATCCTTCCTGACATTTCTGGTTTCCTGAGAACATTCTTAATTGGAAAATTAGTTTTAACGATAATAATATGAGTCTCAAAATAATGTCTTAGCTTAGTAGATGCCATTATTAATGCAAGAATAAGTTTTTCAAGGTATGAATACCTGGATTTGGCATCAAGTAAACTTTTACTTACATAATAGACAGGATATTGTGTACCTTCATGATCCTTAACAAGGACCGCACTTACTGCTTTTGAGGATACTGCAAGATACAAGGATAGCACATCGCCTTTTTCTGGCTTCATTAAGGCTGGGGCTGAGGATAGGTAATCTTTGAGGGCTCTTAAAGCATTTTCATGCTTCTCAGGCCACTCAAATTTCTTGTTCTTCCTTAGGATATCATAGAATTCTTTGCATTTCTCTGAGGATTTGGATATAAATCTGTTCAAAGCTGCTATCCTGCCTGTTAGCCTTTGAACATCCTTAGCATTGGCCGGGGATTTGATGTTCACTATTGCTTTGATCTGTTCCGGGCTAGCTTCAATGCCTCTCTTTGTCACCATGTATCCTAAGAATTTACCTGCTTTAACACCAAAATGACATTTTGAAGGATTAAGCTTCATATTATATTTGTCAAGGATATCAAATGCTTCCTCCAAATCCTTTAGGTGATCCTCAGCTCTTATGGATTTTACCACCATATCATCTATGTAAACCTCCATAGTTTGTCCGATTTGATCCTTGAACATCATATTCACCAGCCTTTGATACGTTACACCTGCATTCCTCAATCCGAACGGCATAGCAATATAGCAATATATACCAGTTGGAGTCATGAAGGCTGTATCCTCTTGGTCGGATGGTTCCATTTGGATTTGTTGAAATCCAGATGAAGCATCCATAAAAGTTAACAGTTCATGACCCGTGGTTGCATCCACCATGGAGTCAATGTGGGGTAAAGGGAAAGGATCCTTGGGACATGCCTTATTTAGATCGGTAAAATCGACACATACCCTCCACTTTCCGTTTTTCTTTTGAACAACAACCACATTGGCCAACCATCTTGGATACTTGACCTCTCTAATCATACCTGCCCGGAGCAATTTCTCTACCTCTTCCTGGATAATGGCATTCCTTTCCGGTGTAAACTTCCTTCTCCTTTGATGGATTGGTTTGAAGGATCTGTCAATGCCGAGTTTGTGAGTGATAACATCTCTGGATATACCAGTCATATCTTCGTGTTTCCATGCAAATGTAGTCTTTCTCCTTTTGAGGAAGGATACGAGGTCTTCTTTCATTTCGCTAAGGATCCCTGATCCGATATAGATTTTGGATTCAGGATCATCAGGATCCATGAGGATTTCTACCACATCCTGCTCTCTTGCCTCCAAGACATCCCTTGGAGGATACTTTGATTGCTATTGCTCCCTTGACTTCGAGGCTGGTTTCATCGATGAAGTATAGCAATTCTTAGCCTCCTGCTGATCACTATCAATCTTCACTATTCCCCAAGGACTAGGGAGCTTCACACATTGATGGTAAGTAGATGGGACTGCCTTCATATTGTGTATCCAAGGCCTACCAAGGATCACATTACAACAAGATAAACAGTCAATAACACAAAACTTTTGGTAAGAATGTAAGCCTTCGATATATATTGGGAGTTTAATGTCCCCCAGGGTATTCTTAGTTTCGCCACTAAATCCTACAAGCACAGAGGATCTTGGTATGATATCTGATTCAGGGATACCCATCTTCTTCAGAACATCAAGCTGGATAATGTTCACTGAACTTCCTCCGTCTATAAGGATCCTGCGAACAAAATGGTTAGAAATAAAAAGAGTAATAACTAAACCATCGTGATGAGGATCCTGGATATCCACACGATCGTCCTCATCAAAGGTTATGACTTTCCCTTCCGAGACACTTGATGTTCGAACAGGTCTTTCTCCATTGTCCATTTTAGTTTCTTTTGCATGCCTCTTAGCTGCTGAGAAGGATGTGCCGCAAATGTCTGATCCTCCAGAAATGAAGTTTATCACTTGTGCGTCCGCTAGAGGGGCCGGAGCTTTCTCAGGGATCCTTTCATGATCCTGAGTCTTTGACCTTTTTCTTCCCAACAATTCCTTTAGATGCCCTTTGCTCAACAAGTATCCAATCTCCTTTCTTAGGGCAATGCATTCTTCTGTGAGATGCCCAAAATCTTCATGGTATGCACACCACTTTGATTTATCCTTAGTTGCAGCTGGCCTATCATTTTTTCTGGGCCATCTAGCTTTATCACCTAAACCCTGCATCGCAAGGATTAGTTCATTGCTGTCAACAGAAAAACAATATTCAGAGATTGGAGGATAATCCTCATCATCCTCTTCCTGATCAATAGCATGCACATTCTGGTTATCGGATCTGTTGTAGGATTTGAACTTGTTGTTCCTGAACGAGGATCCTTGCTTATCCTGCTTTGAGGATCCTATTAACCTCTCCTGGATCCTCTTGTCATCCTCTAGTCGGATGTACCTAAGGGCCCGGGTTCTTACCTCATCTAAGTTCCTGCATGGTGTCATAACAAGATCATAATAAAATAACGAATCCCTAAGCAATCCCATTTTGAAGGCCTCAACAGCCGTGGCTATATCTAAGTTAGGGATGTCTAAGGATTCTTTACTGAATTTGGTGATATAATCCCTTAATGATTCATTATGACCCTGGGTTATCCTATATAAATCACTAGTTAATCGTTCAAATTTTCTACTACAGGAAAACTGATTATTAAACAAGTTGACTAGGTTAGCAAATGAGGTAATAGAATAGGGAGGAAGACTTAGCAGCCATTTGAGAGCTGATCCAGTAAGAGTGGATCCGAATCCTTTGCACAGGCATGCTTCCTTTAACCTTTCTGGGATTGGATTGATCTCCATCCTCTCCCTGTATTGTGCTATGTGTTCTTCAGGATCTGTTGAGCCATCATACAGTTTCATTGTAGGCACATGGAACCTCTTGGGTATCTCAGCATCACAGATTGGTGGTGCAAAACGAGATATCTTATGGCTCCCATCTGCAATCTCTGGGATAGGTTTGACTACTCCCGGGACACTTGATATCATATCCTTTAGCTTTTGCAATTCTCTGGCCATGGCATGATTGATACCTGGATCCTGCATAAGACCTTGGTTAGTAGTATAAGAATTGTTAAAAGTGTTACCTCCCATTGGATTCAAGTTAGGAAGAATGGATGTTAATCCATATTGTTGAGGCTCTGGAATGATCGAGGGACCAGCAGAAGCATTAGTCTGCATTGGAATAAAATCTCCCTGATGGACATCTGAACTTCCTGTTTGCAAACTCCTTAAGGATCCTGGCATCTGGAAGGATCCCTGGAACTGGGATGATCCTGGAACGAAAGAGGATCCTTGAACCTGGGATGATCCTGGAATGAAGGAGGATCCTTGAACCTGGGATGATCCTGGAACGAAAGAGGATCCTTGAACCTGGGATGATCCTGGAATGAAGGAGGATCCTTGAACCTGGGATGATCCTGGAACGAAAGAGGATCCTTGAACCTGGGATGATCCTGGAATGAAGGAGGATCCTTGAACCTGGGATGATCCTGGAACGAAAGAGGATCCTTGAACCTGGGATGATCCTGGAATGAAGGAGGATCCTTGAACCTGGGATGATCCTGGAACGAAAGAGGATCCTTGAACCTGGGATGATCCTAGAATGAAGGAGGATCCTTGAACCTGGCACTCCTGAACCCGTGAGGAATCCCATATGCTGAGGATAGGATCCCGCTGGCTGGAAATGTGAACCTAATGCCTGGCTCATTGTTGTTATTCCGTAGTGCACTCCTTTTGGTCCACCCACATATTGAATGTCTGGAACCACTGATGGCTGAGAAGTAATCACCGGAGTATCAAAATTCAGCGATCTGGGCATCAGTGGGGAACGATCCTCTGCCGTTTTCTTCTGTTTCTTAATTTCGTCAATCTCCCGGAGGATCCTTTCGTTGGTTTTATCCTGCTCTTGTGCATGATTCCTCATCTGCAAAATCAAGGCATAGAGATCATTAGTAGTAGGATTAGTTGAAACAGAAGAAGTAGGTGGTTTTGAGAAAATGGGAGTTGGTTTCTTCGCAGCATTCTCAGTATTCTTCTGGGATCCAGAAGGTGGTGGAGGCAAAGGAGGAACGCCTTGTGAAGAAGTGAATGAGGGCATCAAGTTTGAAGCATTCTTCACTGAGGAAGCCATTTGCTTGGTTGTAGTAAACCGAAATGAGCACAGAAATGCGTATTTTTCTAAGGACAAAGCACCAATTGCCCCACGGTGGGCGCCAAACTGTTTTGGTCAAAAAATCAGATGAGGATATTGCAACCAAACTCTAGATTACGGGGTATGATGCTTAAAATGTGTAACAATTATGAGGATCACTTTAGTGTAAAATTGCACAAACAACACAAGGGTTTATACGGGGAAAAAGCCCTTGATCAAGAGTTGATCTCCGGCACAAAAAACCCCGGGTGATGGAAACTACCGATCACCAAGCTCAAATAAATGAATTAATGTTTACAACTTCGGATAGTAACGAGCTAGGTACAAGGATCACTACGGTGGAATGTGTAAAAAGTGTATGAAATTGCTAAGTGTTTGAACGAGAGCTTGTATGAGCGTTTGTACGAGTGTGTGTAACTGCAAAAATTACTAAGTGTTTTCTACTAGCTCGTTACTCCCTTTTAAAATAGAAATAACCACCTAAACTAACTATCCGACTTTCGTGCCAAGCCTCCACGTTCTCCACAACGTCTATTTTTGGTCAAGCACGTGCATAATAGCTTAGGAATATTCTCCAGGAATGTCGCCAAGACCTGGTCAAGCTCGTTATACCTGCGAGATAGTATAATACATAAGTAAACAATCGTCAGTACGAGGATCCTTAAAGTGATCCACGATCCTGATCCTGAAGCTCTTCTGAGGATCACCACCTGTCACAGAAGTGAGAATCACTAGTTAGGATAACGAATAAGGATCACTAATTGTTAGAAAATCCTCCCCTAACAGCTGCTAAGTCTTCCCCCTTACTCTATTACTTCATTTGCTAATTTAGTTAACTTGTTCAATAGTTAATTCTCTTGTAGTAGAAAGTTTGAACGATTAACTAGTGATCTATATAGGGTAACACAAGGTCAAAATGAATCACTTAGAGATTATATCACTAAGTTTAGTAAAGAATCCTTAGACATTCCCAATTTGGATATAGCTCACGGCTGTTGAAGCCTTTAAAATGGGATTGCTTAGGGATTCATTGTTCTATGATGATCTTGTTATGACACCTTGCAGGAATCTTGATGAAGTAAGGACTAGGGCCCTTAGGTTCATCCGCCTAGAGGATGACAAAAGGATTCAGGACAGATTGACAGGATCCTCCAAACAGGATAAGCAAGGATCCTACTTCAGGAACAACAAATCCAAGTCTTATAACAGATCAGATAATCAGAATGTGCACGCAGTGGGACAAGAAGAAGAGGATGATGAGAATTATCCTCCTATTTCTGAATATTGTTTCTCTGTTGATAACAATGAACTAATCCTTGCAATGCAGAATCTAGGTGAGAAAGCTAGGTGGCCAAGGAAAAGTGATAAACCAGCTGCTACAAAGGATAAATCCAAGTGGTGTGCGTATCATGAGGATTTTGGGCATCTCACTGAAGAGTGTATTGCACTTAGAAAGGAGATTGGTTATTTATTGAGCAATGGGCATTTAAAGGAACTCTTGGGACGAAAGAAGTCAAGAACCCAGGATCCTGAAAGGATCCCGGAAAGGGCTCCTGCTCCTCCGGCAGATGCACAAGTCATAAATTTCATATCGGGTGGATCAGACATTTGTGGTACATCCTTCTCAGCAGCAAAAAGACATGCTAAGGAAACCAAGATGGATAATGGAGACAGACCCGTCAGGACCTCCGTTGTCACCCAGGATAAAGTCATTACTTTTGATGAGGATGATCGTGTTGACATCCAGGATCCTCACCATGACGGTCTCGTAATTACTTTGTTTATTTCTAACCACCTTGTTCGCAGGATCCTTATAGATGGAGGAAGCTCTGTGAACATCATTCAGCTGGATGTTCTCAAGAAAATGAATATCCCAGAATCCGATATTATCCCGAGATCCTCAGTACTTGTGGGATTTAGTGGAGAAACAAAGAATACATTGGGGGACATCAAACTCCCAATCTATATTGAAGGATTGCATTCTTATCAAAAGTTTTGTGTTATTGATTGCTTATCGTGTTGTAACGTTATCCTTGGCAGGCCATGGATACATGATATGAAGGCAGTTCCATCCACCTACCATCATTGTGTAAAGCTTCCAAGTCCATGGGGAGTGGTGAAAATTGAGAGTGATCAACAGGAGGCTAAGAATTGCTATACCTCATCAATAAAACCAGCCTCAAGACCAAGGGAGCAATAGCAATTAAAGTATCCTTCAAGAGACGTCTTGGAGGTAAGCGAACAGGATTTGAAAGAAATCCTCATGGATCCTGATGATCCTGAATCAAAGATCTTCATAGGGCCAGGGATCCTTAGCGATATTGAACAAGAGCTAGTATCCTTTCTCAAAAGAAGGAAGACCACCTTTTCCTGGAAACATGAAGACATGACATGTATATCTAAGGATATAATTACTCACAAACTTGGCATTGACAGGTCATTCAAGCCAATTCATCAAAAGAGAAGGAAGTTTGCACCTGAAAGAAATGCCATTATCCAGGAAGAGGTAGATAAGCTACTTCGAGCAGGTATGATTAGAGAGGTTAAGTATCCAAGATGGTTAGCCAATGTGGTTGTTGTTCCAAAGAAAAATGGAAAGTGGAGGGTATGTGTCGATTTTACAGATTTAAACAAGGCATGTCCCAAGGATCCTTTCCCATTACCCCACATTGACTCCATGGTGGATGCTACCGCGGGTCATGAGTTGTTAACTTTTATGGATGCTTCATCTGGATTTCAACAAATTCAGATGGAACCATCCGATCAAGAGGATACAGCCTTTATGACCCCAACTGGTATATACTGTTGATGACATGGTGGTTAAGTCCAAAAGAGCTGAGGATCACCTTAAAGACTTGAAGGAAGCATTCAATATCCTTGATAAATTTAATATGAAACGAAATCCTTCTAAGTGTCATTTTGGTGTAAAGGCAGGTAAATTCTTAGGATATATGGTAACAAAGAGGGGCATTGAAGCAAGTCCAGAGCAAATTAAGGCTATTGTGAATATCAAATATCCTGCCAATGCTAAGGAGGTGCAAAGGTTGACTGGCAGGATCGCAGCCTTGAACAAATTCATATCCAAATCCTTAGAAAATTGTAAGGAGTTCTATGACATCCTGAGGAAAAACAAGAAATTTGAATGGACTGAGAAGCATGAAAGTGCCCTTAAAGCTCTTAAAGATTACATATCCTCAGCCCCAGCTTTAATGAAACAAGAAAAGGGAGATGTGTTATCCTTATATTTGGCGGTATCCTCAAAAGCAGTAAGTGCGGTCCTTGTTAAGGATCACCAAGGTACACAACATCCTGTTTATTATGTAAGTAAGAGCTTACTTGATACTGAATCCAGGTATTCACATTTAGAAAAACTTATCCTTGCATTAATTATGACATCTACTAAATTGAGACATTATTTTGAGACCTATGCCATTATTGTTAAAACTAATTTCCCAATTAAGAATGTTCTCAGGAAACCTGAAATGTCAGGAAGGATGGCTAAGTGGGCAGTGAAGTTGAGTGCATATGATATAAGATATGAGCCTAGGACAGCCATTAAATCCCAAGCATTAGCTGACTTTGTGGCAGATTTCAGTAGTGATTTGCAAAAGGAAGCTGAACTAGAAGTCCAACAGCTTGAAGAAACCAAGGATCCTTGGATACTGTTTACTGATGGATCCTCCAATGTGAATGGAAAGGGCTTGGGATACTACTAAAATCGCCACAGGGGGACATAATACCCCACTCCATAGCTTGTGAATTTCAAACTACCAACAATGAGGCTGAATATGAAGCCTTGATAGCTGGTTTGCAAATTGCAAAGCATATGAGTATTAGGTATCTTGAGGTACATGTAGATTCTCTATTGATCACTAATCACTTTAATGGATCCTATGCAGTTAAAGGTGAAAAACTAATCAAATATTTGGAGATAGTCAAAGAATTGACACTCTCTTTTGTATCCTTTAGTTTGACACAGGTACCAAGGGAAGAGAATGCAGAAGCTGATGCATTAGCCAATCTAGGATCATCTTTGAAAATTCCTGAGGATATTGAGATCCCTATTATCCATATCCTGACCCCTGCTATCAAGGATCATGTAAATATGGAGATAGGAGAAGATTCTGCAATTATCCCTAGTGATGATACCCAATCCCATTCAGGATCATGGATACTTCCAATCATGAGATACATACAACATGGAGAAATCCCTACAGGAGAAAACCCAAGGGCTTTTAAAATTAAGGTATCTCAATTTACAATATTAAATAATATGTTGTATAAACGATCTCTTGCAGGACCATATTTGAGATGCATTGAGGATCCTGAAATTCAAGAAGTCCTAAAGGATTTCCATGAAGGAGATTGTGGAAACCACACTGGGGGCAGGGCATTATTCTTAAGGATCCTGAGAACAGGATACTATTGGCCCACTATGAAGAAGGACGCTGTGGAATATGCCAAGAAGTGTGATCCTTGTCAGAGGCATAGTAATATCCTTCACCAACCAGCTGAGCTCTTGCATCCTATATCCTCTTCTTGGCCATTCATGAGATGGGGAATGGATATAGTTGGAAAGCTTCCTAAGGCACCAGGTGGAAAAGTATTCATGTTTGCTATGACTGATTACTTTTCTAAGTGGATAGAGGCTAAAGCCTTTGCTCAAGTCAGAGAAAAGGAAGTTATATCCTTTATTAAAAGGAATATTATTACTAGATTTGGCATCCCTTCTGAAATTATTTGTGATAATAGATCCCAATTTATTGGGAATAGAACCACTAACTTTTGTGACAGTTGCGGAATTAAGATGATAACATTAACACCAGTCCATCCACAAGCTAATGGTCAGGCAGAATCATCCACCAAGATCATCATCAACAACTTGAAGAAGAAGCTTGGATCCAAGAAAGGAAAATGGGCAGAAGAACTACCTTATGTGCTGTGGGCTGATAGAACAACTCCCAAGAATGCTACAGGCCAAACTCCATTTTCTTTGGTATTGGGGGCAGAGTCAGTGATCCCTACAGAGATGGTGGTTCCAACTGCTAGAACAAGCGTTCGTGATCCTGAAGAAAATGCTGAAAACTTGATTCAAGACTTGGATACTATAGAAGAAATCAGGGATTTAGCAAGGATAAGGATGGCCAGTTATCAACAAAGGATGGCTGGATCTTACAACAAAAATGTAAGGCTCAGGAAATTTCAAGTTGGGGATATGGTATTAAGGAAAGCATTTCAAAACACCACCAATCCTGCTGATGGAAAGCTAGCACCAAAGTGGGAAGGACCCTATTTTATTGAAGCTGAAGCAGGAAAGGGGCATATCGATTGCTAACAATGGAGGGTGATTTGCTACCTAGAGCTTGGAATGCTGTCCATTTGAAGAAATATTTCATGTGATCATGATCCATGATCCTTACCAGACAAGTATCCTTGAAGGATCCCCGCTGATAGATGATCCTCTTTCTGGTAACATTCCAATCTTAAACTATTTCATTCTTTTTATTCTTATGATGATAAGGATCCTGCGTCCTTTTTCCTCCTTTTACTTGATTTCTGAGTTTTGAAGGTTCAGGCATCCATAACTAAGCATTGAGTATCCACAGAAGTATCCAGTTATCTTTTGGGCTAGTCCCCAGTCTGGGCCTGTCCCCAGTTTCGCCAGTAGCGCACGATGATCCTGGTATAGTTCATGGCAATGGGACCAGTACCCGCTTTAGGGGCTGACAATTTCGTTGTACTGGCTATATTCAGGATCCTACGTATAATGGTAGACGTACCATACATCCGTTCCTAAGGTTTCTAAGGTTTTCACGTTAGCTAAGGTTTTGGCATTTTCATGTCACTAAGTTTGGATAGTCGCCAGTAAGGGCCATACTCCAGTTTACATACGATCCTTTGGGCTTGTCCCCAGTTATCCTTTGGGCTTGTCCCCAGTTATCCTTTGGGCTTGTCCCCAGTCACTAACATTCATCTTATGATGGCTCAATTCCAAGCAATATCCTATTTCAGGGTTGTGAAGATAAATGGCCAAAGATTCTCGACCCTTACTTTCAACTAAGGTTTGTATCTTGGGTTATCCTAATTTTAAGTGTTGAAGGATAGGATCCTAACTTGGGTTCTCCGGTATGATCCTAAACTGTTTTGATTTTATTCATTATGTGTTTGAGTGACACTTATCCTTTGACAACTGGAATTATGATCCTTAAATTATTTTTAGGTGATCCTTGATCATATCCTTAATTCTTAAGGGATATTTTTTAAATTTTTCTTTACTTGATAAGTTTAAACGACATGGACATCACAATAAATTGAAAAATAAAATAACAATAAGGATAACAACACAGGATATAGCCAAAAAGTTAAAGTCATTTTATTCACAAAAGTTTAAACCCTTTTAAGGTTGTCAAAATTGCCAACCCACGCTTCTACCAGCAAAACGTGGCCCGTCCACATGGGTTGGCAAAGGGTGTCCATTGTTTGTAGGTCTAACGAATGCAGGAAATTAAAGACGGCAGGATCACAATGGCTTCATCCCCCAAACAGAGGATCCCTCCACCATTTGTAATCCTACCTATTGTTCAAAGGATCATCCATGATCCTCAACCCTAATTACTATTGTTCAAATACAGACCAACCATTGTTTACCAAAACACCATCAAAACAAAAAACCATAACCAAACTAAAAAATGGGCTCCGGCTACGTCTAGAAATGTCCATCATCACCGATTGTTGCAGCCTATACCTTCGCTGCACTACCATCTCCAGCTCCACTAGCTTCACCACCATGATCCTTGCCACTGCCTCCAGCCTCAATTGCCAGGACCTCCTCAGCCTCATCCTCGTCATCCAGTTCAGCCAGCCTAGCCTTCCAGCCTTCCACATCCCAGTTGCTCCTGTCAAAGGCAGGATCCTGAGCTTCTTGAGCCATTTGTAGCTTAGTCTTGTACATGGCTATGGCGGCGGAGACTTTGGCGTCCTCTGTGATCTCCTGCTTTTCATAATCAAAATTGATTAGAATCTTGGCCGTTTCAGTTTTGGCATCTTTGAGATCCTTTTGGAGGTCAGCAATCTTGAGATCTTTAAGCAATGCGACTTGTTGGAGGTCAGCAATCTTCTTGTCCTGCTCCTCGACATGCCCAACATAATCTTCAATCTCAGCAAATTTCTGCAAAGAAGAAAAAGAATAGTTTAGGAACAAGTGATCCTCAAATAGGCTGGATACCTAAAGCAGGGATAAGGATCCTTACCTCATTGAAGTACTCAAGGAACTGGTGGCGGATCAAAGGTAGACCTTGCAGATCCTCAGCTTCGGAGGCTTTTCTTTTCTTGCCACCCCTTCCTTTAGCGGGTGCCTTGGGAATAGAAGCAGTTGGGCTAGCAGGAAGCTTCTTCTTGGAGGATCGTACGGTGTCAAGCTCAGTGACACTAAATTTGGAGGCAGATCTTGATGATTTTCCAGCGCCTACACACCCAAAACAGATAAGTGTCCTTATTCTATTCATATATAACTATTTATTTAAACATTTGAATATAAAAAGAACAGGATACTTACTTGACATGGTGACAGAGCCTGAGGATACCTCTTGTGAGTCCTAGGTGATTGTCTTGAATGTTCTGGTTTCAGGATCAAGCTTTCTAAAGGCAGCAAGTCTCCCCTTGGTGGCAGCTGAAGGAATAATGTGCGAGAATGTGATAGCTGCACAAAAAGAAGCAAAAGCATATTAGTAAGCATTATCAGAATGAGCTTACTTAGTGATCCTTCTAAGGATCCTCCTATCCTACCATGAATGCTCCATTATTTCGGCAAATTCTGGCCATCCGGGATAGAGTCCCTTCTGACGAAGAAGAACCGCCGTTTCCAGTTGATATCGTTTTTAGTAGCTCTAAAGATGGGATGTTCTTTTCCGGGTTTACGCTTGAATAGATATCGATGGAATTCAAATGTGGTAAGGTCATACATCTCGGCTAATTCTGACATTCCCAAGTCAATTCCTTCTTGCTCAATGATCCTTTCAAGGGTATACAAGACCCTCCAGATCATTGACATGGCTTGAATATAGGAGATGCCGGTGAGGGAGAAAAAGGATTGGGTAAAGTCTGGGAAGGGATACGAATATCCTATTGTGAAGGGTGTGACTGGGAAGGCTACCCAAGTTTCAGAGACATAATCGCTTAAAACGGTGGGAACAAATGGTTTGAAAACAGTATTTGCCGGAAAACAGTGGCGAATTCTATCTATTTGTGGATCAGAGAAACAACATATTTCTTTCACCGAATCTTCCAGGATACCTTGGCTCTTGAGAGGACTTTCCTTCTTATGATCCTTGGCTGGTGAGGATTTTAGCATCACCTTGATTTGAAGAAGGTAAAGAAAGATGAACGGAGAAAGAAAACGTAAAGAAGGAAGAGAAAGAGGATTACCTGTTTGATCTGCAGACTTAAATTTAAAGGGAGTCTCTCTCTTGAATTTAAATGTGAATTGATCCTATCTCTAACTTCTATTTATAATGATGATTTGCAGGTTTGTCGCTTCAGTGACGTCATGATCGTAACGGCTAGTCCGCTTATAACGGTTAGTTATCCGTTAGTTTGCTACGGATAAGATTGACAAAATATAACTCATTTATTTACATATTTACTCCTTATATTTTGGGGGCAATTGTTAGGGGTGGATTTCTAAATGACCAGTGATCCTTATTTGCTGTTGGATCCAGTGATCCTCAATTCTGTCTGAAGTAGTGATCCTCAGAAATGTTGCAGGATCAGGATCAGGATCATGGATAACTATAAGGATCCCATTACTAACGATTGTCTATTTTGAATTCGTAAATGTTTTGCAGGAATATCAACTTGGACTGAGTCTTGGCGACATTCCTGGAGAATATTCTTATTGTATTCCGCACGTGCTTGGTCAGAAATGGACGTTGTGGAGTCGTGGAAGACTTGCACCTTTTGCGGAATGTTAGTTAGGCTTGATATTTTCTATTCGTAAAGGGGTAGCGAGCTATATTAATGACACTTAGCTATTTTTGGCTATACACATACACACGCATACTGATACAACCGCTCTCACTGGCTCTCGACAAACACTTAGCATTTTTCACACATTTCTACACGTTACACTATAGTGATTCTTGTACTTAGCTCGCTATCATCCGAAGTTGTAACACATTATTTGTTTAATTTGAGTTGGTGATCGGTAGTTTCCATCACCCGGGGTTTTTTTGTGCCGGAGATCAACTCTTGATCAAGGGCTTTTTCCCCGTATAAATCTTCGTGTCATTTGTTCATTACACTTCATAGTGATCCTTATTATTGTTCATCAATTCAAGCATCATACCTCACAACAGAAAGTTTGGTTACATTGTCATTGCTTGATTTTTGACCAAAACAAATAGGTAGGATAATAGGTGGTGGAGGGATCCTCTGTTTGGGGGATGGAGCCACTTGTTATCCTGCCATCTTTTATTTCCTGCATATGAAAGACCTATTAACAATGGACACCCTTTACCTACCCCAGCGGACGGGCCACGTATTGCTGGTAGATGCTTGGGGTAGGTAATTTTGACAACCTTTGAAGGGTTTAACTTTTTGTGAATAAATAAAATCTTAACTTTTTGGCTATTTCCCGTGTTGTTATCCTTGTGAATACTTTACTTTTCAATTGTTGTGATATATATTTTGTCTGAATTTATTAACTAAAGAGGAAAAATTTAATAAATATCCTCAAAAAGTTTAGGATATGATCAAGGATCACATATCCTATAGTTGACAGGTTATGAAAAGTACTGTAGTTTAAGGATCATAAGTTCAGTTGTTAAAGGATAAGGGTCACTTAGATAAATAATGAAAAAAATCAAAATGATCAAGGCTCATACCTGAGAATCCAAGTTAGGATCCTAACCTTTAACACTTACAATCAGGATAACCAAAAGACAAACCTTAGTAGAAGGTAAGGATCAAGGATCCTTAGTCGTTTAGCTTCAAAAACCTGAAATAGGATACAACTTGGGACTAAGCCAATATAAGATAAAAGTTAGTAACTGGGGACAAGCCCAACAATTCTGGGGACAAGCCCAATATACTGGGGACGAGCCCAAAGATAACTGGGGACAAGCCTAAGGACAACTGGGGACAAGCCCAAGGACAACTGGGGACAAGCCCAAGGATAACTGGGGACAAGCCCAAGGATCGCGTGTAAACTGGAGTATGGCCCTCACTGGCGACTATCCAAACTTAGTGACATGAAAATGCCAATACCTTAGCTAACGTGAAAACGTTAGAAACCTTAGGAACGGATGTATAGTACGTCTACCATTATACGTAGGATCCTAAATATAGCCAGTACAATGAAATTGTCAGCCCCTAAAGCGAGTACTGGTCCCATTGCCATGAACTATATCAAGATCATTGTGCGCTACTAGCGAAACTGGGGACAGGCCCAAACTAGGGTCAAGCCCAAATAACTGGGGTCAAGCCCAAATAACTGGCTACTTCTGTGGATACTCAATCCTTTGTTAAGGATACCTGAACCTTCAAAACTCAGAATCAAGTGGAAGGTGGATAAAGGATGCAGGATCCTTATCCTTACATAAGATAATTAAAGAATGAAATAGTTTGAGATTGGAATATTACCAGAATGAGGATCATCTGTCCTGTAAAGATCCTTCAAGGATACTTGTTAGGTAAGAATCATGGGTCCTTATTACATGAAGTATTTCTTCAAGTGTACAGCATTCCAAGCTCTTGGTAGCAAATCACCTTCCATTGTTAGCAATCGATATGCCCCCTTTCCTGCCTCAGCTTCGATCAAGTAAGGGCCTTCCCACTTTGGTGCCAACTTTCCATCAGCAGGATTGGTGGTATTCTGAAATGCTTTCCTTAACACCATATCACCAACTTGGAATTTCCTGATCCTGACATTTTTGTTGTAAGCTCCAGCCATCCTTTGTTGATAACTGGCCATCGTTATCCTTACCAAATCCCTGAGTTCTTCTATAGTATCCAAATCTTGAACCAAGTTTTCAGTATTTTCTTCAGGATCACGAATGCTTGTTCTTGCAGTAGGAACCACCATCTCTATAGGGATCACTGATTCTGCCCCAAATACCAAAGAAAATGGAGTTTGGCCAGTGGCATTCTTGGGAGTTGTCCTATCAGCCCATAGTGCATAAAGTAGTTCTTCCGCCCACTTTCCTTTCTTGGATCCAAGCTTCTTCTTCAAATTGTTGATGATGATCTTGTTGGATGATTCTGCCTGACCATTAGCTTGTGGGTGGACTGGTGTTGATGTTATCATCTTAATCTCCCAACTATCACAAAAGTTAGTAGTTCTACTCCCAATAAATTGGGATCCATTATCACAAACAATTTCAGAAGGGATACCAAATATAGTAATAATGTTTCTTTTAATAAAGGATATAACTTCCTTTTCTCTGACTTGAGCAAAGGCTTCAGCCACTATCCACTTGGAGAAGTAATCAGTCATAGCAAGCGTGAATACTTTTCCACCAGGTGCCTTAGGAAGCTTACCAACTATATCAATTCCCCATCTCATGAATGGCCATGAAGAGGATATAGGATGCAAAAGCTCTGCTGGTCGATGAAGGATATTACTATGTCACTGACAAGGATCACACTTCTTGGCATATTCGACAGCATCCTTTTTCATAGTAGGCTAATAGTATCTTGTCCTCAGGATCCTTGAGAATAATGCCCTGCCCCTAGTGTAGTTTCCACAATCTCCTTCATGGAAATCCTTTAGGACTTCTTAGATTTCAGGATCCTCAATGCATCTTAGATATGGTCCTGCAAGAGATCGTTTATACAACATATTATTCAATATTGTAAATTGAGAAACGTTGATTTTGAAAGCCCTAGGGTTTTCTCCTGTAGGAATTTCTCCGTGTTGTATGTATCTCATGATTGGAAGGATCCATGATCCTGAATGAGATTGAGTATCATCAGTAGGGACGATAGCAGAATCCTCTCCTATCTCCATGGCTATATGATCCTCAATAGCAGGAGTCAGGATATGGATAATAGGGATCTTAATATCCTCCGGGATCTTCAAGGATGATCCTAGATTAGCTAATGCATCAGCCTCTGCATTCTCTTCCCTTGGTACCTATGCCAATTCTTTGACTATCTCTAAATATTTGATTAGCTTTTCACCTTTAACAACATAGGATCCATTAAAGTGATTAGTAATTAATAGTGAATCTACATGTACCTCAAGATACCTGATCCTCATATGCTTAGAAATTTGCAAACCAGCTATCAAGGCTTCATATTCAGCCTCATTATTGGTAGTTTGAAATTCACAAGCTATGGAGTGGGGTATTATGTCCGCCTGTGGCGATTTTAGTAGTATTCTAAGCCCTGTTCCTTTAACATTAGAAGCACCATCAGAAAAGAGTATCCAAGGATCCTTAGTTTCTTCTAGCTGTTGGACCTCTAACTCAGCTTCCTTTTGCAAGTCACTACTAAAATCTGCCACAAAGTCAGCTAAGGCTTGGGATTTGATGGCAGTCCTTGGTTCATATCTTATATCATAAGCACTAAGCTTCACTGCCCAGTTAGCCATCCTTCCTAACATTTCAGGTTTCCTGAGAACATTCTTAATTGGGAAATTAGTTTTGACAATAATGGCATGAGTTTCAAAATAATGTCTCAATTTAGTAGATGCTATAATTAATGCAAGGATAAGTTTTTCTAAATGTGAATACCTGGATTCAGCATCAAGCAAACTCTTACTTACATAATAGACATGATGTTGTGTACCTTCGTGATCCTTAACAAGGACCGCACTTACTGCTTTAGAGGATACCGCCAAATACAAGGATAATATATCTCCTTTTTCTGGTTTCATCAAGGCAGGGGCTGAGGATAGGTAATCCTTAAGAGCTTTGAGTGCAGTTTCATGCTTCTCAGTCCATTCAAATTTCTTGTACTTCCTCAGGATGTCATAGAATTCCTTGCACTTTTCTGAGGATTTGGATATGAACCTGTTCAAGGCTGCGATCCTGCCTGTCAATCTTTGCACATCCTTGGCACTAGCAGGAGATTTGATATTCACAATAGCCTTGATCTGCTCTGGACTTGCTTCAATGCCCCTCTTTGTCACCATATAACCTAGGAATTTACCTGCTTTAACACCAAAATGACACTTGGAAGGATTCAGTTTCATATTAAATTTATCAAGGATATTGAATGCTTCCTCCAAGTCTTTGAGGTGATGCTCAGCTTTCTTGGACTTAACCACCATGTCATCTATATAGACTTCCATAGTGTGTCCAATTTGTTCCTTGAACATCATATTGACTAGCCTTTGATAAGTAGCACCTGCATTCCTTAGTCCGAATGGCATAGCAATATAACAATATATACCATTTGGGGTCATAAAGGTTGTGTCCTCTTGATCAGATGGTTCCATCTGAATTTGTTGAAATCCAGATGAAGCATCCATAAAAGTCAACAACTCATGACCCGCGGTAGCATCCACCATGGAGTCAATGTGGGGTAATGGGAAAGGATCCTTGGGACATGCCTTGTTTAAATCAGTAAAATCGACACATACCCTCCACTTTCCATTTTTCTTTTGAACAACAACCACATTGGCTAACCACCTTGGATACTTAACCTCTCTTATCATACCTGCCCGAAGTAGTTTATCTACCTCCTCTTGGATAATAGCATTCCTTTCAGGTGCAAACTTCCTTCTTTTTTGATGAATAGGCTTGAATAACCTGTCAATGCCAAGCTTATGAGTAATTATATCCTTAGATATACCTGTCATATCCTCATGCTTCCAGACAAAGGTAGATTTCCTTCTTTTTAGGAAGGATACTAAATCCTGTTCAATGTCGCTAAGGATCCCTAATCCTATGAAGATCTTGGATTCAGGATCATGAGGATCCATGTGGATTTCTTTTACATCCTGCTCTCTTGCCTCCAAGACATCTCTTGAAGGATACTTTAATTGCTATTGCTCCCTTGGTCTTGAGGCTGCTTCATTGATGAGATATAGCAATTCTTTGCTTCTTGTTGATCACTCTCAATTTTCACCACTCCCCATGGACTAGGAAGCTTTACGCATTGATGATATGTGGATGGGACTGCCTTCATATCATGTATCCATGGCCTGCCAAGGATAACATTACAACAAGATAAGCAATCTATAACACAAAACTTTTGAAAAGAATGGAGTCCTTCAATATAGATGGGGAGTTTGATGTACCTCAATGTATTTTTGGTTTCCCCACTAAATCCCACAAGTACTGAGGTTCTTGGGACAATGTCTGATTCAGGGATATTCATCTTCTTGAGGAAATCAAGTTGGATGATGTTTACTGAGATTCCTCCATCTATCAGGATCCTGCGAACAAAATGGTTAGAAATAAATAGAGTAATAACAAGACCATCATGATGAGGATCCTGAACATCCAGACGATCATCCTCATCAAAAGTTATGATCTTATCCTTGGTAACAGTTGAGGTCCGGATGGGTCTGTCTCCATTATCCATCTTGGTTTCCTTGGCATGTATTTTGGCTGCTGAAAAGGAAGTACCACAAATTTCTGATCCACCGGATATGAAGTTTATAACTTGTGCATCTGCTGGAGGAGCAGGACCCCTCTCCGGGATCCTTTTAGGATCCTGGATCCTTGACTTCTTTCGTCCCAAAAGCTCCTTCAAATGCCCCTTGCTTAACAAGTAACCAATTTCCTTTCTAAGTGCAATACACTCTTCAGTGAGATGCCCAAAATCCTCTTGATATGCAGACCACTTGGACTTATCCTTTGTAGCAGCTGGTTTATCACTTTTCCTTGGCCACCTAGCTTGCTCACCTAGATTTTGCATTGTAAGAATTAGTTCATTGTTATCAACAGAAAAACAATATTCAGAAATTGGAGGATAATCCTCATCATCCTTTTCCTGTTCCACTGCATGCACGTTCTGGTTATCAGTTTTGTTGTAGGGCTTTGATTTGTTGTTCCTGAAGTAGGATCCTTGCTTTTCCTGTTTTGAGGATCCTGTTAGTCTTTCCTGGGTCCTTTCTCTAATTGGATGAATCTAAGGGCCCTGGTTCTTACTTCATCAAGATTCCTGCAAGGGGTCATGACAAGATCATCATAGAACAGTGAATCCCTAAGCAAACCCATTTTAAAGGCTTCTACAGCCGTAGCTATATCCAGATTAGGGATATCTAAGGATTCTTTACTAAACTTAGTGATGTAATCTCTAAGTGATTCATTTTGACCTTGTGTTACCCTATAAAGATCACTAGTTAATCGTTCAAATTTTCTACTACAAGAGAATTGACTATTAAACAAATTAACTAGATTAGCAAATGAAGTAATTGAGTAAGGGGGAAGACTTAGCAGCCATTTAAGAGCAGATCCTGTGAGTGTGGATCCAAATCCCTTGCATAGACATGCTTCTTTTAACCTCTCAGGAATTGGATTGATCACCATCCTCTCCCTGTATTGAGCTACATGCTCCTCTGGATCCGTTGAACCATCATACAGCTTCATGGTTGGTATCTGGAATCTTTAGGGTATCTCAGCATCACAAATAGGTGGTGCAAAGCGAGATATCCTATGGCTACCATCTGCAATTTCAGGAATGGGTTTAACCACTCCTGGCACGCTGGATATCATATCCTTAAGCTTCTGTAACTCCCTAGCCATAGCCTGATTGATACCTGTATCCTGCATAGAGCCATGGTTAGTGTTATATGAATTGTTCAAAGTATTACCTCCCATGGGATTCATGTTTGGAATTCCAGATGTGAATCCATGTTGACGGGGTTCCGGTATGACTGAAGGACCAGAGGAAGCAATGGTCTGCATTGGTATGAAGTCTCCTTGATGAACATCCGAACTTGGAGGCTGTATACTTCTTAAGGATCCTTGATCCTGAAAGATGTTGGATCCTTGAACCTGAGAGGATCATTGAACCTGAAAAGATCCTTGGGGCTGAGAGGATCCTTGAACTTGAAAGGATCCTGGAACCAGAGAGAATCTTTGGACCTGGGAGGATCCTTGAACCTGGGAGGATCCTTGAACCTGGGAGAATCCTTGAATCGTGTGCATTCCCAAGTATCCTCCTGTGCTGACGAAGGATCCTTGATGCTGAAAAGAGGATCCCGATGGCTGAGAATAGGATCCTTGAGGTTGGAAGTGGGAGCCAAATGCCTGACTCAGAGTTGTTGTTCCATAACGCCTTTCTGATGGACCACTTCGATACTGGATGCCCAGAACTGCCGATTGTAGGGTAGTTACAATTGGAGTGTCAAAATTTAATGACCTTGGCATCAGAGGAGAGTGATCCTCCACTGATTTCTTCTGTTTCATGATATCACCAATCTCTTGGAGGATCCTTTCGTTGGTTTTGTCCTGCTCTTGCATACGATCTCTCATCTGCAAGATTAGAGTAAAAAGATCATTAGTAGTAGGATTAGATGAAACAGAAGAAGTTGGTGGTTTTGGGAAAATGGGGGTTTGTCTCTTCGCAGCATTTTCAGCATTCTTTTGGGATCCAGAAGGTGGTGGAGGCAAAGGTGGAACGCCTTGGGAAGAACAGATTGCCGGCATTGAACTTGAAGTGTTCTTCGCTGAGGAAGCCATCTACTTGGTTGTAACGAACCAAAATGACCACAAAATATGAATCTTCTTAGGAATGAAGCACCAATTGCCCCACGGTGGGCGCCAAACTGTTTTGGTCAAAAATCAAGCTAACATAATGCAACCAAACTTTCTGTTGTGAGGTGTGATGCTTGGATCAATGAACAATATTAAGGATCACTCAGAAATGTATTGAACAAATGACACGATGATTTATACGAGGAAAAAGCCCTTGATCAAGAGTTGATCTCCGGCATAAAAAACCTCGGGTGATGGAAACTACCGATCACCAACTCAAATTAAACAAAAAATGTATTACAACTTTGGATGATAGCGAGCTTGTTACAAGGATCACTAGAGTGTAATGTGCAAAAGAGAGTGTAATTGCCAAGTAAACTGTCAAGAGCTGATGAGAGCAGTTACGAGTGTCTGTGTTTAGCCAAAAATAGCCAATTAAACTAATCTAGCTCGCTATCCCCTTTTAAATTTAGAAAATATCTAAAGTAACTAACTATCCGCATTTCGTGCAAGTCTTCCACGACCTCCATAACGTCCATTTCAGTCATGCACGTGCAGAATAAATAGAGAATATGCTCCAGGAGTATCGCCAAGACCAAGTCCAAGCTCGTACTCCTGCAAAACAACATCAAATTCAAAGCAGACAATCGTTAGTGCAAGGATCACTATGATGATCCATGATCCTGATCCTACAATACTTTCTGAGGATCACTAATTCAAACAGAACTGAGGATCCCTAAGCCCGGCAGTAATTGAGGATCACTGATCATTGGAAAATCCTCCCCTAACACCTGGGACTTAGCTTCCCTCGTTTAATGAATCTTACCACTCCTTTCCAATGAGAGACTTTTAATAATACTTTATCTCCTACTTGAAATTCCAATGGTTTGCGTCGGTTATCAGCATAGCTCTTCTGTCGATCACGTGCTGCTTTTAGTCGTTCCTTGACTTGAATTATCTTGTCGGTTGTTTCTTGTACTATCTCAGGTCCAGATAGTTGTTTTCCCCAATTTCTGTCCAATAGACTGGGGTTCGGCACTTTCGTCCATAAAGTACTTCGAATGGTGCAGCATTGATACTTGTGTGATAACTATTATTATAAGAAAATTCTATTAAAGGTAAGTGATCGTCCCAATTGTCCGTCTGTTTGAGGATGATAAGTTGTGCTCAGTTTTAACTTGGTCCCCATGGCTTTTTGGAAACTTGACAAAAAATGAGAGGTAAAACGGCTATCTCTATCAGAAACAATTGATAAGGGAATTCCATGTAATGAAACAATTTCATTTACATACAATTTAGCTAGCTGTTCCATGCTGAAAGTTTCTTTCATTGGTAGGAAATGAGCTGACTTGGTTAGTCTATCTACAATCACCCAGATTGTATCATTACCTTTCCTTGTTTTGGGTAATTTAGTAATAAAATCCATTGTTATTAATTCTCATTTCCACACTGGCATTTCTAACTATTGCAATAGACCTGAGGGTTTCTGGTGTTCAGCTTTAACTTGTGAATAAGTTAAACATTTAGAAACATAGGCTGCTATGTCTTTCTTCATTCCTATCCACCAGAAATTCTTTCTTAAATTCTGGTACATTTTATCATTTCCTGGATGCATCGTATACTTAGACTTATAGGCTTCTTCTAATATACAATGACGTAGGTTCCCTAATTTAGGTATCCACATTCTCTTTTTACGGAATCTCCAAATTCCATCCGTTCCTTGTTCTAATTCCTTAATCATACCTTTTAGTTTTTCAGTATCTTCCTTGATTACTGATTCTTGTGCTTTTCTTATCTGATCATTTAAATCTACTTGCAGATTTAATTTAAGAGAACGTACCCTTTTTGGCTTTTCATGATACTTTCGACTTAAAGCATTTGCCACTACATTTGCTTTTCCTTCATGATACTGGATATCACAGTCATAATCACTTAGCATCTCCATCCATCGTCTTTGTCTCATATTCAACTCCTTCTGCCCGAAAACATACCTTAAACTCTTATGATCACTGAATATGGTAAACTTACTACCATAAAGGTAATGTCTCCAAATCTTAAGGGCAAAAATTATAGCTCCTAACTCTAGATCATGGATTGAATAATTTTCTTCATGATTCTTAAGTTGTGTAGATGCGTAAGCTATAACCTTTTGACGTTGCATTAATACACATCCATAACCTAACTTAGAAGCGTCACAATAGACTACAAAGTCTTCAGTTCCTTCTGGTAATGCTAATATGGGTGTGTTAGTTAATCTTTGCTTAAGAATTCTAAAAGCTTCTTCATGTTTTGGTCCCCATTCAAACTTAATGGATTTACAGGTTAACTTAGTTAAAGGAATGGCTATTCTAGAAAAATCTCGAATAAATCTTCTATAATAACCGGCCAATCCTAGGAAACTTCTAATCTCGGTTGGTGACTCAGGTGTTTTCCATTTAGTAATCGCCTCGATCTTTGTGGGATCCACATGAATTCCTTCATGATTCACTAAATGTCCAAGAAACTGTACCTGTTCTAACCAAAACTCGCACTTTGAAAATTTAGCATAAAGCTTTTGCTTTCTTAATAGACTTAAAAGTGCGTGCAAATGCTTTGCATGATCCTCTTTACTCTTAGAGTAAATTAGAATATCATCTATGAAGACGATTATGAATTTATCCAAATATGTCTTACTTATTCGGTTCATCATGTCCATAAATGCGGCTGGGGCATTGGTTAAACCAAATGGCATGACAGTAAATTCATAATGACCATACCTTGCTCTGAAGGCAGTCTTAGGAATGTCCTCTTCCTGTACCTTTAATTGATGATATCCTGACCTTAAATTGATTTTAGAGAAAAATCGAGCTCCTTGCAGTTGATCGAACAGATCATCGATTCTCGGTAATGGGTACCGATTCTTAATCGTGACTTTGTTCAATTCACAGTAGTCAATGCACATACGCATTGATCCGTCCTTCTTTTTAACGAACAGTATCGGCGCTCCCCATGGTGATGAACTTGGCTGTATGAATCCTTTTTCCAGCAATTCATCTAATTTCTTTAGTTCCTGCATTTCGGCGGGTACCAAACGGTAAGGTGCTTTGGCAATTGGTGCTGTTCCTGGTAGCAGGTGAATTCTGAATTCAACTTCTCTGTCTGGTGGTAATCCTGGTAATTCTTCTGGAAAGACATCTGAAAACTGGGACACTACTGGAATGTATTTTAGTTCTTTTCCTTTAGTGTTAGTGATTACGGAAATCAAATACACTATAGAACCTTTTCTTATATAACTTGTAGTTTTCATCACAGAGATGAATTTTATGGACCTAGAGGGCTTATCTCCTTTAATTGTGATCATTTTATCTCTTGGTGAATTTACTTGGATTGACTTTTGATCACATAAAATACTGGCTTTATTGGCTATTAACCAATCCATTCCTAATACAACATCAAATCCCGTAAGATTCATGGGATACAGGTTTGCCATAAACTTATGATTTAAAATTTCTATTCTTGCTCCCTGCAATATTTCAGAAATCCTAACAGTTTCTCCATTAGCTGTCTCTACTAGACATTCTTGTGGTAGTTTAGTTAATGACTGATTTAGCAGTTTGCAAAACGAAGTATTAATAAAACTTTGGTTTGTACCAGAGTCAAATAATACCTTAGCAAATACATCATTAACTAAAAACATACCAGCTATCACGTTTGGAATCATCTTGGCTTCATCTGCAGTCAGAACAAA
This sequence comes from Helianthus tuberosus, assembly GCA_030545235.1. Classification (NCBI taxonomy): domain Eukaryota; kingdom Viridiplantae; phylum Streptophyta; class Magnoliopsida; order Asterales; family Asteraceae; genus Helianthus; species Helianthus tuberosus. Next base: position 63,960,608 of record CM060425.1, read on the forward strand.
TGCTCTAGCATTTTTAATATTCCTGTTGTTCCCGGCTGGAGTCAATTTCGGACAGTTTGTCTTAATGTGACCTTTTTCTCCACAATTGTAACATAACCCATTACCGGATTTTCTCCTGCAATCTTCTTCCTTGTGTCCTGGCATCTTGCAGAAATTGCAAAAAATGGAGCATTTTCCCGAATGCTTTTTCTTGCAGACCTTGCAGAATGGTACAGAGGTAGAACCCATATTCCTACGATTGTAAATCCCCGAACGGAACTTCTTCTCTAGTACGGATTAATTCATTTGTCAAGGTATTTGCTAGTTCAACAACTTCTTCTATAGTTTGAGGTCTAGCTGCCTTGACTACGTGTTTAATGTAGGATCGAATTCGGACCTAAACGAGTCGCTTAGAAGAGTTTATCTCAGTTTGAACGGCGGAAACAGACCAACCGAGTACAATTCAGCGAGAATTCAATTTAATATGTTGATTTTATTAATCTGAATGACGTTTACAATCGAATCAACACTTCGGCAGCACTTCGTGGCTCACCGGAAGAACACACCTAGAACTATATGTTGATTCCACCCCAAATGACCTATTTATAAGGTTTCTGATTCCACTCCAAATGACACGATGTCATTTCGGGTGGAATCAGCATGTTACTTTCGGGTGGAATCAGAATGTAACATTTCGGGTGGAATCAGAAAATTACATTAGGAGTGGAATCAGAAAGTTAACTTTCGAGTGGAATCAGAAAATTAACTTTCGAGTGGAATCACTCCTAAATGTTCTGATTCTTGGATTCCATGCTCTATTCTATCTATCTCTAAACAAGACTCGATGTAAGACGAAGACGACAGATGTGTGCACCAACAGACTCCCCCTCAGATGTTGACGAGTCTCACATGTCGAGTCTTTGCATCTTCAATCTTGATCAGTCTTTGAGCTTCACTCTTTCACTCAGCATTAACAGACTCCCCCTTGCAATGTGCTGGCATTTCGTTAGTTCTTCAGCATCATCTGCTTCAGGATCGTAATCTTGCTGTCTCTTTCTGAGATTGTTCCAAGATCGAAATCTGGCTCTCATCCAGCTTAGGATCATCAATCCAGCTCATACTTAAACATGCATAAAGTCACTCTACCTAAAAGTAAATTTCACGCATTTAACAATTCAATGTATGCACTAATACTGACTCTCCCTCAAAAATAACTCAATAAACTTGATGAATCATTTTAAAATTTAATCATTTTTCTTTTCAAAACACATTTTCCCAAACCATTTGTTCATCATGTCTAGCACTTGGAATTTTGAAATTTAGCTATTCAACACCAGTTGTCGAAAATCTTTTTGAATTTTTCAAAAATTTATGCTAAAACACACTGAAAATCTTTTTGAATTTTTGAATGTAAAGAAATGCAGTAAAGAAATATTTACAGACAATATTTTTATGAGTTTGTGTAAGAGGATCATATTAGATTTTGACAAGTCACAAGTACCGTTGAGCTTAGTTACACATTAAGAATTAAACAATTCACTTAGATTGCCAATATACTGATCCACTTAAATTTTCACACAAATTTCAACTGATTCAGGATATGAGTTAGGTATTTTAAGAACTTAAACTCATTCATGTGTCCCACCTCTTGAATATACTCCCGTATCCAGATCCCAATATTCAGTCTTACAGGTGAGTATACCACATATGATATCTGTAAGGGGTTAATAAATTATGAAGAATCATGAGAGCTCAGGTCAGAACTACCGTTCAGCAGAGAGATCATGACTCGACTTTTGGGTATGTCCCCTTTAGAGGATCTTTTGCATTACAACAGCAGCGACTATCAATTTTATTGTTTCATCAGCTTGCTGAGGGCGATGCTATGTTTCAAGCATTTGCAGCAAGCATTATCCGAGGACTAGGTCAGAACTTCCATTCAGCAGAAGTCCCGGGATAATACCCCAGATATCACTGAGCATAAAGACCTAGTATCTCAGAAAGAGGGACCTTTCAAATGAGATTTCAGGGGTTACCTATATATCCAAGTAGTGTTCCCCACGAAATAAGCAAGTTTGAAATTTAGTTTATATCCCGAAAAAGTTTACTAAATGTGTAAAAACCTATCGGCATATCATCAGTGAGACTGTTTAACGCTATTTAAACATTACAATTCTTTAGCATACTGTGACTGTCTACTGATGTACTATCATTTCCTCTTCTTTGACACTAAAACTCATTTTTGATTTTATCATGTTTTTTCCTTTTTCAATTTTTCTAATGTTTTTGGATTTTCTAAAAATTTTCTACTCCCCCTAAAATGCAAACACATTAAAGGAAATTTGAAAACAAACTGTACAAAAACTTGACAACCGATATCAAATCGCCTCAAATCGCCATCCACTAGGCATAAACAATCAGAACTCCCCCTTTCACAAAACTATTTTCTCATAATGATTTCAAAACACTTAAGTTTGTTTTAACCAAAATGATTTTTCCGGAAAATAAGTTTTGTTGGTTTTACCACTTGTAAAGTTAGGGATATGGTTCATCATCTTGTCAGTTTTCATCAAATGTAGTAAATCAAGTACAATTTAATGTCCCTGATTCACTGTTTGCAATCAAGCAACCTCTAAACCACTTGTAAAACACACAATACCACTTGTAGGTATGACTAACCAATACCAACTGTAGGAATGTTACGTCTACATGCATCATTTTACCAACCAGAATGCCGATTCCTGCTTCGCACTTACCAACCTGGAAGCTCCGGCAATTAACACTTAACCTGTAAAAACTAAACACATTTAAAAATCTTTCACAAAATCTATTTTAACAAGAATGATGCCGATTCCTGATCCACGATAAAAACTTGGGATCTCCGGCAAGTCAGGTTTTTCATTTAAACAGATTCACCCAAGCCTGACGGTCCTTGGGTTATTTTGAATTCTTGTTCAACAATGGTGGAAAATTTGCATCATCCATTGTTAGACCAGAATTCTCAATTTTTACCTCAACAACTGGCTCTTCTAGTTTTACCATACCGGAATCATTGCCTGAATGTGGCTTGTCTAGCTTTGATGAGCCAGATTCATCGCCGACATGTGGCTCCTTTGTTTTCGAAGAAACAGATTCATTACCACAAACTTTCTTCTTCTTCTTTCCCTCTTTCGTCCTCAGATTTGTATATGATGAATTCGTCTTGCTTGACTTTGTAATCGAGGGAGTCGATTCATCAGAACTCTTATTTTTAACAGATGAACACGAGGACAAAATCTTCTCCAGATACTCTCTGGCCTTCTTCCTCTTCTTCCTCAGTCTGTCTTTTTGCCCCTGAGAAAGCTTCACTTTCTTTTCTTGAACTTTAGGTTCTTGAACCTTCTGTTCTTTGGGCTTGACATTGACTGGATTCTTCACCTGCTTCTGAGATTCAGCCCTCGATCTTCTCATTGATCTCATTGAGCAATCTCTAGCAATGTGGCCTCTGATATTGCAGTTAAAGCATCTTCTTGTCTCATAATTCCAACTTTGGCAGTTAACAGCAATGTGTCCTTGATAACCACAATGGTAACACACTCTGTTATCGTACCAATCACCATTTTCAGTCCAAACATTTAGATCAAAGCACTGTTTGTCTTGGTGATATCCATCTCTCCTCTTGTAAGCTGGATTTGGCTTTAAAGCACTGTGGTCTGACCTGCACCACTTATTACCAACAATTTTTGAGTTTTGATTTTCTAATTTTTGTGATTTTTTATTTTTGTCAAAGTTTGTGACATTGTCACTTATTGGAACAGAATTGATCGGTTTTGGACAAGGGAACACAAATGAAGTCACAAAACCTTTCAATTTCTTTTCAAGCTCATCAATTTTGTTCCTTGAATTCTCAGCTTCATTTTCAAGCTGAGATATTCGTTCAAAATGAGACTTGATTGTTTTTTCGTTTTCAATTTTAATGTTTTCAAGAACAGATTTTCATTTTCCAAAACTTTTAACTGTTCTTGAAATTTTGTTTCATTTGCTTTCAAATTCTTGTTCTCAAGTTTTATCCAGAAATCTTCATCTTCTGAAGATTTCTTTTTGTTTTCAAAATCATGTTCTTTCTCTTTCAAAACCTTGTTTTCTAATGTCAAACTATTCAAATCATTTAACAGTTTGTCATTTTCATATTTCAACCTCTCACAATTTTCCTGCAAATCAAAAATCTGTTTATCAGCAAATTTCTTTTCATCTTTCATAACTGAAATCTCTTCAGTCTGTTCCTCTCCCACTTGAACACCTTTACTCTTGCTCTTCTTTAATATTGATTTTCCACTTTGACTTTTCTTCTTCTCAGCATTTCTCTCCATCTGTTCTTCAAGTTTCTTAATGAATTGACCAATTGTCAATTCAGAGTATTCTCCAGTTCTTTTTAAATCCAAAAGATATGTACCCCACTCTTGTTGAGGTAAGGCATTTGCTAATTTATCAACCCATTCATCTGAATTTTTCTTAATACCCTTCTCATACATTGAGCGAACAAGATGGCTATACCTCTCAATGATACTCTTTGTACTTTCTCCTGGATAACCTGAAAATGAATCAAATTCTTTCGTTAATACATTTATTCTATCAATTGTTTCTTTAGTCATATTAAAAAAAAATTATATCCATGATTCGAAACGAAGAATTTCTCAAACACGCTTTCTCTTGAACTGATTCACTTAGTCAAATCACCCAAAAACTCCCAACACAATCTGAAATACTTCCAAACTGTTTTAACCAACTTCAATGGGTCAAGACTTGAATCAAACAATACAATGATTGGGCCAAGCAACTTTAAAACAACCAAAAAACACATATGCCGAGAACTTTGACTAATAGACAAATGATTATGATTGGGCCGACAATAACTAAACATTCAATTAAAACAATTCATTCGGTGGTCTTGGGCATATAACAAAACCAGTCGACAACTACTTTATCAAAATCATTCTATTTGACCTCCAAGATTATAACCGACAATTCATGTGTTGATATTTTGATCAATGTGAATTGCAAACAGTAGCCGACAACTTCAATGAAAATTATTTTAACCAAGACTCATCACATGGGTTGTAATTCTTTATCAGATTCACATGCAAATCTTGGATGAAACAATCAAGTGACCAACTGACACACTAAAGTTGATAACAACACATGCAAACCACTTTTTCACTCTTCAACGATTGGACCCAATAATCCACTAACTGACTATTCTAATTGCAAAAAGACTATGATAGGGCCGCATATAAGAATCACGTGGACTAAATCAAATCTGTCTGACAACCCTTGATGATTAAACACTTGGATTAAAATCTCAAAAACCCTTAGGAGTGGAATCACTCGACAACTGTTCTGAGCGAAATCAGATTTAACCACAGGAGCGGAATCTCTTATATTATATCCAGGAGCGAAATTAGATCAAATCTAGGAGCGAAATCAAGCTGATGAGCGGAATCAACACAAACTAGCTGCTGACATCATCAAGTACACGAGTCACTATGAGCGAAATCTAAAAAATACAAAGATTTAGGTCAATTTTAGCTTTGAAACTTTCAAGGCTTTGTTAATTGCTAAATCCGAGCACACTGTGAAAGTTTGAACCGATTCTGACCGTAAAAAGTTTTAATTTTCGGAAAAGAATGGTGTAGAAACAGAATTATCGTCTGAATTGTGTAGAACTCTTCTTAACTGGCTCTGATACCAATTGTAGGATCGAATTCGGACCTAAACGAGTCGCTTAGAAGAGTTTATCTCAGTTTGAACGGCGGAAACAGACAAACCGAGTACAATTCAGCGAGAATTCAATTTAATATGTTGATTTTATTAATCTGAATGACGTTTACAATCGAATCAACACTTCGGCAGCACTTCGTGGCTCACCGGAAGAACACACCTAGAACTATATGTTGATTCCACCCCAAATGACCTATTTATAAGGTTTCTGATTCCACTCCAAATGACACGATGTCATTTCGGGTGGAATCAGCATGTTACTTTCAGGTGGAATCAGAATGTAACATTTCGGGTGGAATCAGAAAATTACATTAGGAGTGGAATCAGAAAGTTAACTTTCGAGTGGAATCAGAAAATTAACTTTCGAGTGGAATCACTCCTAAATGTTCTGATTCTTGGATTCCATGCTCTATTCTATCTATCTCTAAACAAGACTCGATGTAAGACGAAGACGACAGATGTGTGCACCAACATTTAATCTCTCTAATTAATCCCCAGATGTAACGGGAGATTAATACTAGTTCAGGTGATGCAAGGGTTGGCACTATTCTAGCATATTCAAAGAATGTGGTAGTATAACCCTTACTATCTACACCTGTCATCCTAAGGTTCAAAAACTTATTAGCTATCTGTTCCTTTTCAGTGGGAGGGCAGAATTTCCTTTCTACCATATTCTTAAATTCCTCCCATTCCATGTTGTATACCCTATCACTTCCTCTTGACTGGAGGATAGTGTTCCACCATTCTAAGACTGAGTTCTTAAATAGATTGGAAGCAAACATTATCTTGTCTTCTTCAACACACTTGCTTATTTTTAAAACAACCTCAGTTTTCTCTATCCAGCGTAAAGCTGCAATGGGTCCTTCATTGCCCGAGAATTCTATTGGTTTGCAGGACCATAATTCCTTGTAAGAACAACCGTAAGACACGGCTCTTCTTCTTTTGGGAATGGGCACTTGAAGTACCGGGCCATTGTTCACGTTGTGTTCTGGTTCAATTGGTCGCTTACTGCTATGTTTACTTTTATTATTCGCTTCTTGAATCGTTTGAATAATTAATGGCATTGTATCTATAATTCCTTGTGCCACTATGTGTTGAACGACACTATTATCCATTTGGTTTCCATTGTTATTGATGGTCGGATTCTCATTAACCACGTTAATGTTACTCTGGTTATCGTTATTCAGATTTCCTTGATTTCCTTCGTCGGCCATTTGAATTTTAAACATCTACCCCATATTAATATCACAAAATAATATTTAATATAGTCAATCACATGACACGCATTTTTTCCAAAAACGTCGATCATTGCGACTTTTACTTTATTCATATACTATTATGCATCTATTACACACTAGTACTGAAATAAAAATTACAATACCAACTGAAATAGAATTACACTAATAGTAATATGCATCCGTACACAGATATTTTATTTTATTTTTATTTTATTATTATTGTTTTGGTCAAAAAATCTGATGAGGATATTGCAACCAAACTCTTTGTTTAGGGGAATGATGCTTTAAATATGTAACATCAATGAGGATCACTTCAATGTAGAATGCACAAACAACACAAGGATTTATACGGGGAAAAAGCCCTTGATCAAGAGTTGATCTCCGGCACAAAAAACCCTGGGTGATGGAAACTACCGATCACCAAGCTCTAATAAATGATTAAATGTTTACAACTTCGGATAGTAACGAGCTAGGTACAAGGATCACTACAGTGAAATGTGTAAAAAGTGTATGAAATTGCTAAGTGTTTGAACGAGAGCTTGTATGAGCGTTTGTACGAGTGTGTGTAACTGAGAAATGACCAAGTGTGTTCTACTAGCTCGTTACTCCCTTTTTAAAATAGAAATAACCACCTAAACTAACTATCCGACTTTCGTGCCAAGCCTCCACGTTCTCCATAACGTCTATTTTTGGTCAAGCACGTGCAGAATAGTTTAGGAATATTCTCCAGGAATGTCGCCTAGACTTGGTCAAGCTCAATATACCTGCGAGATGCTACAAAACATAAGTAAACAATCGTCAGTACGAGGATCCTTGAAGTGATCCATGATCCTGATCCTAAAGCCCTTCTGAGGATCACCACCTGTCACAGAAGTAAGGATCACTAATTAGGATAACGAATAAGGATCACTAATTGTTAGAAAATCCTCCCCTAACAATTGCCCCCAAAATATAAGGAGTGAAATTGTAAAATTTGCGAGTTATGTTTTCTTGATCTTATCCGTAACAAACTAACGGATATATAGCCGTTAAAATAGAACTAGCCGTTGCGATGATGATGTCACGGAAGTGACAATCCTGCAGAATCATAATTAAAAATAGAGATATAGATAGGATCATTATGCATTCAAATTCGAAAGAAACTCCCTTTAAATTCTCAGTCGACGATCAATCAGGTATTTCTTTCTCCTCTTTCTTCCTCTCTTACTCTGTTTTTCTTCTTTATCTCCGTCACTTCGAGAATGTTGCTCCGAAGTTCCCCGGCCAAGGATCACAAAAAGGATAGCCCCTTGAAAAGTCAGAAGATCATCAAGGACTCAGTGAACGAGAGGTGTTGCTTTAACGATGCACAAATAGATAGCATCCGTCACCGTTTTCCGGCGAATGTCTTTTTCAAACCTTTCGATCCAACTGCCCTGAGCGACTATGTTTCAGAAACATGGGTTGCCTTTCCAGTTACTCCATTTGCTATAGGGTACACCTATCCTTTCCCGGAATTCACACAATCCTTCTTTTCCCTTACCGGCATATCTTACATTCAAGCCATGCCGATGATTTGGAGGGTTTTATACACCTTAGAGAGGATCATCGAGCAGGAAGGCGTTGATTTAGGAATGTCAGAACTGGCGGAACTGTATGATCTTACTACCTTTGGATCCCACCGTTATTTGCTCAAACGTAAACCCAGTGCAGATCATCCTCTTCTCAAAGTCACCAAAAACGACAAAGATTGGAAGCGTCGCTTCTTCTTTGTAAGAAGGGATACCATTTCAGATGGAGAACACTTACCAAGAACATGGTCCACCCATGGTAGGCGGGAGGATCCTGGGAAGGATCACCAGATGGTCATGTTTTTGTAATAGGATCACTAACCCCTTCTTTGTCTTGTGTCATGCAGCCATCTCTGTTTCACATCTCATCACAACACCCGCAACCAGGGAAAGACTTGCTGCTTTCTGGGGACTCGACCCCGAGACTAGAACTTTCAAGACAATAACCCAAGATTCACAGGAGGTATCCTCAGGCTCTGTCACAATGTCAAGTAAGTATCCTTGTTTAAGATTTAAATAAATAGTTAAATGTATATTAGAAAAGACACTTATCTTGTTTTGGTTGTGTAGGTGCTGGAAAATCTGCCAAAGCTGCTTCAAGGTTCAGTGTCACCGATCTCACCACTGTCAAATCCTCCAAAAGAAAGGTCCCTACTAGCCCGACAGCCTCAATCCCCAAGGCACCCCTCAAAGGGAAGGGAATCAAAAAGAGAAAGACTTCCGAGGCTGAGGATTTGCAGGGTCTGCCCTTAATTCGCCACCAGTTCCTCGAGTACTTCAATGATGTAAGGATCACTGTCTCTGCTTGTATATCCTGCTGATCTAAGGATCACTTCCTCTTGAACTGCTTTATCCTTTTCTCTTGCAGAAATTTGCGGAGATCGAGGATTACGTCGGCCATGTTGAGGATCAAGATAAGAAGATTGCCGACCTCCAGCAGACTGCTGTGCTCAAGGATCTTGCACTTGCTGATCTTCAGAAGGAACTCCAGGATACCAAGAAGAAGATGGCTAAGGTGTTGGTTAACTTTGACTATGAAAGGCAGGAGATCACAGATGATGCTAAAGTTTCTGCCGCCACAGCAATGTACAAAACCAAGCTTCAAATGGCCTTGGAAGCTCAGGATCCTGCCTTTGACAAAAGTAGCTGGGAAATTGAAGAATGGAAGGCAAGGCTGGCTGAATTGGGATATGAAGAGGAGGCTGAGGAGATTCTGGCAATTGAGGCTAGTGGCAGCGGGTTGAAGGATAAAGCTGAGGATGCAGCGGCTGGTGGTGATGATGATGCAGCGAAGGTGTGAGCTGCAAAAATGGGCGATGATGGAAATTTCTAGACGTGGCCGGAGCCCATTTTTTATGGTTTGGTAGTTTTTTGATTGTTGATGTTTTTGAACAATGGTGGGTCTGTAATAACTCTAAACAATAGTTCTTAGGTTTAAGGATCATGTATGATCCTTTGGACAATAGGCAGGATTGCAATTGGTGGAGGGATCCTCTGTTTGGGGGATGAAGCCATTGTGATCCTGCCGCCTTTATATTCCTGCACTACTTTTGAACTTATTATCATGGACACCCTTTACCTACCCCAGCGGACGGGCCACGTTTTGCTGGTAGAAGCTCGGGTAGGTAATTTTGACAACCTTTAAAGGGTTAGCTTTATGTTAATAAATAAAAACTTAACCTTTTGTCGCTTATCTTGTGTTGTTATCCTTTTTAGTATGTTACTTTCCAACTGTTGTAATGTTCATTCTGTTTATACTTATCAAGCCTTGAAAAATTAGAAAAGATATCCAAAAAGTTTAGGATATGAACAAGGATCACATATCCCATAACCGATAAGTTTTAAAAAGTGACATGATTTAAAAAATACAAGTTCAGTTGTCAAGTATAAGGGTTATTTAAAAGAATAATGAATAAAATCAAAAGAGTTAAGGATCATACCTGAGGATCCAAGTTAGAATCCTAACCTTAATAAGGATAACTATAAGATAAACCTTAGAGTGAAATAAGGATCAAGGATCCCTAGCTGCCTATCTTCAAGGACCTGAAATAGAGCATAACTTGGGACTAAGCCAATATAAGAAAAGAGTTAGCAACTGGGGACAAGCCCAAGGATAACTGGGGACAAGCCCAAGGATAACTGGGGACAAGCCCAAGGATCGCGTGTAAACTGGAGTATGGCCCTAACTGGCGACTATCCAAACTTAGTGACATGAAGATGCCAAAACCTTAGCTAACGTGAAAACGTTAGAAACCTTAGCTAACGTGAAAACGTTAGAAACCTTATGAACGGATGTATGGTACGTCTACCATTATACGTAGGATCCTAAGCATAGCCAGAACAATGGAATTATCAGCCCCTAGAACGAGTACTGGTCCCAAAGCCTTGAACTACACCAGGATCATCGTGCGCTACAGGTGGAATCTGGGGACAAGCCCATATAACTGGGGTTTAACCCAAAAGACGGATTGCTTCTGTGGATAACCAACGTTGTGCTAAAGATACCTGAACTTTCAAAACTTGAATTCACGTGAGAGATGGATAAAGGATACATGATCCTTATCCTTATAAGAGAAAATAATGAAATGAAATAGCTTAAGTTTAGGATATTACCTAAGTAAGGATCACCGATACTTTGAGGATCCTTTAAGGATATATCTATCGTGAGGATCACTTATACCATAAGGATCCTGCTTACATGAAATATTTCTTCAAGTGGACAACATTCCAAGCTCTTGGTAGCAAATCACCTTCCATTGTTAGCAATCTATATGCCCCCTTTCCTGCTTCAGCTTCAATCAAATAAGGGCCTTCCCATTTTGGAGCCAATTTTCCATCAGCAGGATTGGTGGTATTCTGAAATGCTTTCCTTAACACCATATCTCCAACTTGAAACCTCCTGATCCTGACATTTTTGTTGTAAGTACCAGCCATTCTTTGTTGATAACTGGCCATCCTTATCCTAGCCATATCCCTGATTTCTTCAATAGTATCCAGGTCTTGAGCCAAGTTTTCATCATTTTCCTCAGGATCACGGGTACTTGTTCTAGCAGTAGGAACCACCATTTCTGTTGGGATCACTGACTCTGCTCCAAACACCAAAGAGAATGGTGTTTGACCAGTAGCATTCTTGGGGGTTGTCCTATCAGCCCAGACCACATAGGGTAGTTCTTCTGCCCATTTCCCTTTCTTGGATCCAAGCTTTTTCTTCAAATTGTTGATGATGATCTTGTTGGATGATTCTGCCTGGCCATTAGCTTGTGGGTGGACTGGTGTTGAAGTTATCATCTTAATCCCCCAGCTGTCACAAAAGTTAGTGGTTCTGCCCCCAATAAATTGGGAACCATTATCACATATAATCTCGGAAGGAATTCCAAATCTAGTTATAATATTTCTTTTAATGAAGGATATAACTTCCTTTTCTCTGACTTGGGCAAAAGCTTCAGCCTCTATCCACTTGGAGAAGTAATCAGTCATAGCTAACATGAATACTTTCCCACCAGGTGCCTTAGGGAGCTTTCCAACTATATCCATACCCCATCTCATAAATGGCCAAGAGGAGGATATAGGATGCAATAATTCAGCTGGTTGATGAAGGATATTGCTGTGTCTCTGGCAAGGATCACATCTTCTGGCAAACTCCATAGCATCTTTCTTCATGGTTGGCCAGTAGTATCCTGTCCTCAGGATCCTTGAAAATAAAGCCCTGCCCCCAGTGTGGTTTCCACAATCTCCTTCATGGAAGTCTTTTAAAACTTCTTGAACTTCAGGATCCTCAATGCATCTCAAGTATGGTCCTGCAAGAGATCGTTTATACAACATATTATTCATAATTGTGAATTGAGATACCTTAGATTTGAAAGCCCTAGGGTTTTCTCCTGTAGGAATCTCTCCATGTTGTAAGTATCTCATAATTGGTGAAATCCATGATCCTGATCCTGAATAGGATTGAGTATCCTCACTAGGGATAACTTCAGAATCATTTCCTATCTCCATAGTCTGGTGATCCTCGATAGCCGGGGTCAGGATATGGATAATAGGAATCCTAATATCCTCTGGGGTCTTCAAAGATGATCCTAAGTTATCCAATGCATCAGCTTCTGTATTTTCTTCCCTTGGTACCTGTGACAAACTAAAGGAAACAAAAGAGAGTGCCAAACTTTTGACTATCTCCAAATATTTGGTTAGCTTTTCACCTTTAACAGCATAGGATCCATTAAAGTGGTTTGTAATTAACAAAGAATCTACATGTACCTCAAGATACCTGATTCCCATATGCTTAGCGATTTGCAAACCAGCAATTAGGGCTTCATATTCAGCCTCATTGTTAGTGGTTTGGAACTCACAAGCTATAGAATGGGGTATTATGTCCCCCTGTGGCGATTTTAGTAGTATTCCAAGCCCTGTGCCTTTGACATTTGAGGATCCATCAGTATGAAGTATCCAAGGATCCTTGGTCTCTTCTAGCTGCTGGACTTCTAACTCAGCTTCTTCTTGTAAATCACTACTGAAATCAGCCACAAAGTCAGCTAATGCTTGGGATTTGATGGCTGTCCTAGGCTCATATCTTATATCATATGCACTTAGCTTCACTGCCCACTTAGCCATCCTTCCTGACATCTCAGGTTTCCTGAGGACATTCTTAATTGGGAAATTAGTTTTAACAATGATAACATGAGTTTCAAAATAATGTCTTAACTTTGTAGATGCCATAATTAATGCAAGAATAAGTTTTTCAAGGTGTGAATACCTGGATTCGGCATCAAGTAAACTTTTACTTACATAATAGACAGGATGTTGTGTACCTTCATGATCCTTAACAAGGACCGCACTTACTGCTTTTGAGGATACTGCAAGATACAAGGATAACACATCGCCTTTTTCTGGTTTCATCAAGGATGGGGCTGAGGATAAGTAATCTTTGAGGGCTCTCAAAGCATTTTCATGCTTCTCGGTCCACTCAAATTTCTTGTTCTTCCTTAGGATATCATAGAATTCTTTGCACTTCTCCGAGGATTTGGATATAAATCTGTTCAAAGCTGCTATCCTGCCTGTTAGCCTTTGGACATCCTTAGCATTGGCCGGAGATTTGATGTTCACTATTGCTTTGATTTGTTCCGGGCTAGCTTCTATGCCTCTCTTAGTCACCATGTATCCTAAGAATTTACCTGCTTTAACACCAAAATGACATTTTGAAGGATTAAGCTTCATGTTATATTTGTCAAGGATATCAAATGCTTCCTCCAAATCCTTTAGATGATCCTCAGCTCTTATGGATTTTACCACCATATCATCTATGTAGACCTCCATAGTTTGTCCGATCTGACCCTTGAACATCATATTCACCAGCCTTTGGTACGTTGCACCTGCATTTCTTAATCCAAACGGCATAGCAATATAGCAATATATACCAGTTGGAGTCATGAAGGCTGTATCCTCTTGGTCGGATGGTTCCATTTGGATTTGTTGAAATCCAGATGAAGCATCCATGAAAGTTAACAGTTCATGACCCGCGGTTGCATCCACCATGGAGTCAATGTGGGGTAAAGGGAAAGGATCCTTGGGACATGCCTTATTTAAATCGGTAAAATCGACACATACCCTCCACTTTCCGTTTTTCTTTTGAACAACAACCACATTGGCCAACCATCTGGGATACTTGACCTCTCTAATCATACCTGCCCGGAGCAATTTCTCTACCTCTTCCTGGATAATGGCATTCCTTTCTGGTGCAAATTTCCTTCTCCTTTGATGGATTGGTTTGAAGGATCTGTCGGTGCCGAGCTTGTGAGTAATAACATCTTTGGATATACCAGTCATATCTTCGTGTTTCCATGCAAAGGTAGTCTTTCTCCTTTTGAGGAAGGATATGAGGTCTTCTTTCATTTCGCCAAGGATCCCTGATCCGATATAGATTTTGGATTCAGGATCATCAGGATCCATGAGGATTTCTACCACATCCTGCTCTGTAGCCTCCAAGACATTCCTTGGAGGATACCTTGATTGCTATTGCTCCCTTGACTTCGAGGCTGGTTTCATCGATGAAGTGTAGCAATTCTTAGCCTCCTGCTGATCACTATCAATCTTTACTATTCCCCAAGGACTAGGGAGCTTCACACATTGATGGTAAGTAGATGGGACTGCTTTCATATCGTGTATCCAGGGCCTGCCAAGGATAACATTACAACAAGATAAACAGTCAATAACGCAAAATTTTTGATAAGAGTGTAATCCTTCAATATATATTGGGAGTTTAATGTCCCCCAGGGTGTTCTTAGTTTCGCCACTAAATCCCACGAGCACGGAGGATCTTGGTATGATCTCTGATTCAGGGATACCCATCTTCTTTAGAACATCAAGCTGGATAATGTTCACTGAACTTCCTCTGTCTATTAGGATCCTGCGGACAAAATGGTTAGATATAAAAAGAGTAATAACTAAACCATCGTGATGAGGATCCTGGATATCAACACGATCCTCTTCATCAAAGGTTATGACTTTTCCTTCGGAGACACTTGATGTTCGAACTGGTCTTTCTCCATTATCCATCTTAGCTTCCTTCGCGTGCCTTTTAGCTGCTGAGAAGGATGTGCCACAAATGTCGGATCCTCCAGAAATAAAGTTTATCACTTGTGCATCTGCTGGAGGAGCTGGAGCCTTCTCAGGGATCCTTTCAGGATCCTGAGTCCTTGACTTTTTTCTTCCCAACAACTCTTTTAGATGCCCTTTGCTCAACAAGTATCCAATTTCCTTTCTTAATGCAATGCATTCTTCTGTAAGGTGCCCAAAATCTTCATGATATGCACACCACTTTGATTTATCCTTAGTTGCAGCCGGCCTATCATTCTTTCTCGGCCACCTAGCTTTATCACCTAGGTTCTGCATAGCAAGTATTAATTCATTGTTATCAACACTAAAGCGATATTCAGAGAGTGGAGGATAATCTTCGTCATCCTCTTCTTGATCAATAGAGTGCACGTTCTGGTTATCAGATCTGTTGTAGGATCTGAACTTGTTGTTCCTGAATGAGGATCCTTGCTTATCCTGCTTTGAGGATCCTGTTATCCTCTCCTGGATCCTCTTGTCATCCTCTAGCCGAATGTACCTAAGTGCTCGGGTTCTTACCTCATCTAAGTTCCTGCATGGTGTCATAACAAGATCATCATAAAATAACAAATCCCTAAGCAATCCCATTTTGAAGGCCTCAACAGCCGTGGCTATATCTAAGTTAGGAATGTCTAAGGATTCTTTACTGAATTTGGTAATATAATCTCTTAGTGATTCATTATGACCCTGGGTTATCCTATATAAATCACTAGTTAATCGTTCAAATTTTCTACTACAAGAAAACTGATTATTAAACAAGTTAACTAGGTTAGCAAATGAGGTAATAGAATAGGGAGGAAGACTTAGCAGCCACTTAAGAGCTGATCCAGTAAGAGTGGATCCGAATCCTTTGCACAGGCATGCTTCCTTTAACCTTTCTGGGATTGGATTGATCTCCATCCTCTCCCTGTATTGTGCTATGTGTTCTTCAGGATCTGTTGAGCCATCATACAACTTCATTGTAGGCACATGGAACCTCTTGGGTATCTCAGCATCACAGATTGGTGGTGCAAAACGAGATATCTTATGGCTCCCATCTGCAATCTCGGGGATAGGTTTGACTACTCCCGGGACACTTGATATCATATCCTTTAGCTTTTGCAATTCTCTGGCCATGGCATGATTGATACCTGGATCCTGCATAAGACCTTGGTTAGTAGTATAAGAATTGTTAAAAGTGTTACCTCCCATTGGATTCAAGTTAGGGAGAATGGATGTTAATCCATATCGTTGGGGCTCTGGAATGATCGAGGGACCAGTAGAGGCATTGGTCTGCATTGGAATAAAATCTCCTTGATGGACATCTGAACTTCCTGTTTGCAAACTCCTCAAGGATCCTGGCATCTGAAAGGATCCCTGAAACTGGGACGATCCTGGAATGAAGAAGGATCCTTGAACCTGGGATGATCCTGGAACGAAGGAGGATCCTTGAACCTGGGATGATCCTGGAACGAAGGAGGATCCTTGAACCTGGGATGATCCTGGAACGAAGGAGGATCCTTGAACCTGGGATGATCCTGGAACGAAGGAGGATCCTTGAACCTGGGATGATCCTGGAACGAAAGAGGATCCTTGAAACTGGGATGATCCTGGAACGAAAGAGGATCCTTGAAACTGCTGCACTCCTGAACTTGTGAGGGATCCCATATGCTGAGGATAGGATCCCGCTGGCTGGAAAAGTGAACCTGATGCCTGGGTCATGGTTGTTGTTCCGTAGTGCACTCCTTTTGGTCCTCCCACATATTGAATGTCTGGAACCACTGATGGCTGAGAAGTAATCACCGGAGTATCAAAATTCAAAGATCTGGGCCTCAGTGGGGAGTGATTCTCCGCCGTTTTCTTCTGTTTCTTAATTTCATCAATCTCCCGGAGGATCCTTTCGTTGGTTTTATCCTGCTCTTGTGCATGATTCCTCATCTGCAAAATCAAGGCATAGAGATCATTAGTAGTAGGATTAGTTGAAACAGAAGAAGTAGGTGGTTTCGAAAAAATGGGAGTCAGCTTCTTCGCAGCATTCTCAGTATTCTTCTGGGATCCAGAAGGTGGTGGAGGCAAAGGAGGAACGCCTTGTGAAGAAGTGAATGAGGGCATCAAGTTTGAAGCATTCTTCGATGAGGAAGCCATCTGCTTGGTTGTAGTGAACCGAATTGAGCACAGAAATGCGTATTTTCTTAAGGACGAAGCACCAATTGCCCCACGGTGGGCGCCAAACTGTTTTGGTCAAAAAATCTGATGAGGATATTGCAACCAAACTCTTTGTTTAGGGGAATGATGCTTTAAATATGTAACAGCAATGAGGATCACTTCAATGTAGAATGCACAAACAACACAAGGATTTATACGGGGAAAAAGCCCTTGATCAAGAGTTGATCTCCGGCACAAAAAACCCCGGGTGATGGAAACTACCGATCACCAAGCTCTAATA
This sequence comes from Helianthus tuberosus, assembly GCA_030545235.1. Classification (NCBI taxonomy): domain Eukaryota; kingdom Viridiplantae; phylum Streptophyta; class Magnoliopsida; order Asterales; family Asteraceae; genus Helianthus; species Helianthus tuberosus. The sequence goes on from CM060425.1 coordinate 63,978,163, forward strand.
AATGATTAAATGTTTACAACTTCGGATAGTAACGAGCTAGGTACAAGGATCACTACAGTGAAATGTGTAAAAAGTGTATGAAATTGCTAAGTGTTTGAACGAGAGCTTGTATGAGCGTTTGTACGAGTGTGTGTAACTGAGAAATGACCAAGTGTGTTCTACTAGCTCGTTACTCCCTTTTTAAAATAGAAATAACCACCTAAACTAACTATCCGACTTTCGTGCCAAGCCTCCACGTTCTCCATAACGTCTATTTTTGGTCAAGCACGTGCAGAATAGTTTAGGAATATTCTCCAGGAATGTCGCCTAGACTTGGTCAAGCTCAATATACCTGCGAGATGCTACAAAACATAAGTAAACAATCGTCAGTACGAGGATCCTTGAAGTGATCCATGATCCTGGTCCTAAAGCCCTTCTGAGGATCACCACCTGTCACAGAAGTAAGGATCACTAATTAGGATAACGAATAAGGATCACTAATTGTTAGAAAATCCTCCCCTAACAATTATTATTATTATTATTATTTTATTATTATTATTATTATTATTATTATTATTATTATTGTCTCCTCTATCACATCATGGATATGGATTCATCCAAAAATCCATATTGCGCTCATCGTATTTCCATACGAGTCGCTCTCCCACCTGTCGCATTCTCTCACTACTTTCTAAAATTTCCTCCCCAAAAGTCCTAAGTTCTTGTACGTTTTCTGCACTCATTGGGGGTGCAGGTTCTTGGACTGGGTTCGGAATCTGGGGTGCGGGTTCCTGATATGGGGGTGAAAGTGCCTGAAATCGGTAAGGATAGGCTCCTAAAGGGTGCGGGTTCCTGTATAATGCGGGTTCCTAAAGGGTACATACCTGGATAGGCTCCTATGTTCTGCATGGGTGTGTCTTCATGTATCGGGTAACGTTGCACAAAGTCCCTATTGTCGTCCCACCAGGGGACGCAATTTGGGTCGAGGGGGTTTGGTGCTGGTACCCTAGGGATTTCTTCTGGATTGAAGTCATGCATCTCCACTTGGTTTTCAGGGTTTTCTATCTCCATGGGTTGGTCTGGGATTGGTGGCTGTGGTTGGGGTGCTATTATTTGCTCCAGATTTGGGTCAGCTGCAGTTGTTTCTAGTATGTGGATGTTGGCTATACCCCTATTTATCATATCATGGGCATAGGCATCTGTCTCTCTCTTGGCTGCTGCTAGTACCCTCTGTTCCTGTAACTTTTTCATATGTTTTCTATGCTCGTGTGCCCCTCTACTGAACCATCCCCTCTTTTTATGAGGAAATGGCTCTTCTGACTGAGCCTTAAACACAAAGATTCCTTATTCCAAAATAGCAGAGTACCCTGAGAGGGTAGGCTGAGAAGAGGATGTGCCTTCGCTTCTACGCGAACCAGACAATTGACGGTACGCGTCAGATGGTCCTTGGTCGCTCATACTGTAAACTAACAGATAGTCAAATAACACATAACAAATAAATACAGTTATGCACGTATTTCTTTAATTTATTTCCTAACACTTTATATTTTGATGTCAGCAGAACACCTCTGTGGCTGAATCAGTGGCTTAGCTCTGATACCACATCCTGTCGCAACCCCCGATCCCTGGTTCCCCGGGAACGGGCGGCCGCGAGCCAGTTTCGGTGGTATCGCGTTTTGTCTAACTTGGCTGCGGAATTTTTCATCAGGACCGTAGTTAGGAAATGTTTATCAGAGTAAAATACCAAATTTTCATAACAATAAACAAAATGAGATAAAACCCAAGTTCATAGTACATGCTTTTTCATAGGAATAAGTCCTATTTATTTAATAAAACATCTATTTTATTTTTAGGTAACTTTATTGCCACTTTTCCAAGCCTTCAGTGCTGTTCAGCTGGCTTCTATTTGGCTTTCACAGTTTGTTACCTGAAACGCGTTTTAAAAACATTTGTCAGTGGGAAATACTGGTGAGTGAATCCCAGTTTAATCAAGTTTAAATAAAAAGTCCCAGTGTATAGTATTGAGGGCGATCCCGCAATTATATTTGTTTACAAGACATCACAATTAACATCCATGGTACTGTCGAACCTGACTTGTGGACATGTTACTCCTTGACCAGGTGATAACAAATTTTGTATACAAAACCCCAACATACTCATCATAATTGTATTCTTACAAATACTCAATAACTGTTATTCGCATGGAAAAGTATTTAAGGTTTTGTAAAAACATTTAACAAAAAGGTTTACAAAAAGTGGATCAACTCACATTGCTGTCTTAGATTTTATGTAAGGGTTTCCAGGTGATAATCTATAATTTACACAAATGTACACGCGTTAGTATTAATAACCCATTTTAACATTAGCAATACCCTCCCCGAGACGGCATTCCAATGACTACGTCGGGCAGAACCACGACAGCCATTACGGAACCCTAGATCAATCTGGCAGCGTATCTAATACGTATCCAGGGGTTATAATACTTACAACGGAGCAGAACTTCGCTAATTAAGGGGGTATAATACCCGCATATATTGCCTAATATTTAGAAATTGAGAGAACGAAACGATTTTGAACGATCGAAAATGAAATCCCGAGGCCATTCTTATATAGTGCTGAAATCTGTGTTTGTCGCGGCCCGCGTAAAACAAAGACAAGGGTTACGCGGCCCGCGTCAACCCTGGTCAAACGTATAGCTTGTCCCGGTCATGATCTAGCCTCGCCACGATGACGACACATGTCATCACCGGGCTGCGCCACTATCTTGATCTCACGCGGCCCGCGTTAACTAAACGGGGTCTTACGCGGCCCGCCTAAACTTAAGAAATCAAACGAAATCAGGTCTTGACCTTTATACCGCCCACGTAAGGTTGGGGTGGCGTCCTACGCTACCCGCCTTGACTTATATTTCAGATTTTTAATTATTTTTAATATTATTTAATATATTTAAGGCCCATATTCGCTTATGGGGTGTATTTTGGGACATATTGGGATATTTTAAAATATATTAGGGTGTCGGAAAAATTATAAGGGTGTCGGTTTATTGAGGATTGTTACATAGGCAGACCTTGGATCCATGATATGAAAGCTGTGCCGTCAACTTATCATCAATGCATCAAGATCCTTACCCCTTGGGGAGTGGTCAAGGTTGAAAGTGATTAGCAGGAAGCAAAAGAGTGTTATTCTTCTTCGATGAAATCCTCAACAAAGCTTATTACAGCATAGCAATTAAAGATGCTAGGCCAGGATATCATGGACGCTTCAGAGCAGGATGTAAAGAAAGTTATCCTGGATCAGGATAATCCGGATATCTCGGAGCTCGTAGGAACCAATATCCCTCGTGTAACGCCCCAAAATCTGAATGTTAATATTTGTCGTATGTTCTTACGTGACACGTCATGAAATAAATAACTAGGCTATTTAACCTAGTTAAAGGTATGGTCAAAAGTATTAAACGATGAGGGTAGTGTCAGTTGTGTTTAAAGGTAAACCCGAGGGGCTAAAATGGAACAAATGAAAGTTAAGTTATAAAATAACTAAACACACACAAACACACATATACGTGTGTGTTCGAGAAAGATCAGGAGGCTCCCATGGAGCCTCAAACCCTAAATCGTCTTTAAGCTCAAATTGGAAGGCAAGATGAAGCTGAAATCCATAACCGAGCATGGATTAATGATCACCAACACGAGGGGATCATAAGGTATGTCTTAAATCTAAGATTGGTGATCATGGGTGAAGTGGGTTATGTTCTAATCCATGAGTTAATATGAAATTGATCATGTACAAGGGTTAGAATCCTCGTGTAGAACATGGGTTATGAATGGTTTACGTTAATTTGATGATTAGAGGTGACACCCATTAGTTAGGGTGAAGATGATGACTAGAATCACCTCCAATGTTCAAGTCTTGTTGAATGATTGATGTATTATGTGGGTATGATGAATTATTGTTAGATAAAAGTATAGGAATATGATGCTGTTATGTTTAATGTTCATTTGGAATGATATATGATGATTAGTAGAAGGATTTGATGAGTTATGTATGAGTTTAGAGGATTCATGCTTGAATTAGTTGTAAGTTATGCTTAAAAGGTAGTACTTACATCAAGTGTATGATAAAATGAATATAGTGTCGTCCGTATGGTCGATTACGATGTTACGGGTATATGTTGATAAGTCGATAGTAAATATGGTTAATAGTTGACTTTCGAAAGTCAACTAAGTGTAAGAAACATGAATTGACACGTTGTCGTAAAGACAGGATTATAGGAAGTCGTATGGTACATGTTATGTCAATATGCGTTATTTGTGATTATATGATGAATTACAAGAGTTAAACGGATATGAATATAATCATATGAGTTATGTATGCTAGAAATGACTAATGAAAGTTAAGGGTGAAATATGCGATTGATATGATTGTTAACATGTACGAATGCATATGCTAATAGGGGCGTGATCTTGATGAAAAGAGGGTATAGGAAGCATGTCAAGACGGACTCACGCCTGAAAGGATAATGGGACAAGAAAAGGCGAGGAATCGGATACGAGCACGGACGCATAAGGTAAGTGATTTCCGTAATCACTTCTTAGTACGATTAATTAATAAGGTGTTTTAATTAATCGTACATGATGTTTGATGTAAAAAATGTGTTAAAGTCCTTCGTCGTAAATGATGGGATTAAAGTTGACCAAAATGCCCTTGATGGGTATTTTGGGGTAAACGAACTTAAAAGTAGTTTAGAAGCAAGTTATTCAATTAGAGTAATGTTTTGGACAAGTATGGAAGTGGGGATGATGGTTTGGTTAGTCATAGACCAATTAATGCGCGAATACCCTTAACGGGTCAAATTAAGCATATGAACAATAATGTGTTAAGAGGATGCAAGACATCCAAGAATTTAGTAGGTTATGATAGACGTCACGGATATTGTTAGATTTATAAGATGCTATGGTAAAATAACCAAGTTAAGTTGATGAATGCACGAACGGGTCAAAGTTTGGAAAAAGGGTAATAAGCCGAAGAGTTAGAAGTCTGAAATTTTATTATGTTGGATGTTGGTTATTAACTCCACAAGGTGGAGGATTAAATTACGGACGCATAGGAAAAAGAATCGGGTAAAACGGATCAACAACGAGAGAGTTATGCTCGTTTCCGTGAAACGGGATCGTGCTGGGAATGTGCAGCAAGTTGCTGCACCTGTTCTGCCAAAACAGGGGCCTAGCATGACGCCAAGGCCCTAGGCGTCACGCGAGCCCCCCCTGGTTGGCGAAAGTTGCTCGTTTGCTCCGTTTTGGCTTGGGAACTCGTTTAAACGCGTTTTAAGTTGCGTATGACTAGTTTAACTCATGTTTTGTGACCAATAGGGTAAACGCACATGTGGATAGGTATGTATGGATGTTGTATATCTCTATACACGTATGTAGAAGTGTATGTAAGCGTGTATGCGCGAATGTATGTAAGATTATAGTGTGTAAGCAAGTACATAAGGATATATGAAGACGTATATGAATAGGTAAGTATGGGTTGGGTATGTTGAAATAGGTGATTATAAATATATATGTAAGTAAGTATGTAGGCATGTACGTATGTATGTTTTATAAACCTAAGTGTATGTATGTAGGGGTGTATGTAGTTAGTATGTATATGTACGCAAGTGAGTATGTACGAATGTATGCATGTATGTAGGTTTGTGTGAAGGCATGTAATAAGGTGTATGTATGTATGTACGTATGTATGTATGTGTGAATGTATATATGTGGGATGACATGATCGTACGTGACGATGTAGGTATGTATATATGTAGATACATATAGAATGATTGATACGTATTTATATGTAAGTTTGCATGTAGGTTGACATGTATGTGTGTACGTATGTATGTATGGAGATAGTGTGTATGAAGTTTAGGTATGAATGTAAGTCTTTTGGTATGATCAAGTGTTTACGTTGTTTATTCGTGTACCTGGAATTATAAGTGAAATGCAGGAATGGCATAGAAGTCTCACCACGGATGGTATGACAGGATGGAAAAGCTGGAAAGTATAAAGAGTTAATGAAACGAGAAGTAAACGTGAACAAACCTTGTATGTTTATAATGCGTACTAATGTGTGAATTTTATGTGGTGAGCGCAGGTAGTACCAGTCATGAGGATATCCAAGGATTGGAGATCGAGGATCGAGTCACAAGTTAGATTGTACGGAAGTGTTGAGTACGTATTTAAGTGAAGCTAGTTTATGGTTTCTTAATGAAAATAAGTATAATAAATGTGTTTATTGTGAAAGAATTTATCTTAAAAATGAAATTTAAGTGCGTCAAGGTGTTTGTAACGAAAGAAATTTTCATGGTACGATTTTCCGCTGCGACTTTTGTCATGTACGAATTAGGGTCTTACAAGTTGGTATCAGAGCCCTGGTTTGAGGGAATCAAGTACGAGAAGGTAAGTACTTGAACTCAAACTTGTGTGCTCTTGAGATAAGAAGTCCGTACAATCTAAGACTCGATCAAGATCCAAAGGTAAAGGCTAATGAAAGTATGTACTTATGTATACGTATAAAGAAACTGACGGTTTTGTATGTGCAAGGTAAGCATAAGTGTTGGAAGAGGATGATCCGTGAATGCAGTCTAGGATGAATACTAAGGCAGGCAAAGAGGTAATAAGATAAATAGGCAAATGAGCCCAGGTACGTAAATGTAATATGTGGGTGTAAGTAATGGTAAAATTAATTAAGGGAAGGAAAATTTTAAAATGAAAGACAATGATCGTATAGTCATGAAGTACTGGAGGTAATACACGCGCCGAAACCTAAGTCTACGGACATAAGGTGACAATTACATGAAGGCACGAAACTACTATGTGGATTGTGTACCTGGCCAGTACACGAGAAACGTAGGACGTTCGTGAGAACATGATAATGGTTACAGGTATGTCCGGTAGAGTTAGGTAGCAGGCGGGCGTGTGGGTGAAATGGGAAGTAAGACTCTCGGGAAATTAAGAGTACTATGAAAGTATGAAAAACATGTCTGATAAGAATGAAGAATGTGGAATCCGTAATTAAGAACGGATCAATAAGATATGAATGATATGTTTGAATCCGTGAGACGGATTCAAGGATGAAAGATATGAATGCAATGTTTGAATCCGTGAGACGGATTCAAGGATGAAAGGCATGAATGTTATGTTTGAATCCGTAAGACGGATTCAAGGATGAAAGATATGAATGCAATGTTTGAATCCGTGAGACGGATTCAAGGATGAAAGGCATGAATGTAATGTTTGAATCCGTAAGGCGGATTCAATGAATGAAAAAGTATGAATGATGCATCTGGATCCGTGAGACGGATTCAAAAATATAAAAAGATGAAATTAATCCGCCCAAGAAGATGTCAACAGTTTGACCATGATTGAGTCAAACGGGTCATAGAAGTAACTATAAAGTAAAAAGTGATAGTATAATAGACGAAGTTTTGTATAAGTTACGTGTAAGATATGTGAGTAATTGACTCTTAGAAGTCGGAATGATGACGGGCTGTGACCCGAACAATAATTTAAGTAGGGGCGGGAATGGTAAGTTTGGTAAGAAATATTGAGACAATGTAATAAGGTCCTTGCAAGTAAGCATGAATAGAAGGAAGTACAAGCGTGTACTTCAGTTGGCGAATTGATTAATAGAATGAAAGGATTGCATGTATGAAATAGACTGTGTGGTACGTTATAGTAGGTACGTAGGAAATTGTAGAAGAGTATAGGTGGGTAATCACCTAGTGTAATGAATGATTGAATGACATATGCTAACCGTTGAAGTTGTTGATGATAATGTTAGAATTATTGATGTGATGAAACCAATCGTATTGGTGAAAGGATGTGCACGAGCGGAAACTCATTACACGGATGAATGAAATCTGGCCTATTATGGCTAGTACTCGAGGAGAAGATGACCGATCTGGGTTACAGATCGTTGGTTTGCGAAATGAAAAAAGGTTAGTAAAAATATTTAACTCATGATTGGATAGATATGAACTAGTATGACACCTGTATATGTGTAAATTAAGTAAGGCATGAAGTAACAGTAATAGTAATGTGAAATGAACGAAATGATTTAAAGGAAATGTAAAGGTATGCAGGATACAAGTAACTGTAGAAAATGTAGAATGAGGTTAACGTTAGAGTTAAGCACATAGGCGTGATTATGTAATAATAGTTTTGTTGTGATAACAAAACAAAAGTTAAATGTTATACAGAGTATGTAGAGAATGTAAATTTTTAGAGGTGAGATGGAGATATTAGATCCATTAAGAAGGGACCATATTAAAGGACGGAAGAGTATGTGTATTGACCAGTTATTGACAGGTCAAGTAAATGAAAATGAAAAGGATAGAGGAAAGAATGATCAGGAAAGTATGGGCTAGTGGTCGTATGGATGGACTGGAAGAAAAGATAATGTGTGTTCGATGAAAGAGAGAAAGGTTTCGGGGACGAAACCTAGTTTAAGGGTGGTAGACTTGTAACGCCCCAAAATCTGAATGTTAATATTTGTCGTATGTTCTTACGTGACACGTCATGAAATAAATAACTAGGCTATTTAACCTAGTTAAAGGTATGGTCAAAAGTATTAAACGATGAGGGTAGTGTCAGTTGTGTTTAAAGGTAAACCCGAGGGGCTAAAATGGAACAAATGAAAGTTAAGTTATAAAATAACTAAACACACACAAACACACACATACGTGTGTGTTCGAGAAAGATCAGGAGCCTCCCATGGAGCCTCAAACCCTAAATCGTCTTTAAGCTCAAATTGGAAGGCAAGATGAAGCTGAAATCCATAACCGAGCATGGATTAATTTTCACCAACACGAGGGGATCATAAGGTATGTCTTAAATCTAAGATTGGTGATCATGGGTGAAGTGGGTTATGTTCTAATCCGTGAGTTAATATGAAATTGATCATGTACAAGGGTTAGAATCCTCGTGTAGAACATGGGTTATGAATGGTTTGCGTTAATTTGATGATTAGAGGTGACACTCGTTAGTTAGGGTGAAGATGATGACTAGAATCACCTCCTATGTTCAAGTCTTGTTGAATGATTGATGTATTATGTGGGTATGATGAATTATTGTTAGATAAAAGTATAGGAATATGATGATGTTATGTTTAATGTTCATTTGGAATGATATATGATGATTAGTAGAAGGATTTGATGAGTTATGTATGAGTTTAGAGGATTCATGCTTGAATTAGTTGTAAGTTATGCTTAAAAGGTAGTACTTACATCAAGTGTATGATAAAATGAATATAGTGTCGTTCGTATGGTCGATTACGATGTTACGGGTATATGTTGATAAGTCGATAGTAAATATGGTTAATAGTTGACTTTCGAAAGTCAACTAAGTGTAAGAAACATGAATTGACACGTTGTCGTAAAGACAGGATTATAGGAAGTCGTATGGTACATGTTATGTCAATATGCGTTATTTGTGATTATATGATGAATTACAAGAGTTAAACGGATATGAATATAATCATATGAGTTATGTATGCTAGAAATGACTAATGAAAGTTAAGGGTGAAATATGCGATTGATATGATTGTTAACATGTACGAATGCATATGCTAATAGGGGCGTGATCTTGATGAAAAGAGAGTATAGGAAGCATGTCAAGACGGACTCACGCCTGAAAGGATAACGGGACAAGAAAAGGCGAGGAATCGGATACGAGCACGGACGCATAAGGTAAGTGATTTCCGTAATCACTTCTTAGTATGATTAAGTAATAAGGTGTTTTAATTAATCATACATGATGTTTGATGTCAAAAATGTGTTAAAGTCCTTCGTCGTAAATGATGGGATTAAAGTTGACCAAAATGCCCTTGATGGGTATTTTGGGGTAAACGAACTTAAAAGTAGTTTAGAAGCAAGTTATTCAATTAGAGTAATGTTTTGGACAAGTATGGAAGTGGGGATGATGGTTTGGTTAGTCATAGACCAATTAATGCGCGAATACCCTTAACGGGTCAAATTAAGCATATGAACGATAATGTGTTAGGAGGATGCAAGACATCCAAGAATTTAGTAGGTTATGATAGATGTCACGGATATTGTTAGATTTATAAGATGCTATGGTAAAATAACCAAGTTAAGTTGATGAATGCACGAACGGGTCAAAGTTTGGAAAAAGGGTAATAAGCCGAAGAGTTAGAAGTCTTAAATTTTATTATGTTGGATGTTGGTTTTTAACTCCACAAGGTGGAGGATTAAATTACGGACGCATAGGAAAAAGAATCGGGTAAAACGGATAAAAAACGAGAGAGTTATGCTCGTTTCCGTGAAACGGGATCGTGCTGGGAATGTGCAGCAAGTTGCTGCACCTGTTCTGCCAAAACAGGGGCCTAGCGTGACGCCAAGGCCCTAGGCGTCACGCGAGCCCCCCTGGTTGGCGAAAGTTGCTCGTTTGCTCCGTTTTGGCTTGGGAACTCGTTTAAACGCGTTTTAAGTTGCGTATGACTAGTTTAACTCATGTTTTGTGACCAATAGGGTAAACGCACGTGTGGATAGGTATGTATGGATGTTGTATATCTCTATAAACGTATGTAGAAGTGTATGTAAGCGTGTATGCGCGAATGTATGTAAGATTATAGTGTGTAAGCAAGTACATAAGGATATATGAAGACGTATATGAATAGGTAAGTATGAGTTGGGTATGTTGAAAGAGGTGATTATAAATATATATGTAAGTAAGTATGTAGGCATGTACGTATGTATGTTTTATAAACCTAAGTGTATGTATGTAGGGGTGTATGTAGTTAGTATGTATATGTACGCAAGTGAGTATGTACGAATGTATGCATGTATATAGGTTTGTGTGAAGGCATGTAATAAGGTGTATGTATGTATGTACGTATGTATGTATGTGTGAATGTATATATGTGGGATGACATGATCGTACGTGACGATGTAGGTATGTATATATGTAGATACATATAGAATGATTGATACGTATTTATATGTAAGTTTGCATGTAGGTTGACATGTATGTGTGTACGTATGTATGTATGGAGATAGTGTGTATGAAGTTTAGGTATGAATGTAAGTCTTTTGGTACGATCAAGTGTTTACGTTGTTTATTCGTGTACCTGGAGTTATAAGTGAAATGCAGGAATGGCATAGAAGTCTCACCACGGATGGTATGACAGGATGGAAAAGCTGGAAAGTATAAAGAGTTAATGAAACGAGAAGTAAACGTGAACAAACCTTGTATGTTTATAATGCGTACTAATGTGTGAATTTTATGTGGTGAGCGCATGTAGTACCAGTCATGAGGATATCCAAGGATTGGAGATCGAGGATCGAGTCACAAGTTAGATTGTACGGAAGTGTTGAGTACGTATTTAAGTGAAGCTAGTTTATGGTTTCTTAATGAAAATAAGTATAATAAATGTGTTTATTGTGAAAGAATTTATCTTAAAAATGAAATTTAAGTGCGTCAAGGTGTTTGTAACGAAAGAAATTTTCATGGTACGATTTTCCGCTGCGACTTTTGTCATGTACGAATTAGGGTCTTACACCTCGGGATATTGAAAAACCAATTGATTAACTTTTTAAATGCAGGATGTCAACATTCGTGTGGAAACACGAGGATATGACAAGTATTTCCAAGGATATTATAACTCACAAGCTCGGAATTGATAGGTCCTTCAAGCCTGTCCAACAAAAACGAAGGAAATTTGCTCCGGAACGGAACACGATCATTCAGGAGGAAGTTGAAAGATTATAAAAGAGCAAGATGATTAGGGAAGTGAAATTTCCTAAATGGCTGGCAAATGTAGTTGTGGTGTAAAAGAAAAACGGGAAATAGAGAGTCTGTGTAGATTACATAGACTTGAACAAAGCTTGTCCCAAAGACCCGTTTCCTCTACCTCATATTGATTCAATGGTGGATGCTACTGCTGGCCACGAGATGTTAACCTCATGGATGCCTCCTCAGTATTCCAGCAAATACAAATGGAACCTTCAGACTTGGAGGATACTGCTTTCATGACACCAACAGGTATTTATTGTTATACTGCTATGCCTTTTGGTTTGAAAAATGCAGGTGCAACATACCAGAGATTGGTGAACATGATGTTTAAAGACAAACTGGGGGACACCATGGAGGTGTACATCGATGATATGGTAGTAAAATCCAAGAAGGCTGAGGATCATCTCCGGGATATTGAAGGAGCATTCGATATCCTGGATCAGTACAACATGAAACTAAATCCTGCCAAATGCCATTTTGGAGTGGGAGCAGGAAAGTTTCTAGGATACATGGTGACGAAAAGGGGGATAGAAGCACGCCCGGAGCAGATTAAAGCTTTCTTGGATATCAAGTCGCCTTCAAATATGAAAGATGTTCAAAGATTAACAGGGCGAGTATCAGCATTAAACAAATTTATCTCAAGATCCTCGGAAAATTGCAAAGAATTTTATGATATCCTGAAGAAGAATAAGAAATTCGAATGGGGAGAAAAGCATGAAGCAGCCTTGCAGGATTTGAAGCAGTATCTTTCAACCGCACCTCTATTGATGAAGCCTGAGGATGGTGAACCATTATCCTTGTATCTTGCAGTATCAGGGAATGCAGTAAGTGCTGTCCTTGTAAAGGATCATGAAGGTCAGCAGTATCCTGTCTATTATGTCAGTAAAAGTTTATTAGATGCTGAAACTAGATATTCTCATTTAGAAAAATTGATATTAGCCCTAGTTATGGCATCAAAAAAACTTAGACATTATTTTGAAACACATAGGATTCATGTTAAAACCAACTATCCTGTTAAAAATGTGCTTAGGAAACCCGAGATGTCAGGCAGGATGGCTAAGTGGTCAGTAAAATTAAGTGCCTATGATTTAATATATGAACCTAGAAATGCCATAAAGTCTCATGCCCTAGCTGACTTTGTGGCTGATTTCAGTAGTGATATTCAAAATGAAGTAGACCTAGAAGTGCAACAACTAGGAGAAAATATAGAATCTTGGACACTATATACTGATGGTGCATCTAATGTTAGAGGTGTAGGTTTGGGTATACTACTAAAATCGCCACAGGGGGACATATTACCCCAGGTTATTAGATGTGAGTTTCCTGCCACTAATAATGAAGCAGAATATGAAGCTTTAATTGCGGGATTAGAATTGGCTAAGAGAATGAATATCAAGGGTTTACAAGTATTTGTTGATTCCTTGTTAATCACAAATCATTTTAATGGGACCTATGCAGTTAAAGGTGAGAAGTTGATCGAGTATCCCCAAATTCTCAAAAAAATTAGCAGGATATTTCGATCTTTTTCCACTTGAACAGGTACCAAGAGAGGATAATGCTGAAGCTGATGCTTTGGCAAATCTAGGATCATCAGTCAGGATACCGGAAGGGACCCAAATACCAATATTACATGTCCTGTATCCCGCGACGGATCCTCAGGATAAGGAAGTAGTAAGTGTTTAGGATCCCGATGGTGAGTATCCTGAGGAGGATCCTAAGTCCTGGACGGCTCCAATCATGAGATATCTCAAGGAAGGACACATCCCAAAGGATGAAAATCCTAAGGCCTTTAGAATGAAGGTATCATGATTCACTATTATAAATAATGTTTTGTATAAGAAATCTCTTGCAGGACCATATCTGAGGTGCTTGGAGGATCCCGAAACTAAAGAAGTGCTTCAGGATATACACGAAGGGGATTGTGGTAACCATACTGGGGGTAGGTCGTTATTCTCAAAGGTATTAAGAACATGATACTATTGGCCGGCGATGAGAAAAGATGTTGCAGAATATGCTCGAAGATGTGATGCATGTCAAAGAAACAGTAATATCTTACATCAACCTGCTGAGCCACTTTATCCTATCGTTTCCCCTTGGCCATTCATGAAGTGGGGAATGGATATAGTAGGAAAATTACCAAAGGCTCTAGGAGGAAAAGTCTTCATGCTGGCAATGACTGATTATTTGTCTAAGTGGGTTGAAGCTTAGTCATTTGTTCAAGTTAGAGACCAAGAAGTAGTATCCTTTATAAAAAGAAATATCCTGACTAGGTTTGGAGTACCAGCTGAGATAATTTATGACAATGGTTCTCAGTTTATAAGTAAGAGGACTACTGACTTTTGCAAGAGTTGGGGAATCAAAATGATTACATCCACACCGGTGCATCCTCAAGCAAACGGACAAGCAGAATCCTCAAACAAGATAATTGTCAACAATTTGAAGAAAAGGCTTGGAGCTAAGAAGGGAAGATGGGCAGAAGAATTACTCTTTGTTTAGTGGGCTGATAGAACGATGGTGAAAAATGCAACTGGCCAAACCCCATTTTCCTTAGTATTTGGAGCAGAAGCGGTGATCCCAACAGAAATGGTGATACCTACGGAGAGATCCAACCTCCGGGTTCCTGAACAGAATCCTGAAGCCCTTTGCCAGGAATTGGATACTCTTGATGAAACAAGAGATGCGGCAAAGCTAAGAATGGCATCATATCAACAGAGGATATCCAGAGCACACAACAAGAATAAAAGGACTAGAAGGTTTCAGGTTGGAGATTGGGTATTAAGAAAGACTTTTCAGAATACTACTAATACTGCTGATGGAAAGTTGTCTCCGAAGTGGGAAGGACCCTATGAAATTGAATCAGAATCAGGAAAAGGAACATACTGACTCAAGAATATGGAGGGGGATATGCTACAAAGATCCTGGAATGCTATACACCTAAAGTCCTATTTCAAGTGAGTTTAGAATTTAATTTCTAACTCAGGATGGTATGAATTCTATCTCTTTTAATATGTTTGATATTGTTTATTCTTTTGAACCCAATACTGACTTAAGCATCGGAGGGGTGTTAGCCAGGCTAACACCCACCTTAGTTTACGATTGTTTTGCAGTATATGCTTCGGGATATAGCTCCAGAATACACACTCAGGATACTTTGAAAGATTAGAGGATTGCCCCCCCCTCTCTCACGTTTAAGGGATCCTGATCCCTTCACAGGTTTAAGGGTATTCACCTTTCTTTCGAATTGGGGTTAAACACCCCGCCTGGAGCGCACGTTATCCAGGGATAGTTCAAGATAGCGGGACCAGTCCATGTAAAAGTGGCTGACAATTTCGTTATTGTTGGCTATATCCTGGATCCTAAAGGTATATGAGGATTGATCACCCTCTCTCACGGAAGGGTATTTTCATACTCTCTAAGGTTTAAAGGTTATCACCTTTCTAAGTCTTGGAGTTTATACACTCCCGCCTGTAGCGCATGAAAATTTTGGATTTCCCCATAATACTTATGGGTTTATCCCCAAGATACAAAGGATTTATCTCCAGTACATTTTAGGGTTTAACCCCTGTAACACAAGAATTGTTCAAACAGTAGGAACTGATGACCAAAAAATTTCTAAGTGTTCAAAGACATTGTGCACAGGGGACATTCCTACTAAGGCAATTGTGTAAGGCTCAAAGGATCAAACTTGGACCTAGTGCACTAAGTATCTCGGACTGGGGACATGTTCGAGGAAAAAATTGCAAAAGGATTGGAGTTTGAGAATAGGGTTACACTTTATTCCTGGTATGATCTTTCCTTTATAAACCATATTTGAATCATTTGAATTTTTGATACTATGTTTGGCAAAAGCTTAAATATCCTGATTAGGATAGACTCTCAAAGTATATTCTCAAAATGTATTTTCAGGATATTTGTTTGGAATATTTGGAATATAATACTTGGGTTAAAAACTAAAACTGTATTCTAGTTAAACTAGTGTTGTCAAAATAAACATTTTAAAATGAAAATGAACTGTCCTTTTTTCTTAAAAAAAACTTTATCTGAATTGTTTGAATAAAAAAAAACCCCTATTAGACGAAAGTCTTTATAGGATATGGTCGAATATATTGATCAAGATATTTTTATAATATTTGGATAAGACATTGGAAATAATTGCACTAATTTTGGAAAGTTGAAATCTAAGCTAAGCAATGCATAACAAAAATTAAAAGACAACATCAAATAAGTCAAAAGGAGGTTATATTATTAACATGTCAAAAGTTGTGCTTTTGGTTTCATCTCAAACCGAGATCCCTCCACCAAAAGCACGATTAGTTCCTTACCATATTTACTTAACAGTTGGAGACTTCATCTCAAACCGAGGCCCATCCACCTCTAACTGTTATATTGTTCAAAACAGATTATACTAATTGATGACCAAGGGCTTCATCCTGAAACCCAGGACCCATCCACCTTTGGCCATCATATTGTTTAAGTGCAGGAAAAGAAAATTGTTTAAAGGGCAAGAAATAAAATTGTTCAAACAAAAACAACCACCAAATTTAAAAAATGGGCTCAGGCATAAACATCCATCACTGCCCGCTTTACTGCTTTTAAGGGGCAGTGCCTTCCTCATTCATCGTGTCTTCACCAGCATCCGCTTCAGGATTAGCGTGAACATCCTTCTCAGCCTCACCACCAGCACCAATTAGCTTTTCAATCGCTTTTGAAGACCCCTCGGCCGCAGATTTAACAGGATGCTCCACAGGATTATCGCCAAGACCCCTTAGCTTCGTCTCCCAGGCGTCGACGTTCCAAGAAGGGCATTCAAAGCCCAGGGCCTTGGCTTCGTAAGCCATTTTTAGCCTAGCCAGAAGAAGAGAGATGACAACGGAGCTTTTGAGGCCTTCCCGGTAAGTGGCCATATCCTGTTCATGTTGGGCCTGGGTGGCGTCGAGATGGGCCTGGGCTTCATGAGTGCCTTTCTTGAGGGCAGCTTGATGCTCCTGGGACATGGCCTTGAACTTGTCCTCGTAATGTCGAGATTTAGCAGCAACAATCATACCTTGGTCGGAAATGGTAACCTCAGCTCTCTACAGTTTGGATTCAAGCATTTTGTTGAGCCCGCATGATTCTTCGTACAGACGAACCAGACGTTCGAGGCCCTACACCGAAAAACACAGATATTATTGTATAATAACCAAGATATTGGTTTGGTATATATGGGCAGGATATGGAATGAAGATATGTACCTGGTTAAGAAACGAAGTCATGAACCCACTTGCCTCGATAAACCCGTGATTCTCATAGGGAAACGTCTCGGGAGTCGCAGGTGAATCGGTCTCTTTCCTCTTAGCTGGCGAGGGCTTAGGAATGATGATGGCTTTGGAGCTACTGGGCTTGGATGAGGTAATAGGTTTGGGACTTGGCTCCTTCTTAACCTGGACAGGATCTGAGTAACTGTCCAACTCCTCAAGGTCGAAAACTTCTGGGATTTTGGCTGGTGCTGCATAAATGGGAAGTTCTAAATCCTTATTACTCTTTCATTGTATTACGCTAATCAATTATTTACAAAATGATTCTTACCAGACATATCAGATGATGAATATTGACTGGAACTTGTGAGGTGTGTGGAAAAGCTCCTATCACCTTCCGGTAACTTGTAAATTGCTTTGATTCTCTTTCCAGATTCTGCAGTAAGAGGGGCTACTTCTTTAAAGTTCACTGCATAAAGACCAAATAAGAAAATATTAGCACAGGATATAGGCCTGGAAGTATTTGGGGATATTCTCGAAACCCTAAACCCTACCGGTGGTTAACAACTCCACCGGGAGGCTAGCACCCTCATACATGGAATCTCGCTTAACAAAGAAGAATTTCCGTTGCCATCCATCTTCGTTCTTGGTGGCTTTGAGAATGAGAGGTTTACTGGAAGTTGAAAAGAGTAAAAACGACTAGAACCGTGTGATCGGAGGCGGTAGGCGATCGGAATATCCTCGATGCAGAGGTCAGGACAGTGAAGGTTTTTGATTTGGTTAAGTACGATCAGTACCCTCTAGACCATGGGCATTGTTTGGGCAAAGGAAATACAAGTGGTTCGGAAAAACTGCATCATGAATTCAAGAAAAGGATACCGAAGAACTAGCGAGAAAGGATATGCCGGAAAACAGACCCAATCGGCAGAAGAAACATCCGATCGAATTGACCGGTCAAATGGTCTAATAATCACATTATCTGGGAAAGCGCCAGAGGCTCTCAACGCTGTGATGTCTGTGTTATCAAAGGCACAGATCTCCTTCTCGGGGTTCTTAAGAAGATTTTGCTGGACAAAGGTCTCCGTCGACTCTCCAGTTTGAGAGCAGGTTCTAGTAGCCATTAGAAGAAAGATGAAGGAATTAGCAGGGAAGTAAAGAAGAATGGATAATTACCTGGTGATTCTGTTGATGATATTTGGTTTTCAAACAGAAAGAGAGAAGATATGTGGTAGATATCCATCGAGTGAAAACCGCGTGGGAAGTTGTACAATGCTACCTTGAACGTCGTTTCAACCTAATAACCTCGATTTAAGGGATAAGTTTTAAAATATATCCGTTGGAATTGGTATACCAATATATATATTTTGGGGACAATTGTTATGGGTGATTTTCTATTCATATATCCCGGTTGATATTCTGACTTTGTTTGTTTATTTGTGACCAGGAAACTGAATCAGGATATTGGTAACATCCTGATACCGTATCCTGGTAGTAACTAATTAACCCACGTGCAGAATAAAAGGTACAAGTCTCTAACGTTCAAGTGGACTTCTTCTCCTCAAGACTCGGGCAAATCAGTTAGATTATGAACGTTGAAGCCGGAAGACGTGGACTATAACGTTCACATATGGAATATTCGCTGAATTCTGGAATAATAGGATAGGGACACACAATCCTGGAATAATAGAATCCTGAAGCCGGAAGACGTGGACTATAACGTTCAGATTAGGGACACACAATCTCTCGTACACTCTTTCTCTCTAGCTGCAAACACTCACAATACACTTACACATGTATCGAATTCATATTGTAACACTTAGTCGATCCGCATCATATCCTGCACTGTATCCTGACATTTGAAGTAATAAGAAGAACAAGGCAGTTATGATTGTCAGCTCTCGAGGTTTTGTGCCGACGATCTAGATTGATTAAGGGCTTTCCTAGTATATCCCGTGTCAACCTTTTCATTTTTGCTAATTGTTTGATCGTAGACACAGCTCAATATCCTGCGCCGTATCCTGATAACTGTTTTTGCAAACAACTTAATAAACATATTTTCGATACATTTTCTTAGCACACTACCTCACTTAACTAATTTGATCACTAAATTGCTTCGGTAATTTTTGACCAAAACACTAACCATGGCTTTGTGCAGGATACAGGTATCAATCAAGCTATGGCTAGGGAATTACAGAAACTAAAGGATATGATATCCAGCGTTCCAGGAGTGGTTAAGCCCATTCCTGAAATTGTAGATGGAAGCCACAAGATATCTCGTTTTGCACCACCTATTTGTGATGCAGAAATTGCAAAGAGGTTTCAAATACCAACCATGAAGCTACATGATGGCTAAACGGATCCAGAAGAGCATGTAGCTCAATACAGAGAAAGGATGGAGATCAACCCCATTCCTGAGAGGTTAAAAGAAGCATGTCTATGCAAGGGTTTGGGATCCACATTGACAGGATCAACTGTTAAATGGATGCTAAGTCTTCCCCCTTACTCTATTACTTCATTTGCTAATCTAGTTAACTTGTTTAATAGCCAATTCTCATGCAGTAGAAAATTTGAACGTTTAACTAGTGATCTATATAGGGTAACACAAGGTCAAAATGAATCACTTAGAGATTATATCACTAAGTTTAGTAAAGAATCCTTAGATATTCCTAATCTGGATATTACTATGGCTGTAGAAGCCTTCAAAATGGGTTTACTTAGGGATTCATTGTTCTCTGATGATCTTGTCATGGCCCCTTGCAGGAATCTTGATGAAGTGAGAACAATGGCCCTTAGATTCATCCGATTAGAGGATGATAAAAGGATAGAAGAAAGACTGGCAGGATCCTCGAAGCAGGAAAAACAAGGATCCTACTTCAGGAACAACAAGTCCAAATCTTATAACAGGTCTGACAATCAGAACGTGCATGCAGTAGAATAAGAAGAGGATGATGAGCATTATCCTCCCATTTTTGAATATTGTTTTTCTGTTGATAACAATGAACTGATCCTTGCAATAGAGAACCTAGGTGAAAAAGCAAGATGGCCCAGAAAGAGTGATAAGCCAGCTGCAACAAAAGACAAATCCAAATGGTGTGCATATCATGAAAGTTTTGGTCATCTCACTGAAGAATGTATTGTACTCAGAAAAGAGATTGGTTACTTGTTGAGCAAAGGGCACTTGAAGGAGCTGCTGAGAAGAAAAAAGTCAAGGATCCAGGATCCTGAAAAAGTTCCAGAAAGAGCCCCTGCTCCTCCTGCTGATGCACAAATTATCAACTTCATATCCGGTGGATCAGACATATGTGGTGTTTTGGTCAAAAATCAAGCAAAGATAATGCAACCAAATCTTTTGTTGTGAGGTGTGATGCTTGAATCAATGAACAATATTAAGGATCACTCAGAAATGTAATGAACAAGTGACACAATAATTTATACGAGGAAAAAGCCCTTGATCAAGAGTTGATCTCCGACATAAAAAACCTCGGGTGATGGAAACTACCGATCACCAACTCAGATTAAACAGAAAATGTATTGCAACTTTGGATGATAGCGAGCTTGTTACAAGGATCACTAGAGTGTAATGTGCAAAAATGTGTGTAAT
Organism: Helianthus tuberosus; assembly: GCA_030545235.1. Classification (NCBI taxonomy): domain Eukaryota; kingdom Viridiplantae; phylum Streptophyta; class Magnoliopsida; order Asterales; family Asteraceae; genus Helianthus; species Helianthus tuberosus. The sequence continues at coordinate 63,998,775 of CM060425.1, forward strand.
CGCCGAGCAAAATCTCGAGAACTGATGAGAGCTGTTAAGAGTGTGTGTGTTTAGCCAAAAATAGCCAAGTGTTCTAATCTAGCTCGCTATCCCCTTTTAAATTTGGAAAATATCTAAGCTAACTAACTATCCGCATTTCGTGCAAGTCTTCCACGACCTCCATAACGTCCATATTAGTCAAGCACGTGCGGAATAAAAAGGGAATATGCTCCAGGAATATCGCCAAGACCAAGTCCAAGCATGTACTCCTGCAAAACAACTTCATATTCAAAGCAGACAATCGTTAGTGTAAGGATCACTATGATGATCCTGGATCCTGATCCTACAATACTCTCTGAGGATCACTAATTCAAACAAAATTGAGGATCCCTAAGCCCGACAGTAATTGAGGATCACTGATCTTTGGAAAATCCTCCCCTAACAATTGCCCCCAAAATATAAGGAGTAAAGTGTAAATAAACGAGTTATATTTTCTCGTTCTTATCCGTAACAAACCAATGGATATATAGCCGTTACATTCTAACTAGCTGTTGCCAATCTGATGTCATTGAAGTGACTATCCTACAAAATCATGATTATAAATTGAAGTAAGAGATAAGGGTTAGGAAGCATTTAAATTCGTGCGTTTGATCCTTTAAATCCTCATTCGAAGATCTGATCAGGTACTTCTCTTTCCTTTCTCTCTTCATATTCTCATTCTGTTTCATCTTCTTCACCATCATCATGACCAAGATGATGCTAAGATCTTCACCAGCTAAGGATCACAAAAAGGACAGTCCTTTGAAGAGCCAAGGGATCATCGAAGACTCTGCGAAGGAACGATGCTGCTTTACTAATCCGCAGATAGACAGGATTCGCCATTGTTTTCCGGCGAGAACCGTTTTTAAAGCTTTTGACCCCACCGTCCTTAGCGACTTTGTTTCTGAAACCTGGGTAGCTTTTCCGGTCACCCCATTTATGATAGGATACTCGTATCCTTTTCCTGATTTCACCCAATCTTTCTTCTCTCTCACCGGCATCTCCTACATCCAAGCGATGCCAATGATGTGGAGGGTCTTGTATACCCTTGAAAGAATCATTGAGCATGAAGGTATTGATCTGGGAATGTCGGAGTTAGCAGAAATGTACAACCTTGTGAGCCATGGATCTCATCGATATCTATTCAAACACAAACCTGGTGAAGAACACCCCATCCTCCAAACCACTAAGAATGACACCAACTGGAAAAGGCGATTCTTCTTTGTCAGAAGGGATTCCATCCCTGATGGGAAGGATCTGCCAAGAAAGTGGGCCATCCACGGTAGGATAGAGGACCCTTAGAAGGATCACAGGATAACTTTGTTCCTGCTGAGGATCATTAACTTCCTTTTGTTTCTTTTGTGCAGCTGTCTCTGTTTTGCATATTATTCCATCGCCTGCCACCAAGGAGAGGCTTGCTGCTTTCCAAAAACTTGATCCTGCAATAAGATCATTTCAAGCAAATACCCAGGATTCTCAAGAAGTATCCTCAGGCTCTGTTACGATGTCAAGTAAGTATCCCATTTTGTGCATAACTAAATGTTTAAATTAAAATGAAATAAGGATACTTATCTGTTTTGGATGTGTAGGTGCTGGAAAATCATCAAGGTCTGCCTCCCGCTTTAGCGTCACCGATCTCACTGCTGTTGCTCCCAGGTCTGGGAAGAAGAAGGCTGCTGCTAGCTCGAGTGTCGTGGTCCCAAAGCCTACCACCTCTAAGGGGGGAAAGAAAAGGAAAACCTCTGAAGCTAAAAACCCTGAAGGATTACCCCTCATCCGCCACCAGTTTCATGAATACTTTGCTGACGTAAGGATCACTTACTCTGACTGATGATCCTGCCTGCTTGAGGATCACTGATCTTGAACTTTACCTTGTCTTTTTTGCAGAAATTTACTGAGGTGGAAATGTTGTTTGATGCTTATCAAGAGGAAGTAGAGCAAAAGCATCTGCAGTATCAAAAATTCTTCCTTGCCAAGGATCAAGCTATCTCCCGCCTTGAGAAGGATCTTGCTCTGGCCAAACAGGAGGTGGTAATGGCCCAGATAAATGTTGATCATGAGAGAGCTGAGCTGCTAGAGGATGCTAAAGTCTCGGCTGCCATCACAATGTATAAGATCAAGCTACAGATGGCTCATGAGGCTGAGGATCCTGACTTCGACCGAACCACTTGGGACAAGGAGGGTTGGAAGGCAAAGCTGGCAGAACTGGAGGATGAAGAAGAGGCTACCGAGGTGTTGGCAATCGAAGCGAGTGGCATTGGAAATGATCAGGCTGGTGGTGATGATGCTGGTGGTGGTGCAGCCAAGGTGTGAGCTACTAAAATGGGCGATGATGGATATTTCTAGACATGGCCAGAGCCCATTTTTTAGGATTTGGTAGTGGTTTTTTGGTTATGATGTTTTGAAACAATGTTGGGTTGTATTTTGAATAATAGTTTCTAGGGTTATGGATCATGGATCCTTAGACAATAGGTAGGATAATAGGTGGTGGAGGGATCCTCTGTTTGGGGGATGAAGCCACTTGTTATCCTGCCATCTTTTATTTCCTGCACTCTTAAGACCCGTTAACAATGGACACCCTTTGCCAACCCATGTGGACGGGCCACGTTTTGCTGGTAGAAACGTGGGTTGGCAATTTTGACAACCTTGAAGGGTTTAACGTTTCGTGAATAAATAAAACCTTAACTTTTTGGCTATTTCCCATGTTGTTATCCTTGTGAATACTTTACTTTTCAATTGTTGTGATATACAGTTTGTCAGAATTTATTAAGTAAAGAAGAAAAAAAATTAATAAATATCCTCAAAAAGTTTAGGATATGATCAAGGATCACATATCCTATAGTCGACAAGTTCTGAAAAGTAGTGTAGTTTAAGGATCATAAGTTCAGTTATCAAAGGATAAGGGTCACTCATGTAAATAATAAATAAAATCAAAGTAATTAAGGATCATACCTGAGGATCCAAGTTAGGATCCTAACCTTTAACACTTATAATCAGGATAACCAAAAGACAAATCTTAGTAGAAGGTAAGGATCAAGGATCCTTGGTTGTTTAGCTTCAAAAACCTGAAATAGGATACAACTTGGGACTAAGCCAATATAAGATAAAAGTTAGTAACTGGGGACAAGCCCAACAATGAAATTTTCAGCCCCTAAAGCGAGTACTGGTCCCATTGCCATGAACTGTACCAGGATCATCGTACGCTACTGGCGATACTGGGGACAGGCCCAAACTGGGGTCAAGCCCAAATAACTGGGGTCAAGCCCAAATAACTGGGGTCAAACCCAAATAACTGGGTTCAAGCCCAAATAACTGGGGTCAAGAAATAACTGGATATTTCTGTGGATACTCAATCCTTTGTTAAGGATACCTGAACCTTCAAAACTCAGAATCAAGTGAAAGGAGGATAAAGGATGCAGGATCCTTATCCTTATAAAAGATAATTAAAGAATGAAATAGTTTGAGATTAGAATATTACCAAAATGAGGATCCTCTGTCCTGTAAGGATCCTTCAAGGATACTTGTCAGGTAAGGATCATGGATCCTTATTACATGAAGTATTTCTTCAAGTGGACAGCATTCCAAGCTCTTGGTAGCAAATCACCTTCCATTGTTAGCAATCGATATGCCCCTTTCCTGCCTCAGCTTCGATCAAGTAAGGGCCTTCCCACTTTGGTGCCAACTTTCCATCAGCATGATTGGTGGTATTCTGAAATGCTTTCCTTAACACCATATCACCAACTTGGAATTTCCTGATCCTGACATTTTTATTGTAAGCTCCAGCCATCCTTTGTTGATAACTGGCCATCCTTATCCTTGCCAAATCCCTGAGTTCTTCTATAGTATCAAAATCTTGAACCATGTTTTCAGCATTTTCTTCAGGATCACGAATGCTTGTTCTTGCAGTAGGAACCACCATCTCTGTAGGGATCACTGATTCTGCCCCAAATACCAAAGAAAATGGAGTTTGGCCAGTGGCATTCTTGGGAGTTGTCCTATCAGCCCATAGTACATAAGGTAGTTCTTCTGCCCACTTTCCTTTCTTGGATCCAAGCTTCTTCTTCAAATTGTTGATGATGATCTTGTTGGATGATTCTGCCTGACCATTAGCTTGTGGGTGGACTGATGTTGATGTTATCATCTTAATCCCCCAGCTGTCACAAAAGTTAGTTGTTCTACTCCCAATAAATTGGAATCCATTATCACAAACAATTTCAGAAGGGATACCAAATCTTGTAATAATGTTTCTTTTAATAAAGGATATCACTTCCTTTTCTCTGAGTTGAGCAAAGGCTTCAGCCTCTATCCACTTGGAGAAGTAATCAGTCATAGCAAGCATGAATACGTTTCCACCAGGTGCTTTAGGAAGCTTTCCAACTATATCGATTCCCCATCTCATGAATGGCCAGGAAGAGGATATAGGATGCAAGAGCTCTGCTGGTTGGTGAAGGATACTACTATGTCTTTGACAAGGATCACACTTCTTAGCATAATCCACAACATCCTTCTTCATTGTAGGCCAATAGTATCCTGTCCTCAGGATCCTTGAGAATAATGCCCTGCCCCCAGTGTGGTTTCCACAATCTCCTTCATGAAAATTGTTAGGGGTGGATTTCTAAATGACCAGTGATCCTTATTTACTGTTGGATTTAGTGATCCTCAATTCTGTCTGAAGTAGTGATCCTCAGAAGTGTTGCAGGATCAGGATCATGGATCACTATAAGGATCCCTGTACTAACGATTGTCTACTTTGAATTCGTAAATGTTTTGCAGAAATATCAACTTGGATTTAGTCTTGGCGACATTCCTGGAGAATATTCTCAGTCTATTCCGCACGTGCTTGGTCAGAAATGGACGTTGTGGAGTCGTGGAGGACTTGCACCGTTTGCGGAATGTTAGTTAGGCTTGATATTTTCTATTTTTAAAGGGGTAGTGAGCTATTTTAGAAACACTTAGCTATTTTTGGCTACACACACACTCATACAACCGCTCTCATCAGCTCTCGACAAAACTCTTAGCATTTTATATATATTTCTACACAATACACTATAGTGATCCTTGTACTTAGCTCGCTATCATCCGAAGTTGTAACAGATTGTTTGTTTAATTTAAGTTGGTGATCGGTAGTTTCCATCACCCGGGGTTTTTTGTGCCGGAGATCAACTCTTGATCGAGGGCTTTTTCCCCGTATAAATCTTCGTGTCATTTGTTCATTACATTTCATTCTGATCCTTATTGTTGTTCATCAATTCAAGCATCATACCTCACAACAGAAAGTTTGGTTACATTGTCATTGCTTGATTTTTGACCAAAACAGTTTGGCGCCCACCGTGGGGTAATTGGTGCTTCATTCTTAGAAAGATTCGTGTTTTCGTGGTTATTTCGGTTTGCTACAACTAAACAGATGGCTTCCTCAGTGAAGAATACTTCAAGTTTGATGCCCTCATTCAGTTCCTCACAAGGCGTTCCTCCTTTGCCTCCACCACCTTCTGGATCCCAGAAGAATGCTGAGAATGCTGCGAAGAAACCAACTCCTATTTTCCAAAAACCACCTACTTCTTCTGTTTCAACTAATCCTACTACTAATGATCTCTATGCCTTTATTTTTCAGATGAGGAATCATGCACAAGAGCAGGATAAGACCAACGAAAGGATCCTCCGGGAGATCGATGAAATCAAGAAACAGAAGAAATCAGTGGAGGATCACTCCCCTCTGATGCCAAGATCGCTGAACTTCGACACTCCGGTCATAACCTCACAATACTCAGCAGTTCCGGACGTGCAATACTTGGGTGAACTATCAGGAAGGCGTTATGGGACAACAACAATGAGTCAGGCATTTGGCTCTTGCTTCCAGCCTCAGGGATCCTCTTCTCAACCATTAGGATCCTCTTCTCAGCATCAGGGATACTTCACGTCAGGAGGATATGTGGGAATGCATGCGGTACAAGGATCCTCCCAGGTCCAAGGATCCTCCCAGGTCCAAGGATCCTCTTTGGTCCCAGGATTCTCCCTTGTTCAAGGATCATCCCTGGTCCCAGGATCCTTTCAGGTTCAAGGATCATCGCAAATCCAAGGATCCAACCCCCTTCAAAATCAAGGATCCTCGAGAAATATGCAACCTCAGAACTCAGACGTCCATCAAGGAGACTTCATACCCATGCAGACCATTGCCTCCTCTGGTCCTTCAATCATACCAGAGTCTCGACAAGATGGATTCACATCCGCAATTCCAAACTCGAATCCTGTGGGAGGTAACACTTTTAGTAATTTATATAACACTAACCATGGCTTTATGCAGGATACAGTTATCAATCAGGCCATGGTTAGGGAACTGCAGAAGCTTAAGGATATGATATCCAGTGTACCAGGAGTGGTTAAACCCATTCCTGAGATTGCGGATGGTAGCCATAGGATATCTCGTTTTGCACCACCTTTGTGTGATGCTGAGATACCTAAAAGATTCCAGATACCATCAATGAAGCTATATGATGGTTCAACAGATCCAGAAGAGCATGTAGCTCAATACAGGGGGAGGATGGAGATCAATCCAATTCCTGAAAGGTTGAAAGAAGAATGTCTATGCAAGGGATTTGGATCCACACTTACAGGATCTGCCCTTAAATGGCTGCTAAGTCTTCCCCCTTACTCTATTACTTCATTTGCTAATTTAGTTAACTTGTTCAATAGTCAATTCTCTTGTAGCAGAAAGTTTGAACGATTAACTAGTGATCTATACAGGGTAACACAAGGTCAAAATGAATCACTTAGAGATTCTATCACTAAGTTTAGTAAAGAATCCTTAGATATTCCCAATTTGGATATAGCTACGGCTGTTGAAGCCTTTAAGATGGGATTGCTTAGGGATTCATTATTCTATGATGATCTTGTTATGACACCTTGCAGGAATCTTGATGAAGTAAGTACTAGGGCCCTTAGGTTCATCCGCCTAGAGGATGACAAAAGGATCCATGACAGATTGACAGGATCCTCAAAACAGGATAAGCAAGGATCCTACTTCAGGAACAACAAATCCAAGTCCTATAACAGATCTGATAACCAGAACGTGGACGCAGTGGAACAAGAAGAGGATGATGAGAATTATCCTCCTATTTCTGAATATTGTTTCTCTGTTGATAACAATGAACTAATCCTTGCAATGCAGAATCTAGGTGAGAAAGCTAGGTGGCCAAGGAAAAGTGATAAACCAGCTGCTACAAAGGATAAATGCAAGTGGTGTGCATATCATGAGGATTTTGGGCATCTCACTGAAGAATGTATTGCACTCAGAAAGGAAATTGGTTATTTGTTTAGCACGGGGCATTTAAAGGAACTCTTGGGACGAAAGAAGTCAAGAACCCAAGATCCTGAAAGGATCCCGGAAAGGGCTCCTGCTCCTCTGGCAGATGCACAAGTCATAAGTTTCATATCCGGTGGATCAGACATCTGTGGTACATCCTTCTCAGCAGCAAAAAGACACGCTAAGGAAACCAAGATGGATAATGGAGACAGACCCGTCGGGACCTCCGTTGTCACCCAGGATAAAGTCATTACTTTTTATGAGGATGATCGTGTTGACATCCAGGATCCTCACCATGACGGTCTCGTAATTACATTGTTTATTTCTAACCACTTTGTTCGCAGGATCCTTATAGATGGAGGAAGCTCTGTGAACATCATTCAGCTGGATGTTCTCAAGAAAATGAATATCCCAGAGTCCGATATTATCCCAAGATCCTCAGTACTTGTGGGATTCAGTGGGGAAACAAAGAATACATTGGGGGACATCAAACTCCCAATCTATATTGAAGGATTGCATTCTTATCAAAAGTTTTGTGTTATTGATTGCTTATCGTGTTGTAACGTTATCCTTGGCAGGCCATGGATACATGATATGAAGGGAGTCCCATCCACCTATCATCAGTGTGTAAGGCTTCCAAGTCCATGGGGAGTGGTGAAAATTGAGAGTGATCAACAGGAGGCTAAGAATTGCTATACCTCATCAATGAAACTAGCCTCAAGACCAAGGGAGCAATAGCAATTAAAGTATCCTTCAAGAGATGTCTTGGAGGCAAGAGAACAGGATTTGAAAGAAATCCTCATCGATCCTGATGACCCTTAATCCAAGATCTTCGTAGGGTCAGGGATCCTTAGCGATATTGAACAAGAGCTAGTATCCTTTCTCAAAAGAAGGAAGACCACCTTTGCCTGGAAACATGAAGACATGACAGGTATATCTAAGGATATAATTACTCACAAACTTGGCATTGACAGGTCATTCAAGCCAATTCATCAAAAGAGGAGGAAGTTTGCACCTGAAAGAAATGCTATTATCCAGGAAGAGGTAGATAAGCTACTTCAAGCATGTATGATTAGAGAGGTTAGGTATCCAAGATGGTTAGCCAATGTGGTTGTTGTTCAAAAGAAAAATGGAAAGTGGAGGGTATGTGTCGATTTTACAGATTTAAACAAGGCATGTCCCAAGGATCCTTTCCCATTACCCCACATTGACTCCATGGTGGATGCTACCGCGGGTCATGAGTTGTTAACTTTTATGGATGCTTCATCTGGATTTCAACAAATTCAGATGGAACCATCCGATCAAGAGGATACAGCCTTTATGACCCCAACTGGTATATACTGTTATATTGCTATGCCATTTGGATTAAGGAATGCAGGTGCTACTTACCAAAGGCTTGTCAATATGATGTTCAAGGAACAAATTGGATATACTATGGAAGTCTATATTGATGACATGGTGGTTAAGTCCAAAAGAGCTGAGGATCACCTTAAAGACTTGGAGGAAGCATTCAATATCCTTGATAAATTTAATATGAAACTAAATCCTTCTAAGTGTCATTTTGGTGTAAAGGCAGGTAAATTCTTAGGATATATGGTAACAAAGAGGGGCATTGAAGCAAGTCCAGAGCAAATTAAGGCTATCGTGAATATCAAATCTCCTGCCAATGCTAAGGATGTGCAAAGGTTGACTGGCAGGATCGCAGCCTTGAACAAATTCATATCCAAATCCTCAGAAAAGTGCAAGGAGTTCTATGACATCCTGAGGAAAAACAAGAAATTTGAATGGACTGAGAAGCATGAAAGTGCCCTTAAAGCTCTTAAAGATTACCTATCCTCGGCCCCAGCCTTAATGAAACCAGAAAAGGGAGATGTGTTATCCTTATATTTGGCGGTATCCTCAAAAGCAGTAAGTGCGGTTCTTGTTAAGAATCACCAAGGTACACAACATCCTGTTTATTATGTAAGTAAGAGCTTACTTGATGCTGAATCTAGGTATTCACATTTAGAAAAACTTATCCTGGCATTAATTATGGCATCTACTAAATTAAGACATTATTTTGAGACTCATGCTATTATTGTTAAAACTAATTTCCCAATTAAGAATGTTCTCAGGAAACCTGAAATGTCAGGAAGGATGGCTAAGTGGGCAGTGAAGTTGAGTGCATATGATATAAGATATGAGCCTAGGACAGCCATTAAATCCCAAGCATTAGCTGACTTTATGGCAGATTTCAGTAGTGATTTGCAAAAGGAAGCTGAACTAGAAGTCCAACAGCTTGAAGAAACCAAGGATCCTTGGATACTGTTTTCTGATGGATCCTCCAATGTGAATGGAAAAGGGCTTGGAATACTACTAAAATCGCCACAGGGGGACATAATACCCCACTCCATAGCTTGTGAATTTCAAACTACCAACAATGAGGCTGAATATGAAGCCTTGATAGCTGGTTTGCAACTTGCAAAGCATATGAGCATCAGGTATCTTGAGGTACACGTAGATTCTTTATTGATCACTAATCACTTTAATGGATCCTATGCTGTTAAAGGTGAAAAGCTAATCAAATATTTGGAGATAGTCAAAGAATTGGCACTCTCTTTTGTATCCTTTAGTTTGACACAGGTACCAAGGGAAGAGAATGCAGAAGCTGATGCATTAGCCAATCTAGGATCATCTTTGAAGATTCCTGAGGATATTGAGATCCCTATTATCCATATCCTGACCCCTGCTATCAAGGATCATGTAGCTATGGAGATAGGAGAAGATTCTACAATCATCCCTAGTGATGATACCCAATCTCATTCAGGATCATGGATACTCCCAATCATGAGATACATACAACATGGAGAAATTCCTACAGGAGAAAACCCAAGGGCTTTTAAGGTTAAGGTATCTTAATTTACAATATTAAATAATATGTTGTATAAACGATCTCTTGCAGGACCATATTTGAGATGCATTGAGGATCCTGAAATTCAAGAAGTCCTAAAGGATTTCCATGAAGGAGATTGTGGAAACCACACAGGGCAGGGCATTATTCTCAAGGATCCTGAGAACAGGATACTATTGGCCCACTATGAAGAAGGATGCTGTGGAGTATGCCAAGAAGTGTGATCCTTGTCAGAGGCATAGTAATATCCTTCACCAACCAGCGGAGCTCTTGCATCCTATATCTTCTTCTTGGCCATTCATGAGATGGGGAATGGATATAGTTGGAAAGCTTCCTAAGGCACCAGGTGGAAAAGTATTCATGCTTGCTATGACTGATTACTTCTCTAAGTGGATAGAGGCTGAAGCCTTTGCTCAAGTCAGAGAAAAGGAAGTTATATCCTTTATTAAAAGAAATATTATTACTAGATTTGGCATCCCTTCTGAAATTATTTGTGATAATGGATCCCAATTTATTTGGAGTAGAACCACTAACTTTTGTTACAGCTGGGGAATTAAGATGATAACATCAACACCAGTCCATCCACAAGCTAATGGTCAGGCAGAATCATCCAATAAGATCATCATCAACAATTTGAAGAAGAAGCTTGGATCCAAGAAAGGAAAATGGGCAGAAGAACTACCTTATGTGCTGTGGGCTGATAGAACAACTCCCAAGAATGCTATAGGCCAAACTCCATTTTCTTTGGTATTTGGGGCAGAGTCAGTGATCCCTACAGAGATGGTGGTTCCAACTGCAAGAACAAGCTTTCGTGATCCTGAAGAAAATGCTGAAAACTTGATTCAAGACTTGGATACTATAGAAGAAATCAGGGATTTAGCAAGGATAAGGATGACCAGTTATCAACAAAGGATGGCTGGAGCTTACAACAAAAATGTCAGGCTCAGGAAATTCCAAGTTGGGGATATGGTATTAAGGAAAGCATTTCAAAACACCACCAATCCTGCTGATGGAAAGCTAGCACCAAAATGGGAAGGCCCCTATTTGATTGAAGCTGAAGCAAGAAATGGGGCATATCGATTGCTAACAATGGAGGGTGATTTGCTACCTAGAGCTTGGAATGCTGTCCATTTGAAGAAATATTTCATGTGATCATGATCCATGATCCTTACCAGACAAGTATCCTTGAAGGATCCCCGCCGACAGATGATCCTCTTTTTGGTAACATTCCAATCTTAAACTATTTCATTCTTTTTATTCTTACAAGGATAAGGATCCTACGTCCTATATCCTCCTTTTACTTGATTCTGAGTTTTGAAGGTTCAGGTATCTTTAACTAAGCGTTGAGTATCCACAGAAGTATCCAGTTGTTTGGGCTAGTCCCCAGTTTGGGCCTGTCCCTAGTTCCGCCAGTAGCGCACGATGATCCTGGTATAGTTCATGGCAATGGGACCAGTACCCGCTTTAGGGACTGACAATTTCGTTGTACTGGCTATATTCAGGATCCTACGTATAATGGTAGACGTACCATACATCCGTTCCTAAGGTTTCTAACGTTTTCACGTTAGCTAATGTTTTGGCATTTTCATGTCACTAAGTTTGGATAGTCGCCAGTAAGGGCCATACTCCAGTTTACATACGATCCTTTGGGCTTGTCCCCCGTTATCCTTTGGGCTTGTCCCCAGTTATCCTTTGGGCTTGTCCCCAGTTATCCTTTGGGCTTGTCCCTAGTATATTGGGCTTGTCCCCAGAATTGTTGGGCTTGTCCCCAGTCACTAACATTCATCTTATATTGGCTCAGTTCCAAGTAATATCTTATTTCAGGTTTGTGAAGATAAATGACCAAAGATTCTTGACCCTTACTTTCAACTAAGGTTTGTATCTTGGGTTATCCTAATTTTAAGTGTTAAAGGATAGGATCCTAATTTGGGTTCTCAGGTATGATCCTAAACTGTTTTGATTTTATTCATTATGTATTTAAGTGACACTTATCCTTTGACAACTGGAATTATGATCCTTAAATTATTTTTTATGTGATCCTTGATCATATCCTTAACTCTTAACGGATATTTTTTTAAATTTTTTTTCCTTACTTGATAAGTTTAAACGACATGAACATCACAACAATTGAAAAATGATATAACAACAAGGATATCAACACAGGATATAGCCAAAAAGTTAAAGTCATTTTATTCACAAAAACTTAAACCCCTTTTTAATGTTGTCAAAATTACCTACCCCGAGCATCTACCAGCAATACGTGGCCCGTCCGCTGGGGTAGGTAAAGGGTGTCCATTGTTCATAGGTTTTTCAAGTGCAGGAATCAAAAGACGGCAGGATCACAATGGCTTCATCCCCCAAACAAAGGATCCCTCCACCATTTGTAATCCTACCTATTGTTCAAAGGATCATCCATGATCCTCAACCCTAATTACTATTGTCTAAGTACAGACCAACCATTGTTCATCAAAACATCATCAAAACAAAAAAAACCATAACCAAACTAAAAAATGGACTCCGGCTATGTCTAGAAGTGTCCATCATTGCTCATTGTTGCAGCCTACACCTTCGTTGCATCACCATCTCCAGCTCCACTAGCTTCACCACCATGATCCTTGCCACTGCCTCCAGCTTCGATTGCCAGAACCTCCTCAGCCTCCTCCTCGTCATCCAGCTCAGCCAGCCTTGCCTTCCATCCTTCTACATCCCAGCTGCTTCTATCAAATGCGGGATCCTGAGCTTCTTGAGCCATTTGTAACTTGGTCTTGTACATGGCTATGGCAACGGAGACCTTAGCATCCTCCGTGATCTCGCTCCTCTCATAATCAAAATTGATCAGGATTGTAGCTGTCTGAGCTTTGGCATCTTTGAGATCCTTTTGGAGGTCAGCAATCTTAAGATCCTTGAGCAATGCGACTTGTTGGAGGTCAGCAATCTTCTTGTCCTGCTCTTCCACATGCCCAACATAGTCTTCAATCTCAGCAAATTTCTGCAAAGAAGATAAAGAACAGTTCAAGAACAGGTGATCCTCCAATAAGCTGGATACCTAAAGCAGGGACAAGGATCCTTACCTCGTTGAAGTATTCAAGGAACTGGTGGCGGATCAGGGGCAGACCTTGCAGATCCTCAGCTTCGAAGGCTTTTCTTTTCTTGCCACCCCTTCCTTTAGCGGGTGCCTTGGGGATCGAAGCAGTTGGGCTGGCAGGAAGCTTCTTCTTGGAGGATCGGACGGTGTCAAGCTCAGTGACACTAAATTTGGAAGCGGATCTTGATGATTTTCCAACGCCTACACACCCAAAACAGATAAGTGTCCTAATTCTATTAATATATAACTATTTATTTAAACATTTGAATATAAAACGAACATGATACTTACTTGACATGGTGACAGAGCCTGAGGATACCTCTTGTGAATCCTGGGTGATTGTCTTGAATGATCTTGTTGCAGGATCTAATCTTCGGAAAGCGGCAAGTCTCTCCTTGGTGGCAGCTGAAGGAATAATATGCGAGAATGTGATAGCTGTACAAAAGGAACAAAAGCATATTAGAAATCATTATCAGGAATGAGCTTACTTAGTGATCCTTCTAAGGATCCTCCTATCCTACCATGAGTGCTCCATTCCTTCGGCAAATCCTTTCCATCCGGGATAGAATCCCTTCTGACGAAGAAGAACCACCGTTTCCAGTTGGTATCGTTTTTAGTAGCTCTAAAGATGGGATGTTCTTTTTCGGGTTTACGCTTGAATAGGTATCGGTGGAATCCAAATGTGGTAAGGTCATACATCTCGGCTAATTCTGACATTCCCAAGTCAATTCCTTCTTGCTCAATGATCATTTCAAGGGTATACAAGACCCTCCAGATCATTGGCATAGCTTGAATATAGGAGATGCCGGTGAGGGAGAAAAAGGATTGGGTAAAGTCTGGAAAGGGATACGAATATCCTATTGTGAAAGGTGTGACTGGGAAAGCTACCCAAGTTTTAGAGACATAATCGCTTAAAACGGTGGGAACAAATGGTTTGAAAACAGTATTTGCCGGAAAACAGTGGCGGATTCTATCTATTTGTGGATCAGAGAAACATCATATTTCTTTCACCGAATCTTCGAGGATCCCCTGGCTCTTGAGAGGACTTTCCTTCTTATGAACCTTGGCTGGTGAGGATTTTAGCATCATCTTGATTTGAAGAAGGTAAAGAAAGATGAACGGAGGAAGAAAACGTAAAGGATGAAAAGGAAAAGAGTTACCTGCTTGATCGTCAGATGAGAATTTAAAGGGAGTTCTCTTGAATTTAAATGCTAATCGATCCCTATCTCTAACTCTTATTTATAATGATGATTCTGCAGGATAATCACCTCAGTGACGTCATGATCGTAACGGCTAGTCCGCTTATAATGGCTAGTTATCCGTTGGTTAAATGCGGATAAGATCGATAAAATATAACTCATTTATTTACATATTTACTCCTTATATTTTGTGGGCAATTGTTAGGGGTGGATTTCTAAATGACCAGTGATCCTTATTTACTGTTGGATTTAGTGATCCTCAATTCTGTCTGAAGTAGTGATCATCAGAAGTGTTGCAGGATCAGGATCATGGATCACTATAAGGATCCCTGTACTAACGATTGTCTACTTTGAATTCGTAAATGTTTTGCAGGAATATCAACTTGGATTTAGTCTTGGCGACATTCCTGGAGAATATTCTCAGTCTATTCCGCACGTGCTTGGTCAGACATGGACGTTGTGGAGTCGTGGAGGACTTGCACCGTTTGCGGAATGTTAGTTAGGCTTGATATTTTCTATTTTTAAAGGGGTAGCGAGCTATTTTAGAAACACTTAGCTATTTTTGGCTACACACACACACTCATACAACCGCTCTCATCAGCTCTCGACAAAACTCTTAGCATTTTATATACATTTCTACACAATACACTATAGTGATCCTTGTACTTAGCTCGCTATCATCCGAAGTTGTAACAGATTGTTTGTTTAATTTAAGTTGGTGATCAGTAGTTTCCATCACACGAGGTTTTTTGTGCCGAAGATCAACTCTTGATCGAGGGCTTTTTCCCCGTATAAATCTTCGTGTCATTTGTTCATTACATTTCATTGTGATCCTTATTGTTGTTCATCAATTCAAGCATCATACCTCACAACAGAAAGTTTGGTTACATTGTCATTGCTTGATTTTTGACCAAAACAAAAATCCTTTAGGACTTGTTGAATTTCAGGATCCTCAATGCATCTTAGATATGGTCCTGCAAGAGATCGTTTATATAATATGTTATTCAATATTGTAAATTGAGATACCTTAATTTTGAAAGCCCTGGGGTTTTCTCCTGTAGGAATCTCACCATGTTGGATATATCTCATGATTGGAAGGATTCATGATCCTGAATGGGATTGTGTATCATCAGTAGGAACGATAGCAGAATCCTCTCCTATCTCCATGGCTACATGATCCTCAATAGTAGGAGTCAGGATATGGATAATAGGGATCTTGATATCCTCTGGAATCTTTAAGGATGATCCTAGATTGGCCAATGCATCAGCTTTTGCATTCTCTTCCCTTGGTACCTGTGTCAAACTAAAGGAAACAAAAGAGAGTGGCAATTCTTTGCCTATCTCTAAATATTTGATTAGCTTTTCACCTTTAATAGCATAGGATCCATTAAAGTGATTAGTGATTAATAATGAATCTACATGTACCTCAAGATACCTAATCCTCATATGCTTGGCAATTTGCAAACCAGCTATCAAGGCTTCATATTCATCCTCATTATTAGTAGTTTGAAACTCACAAGATATGTAGTGGGGTATTATGTCCCCCTGTGGCGATTTTAGTAGTATTCCAAGTCCTGTTCCTTTGACATTAGAGGCTCCATCAGTGAAGAGTATCTGTTTTGGTCAAAAATCAAGCAATGACAATGTAACTAAACTTTCTGTTGTGAGGTATGATGCTTGAATTGATGAACAACAATAAGGATCACTATGAAATGTAATGAACAAATGACACGAAGACTTATACGGGGAAAAAGCCCTTGATCAAGAGTTGATCTCCGGCACAAAAAACCCCGGGTGATGGAAACTACTGATCACCAACTTAAATTAAACAAACAATCTGTTACAACTTCGGATGATAGCGAGCTAAGTACAAGGATCACTATAGTGTATTGTGTAGAAATGTATATAAAATGCTAAGAGTTTTGTCGAGAGCTGATGAGAGCGGTTGTATGAGTGTGTGTGTAGCCAAAAATAGCCAAGTGTTTCTAAAATAGCTCGCTACCCCTTTAAAAATAGAAAATATCAAGCCTAACTAACATTCCGCAAATGGTGCAAGTCCTCCACGACTCCACAACGTCCATTTCTGACCAAGCACGTGTGGAATAGACTGAGAATATTCTCCAGGAATGTCGCCAAGACTAAGTCCAAGTTGATATTCCTGCAAAACATTTACGAATTCAAAGTAGACAATCGTTAGTACAGGGATCCTTATAGTGATCCATGATCCTGATCTTGCAACACTTCTGAGGATCACTACTTCAGACAGAATTGAGGATCACTAAATCCAACAGTAAATAAGGATCACTGGTCATTTAGAAATCCACCCCTAACAGTATCCAAGGATCCTTCTTCAAGCTGTTGGACTTCTAACTCAGCTTCCTTTTGCAAGTCACTACTGAAATTTGCCACAAAGTCAGCTAAGGCTTGGGATTTAATGGCAGTTCTAGGCTCATATCTTATATCATAAGCACTAAGCTTCACTTCCCACTTAGCCATCCTTCCTGACATTTCAGGTTTCCTGAGAACATTCTTAATTGGAAAATTAGTCTTAACAATAATGGCATGAGTCTCAAAATAATGTCTTAATTTAGTAGATGCCATAATTAATGCAAGGATAAGTTTCTCTAACTGTGAATACCTGGATTCAGCATCAAGTAAACTCTTACTTACATAATAAACAGGTTGTTGTGTACCTTGGTGATCCTTAACAAGGACCGCACTTACTGCTTTTGAGGATACTGCTAGGTATAAGGATAATATATCCCCCTTTTCTGGTTTCATCAAGGCGGGGGCTGAGGATAGGTAATCCTTAAGAGCTTTGAGGGCACTTTCATGCTTCTCAGTCCATTCAAATTTCTTGTTCTTCATCAGGATGTCATAGAATTACTTGCACTTTTCTGAGGATTTGGATATGAACCTGTTCAAGGCTGCGATCCTGCCTGTCAATCTTTGCACATCCTTGGCATTGGCGGGAGATTTGATATTCACAATAGCCTTAATCTGCTCTGGACTTGCTTGAATGCCCCTCTTTGTCACCATATAGCCTAGGAATTTCCCTACTTTAACACCAAAATAACACCTGGAAGGATTCAGTTTCATATTAAATTTATCAAGGATATTGAATGCTTCCTCCAAGTCTTTAAGGTGATCCTCAGCTTTCTTGGACTTAACCACCATGTCATCTATATAGACTTCCATAGTGTGTCCAATTTGTTCCTTGAACATCATATTGACTAGCCTTTGATAAGTAGCACCTGCATTCCTTAGTCCAAATGGCATAGCAATATAACAATATATACCAGTTGGGGTCATAAAGGCTGTATCCTCTTGATCAGATGGTTCCATCTGAATTTGTTGAAATCCAGATGAAACATCCATAAAAGTCAAAAACTCATGCCCCGCGGTAGCATCCACCATGGAGTCAATGTGGGGTAATGGGAAAGGATCCTTGGGACATGCCTTGTTTAAATCAGTAAAATCGACACATACCCTCCACTTTCCATTTTTCTTTTGAACAACAACAACATTGGCTAGCCACCTTGGATACTTAACCTCTCTTATCATACCTGCCCGAAGTAGTTTATCTACCTCCTCCTGGATAATAGCATTCCTTTCAGGTACAAACTTCCTTCTTTTTTGATGAATTGGCTTGAATGACCTGTCAATGCCGAGTTTATGAGTAATTATATCTTTAGATATATCTGTCATGTCTTTATGCTTCCAGGCAAATGTAGTTTTCCTTCTTTTAAGGAAGGATACTAGATCTTGTTTAATGTCGCTAAGGATCCCTGATCCTATGAAGATCTTGGATTCAGGATCATGAGGATCCATGAGGATTTCTTTTACATCCTGCTCTCTTGCCTCCAAGACATCTCTTGAAGGATACTTTAATTGCTATTGCTCCCTTGGTCTTGAGGCTGGCTTCATTGATGAGGTATAGCAATTCTTAGCTTCTTGTTGATAACTCTCAATTTTCACCACTCCCCAAGGACTAGGAAGCTTTACTCATTGATGATATGTGGATGGGACTGCCTTCATGTCATGTATCCACGGCCTGCCAAGGATAACATTACAACATGATAAGCAATCTATAACACAAAATTTTTGATAAGAATGAAGTCCTTCAATATAGATAGGGAGTTTGATGTCCCCCAATGTATTTTTGGTTTCCCCGCTAAATCCTACAAGTACTGAGGATCTTGGGACAATGTCTGATTCAGGGATGTTCATCTTCTTGAGGACATCAAGCTGGATGATGTTTACTGAGCTTCCTCCATCTATCAGGATCCTGCGAACAAAATGGTTAGATATAAATAAGGTAATAACAAGACCATCATGATGAGGATCCTGAACATCAACATGATAATCCTCATCAAAGGTTATGACTTTATCCTGGGTAACAATGGAGGTCCGGATGGGTCTGTCTCCATTATCCATCTTGGTTTCCTTGGCATGTCTTTTGGCTGCTGAAAAGGAGGTACCACAAATGTCTAATCCACCAGATATGAAGTTTATAACTTGTGCGTATGCTAGGGGAGCAGGAGCCTTTTCTGGGATCCTTTCAGGATCCTGAATCCTTGACTTCTTTCATCCCAGAAGTTCCTTCAAGTGCCCCTTGCTTAACAAGTAACCAATTTCTTTTCTAAGTGCAATACACTCTTCAGTGAGATGCCCAAAATCCTCATGATATGCACACCACTTGGACTTGTCCTTTGTAGCAGCTGGTTTATCACTTTCCCTTGGCCACCTAGCTTTCTCACCTAGATTCTGCATTGCAAGAATTAGTTCATTGTTATCAACAGAAAAACAGTATTCAGAAATGGGAGGATAATCCTCATCATCCTCTTCCTGTTCCACTGCATGCACGTTCTGGTTATCAGATTTGTTGCAGGACTTGAACTTCTTATTCTTAAAGTAGGATCCTTGCTTTTCCTGTTTTGAGGATCCTGTCAATCTCTCCTGGATCCTTTTGTTATCCTCTAGATGGATGAACCTAAGGGCCCTGGTTCTTACTTCATCAAGATTCCTGCATGGGGTCATAACAAGATCATCATAGAACAATGAATCCCTAAGCAAACCCATTTTAAAGGCTTCTACAGTTGTAGCTATATCCAGGTTAGGGATATATAAGAATTCTTTACTAATCTTAGTGATGTAATCTCTAAGTGATTCATTTTGACCTTGTGTTACCCTATATAGATCAGTAGTTAATCGTTCAAATTTTCTACTACAAGATAATTGACTATTAAACAAATTAACTAGATTAGCAAATGAAGTAATAGAGTAAGGGGGAAGACTTAACAGCCATTTAAGAGCAGATCCGGTGAGTGTGGATCCAAAACCCTTGCATAGACATGCTTCTTTTAACCTCCCAGGAATTGGATTGATCTCCATCCTCTCCATGTATTGAGCTACATGCTCCTCTGGATCCGTTGAACCATCATACAGCTTCATGGATGGTATCTGGAACCTTTTGGGTATCTCAGCATCACATAAGGGTGGTGCAAAACGAGATATCCTATGGCTACCGTCTGCGATCTCAGGAATGGGCTTGACCACTCCTGGAACACTGGATATCATATCCTTAAGCTTCTGTAATTCCCTAGCCATAGCTTGATTGATACTTGTATCTTGCATGGAGCCATGGTTAGCGTTATAAGAATTATTGAAAGTGTTACCTCCCAGAGGATTCATGTTTGGAATTCCAGATGTGAATCCATATTGACGGGACTCCGGTATGATCGAAGGACCAGATGAAGCAATGGTCTACATTGGTATGAAGTCTCCTTGATGAACATCCGAACTTGGAGGCTACATACTCCTTAAGGATCCTTGATCCTGAAAGATGTTGGATCCTTGATGCTGAGAGGATCCTTGAACCTGAAAGGATCCTTGAGGCTGAGAGGAGGATCCTTAAACCATGGAGGATCCTTGGACCTGGGAGGATCCTTGGACTGTGTATATTCCCAAATATCCTCCTGAGCTGATGAAGGAACCCTGATGCTGGACAGAGGATCCGGAAGGTTGAAAGTAAGATCCTAGAGCCTGAGTCATTGTTGTTGTTCCATAACGCCTTCCTGGTAATCCACCCAAGTATTGCATATCCGGAGCTGCTGAATGCTGGGAAGTTACGACCGGAGTGTAGAAATTCAGTGATATGGGCATCAATGGGGAATGATCCTCCATCGATTTCTTCTGTTTCTTGATATCACCTATCTCCCTGAGGATCATTTCGTTGGTTTTATCCTGCTCTTGCATGCGATCCTTCATCTGCAAAATCAAAGTAAAGATATCACTATTAGTAGGATTTGTGGAAACAGAAGAAGTTGGTGGTTTTGGAAAAATTGGGCTTGGTCTCTTTGCAGCATTCTCAGCATTCTTCTGAGATCCAAAAGGTGGTGGAGGCAAAGGTGGAACACCTTGTGAAGAACTGATTGCCGGCATTGAACTTGAAGTGTTCTTCGCTGAGGAAGCCATCTGCTTGGTTGTAACGAACCAAAATGACCACAAAAATATCAATCTTCTTAGGAATGAAGCACCAATTTCCCCACGGTGGGCCCCAAACTGTTTTGGTCAAAAATCAAGATAAGATAATGCAACCAAATCTTTTGTTGTGAGGTGTGATGCTTGAATCAATGAACAATATTAAGGATCACTCAGAAATGTAATGAACAAGTGACACAATAATTTATACGAGAAAAAAGCCCTTGATCAAGTGTTGATCTCCGGCATAAAAAACCTCGGGTGATGGAAACTACCGATCACCAACTCAGATTAAACAGAAAATGTATTACAACTTTGGATGATAGCGAGCTTGTTACAAGGATCACTAGAGTGTAATGTGCAAAAATGTGTGTAATCGCCGAGCAAAATGTCGAGAACTGATGAGAGCAGTTAAGAGTGTGTGTGTTTAGCCAAAAATAGCCAAGTGTTCTAATCTAGCTCGCTATCCCCTTTTAAATTTGGAAAATATCTAAGCTAACTAACTATCCGCATTTCGTGCAAGTCTTCCACGACCTCCATAACGTCCATATTAGTCAAGCACGTGCGGAATAAAAAGGGAATATGCTCCAGGAATATCGCCAAGACCAAGTCCAAGCACGTACTCCTGCAAAACAACTTCATATTCAAAGTAGACAATCATTAGTGTAAGGATCACTATGATGATCCTGGATCCTGATCCTACAATACTCTCTATGGATCACTAATTCAAACAGAATTGAGGATCCCTTAGCCTGACAGTAATTGAGGATCACTGATCTTTGGAAAATCCTCCCCTAACATGTGGCACTTCCTTTTCGTCAGCCAAGAGGCATGCCAAGGAGACCAAGATGGATAATGGGGATAGACCCATCCGAACCTCTACTGTTACACAGGAAAATGTTATAACTTTTGATGAGAATGATCGTGTGGATGTTCAGGATCCTCACCATGATGGTCTTGTTATTACTTTGTTTATATCTAACCATTTTGTTCGCAGGATTCTTATAGACGGAGGAAGCTCAGTGCACATCATTCAGCTTGATGTCCTCAAGAAAATGAATATCCCTGAATCATATATTGTCCCTGTTTTGGTCAAAAAATCTGATGAGGATAATGCAACCAAACTCTCTGTTAAGGGGTATGATGCTTGAATTGGTTTATAGCAATAAGGATCACTATGAAAAATAAATAACAAGTGACACAAGGTTTATACGGGGAAAAAGCCCTTGATCAAGAGTTGATCTCCGGCACAAAAAACCCCGGGTGATGGAAACTACCGATCACCAACTAAAATTAAACAAATAATGTGTTACAACTTCGGATGATAGCGAGCTAAATACAAGGATCACTATAGTGTAGTGCGTAAAAAGTGTATGAAATTGCTAAGTGAATGAACGAGAGCTGGTGTGAGCGGTTTTCAGAGTGTGTGTAGCCAAAAATAGCATAAAGTGTTGTCTAATTAGCTCGCCATCCCATTTAAATCTAGCAAAAATCTAAATAACAAACTATCCGCAAATGGTGCAAGTCCTCCACGACTCCACAACGTCCATTTCTGACCAAGCACGTGCGGAATAGAGTTAGTATATTCTCCAGAAATATCGCCAAGACCAAGTCCCAATTGATATTCCTGCAAAACAGTTGCGAATTCAAAACAGACAATCATTAGTATAAGGATCCTTAGGATGATCCATGATCCTGATCCTGAAGCACTTCTGAGGATCACTAACTGACACAGAAGTAAGGATCACCAAATAGGATAATATTTGAGGATCACGGGTCATTTAGAAATCCACCCCTAAAAATTGCACCCAAAATATAAGGAGTTATATCGTAAATAAACGAGTTATATTTTTTCGATCTTATCCCCAACAAACTAACGGATAACTAGCCGTTGGAGACGGACTAGCCGTTGCAAACCTGACGTCACTGAAGTGACAATCCTGCAAATCATCATTATAAATAGGAGTTAGAGATAGGATCAATATGCATTTAAATTCGAATAAACTCCCTTTAAATTCTCGGTCGAAGATCAATCAGGTATCTCTTCTCTTATCTCTCCTTCTCTTACTCTGTTTTTCTTTCTTTACCAACATCAATGATGCTCCTGTCTTCCCCCGCCAAGGATCACCAGAAGGATAGCCCCTTGAAGAGTCAAGGGATTATCAAAGTCTCAATACACGAGAGGTGTTGCTTTAACGATGCTCAAATAGATAAGATTCGTCACTGCTTTCCGGCGAATGCCTTTTTCAAACTCTTCGATCCCACTATTCTGAGCGACTATGTTTCTGAAACATGGGTTGCCTTTCCAGTTACTCCATTCACCATAGGATACACCTATCCTTTTCCAGACTTTACACAATCCTTCTTTTCCCTTACCGACATCTCTTTCATCCAAGCGATGCCGATGATTCGGAGGGTCTTGTATACCCTGGAGAGGATCATAGAGCAGGAAGGGATTGATTTAGGAATGTCAGAGCTGACACAGATGTATGATCACACGACGTTTGGATCACATCGATATCTGTTTAAGCGAAAATCCGGCGAAGAACACCCAATTTTTAAAGCCACCAAGAATGACACAAATTGGAAACGACGCTTCTTCTTTGTCAGGAGGGATACCATTCCAAACGGAAAACATTTACCCAGAAAGTGGTCCACCAATGGTAGGACAGAGGATCCTGAGAAGGATCATCAGGTAATCTGGCTCTTGTGAAAGGATCACTAACCCCTTTTTGTCTTGTGTTATGCAGCTATTTCTGCTTCGCACCTCATCACAACACCCGCAACCAAGGATAGGCTTGCTGCTTTTTGGAAGCTTGATCCTGAAATAAGGTTATTCAAGATAGACACCCAAGACTCACAAGAAGTATCCTCAGGTTCCATCACCATGTCAAGTAAGTATCCTGCTTTTTGTATAGTTGAATATTAAAATAAATAGTTATATTGAAATAGGATAAGGATACTTATCTTGCTTTAAATGTGTAGGTGCCGGAAAATCTTCCAAGCCTGCCTCCCAATTCAACACAGCCGACCTTGATGTTGTTCGATCCAGGAAGAAGAGGGCCACTACCATTCCTAGCATCTCCATCCCCAAGGCACCCACTAAAGGAAGGGGTGGTAAGAAGAGGAAAACTTCTGACACAGAGGACCTACAAGGCCTACCACTGATCCGCCACCAGTTTCTTGAATACTTCAATGACGTGAGGATCATCAATTCTGCCTAGGTATCCTACTCAATTGAGGATCATCTGATCTTGAATTGCTTTGTCTTTTTCTTTGCAGAAATTTGCTGAGATTGAAGATTATGTGGGAAGCGTCGAGGAAATGGATAAGAAGATTGCTGACCTCCAACAAGTTGTAGTGCTTAAAGATCTTAAGATTGCTGATCTTGAAAAAGCCCTTCAAGATGCCAAGACTAAGACATCTAAAATCCTGATCGACATCGACTATGAGAAGCATGATCTCATAGAAGGTGCAAAGGTCTCTGCTGCCATCACAATGTATCAGATAAAACTAAAGATGGCTCAGGAAGCTCAAGATCCTAACTTCGACAGAAGCAGCTGGGATGTTGAGGGCTGGAAAGCGAGGTTGGCTGATCTTGAAGATGATGAAGAGGCTGAGGAGGTTTTGTCGATCGAGGCTGGAGGCAGTGGGAAGGATCAGGTTAAGGATACCGAAGCTGGAGGGGACAAGGATGCAGCGAAGGTGTAGGCTGCACAATTGGGCGATGATGGACATTCTTAGACGCAGCTGGAGCCCAATTTTTAAATTTGGTAGTAGTTTTTTGTGGTTGTGATGTTTTTAAAACAATGATGGTCTGTAATAACTAAACAATAGCTATTAGGGTTAAGGATCAGGAATGATCCTTTGGACAATAGGTAGGATTACAACTGGTGGAGGGATCCTTTGTTTGGGGGATGAAGCCATTGTGATCCTGCCATCTTTTTAATTCCTGCACTACTAAGACCTTTAGACAATAGACACCCTTTACCTACCCCAGCGGACGGGCCACGTATTGCTGGTAGATGCTCGGGGTAGGTAATTTTGACAACCTTTGATGGTTAAACTTTTGTTAATAAGATAACCTTAATCTTTTTTTTGACTTATCTTGTGTTGATATCCTTGTTGTTGTTTTATTTTTCAATTGTTTTGATTTACACTAGTCTGAGTAAGAAAAGTTGAACAACTTAGATAAAAAACTTAGGATATAATGCAGGATCAAATATCCTATAGTTGAAAAATTCCAAAAAGTGGTATATCTTAAGGATCATGAGTTCAGTTGTCAAAGTATTAGGGTTATTCAAATAATCAATGAATAAAATCAAAATAGTTAAGGATCATACCTGAGGATCCAAGTTAGGATCCTAACTCTTAATATTATTATAACCAGGATAATCACAGAACAAACCCTAGTAAAAGGTAAGGATCAAGGATCCTTGGTTGTTTAACTTCGAAAACCTGAAATAAAACATGACTTGGGACTAAGCCATTATACGATAAAGGTTAGCAACTAGGGACAAGCCCAAAGGATAACTGGGGACAAGCCCAAAGGATAACTGGGGACAAGCCCAAAGGATCGTATGTTAACTGGAGTATGGCCCTAACTGGCGACTATCCAAACTTAGTGGCATGAAAATGCCAAAACCTTAGCTAACGTGAAAACGCTAGAAACCTTAAGAACGGATGTATGGTACGTCTACCATTATACGTAGGATCTTAGGTATAGCCAGTAAAATGGAATTATCAGCCCCTAAAACGAATACTGGTCCCACTGCCATGAACTATACCAGGATCATCGTGCGCTACTGGCGGAACTGGGGTCAAACCCAAGGATAACTGGGGTCAAACCCAAGTAACTGGTTGCTTGTGTGGATAATCATGCTTTTGCTAAGAGTACCTGAACCTTCAAAACTCAAAATCTAGTGAAATGGGGATAAAGGATGCAAGATCCTTATCCTTATGTGAGAAAGTAAGGAAATGAAATAGTTTAAGATTAGAATGTTACCAAAAATGAGGATCATCCGTGCTTTAAGGATCCTTTAAGGATGTTTATCATGTGAGGATCATGGATCTTTATTACATGAAATATCTCTTCAAATGGACAGCATTCCAGGCTCTTGGTAGTAAGTCACCTTCCATTGTTAGCAATCGATATGCCCCCTTTCCTGCCTCAGCTTCAATCAAGTAAGGGCCTTCCCATTTTGGTGCCAACTTTCCATCAGCAGGATTGGTGGTATTCTGAAATGCTTTCCTTAGTACCATATCACCAATTTGGAATTTCCTGATCCTCACATTTTTGTTGTATGCACCGGCCATTCTTTGCTGATAACTGGCCATCCTTATCCTTGCCAAATCTCTGATTTCTTCTATAGTATCCAGGTCTTGAACCAAGTTCTCATCATTTTCCTCATGATCTTGAATACTGGTTCTAGCAGTTGGAACTACCATTTCTGTAGGGATCACTGATTCTGCCCCAAATACCAAAGAGAATGGAGTTTGGCCTGTAGCATTCTTAGGAGTTGTCCTATCAGCCCAAAGCACATAAGGTAATTCTTCTGCCCATTTCCCTTTCTTGGATCCAAGCTTCTTCTTCAAATTGTTGATGATGATCTTATTGGAGGATTCTGCTTGACCATTAGCTTGTGGGTGGACTGGTGTTGATGTTATCATCTTAATCCCCCAGCTGTCACAAAAGTTAGTGGTTCTGCCCCCAATGAATTGGGAACCATTATCACATATAATTTCGGAAGGAATACCGAATCTAGTTATAATATTTCTTTTAATGAAGGATATAACTTCCTTTTCTCTGACTTGGGCAAAAGCTTCAGCCTCTATCCACTTGGAGAAGTAATCAGTCATAGCAAGCATGAATACTTTTCCACCAGGCACCTTAGGGAGCTTACCAACTATATCCATACCCCATCTCATAAATAGCCAAGAGGAGGATATAGGATGCAAAAATTCAGCTGGTTGATGAAGGATATTGTTGTGTCTCTGACAAGGATCACATCTCTTAGCATACTCCACAGCATCTCTCTTCATGGTTGGCCAGTAGTATCCTGTCCTCAGGATCCTTGAGAATAACGCCCTGCCCCAGTGTGGTTTCCACAATCTCCTTCATGGAAGTCTTTTAAAATTTCTTGGATTTCAGGATCCTCAATGCATCTTAAGTATGGTCCTGCAAGAGATCGTCTATACAACATATTATTTAAAATTGTGAATTGAGATACCTTAATTTTAAAAGCCCTAGGGTTTTCCCCTGTAGGAATCTCTCCATGTTGTAAATATCTCATGATTGGGAGGATCCATGATCCTGAATGGGATTGATTATCATCGCTAGGGGTGATTGCAGAATCCTCTCCTATCTCCATAGTCACATGATCCTCGATAGCCGGGGTCAGGATATGGATAATAGGGATCTTGATATCCTCCCGGATCTTCAAGGATGATCCTAAACTGGCTAGTGCATCTGCCTCTGCATTCTCTTCCCTTGGTACCTGTGTCAAACTAAAGGATACAAAAGAGTGTGCTAATTCTTTGACTAACTCCAGATATTTGATTAGCTTTTCCCCTTTAACAGCATAGGATCGATTAAAGTGATTAGTGATTAACAAAGAATCTACATGTACCTCAAGATACCTGATCCTCATATGCTTAGCAATTTGCAAACCAGCTATCAAGGCTTCGTATTCAGCCTCATTGTTAGTGGTTTGGACCTCACAAGCTATAGAGTGGGGTATTATGTCCCCCTGTGGCGATTTTAGTAGTATTCCAAGCCCTGTTCCCTTGATGTTTGAGGATCCATCAGTGTAGAGTATCCAAGGATCCTTGGTCTCTTCTAGCTGCTGGACTTCTAATTCAGCTTCCTTTTGTAAATCACTACTGAAATCTGCCACAAAGTCAGCTAATGCTTGGGATTTAATGGCTGTCCTGGGCTCATATCTTATATCATATGCACTAAGCTTCACTGCCCACTTAGCCATCCTTCCTGGCATTTCAGGTTTCCTGAGGACATTCTTGATTGGAAAATTAGTTTTAACGATAATAACATGAGTTTCAAAATAATGTCTTAGTTTGGTAGATGCCATAATTACTGCAAGGATAAGTTTTTCTAAGTGTGAATACCTGGATTCAGCATCAAGTAAACTCTTACTTACATAATAGACAGGATGTTGTGTACCTTCGTGATCCTTAATAAGGACGGCACTTACTGCTTTTGAGGATACCGCAAGATATAAGGATAACACATCTCCTTTTTCTGGTTTCATCAAAGCCGGGGCCGAGGATAGGTAATCCTTAAGAGCTCTTAAGGCACTTTCATGCTTCTCAGTCCACTCGAATTTCTTATTCTTCCTTAGGATATCATAGAATTCCTTGCACTTTTCTGAGGATTTGGATATGAATCTGTTTAAAGCTGCAATCCTGCCTGTTAATCTCTGAACATCCTTAGCATTGGTAGGGGACTTGATGTTCACTATTGCTTTGATTTGTTCTGGACTGGCTTCAATGCCTCTCTTTGTCACCATATATCCTAAGAATTTACCTGCTTTAACACCAAAGTGACATTTTGAAGGATTAAGCTTCATATTGTATTTATCAAGGATATTGAATGCTTCCTCTAAGTCTCTTAGGTGATCCTCAGCCTTTATTGATTTTACCACCATATCGTCTATGTAAACCTCCATAGTTTGTCCAATCTAATCCTTGAACATCATATTCACTAGCCTTTGATAAGTTGCACCTGCATTTCTTAGTCCGAATGGCATAGCAATATAGCAGTATATACCAGTTGGAGTCATGAAGGTTGTATCCTCTTGATCGGATGGTTCCATTTGGATTTGTTGAAATCCAGATGAAGCATCCATAAAAGTTAACAGTTCATGACCCGCAGTTGCATCCACCATGGAGTCAATGTGGGGTAATGGGAAAGGATCCTTGGGACATGCCTTATTTAAATCGGTAAAATCGACACATACCCTCCACTTTCCGTTTTTCTTTTGAACAACAACCACATTGGCCAACCATCTTGGATACTTGACCTCTCTAATCATACCTGCGCGGAGTAATTTCTCTACCTCCTCCTGGATAATGGCATTTATTTCTGGTGCAAATTTCCTTCTCCTTTGTTGGATTGGTTGGAAGGACCTATCAATGCCAAGTTTGTGAGTGATTACATCTTTAGATATACCTGTCATGTCTTCGTGTTTCCATGCAAAGGTAGTCTTCCTCCTTTTGAGGAAGGATATGAGGTCTTCCTTCATTTCGCCATGGATCCCTGATCCTATATAAACTATAGATTCAGGATCATCAGGATCCATAAGGATTTCTACTATATCATGTTCTCTTGCCTCCAAGACATCCCTTGGAGGACACTTTGATTGCTATTGCTCCCTAGACTTTGATGCTGGTTTCATTGATGAGGTGTAGCAGTTCTTAGCCTCTTGCTGATCACTATCAATCTTCACTATTCCCCAAGGACTAGGAAGCTTCACACATTGATGATAAGTGGATGGGACTGCCTTCATATCGTGTATCCAAGGCCTGCCAAGGATCACATTACAACAAGATAAATAGTCAATAACACAAAACTTTTGGTAAGAATGTAGGCCTTCGATATAGATTGGGAGTTTAATGTCCCCCAGAGTATTCTTGGTCTCGCCACTGAATCCCACGAGCACAGAGGATCTTGGTATGATGTCGGATTCAGGGATGTTCATCTTCTTGAGAACATCTAGCTGGATAATGTTCACAGAGCTTCCTCCATCTATAAGGATCCTGGGAACAAAATGGTTAGAAATAAAAAGAGTGATAACCAAACCATCATGATGAGGATCCTGGATGTCAACACGATCATCCTCATCAAAAGTTATAACTTTTCCTTCGGAGACACTGGATGTTCGAATGGGTCTATCTCCATTATCCATCTTGGTTTCCTTCGTATGTCTTTTGGCTGCGGAGAAGGATGTTCCACAAATGTCTGATCCTCCAGATATAAAGTTTATAATTTGTGCATCTGCTGGAGGGGCTGGAGCTTTCTCTGGGATCCTTTCAGGATCCTGAGTCCTTGACTTCTTTCTCCCCAATAATTCTTTCAAGTGCCCCTTGCTCAACAAGTATCCAATTTCTTTTCTCAATGCGATGCATTCTTCTGTGAGATGCCCAAAATCTTCATGGTATGCACACCACTTTGATTTATCCTTAGTTGCAGCTAGTCTATCATTTTTTCTGGGCCATCTAGCTTTATCACCTAAATTCTGCATCGCAAGGATTAGTTCATTGTTATCAACAGAAAAACAATATTCAGAGATTGGAGGATAATCCTCATCATCCTCTTCTTGTTCAACAGCATGCACATTCTGGTTATCGGAATTATTATAAGATCTGAACTTGTTGTTCCTGAATGAGGATCCTTGCTTCTCTTGCTTTGAGGATCCTGCTAACCTCTCCTGGATCCTTTTGTCATCCTCTAGCCGGATGAACCTAAGGGCCCGGGTTCTTACCTCATCTAGATTCCTGCATGGTGTCATAACAAGATCATCATAGAATAACGAATCCCTAAGCAATCCCATTTTGAAGGCTTCAACAGCCGTAGCTATATCCAGATTAGGAATATCTAAGGATTCTTTACTAAATTTAGTGATATAATCCCTTAATGATTCATTATGACCCTGGGTTATCCTATACAGATCACTAGTTAAACGCTCAAATTTCCTACTATAAGAAAATTGGTTATTAAATAGGTTAACTAGATTAGCAAATGAGGTAATAGAGTAAGGAGGAAGACTTAGCAGCCATTTAAGAGTCGATCCAGTAAGAGTGGATCCAAATCCCTTGCACAGACATGCCTCCTTTAACCTTTCTGGGATGGGATTGATCTCCATCCTTTCCCTGTATTAAGCTATGTGTTCCTCAGGATCCGTTGAACCATCATACAACTTCATGGTAGGTACATGGAACCTCTTGGGTATCTCAGCATCGCAGATTGGTGGTGCAAAACGAGATATCTTGTGGCTCCCATCTGCAATCTCTGGGATAGGCTTGACCACTCCTGGGACACTTGATATCATGTCCTTCAACTTTTGCAATTCTCTAGCCATGGCATGATTGATACCTCCCATTGGATTCAAATTAGGAAGAGTGGATGTTAATCCATATTGTTGGGGCTCTGGAATGGCCGATGGACCAGTAGAAGCAATGGTTTGCATTGGAATGAAATCCCCCTGATGGACGTCGGAACTTCCTGACTGCAAACTCCTTAAGGATCCCAGAATCTGGAAGGATCCTTGAAACTGTGAGTATCCTTGGACCTGGGAGGATCCTGGGACATAGGAGGATCCTTGAACCTGGGAGGATCCTTGAACATAGGAGGATCCTTGAACCTGGGAGGATCCTTGAAACTGGGAGGATCCTTGAACCTGGGAGGATCCTTGAAATGGCCAGTGCCCTTAAATCTGCTGCGCTCCCGAGTATCCTCCTGAGCTTGCAAAGGATCCTCTATGCTGAGGATGGGATCCTGATGGTTGAAAGTGTAACCCTGAAGCCTAAGTCATTGCTGATGACCCGTAATGCACTCCTTTGGGTCCTCCAACATATTGAACGTCTGGAACCAGTGAAGGCTGAGAAGTTATAACCGGAGTATCAAAATTCAAAGATCTGGGCATTAGTGTGGAATGATCCTCTGCCGATCTCTTTTGTTTCTTGATGTCTCCAATTTCTCTAAGGATTCTTTCATTGGTCTTGTCCTACTGCTGGATATGCTCCTTCATCTGCAAAATCAGAGTAAACAAGTCACTAGTAGTAGGAGTATAAGAAGCAGAAGAAGTTGGAGGTTTTGAGAAAATGGGAGTTGGTTTCTTCTCGGCATTTTTCTGAGGTCCAGAAGGTGGTGGAGGCAAAGGTGGAATGCCCTGGGATGAATTGACTGCAGACATCGCACTGGAGGTATTCTTTGTTGATGAAGCCATCTGCTCGTATGCAATGAACCGGAATGATCACAAAGATGAGAATTTCTTAGAAATGAAGCACCAATTTCCCCACGGTGGGCGCCAAACTGTTTTGGTCAAAAAATCTGATGAGGATAATGCCACCAAACTCTCTGTTAAGGGGTATGATGCTTGAATTGGTTTATAGCAATAAGGATCACTATGAAAAATAAACAACAAGTGACACAAGGTTTATACGGGGAAAAAGCCCTTGATCAAGAGTTGATCTCCGGCACAAAAAACCCCGGGTGATGGAAACTACCGATCACCAACACAAATTAAACAAATAATGTGTTACAACTTCGGATGATAGCGAGCTAAATACAAGGATCACTATAGTGTAGTGCGTAAAAAGTGTATGAAATTGCTAAGTGAATGAACGAGAGCTGGTGTGAGCGGTTTTCAGAGTGTGTGTAGCCAAAAATAGCATAAAGTGTTGTCTAATTAGCTCGCCATCCCATTTAAATCTAGCAAAAATCTAAATAACAAACTATCCGCAAATGGTGCAAGTCCTCCACGACTCCACAACGTCCATTTCTGACCAAGCACGTGCGGAATAGAGTTAGTATATTCTCCAGAAATATCGCCAAGACCAAATCCCAATTGATATTCCTGCAAAACAGTTACGAAATCAAAACAGACAATCATTAGTATAAGGATCCTTAGGATGATCCATGATCCTGATCCTGAAGCACTTCTGAGGATCACTAACTGACACAGAAGTAAGGATCACCAAACAGGATAATATTTGAGGATCACGGGTCATTTAGAAATCCACCCCTAACAGTCCCAAGATCATCAGTTCTTGTGGGATTCAGTGGAGAAACCAAGAACACATTGGGGGACATTAAACTACCCATTTATATAGAGGGACTTCATTCTTTTCAGAAATTTTGTGTTACAGATTGCTTATCCTGTTGCAATGTTATCCTTGGCAAGCCATGGATACATGACATGAAAGCAGTTCCTTCTACATATCATCAATGTGTAAAGCTACCCAGTCCTTGGGGTGTGGTGAAAATTGAAAGTGATCAACAAGAAGCCAAGAATTGCTACACTTCATCGATGAAACCAGCCTCAAGACCTAGGGAGCAATAGCAATTAAAGCATCATCCAAGAGATGTCCTGGAGGCAAGAGAACAAGATGTAAAAGATATCCTTATGGATCCTCAGGGTCCTGAATCCAAAGTCTTCATAGGATCCGGGATCCTCAATGACATCGAAGAGGAGCTAGTATCCTTCCTCAAGAAGAGAAAAACTACCTTTGCCTGGAAGCATGAAGACATGACAGGTATCTCTAAAGATATAATTACTCATAAGCTTGGCATTGATAGGTCATTCAAACCCATACATAAAAAGAGGAGGAAGTTTGCACCAGAAAGGAATGCCATTATCCAAGAGGAGGTAGATAAGCTGCTCCGAGCAGGTACGATTAGAGAAGTCAAGTATCCAAGATGGTTAGCCAATGTGGTTGTTGTTCAAAAGAAAAACAGAAAGTGGAGGGTATATGTCGATTTTACTGGTTTAAACAAGGCATGTCCCAAGGATCCTTTCCCATTACCCCACATTGACTCCATGGTGGATGCTACCGCATGTCATGAGTTGTTGACTTTTATGGATGCTTCATCTGGATTTCAACAAATTCAGATGGAACCATCTGATCAAGAGGATACAGCCTTTGTGACCCCAATAGGTATCTATTGTTATATTTCTATGCCATTTGGACTAAGAAATGCAGGTGTTACTTATCAAAGGCTAGTCAATATGATGTTCAAGAGACAAATTTGACACATTATGGAAGTCTATATAGATGATATGGTGGTTAAGTCCAAGAGAGCTGAAAATCACCTTAGAGACTTGGAGGAAGCATTTGGTATCCTTGATAAATTCAATATGAAATTGAATCCTTCAAAGTGTCACTTTGGTGTTAAAGCAGGGAAGTTCCTAGGTTACATGGTAACAAAAAGAGGAATCGAGGCAAGTTCAGAGAAAATCAAGGCGATAGTGAACATTAAGTCTCCTGCCAATGCTAAGGATGTACAAAGGTTGACAGGCAGGATCGCATCCTTGAACATGTTCATCTCAAGATCATCAGATAAGTGCAAGGAATTCTTCGACATCTTGAGAAAGAACAAGACGTTTGAGTGGACTGAAAAGCATGAAAATGCTCTCAAAGCCCTTAAGGACTACCTATCCTCAGCTCTAGCCTTGATGAAACCAGAAGAAGGGGATATATTATCCTTATATTTGGCAGTCTCTTCTAAAGCAGTAAGTGCAGTCCTTGTTAAGGATCACGAAGGTACACAACATCCTGTATATTATGTAAGTAAAAGTTTGCTTGATGCTGAATCCAGGTATTCACATTTAGAAAAACTTATCCTTGCTTTGATTATGGCATGTACTAAATTACGTCATTATTTTGAAACTCATGCTATCATTGTTAAGACTAACTTTCCAATTAAGAATGTTCTCAGGAAACCTGAAATGTCAGGAAGGATGGCCAAATGGGCAGTGAAGCTTAGTGCTTATGATATAAGATATGAGCCAAGAACTACCATTACATCCCAAGCCTTGGCTGACTTTGTGGCAGATTTCATTAGTGATCTACAAAGGGAAGCTGAGTTAGAAGTTCAGCAGCTTGAAGAGACCAAGGATCCTTGGATACTCTTTACAGATGGAGCCTCTAATGTCAAGGGAACTGGACTTGGAGTACTACTAAAATCTCCACAGGGGGACATACTACCCCACTCAATAGCTTGTGACTTTCAAACTACTAATAATGAGGCTGAATATGAGGCCTTGATAGCTGGTTTGCAAATTGCCAAGCATATGAGGATCAGGTATCTTGAGGTACATGTAGATTCGTTATTAATTACCAATCACTTTAATGGATCCTATGCTGTTAAAGGTGAAAGACTAATCATATATTTAGAGATAGTCAAGGAATTGGCACTCTCTTTTGTTTCCTTTAGTTTGACACAGGTACCCAGAGAAGAAAATGCAGAAGCTGATGCATTGGCCAACCTTGGATCATCCTTGAAGATTCCAGAGGATATTAAGATTCCCATTATTCATATCCTGGCTCCTGCTATTGAGGATCATGTAGCCATGGAGATAGGAGAGGATTCTGCAATCTTACCTAGTGATGAAGCACAATCTCATTCAGGATCATGGATCCTTCCGATCATGAGATATATATAGCATGGAGAGATTCCTACAGGAGAAAACCCCAGGGCTTTCAAAGTCAAGGTATCTCAATTTACAGTATTAAATAATATGTTATATAAAAGATCTCTTGTAGGTCCATATCTAAGGTGCATTGAGGATCCTGAAATTCAAGAAGTCCTAAAGGATTTTCATGAAGGAGATTGTTTTCAAGGATCATTAGGACAGGATACTATTGGCCTACTATGAAGAAGGATGCTGTAGATTATGCAAAGAAATGTGATGCTTGCAAGAGACATAGCAATATCCTTCATCAACTAGCAGAGCTCCTGCATCCTATATGGGGAATGGATATAGTTGGAAAACTTCCCAAGGCACCAGGAGGAAAGGTGTTTATGCTTGCCATGACTGATTACTTTTCTAAGTGGATAGAAGCTGAAGCCTTTGCTCAAGTCAGAGAAAAAGAAGTGATATCCTTTATTAAAAGAAACATTATTACCAGATTTGGTATTCCTTCTGAAATTGTTTGTGACAATGGATCCCAATTTATTGGGAGTAGAACTAATAACTTTTGTGATAGATGGGGGATTAAGATGATAACATCAACACCAGTCCACCCATAAGCTAATGGTCAAGCAGAATCACCCAACAAGATCATCATCAACAACTTGAAGAAGAAGCTTGGATCCAAGAAAGGAAAATGGGCAGAAGAGCTACCTTATGTACTATGGGCTGATAGGACAACTCCCAAGAATGCTACTGGCCAAACTCCATTTTCTTTAGTGTTTGGAGCAGAATCTGTGATCCCTAAAGAGATGGTGGTTCCTACTGCAAGAACAAGCATCCGTGATCCTGAACGAAATGCTGAAAACTTGGTTCAAGATTTGGATACCATAGAAGAACTCAGGGATTTGGCAAGAATAAGAATGGCTAGTTATCAACAAAGGATGGCTGGAGCTTATAACAAAAATGTCAGGATCAGAAAGTTTAAAGTTAGCACCACAAATCCTGCTGATGGTAAGTTAGGACCAAAGTGGGAAGGCCCCTATCTTATTGAAGCTGAGGCAGGAAAGGGGGCATATTGATTATTAACAATGGAAGGTGATTTTCTACCAAGAGCTTGGAATGTTGTCCATTTGAAGAGATATTTCATGTGAGAAGGATTTAGGATCCTTGGCTGTTTTCGTACCCGATACCCATGAAGGATCCTTAGAGGATAGATGATCCTCCCTCTAGTAATGATTTAATCTCAATTTATCTAATTCTTTAATTAATTTGTTTACAAGGAGAAGGATCCTGGATCCTTTATCCTTCTTTCACTTAGTTCTGAGTTTTGCAGAAGATTGATTTTCCTTGATAAAGGATTAAGTATCCACAGAAGTCTCCTAAGTTTTATGGGCTTGTCCCCAATTTTTGGGCTTGTCCCCAGTTTTTGGGCTTGTCCCTAGTTTCACCAGTAGTGCACGATGATCCTGGTTCAGTTCAAGGCAATGGGACCAGTACCCGCTTTAGGGGCTGACAATTTCATTGTACTGGCTGTATTCAGGATCCTACATATAATGGTAGACGTACCATACATCCGTTCCTAAGATTTCTAACGTTTTCACGTTAGCTAAGGTTTTGGCATTTTCATGTCACTAAGTTTGGATAGTCGCCAAGGAGGACCATACTCCAGTTTACACAAGATCCTTTGGGCTCGTCCCTAGTTTTTTGGGCTTGTCCCTAGTTTTTTGGGCTTGCCCCCAGTTTGTCGGGCTTGTCCCCAGTTGCTAACTTTTATCTTATATTGGCTTAGTCCCAAGTTATGTTCTATTTCAGGTTTTCAAAGCTAAACAGTTAAGTAACCTGGATCCTAACCTATTACTAAGGTTTGTCATATTACTTGTAAGTATTAAGGATTTAGGATCCTAACTTGGATTCTCAAGTATGATCCTTATTTACATTCAATTTATTCTTGATTTATTTAAGTTACCCTTATTCGTTGACAACAAGATATATGATCCTCAAATTACATCACTTTTTAGAACTTTTCGATTATAGGATATTTGATCCTTGATAATATCCTAAACTATTTGACATAATCTAATATATATTTTCAGTCTTAACTTATGAATTCAAAGAAATTGTATCATAACAGTTGACATGTAAAGATACACAAAATTAACAACACAAGATAGTCAAAAGGTTAAATTTTATTTATTTATCAAAGGGAAAACCCTTTAGAGGTTGTCAAAATTGCCAACCCAAGTTTCTTCCAGCAAAACGTTGCCCGTCCACTTGGGTTGGCAAAGGGTGTCCATACTAAGTGATTGATAAGTGCAGGAAATAAAAGCGAGGGGCATCAAAGGCTTCATCCTCCACAAACAGAAGGACCCATCCACCTTTGTTACCCCCTATTGTTCGAAGGATCGGTGATCCTTAAACCTAAATCTATTGTTTAAGTACAGACCATTGTTTTAAAAACATCATCAACACAAAAAACCAAACCATAAAAAATGGGCTCCGGCCACGTCTAGAAATTTCCATCATCGCCCATTGCTGCAGCCTACACCTTCGCTGCATCATTGTAACACCCCGTGTTTTCGAAGTCAAGGTCAAAGTCAACGACCGATTTCGCGCGACTTGACTCGTAGTAAATTTCTTTTATGTGTTTATTTTAGTTGTATTATGTGGAGTAAGTGTCTTAATTACAATCCTCGACGTATGTTATTCGCTATCTAATCGACCTACGACTGTGAACTATAAGAAGTAACAATGCGATAAAGTTAACTAAACGATAATCAAACTATGCCAATCAAATCGACATCGAATCAAATCGCAACTCGAAATACGCATTTTGGTTACAAATATACTTGTGTGTGTGCCTTATGTGTTACTTGTGCATGTTTAATTTATGTATGTGTGGGAATCAATCGAAATGCAATCAAATCGAAACTTGAAATGCAATCGAACTCAATCGAAATCGAACTATGATAATTTGTGGAGAAGAGATAGTGCTAGATATAGTGGTTGGGATTAAAAGTAATTTGAATAGGAAATTCTACCGCATCGAATCGCTCGCAATTTCAATCGAAACAACAAAAATTGTCGCGTCGAACACCCGAACCAAGTGCCATCCGGCCGGATTGCCATCCGACCGGGCTGTCACTTGACCTGGTGCCAGATGCCATCTGACCGAGATAATATCCGACCAGATAAGCCATCTGGGCGAGATGCCATCCGACCGGCCTACCCTTTCCTCTTTGGGTAACCCTATAAATACCCATGTCACTTTCATTCTTTCTACTTTTGGAAACTCTCTGACCGACCAGCCTGTGCTCCTCACCTTTTCTTCGATTTCTCTCAAATCCGGTAAGATCTCGTCCTAAATCTTGTACTTTCTTAATCTACACGCACTCCTACACCTTTCTATCTTTTAAATCTTAACTTTTAACCGTGAAATCACCAGATTTGAGGTGTTCTAGGATGACGTCATCATGTGTTCTTGAAGAACTTCATGTTTTGGCCTCAATCCACCAAGAACAACTTAGATCTAACTAATTTCCACACAAATAAACAAAGATCTTGCATAGATCTAAACACGTTCATGGTGAAAAAGGATTGAAAGATGGTTTCTAACTTCCTTACAACTCTTTTACACTCAATGCACTCAAAAACCGATAGAATCGTACTTTGTTCTAGTCTGCTACTAATTCTTAGTGTCGTGCTAGCTCAAGATCTGGATTCTACTCACGAGACCACCAATTTTGGGTAACCAAGAACAACCGTCTTGAACCGGTTAACTGTCGAACTAGGGTGATTCCTGTTTGATCGGGTCACTTTGGACAAGATGGGGTTTTGTTGGTTAGCACGTTGTCAAAACATCTCGATAAAAGCAACAAACAATCAAAACGACCAAGTGAAAGACGAACGGATAAACCATCTGAGCGACTAAGTCATCCGAACGGCTTACACCTTGACCAACTTTATCAGAAGTTTAAGTATTGAACGAATTGCTATCCGATCGGACTACCAATCCGACCGGATTACTCTTCGGATCATGAGATACTTGGACTTTGTAGGATCGTTTTTACGACCAAACGAGTCGTTCAGAAGAGTTTTTGCTCAATACGAGAGGCGGAAACAAACGTATCGAGGTGATTCAGCTTGCAATTCACTTTAAACTGTCTTTTTATTGATATAACAACGTTTTACAGCGAGTAGACACTTCGGCAGCAGTTTGACTCTGAAACCGGAAAGTTACAAATGAATTGGCACGACAGGTATTTATAAGCATGGTTATTTCATACGAAACAGTACAAATGAAATCAGTTTCACACGAAATAGTGATTTCGTGCGAAACGCCCATAAACACACTTTTCTCTTATTTCGTGCCTTAATCTATCTAATCTAACACAAGACTCGATACAAGACGAAGTCGACAGACATATGCACCAACAGACTCCCCCTTGGATGTTGACGAAGTCTTCAGTGTCGAGTCTTCAATCTTCAGTCTTTATCAGTCTTCTTGTTCTCTCCCGAAGTATCTGACAATGTAAAACATCCTCAAACTCTAACTCTTCTCTTTTCTCTTTCACTTTCTCTACTAGAATCACAACCTGGCTCTGTACTCCTCTTGATCAGGTCTTTTGATTCCTTAAGTTCTTCAGCATCATCAACTTGCGTGAACTTCAGGATCTGAACTTGGCTCTACAATCTTCAAACTCCCCTTTGTTAGCAGACTCCCCCTTAAGTTGTACTTGGGATCATAGCCTAGCTTTTACAGAATCAGGGTCATAATCTGTCTCTCTATGTCACCTGTAGGATCGGATTGCGACCTAAACGAGTCGTTCGGAAGAGTTCTAGTCCATTTCAGAGGCGGAAACTAAGAAACGGACAATGAAACAGCTTGAGATACACTTTAATCTTCTTGTATATTAATTTGACAACCTTTACATTCAGAAGAGAAACCGGCAGCACTTCGGTATAGCTCTGAAAAAACTGTTACAAATGAAATGACAATAACCCTATATATAATGGACATGATTTCGCTTGAAGACCTTCAAGCGAAATCCTTCACTTTCCTTTCAAGCGAAATGTAACAATGATACTTTGTCTTGAAGCGAAATCTTCTGAATTCACAATCTAATCCATGCATAACTTTGTCCTTTCACGTGAATATGTAGTATGATGTCATTGATGATGTCATCTAGATGATGTCATCATGACATCATGTCTTGATTAGCTCCGTACTAAACCGAGACTCGATACAAGACGAAGACGACAGATGTGTGCACCAACAGACTCCCCCTCAGATGTTGACGAGTCTTAAGTGTCGAGTCTTCTCAATCTTCAGTCTTTATCAGTCTTTGAGCTTTCTTCAGAATCTCTTCCTGGCTCTATTCTATCTCCAATTCTCTCTCTCTCTAACAGACTTGCCCTCAAAACATGCTGGGATCGTAGTCTGACTTTTACAGAATTTCAGAATCCTCAGGTATCGGAACCTGGCACTCTATCTGCTATCCTGCATATCCTCTACCCAAAAATAAGATTCACAAGAATAAAATATTTTACAATTTGTCAAATATCAAACACTAACACTGAGCCTTCTCCAATCAATATACAATCAAACATTAACAATGATCATTTTCATTTCAAACCTCTTCAAACAAACTTTCCCAAACCTGTTCGTCATATTCAGCACTCGGAATTTTGAAAATCAACTCTTCAACATCAGTTGCTGAAAATCTTTTTGGATTTTTCAAAATTTTATGCTAAAACACACCGAAAATCTTTTTGGATTTTGAAATAACAGAAATAAAATGCAGAAATGAACTATTTACATACAATATTTTTGTGAGCTTGTGTAAGAGGATCATATCAGTTTCTGAGACAGATCACTAACACCGTTAAGCTTCATTTCATATTAAGTTCTAAACAATTCACCTAGATTGTCAGTATACTTGTCCACTTAAATTTTCACACAAAGTTCAACTGCTTCGAGATACGAATTAGTGTTTTAAGACTTAAACATCTACATGTGTCCCACCTCAGTATATACTCCCGTATCCAGACCCCAATATTCAGTCTTACAGGTGAGTATACCACAGATGATATCTGTAAGGGGAATAAATTATGCAACCGTGATAGCTCAGGTCAGAACTTCCGTTCAGCAGAGAGCCTAGTTGACTTTTAGGTGTGTCCCCTTTAGAGGATCTTTTGTATTACAACAGCCATGATTAGCATTTTTCAATGTTTCATCATTTATAGCTGAGGGTGATGCTATATTTCAAGCAAGCAGAAAGTATTCTCCGGGGACTAGGCCATTGCTTCCGCAAAATCAGAAGTCCCGGGATAATACCCCAGATATCACTGAGTATAAAGACCTAGTATCTCAGAATACGGGACCCTTCAAACAAGATTTCAGGGGTTACCTATATATCCTGGAGGTGTTCCCCACGTAGACGCAAGTAAATTTTATGTTTATATCTCGTCACAATTTACTAAATGTGCAAAAACCTACTGACATATCCACAGTGAGACCGTTTATCACATTTAACTTTCCAAT
Organism: Helianthus tuberosus; assembly: GCA_030545235.1. NCBI lineage: Eukaryota > Viridiplantae > Streptophyta > Magnoliopsida > Asterales > Asteraceae > Helianthus > Helianthus tuberosus. The sequence continues at coordinate 64,040,444 of CM060425.1, forward strand.
TCTTTAGCATGTTGTGACAGTCCACTGATGTACTATCATTTCCTCTTTTATACAACAAAACTCATTTATGAATTTTATCATGTTTTTGCCTTTTTCAAATTTTCAAATGTTTTTGGATTTTCTGAAATTTTCTACTCCCCCTAAAATACAAACACATGAAAGGAAATTTGAAAACAAACTGTACAATAAAGTGACAACTGATATCGAATCGCATCAAATCGCCATTCACTAGGCATAAACAATCAGAACTCCCCCTATCACAAAACTATTTTCCCATTGATTTCAAAACACTTAAGTTTGTATTAATCAAATGGTTTTTCCGGGAAATTAGTTTAGTTGATTTTACCACTTGTAAGTTAGGGGTTTCATCATATCGTTCCTCAATCATTTGTAGAAAATCAAGTACAATTTAATGTCCTTGATTTACCACTTGACGTTGAAAACCTCTTTCAACCACTTGAAAATAAACACAATCAAAATCTGATATAAAGAATGATGCCGATTCCTGCTCCACTCTTACCAACCTGGAAGCTCCGGCAATTCATAATCTGTAAAATTTAACAAACTTTAAGATTCAATCACACAATCAATCACTAAGAAAGATGCCGATTCCTGATCCACGATTACAACCTTGGGATCTCCGGCAATTCAGGTTTTTCAGTGAAAGAAAATATCCACCCAAGCCTGACCAGCCTTGGGTGTAACCTTCTCAACTTCACTAGGGGTTGGGTTATAAGTTGCCTTCTTTGTAGCATAAAACTCCTTTACCCCTTTAACCTTCCCATCAATCATTTTACCAATCATCTTTTTAATGTTTCCATTAAACGCTTTCTCAACATCAAATTCTTTCTGTTCAGAATAGAATTGATTTGAGATCTCAACTTTCCCAACTTTTGATTTAAAATATTCAGTCCTCAATGATGGAAAGTTCTCATCATCCATTGGAGGAACTGAGTTTTCACTTTTTAGCTCAACCTGTGGCTCCTCTGACTTTGCGGAATCAGATTCATCGCCAGATTTTACCTCTGATTTCTTAACAACCCAAGCTTGGTTGTCAAGATTTCCCTTCTTCTTGTAAAACCTTTTTGAACACTCTCCAACTTCATATGTTGAATTTTTGAATACTTTGAATCTTTCAGGTTGTGGTTCAGCTTTGTCAACAATAACTTCTTTCAGTTTTTGTGAGACTCCCTGTTTTGTTTTTGTTGCTTGGGGACAGTTCCATGCAATATGACCAACTTCATTGCATCTGTAACAGGTTCTTGTCTCCTTTCTTTGATAAGCTTCATTCTTCACTTTCTTTGCAAGAAATTCTGTGTTTGATTGCTTCCAAAATGAGCTTTTTGATTCTTCTTCATGGCTAGTTCCTGCAACATATTTTGTATTTGTTTTAGAAATTTTCTCATTTTTATAATTTTCAGGTAAAATAAAACCAAGTCCTTTCTTTTTGAGCTTACTATTGTGGTTTGGTTTCTTTTGAAAACCAGAACCAGAATTGTAACATTTTTTCTTGTTTAACCGTTGTTGAACTCTTGAAGTGTATTTTTTAGGTTTTCCAGTAGGATTTAAATCTTTAATTTCAGAAATATTGATTTCTATCATTTTGAAAACCTTTTTAATCATGTCAAATCGAACACTTCTAATTGGAAATTCTTTATCAAAATATAATTTGTCAGAATCATTCAAAGTATATGCAACTTCAAATGTTTCGTCATTCAAATTAGATTTTGACAACAAAAATTCTTTACTATAAACCCGTTTTCCCAACGATTTTGAACTCTTTTCGGACGAACTTGAACTCCCAACTGACTGACACGAACTTTCGGACTCGGACTTTGACTCTGACTCCTCATCCTTATCCAACACCTGATCAACCATTCTTTTAATTAATTCGGACTCATGATCTGTATCGGACGCTGTGAACGTGACATCAATGTTGTCTGGTAACACATCGGTTAACTCGGACTCTAACTTTAGATTGAATGCCTTTTGGACTTGTTCCTCATTCGGTTTTCTAGGCGAATACCCTTCCCAAATTGGAGGCGGACACTTGTTATAACAGACGTTCTGTTTCTTACCAGTATCCGTTTTCTTCTTTGATTTCTTGTCTTTATCTTCATATTTAAACGCCTCGAAACCTGCAACAGTAGGGTAAATTCTATCAATTATGTAATCACAACTTGTATAACTTTTCAGCAATCGTCTAATTCTTTCATTTTCTACTTTTTCACCATCTAACTCTTTCTTCCATTTAGCACATTCTTCGATGTAAAAATTTATCTCTTTTTGCTTCGACATCATTGTTGCATTCAACATCTTTAAAGCAGCTTCTCTTTCTGAATTAGTTTTCTGCAAACTATTCACTGTTCTGTTCAATACATCGTATGATTCTTTCACATTCTTTAAATCAAACACCAAATTTTCTTTCATCTTCTCTGAATCACTAAACCTCGCGTCTTTTTCTTCACATTGTTTGCAAGATTCCAAACATGTAAGACAAGGTTTTGTAACTTCAACAATTTTTTTAATCTCCACAATCTTTTCAACTTCAACCACTTTTTCCACTTCAACAATCTTCTCAACAACTTTGACTTCCTTCATTACTTTTGCAGCTTTCTCCTCTTTCAGTTTCTTCAATTTTTCTGCAAAATAAAATTCAAAAGCATCAGAAGATAAATGAGTTTTTCCAACATTTATCTGTTCAAGCTCTTCATCACTATCACTTGTCTCTGACGAACTGTTTTCAGAAGAAACAGATCCTTCATCTTCACTTTTCTCATCATCAGATAACACTTCCATCCATTCCTTCAGCATTTCCGGCTTTCGAATAATATGAGCAATAAACGCTCCAACATTTGAATCAGCTGGAATGTACTTGTCCCAGCTAAATCCTTCAGCCAATTTCTCGTCATCTTGATCCATGATGCCATAGTAAGCCTTCCTGTTTGCATCTTCGATCATTTTCCCATGAGCTGTTTGTGGCTCCTTTTGTTGATGTGGTTGATGAGTGATTTGCTGATAAATGGTCTTTCGATAATAATCATCTTTTCCTGCAGACTCCTTTGCTCCTCTTGGCTCCTGATTCTTGCACTCTCTTTTAAAATGGCCTTTCTCCCTGCAACGAAAACAAACAACTTTAGATTTATCAAATCCAAGATTAGAAAGATTTGCATCCAAGAAATCAGTTCTTCCTGTAACCAATCTAAATTTTTCTGCTCTCCTCAAAACACTAGCTAAAGCCCATTTAATATCCATCAGTTCTAGCTCTTCTGCATCAATTTGGTCATAATCTTCCTTTGTAAGCATCGGATTGCCAATTCTTCCTGCAATTAACCCTTCATAAGACTCTAGTGCAGTGACCAATAATCCCATATGATGCTTAACAACTTCTTCAGAATAATTTTGACCGTTTTGAAGATGTAGAACTACATTGCACTGAATCAAATGACCATTTCCAGCAGATGAACTTTGAACATTTGGAGGATTCACCGTTGAGAACCCACTTGTGTTGACTGATCCTTGACTACTTGGAGTAGATTGATTTCCAGCACTAAATGCAGTTTGGATCTTTGGACTTGCTTCAGCAGTTTGAATATTTCCTTTGTAATACAGTTTGACGTCTTGTTGATTGCTTGAACTATTCATTCTTGCAATCTTCTGTTGTTCAAGATCTTGTGCTTCCAGTTTTTCAATAAACTGACCAATTGACAATCTGCTAAACTGTCCAGAATTCTTCAGAATCATGAGATATGTACCCCATTCCTTTTGAGGTAAAGCGTCAGCAAGCTTTTCAACCCATTCTGCTGGGGTTTTAGTAATCTTCAACTGAGACATGGTGCGTACAAGATGGCAATATCTCTCAATGAGAGTCTTTGTAGTCTCACCAGGCATGCTTGTAAACAACTCAAACTCCTTCTTCAATAATGCTGCTTTACTCTGGAGCATCTCTGTACTTCCTTCAAACTTCTTCTCAAGAGCTTTCCAGATCGAAAATGCATTTCCATCATGCTGAAGTAAAACAAATATATCCTCTGTTATAGCTTGTTGCAACAGACTTATCATCATTTTCTCTCCTTTATAACTTTCTCTCTCTTGATCTGAAAACTCCGAGATAATTTTATCAACATTCATAGCAGTCTGTGGTCTGATGTATGCTGTTTCAATGCTTTCCCAAGCTCTCAGATGGTTTGCTTGAACCCAATTCTCAAAGCGATTCTTCCATCCATGATACTCCTCAATTCCCATAAGCTTCGGGGGTTTTTGCATTGTTCCTGTTTCGTTTTCTGCTTTCATGTTTTGAGCAATTGAAGCTGGAGTAGTCGAGGGTGTAGCAAACGCGTTGTAGAACTCGGAATCCATTTTTTTATCAACTTGAATCTCTTGTAGAAACCGACAAGTACCTTTACATTCAAACAAACACAATCAGTTTAAAGATTTTTCAATAAATTGAAACAAACTGTTACTCAGACTGGCGATTTTTTTTGCGGACTGAACGTTGACCAATTGTGTGGACGTTTAGAACCCGAATCGAATTCAAGTGACTTGACCCTTTGAAATCTTTGAACTCCAAACTGTACGAACTGAAACTAACCACGACTCAAACCACGCGACCTCGGTATACACTGTACGAAGTGAACATATTTTGTGCGAATGGATTTTAATGTCAAACCACACAACCTGTAGATTCTAATCAAACAATTTGAACTAAATTCGCACACGACTCGATCAACTAGCACATATAAACTAATATATCATAAGCAATTTCAAATCACACAATGCATATAATCGACAATTTCAATTTACAATTCTTTCATTCATATCGATACTCACAAACAGACAATTTTCACATAAACCGAGATATTACACAAGTAACATTACATGCAATCTGACATCCTAATTAGCTGTCATCATTCACCAATTTGAATTTTGGGTCACAAAATCACATGTATCTTATCCCAACAATCTGACAACTTTAAATTCAATATTTCTAATTGACTGACACAATCAATGTCACATGCAATCACACATATCAACAATATGCAGCCGAAATTTTAAGATAATCAAATTCAATCTGACACAAACATGCAAGTGTATAGAATCGATGATAATATTCAACTATTGCTGACATTTTTTTTTTAAAAAATCACTACTTCACATGCCATGAGCTAATTGGACCGGTAATTCCAATAAACCGACAACATATATTTGCTTTTTGAATCAATGATTAAAACAAATCAACAACTTGTGAATACTTTAGTGTAAACTGACACGACCACATGATTCCATTTCTCAATTAACTGTGATTCTCAATTACAATGAATTGTCACATGCAAACTGTTATAATCAACACATTTCAATTTTCGAGACCTGAACCTATTTCACACTACACAAGGCATTTTTAATCGGTTCACAATATTCAATGTACTTCACGTGAATTTGTTTTATGTTTTCACACAACTCGAAATGTCACAGTCAACGTACTTCAAGCGAAATCCAAACGTATTTTAAACAAGCTACTGTTTTCAAGCGAAATCCTCAATTTCGCTTCAAACTCTCGTTTTTTTTTTCAAGCGAAATCTAGTCTAAACAGTTGCTGATGTCATCTTTTGTTCGAACAATTGAAGCGAAATCTCACAAAAATACAGAATTTAGGCTGATTTTAAACTTGAAACTTTCAAGGATTGATTAAACCATGTTTGCGCACAATATACGTGAAATTTGTCCGATTTTGACCGAAAAAAATTTTGTTTTTCGAAAAGAAAGGTGTAGAAACAGATTTTACGGCTGAATCAACAAGAACTCTTCTTCACTGGCTCTGATACCAATTGTAGGATCGGATTGCGACCTAAACGAATCGTTCGGAAGAGTTCTAGTCCATTTCAGAGGCGGAAACTAAGAAACGGACAATGAAACAGCTTGAGATACACTTTAATCTTCTTGTATATTAATTTGACAACCTTTACATTCAGAAGAGAAACCGGCAGCACTTCGGTATAGCTCTGAAAAAACTGTTACAAATGAAATGACAATAACCCTATATATAATGGACATGATTTCGCTTGAAGACCTTCAAGCGAAATCCTTCACTTTCCTTTCAAGCGAAATGTAACAATGATACTTTGTCTTGAAGCGAAATCTTCTGAATTCACAATCTAATCCATGCATAACTTTGTCCCTTCACGTGAATATGTAGTATGATGTCATTGATGATGTCATCTAGATGATGTCATCATGACATCATGTCTTGATTAGCTCCGTACTAAACCGAGACTCGATACAAGACGAAGACGACAGATGTGTGCACCAACATCACCAAAATCAAGAACCTGACTATCCTGCACACATCTCTACCTCACAATAAATTTCACAAATTTAAAATTTTACAAATTTAATCTCCGCTTACCACATGAAAAATCAGTTATAAATCCTCATTTGAAAATATCATTCAAAATGATTTAACATTTAAAATCTCTAATAACCAATTATAAGAAAATCTTTTCAAAAACACTTTCCCAAACCTGTTCATCATGTTTAGCACTCGGAATTTTGAAAATCAGCTCTCCAACATCAGCTGTCGAAAATCTTTTTGTATTTTTCAAAATTTTATGCTAAAACACACTGAAAATCTTTTTAAATTTTTGAACTTGAAAGAAAATGCAGTAAAGAAATATTTACAAACAATATTTTTGTGAGTTTGTATAAGAGGATCATATCAGTTGTTGAGAAAAATCACCAACACTGTTAAGCTTTAAACATTTTAAGTTCTAAACGATTCACTTAGATTGTCAGTATACTAATCCACTTAAATTTTCACACAAAGTTCAACAGTTTCGATATACGAGATTAATGTTTTAGAGACTTAAACTTATTCGCGTGTCCTACCTCAGAATATACTCCCGTATCCAGATACCAATATTCAGTCTTACAGATGAGTATACCTAGATGATATCTGTAAAGGGTTAAATGTGAGGGCCATGAGAGCTCAGGCTATTTCTTCCACAAAATCATAGAGATGATGGCTTCGACTTTAGGTGTGTTCCCTTTAGAGAATCTTTTCTTCAACAGCACATGATTAGCATTTTGCAATGTTTCATCATTTTTTATGCTGAGGGTGATGCTATTATTTCAAGCAAGCGAAAAGTATTATACGGGGACTAGGCCATTGCTTCCGCAAAATCAGAAGTCCCGGAATAATACCCCAGATATCACTAAGCATAAAGACCTAGTATCTCAGAAAGAGGGATCTTTCAAACAAGATTTCAGGGGTAACCCATATATCCGAGAGATGTTCCCCTCAATATAAGTAAGTTTGAAATTTAGGTTTATATCTCGACTCAATCTACTAAATGTGCAAAAACCTACTGGCATATCATCAGTGAGACTGTTTATCACATTTGTTAGGTCCCGGATTGATCCGTTTAGATTGCGAACCGACTCGTACGACGTGCGGAATCCGTGCACGAGCAAGACCGAAACACACGAACGTAAAATAATCTGTGATTCTGTATATGATTTGAAAAGATACAACACCTTGAATCACTTGAAGCTCTTTCTCTCTCTACTTTCTCTCTCTAGCCTCTATCTTCTCTAAAGCTCCAAAATGAGGAAAGATCTCCAAAAGTTCCTAAAGCTAACCCTAAGGAACCTATTTATAGACCAAGGGATATAATGAGAGATCTCATTATTTACATAAATGCCACCTTGCCTTTTTCTAGATATTTCTAACTATTACAATATAAGCACTAGAAATAAATTGTTTCTGCTACGGTCTTGAGATGACGGAGGCGATAGACATACTGCACTAACAGACTCCCCCTTGGATATTGCCGCAGTCAATCTCAAATATTTAGTCAGACTCGTAGCTTCTGGTCTTTCTCTCTCTCTGAGTCTTCTTGAAGGTTTTACGACTTTAAAAACCTAGACTCTCTCTTGCTCGAACAGAATCCCGTTGATCTGTCTTCAGCTCTAGCTCCTTCCTTTCGGTAGACTCTTCAGGCTCCCCCTTTCGTCAAGCTTCCGTGCTTTGGGATCAACACCTGGCTTTTCGGTTACAAGCTCTTCAGGGAAAGAATCCTAGCTCCTATGCACGCTTCCCCTTGCGTTGAGCTCGTCTTCAGACTCCCCTTAGACTCGGCTGTCGGGATCGTAGTCTGGAATACCATCTGCAAATCTCATACATTCATAAGTAAAACATTTTACAGTGAAAACATTTTCAGTTGTCCAGGTATCGTAACCTGGCTCTATTAAACTTTCTAAATCAAGATCCTGGGACTAAGATATAATAATATGAAATATATCCAGGATTACTTGATACTCTTCCCCTATCAACAAACTTCATGATTTGGCAGTTTCAGCAAACCAGATCGGAAACTAGCTCTTTTACAGATTTTAACAGTATAAGCATCCAAATCCCTCACAGTTAATCATCCAAGTCCAAATTAATGACCTTGGAGATATCACAAACTGTTTTGATTTTTTATTTTAAAAACTTCAAGTTTCAAATTAATGAACTTGTTTTATTTTTCAGAAACACAATCAGCATACTTAGATTTTAAAACTCAGCTTCAGACATCGGTTGTCGAAAATAAAGCAGAAATCAAAATCTTTTTGTATTTTTCTGAAAATATAAAGCAGTAAAGAAATATGTACAAACATATTTACAGACACTATTTTGTTTGAGTATGCGTCAGAGGATCATATCAGTTTTTGACAAGTCACAAGTACCGTTGAGCTTAGTTACACATTAAGAATTAAACAATTCACTTAGATTGTCGATATACTTGTCCACTTAAATTTTCATACAAATCTCAACTGATTCAGGATACGAATTATGTATTTTAAGAACTTAAACCCATTCATGTGTCCCACCTCTTGAATATACTCCCGTATCCAGATCCCAATAATCAGTCTTACAGGTAATTATAACACAAATGATATCTGTAAGGGGTTAATAAATTATGAAGAATCATGAGAGCTCAAGTCAGAACTACCGTTCAGCAGAGAGATCATGACTCAACTTGTGGGTGTGTCTCCTTTAGAGGATCTTTTTTACAACAGCATTGCTAAGCAATTTTATTGTCTTATCATATATGCTGAGGGTGATGCTGTGTTTCAAGCATTTGCGGAAAGTATTATTCGAGGACTAGGTCAGAACTTCCATTCAGCAGAAGTCCCGGAATAATACCCCAGACATCATTGAGTATAAAAACCTAGTATATCAGATTATGAGACCTTTCAAACGAGATTTCAGGGGATACCTATATATCCAAGTAGTGTTCCCCACGAAATAAGCAAGTTTGAATTTATGTTTATATCCCGAAAAAATTTACTAAATGTATAAAAATCTACCGACACATCCACGGTGAGATCGTTTAACACATTTAAACTTTCCATTTCTTTAGCGTACTGTGACAGTCCACTGATGTACTATCATTTCCTCTTTTTACACAAAAACTCAATTTTTTGTTTTATCATGTTTTTGGCTTTTTCAAATTTTCTAATGTTTTTGGATTTTCTAACAATTTCTTACTCCCCCTAAAATGCAAAACCATTCTAAAGAAAATTTGACAAACCGACACTGATAGCTTTGTCTCGCCATCCATTTTCTGCTTCTCATGCACTGATTTACAAAAATATAACGTACCCCCATGATTTACAACACATTGATATTTTTCAGTTTGAAAACCGTTTTTCAATCTTGTGAAATTAATCATGTTTGTTCAGCCGTGAGGGTTTCGGCGTATTCAAGCAACATATTTTTGAATTTTTGAATATTTTTGACAAAAATTAAAAACAAACATATTTTTGGTTTTAAAGTTTTTCAATTTTCAGGGTTTTTGAAATATTGTTTATTTATGTACAGAAAACAAACAAACTCCCTATTCAACCAAACCAGGGTTCAGCAGCCTCTTCCTGTGCCAGGCTGCTCATCAATTCTCCTCCTTGACAATCAAACTTCATGAGCACCTGCACATTCTCAAAAACTCAATTACTTGAAATATTTAGCCCAGGTCTGTTGAACCTTAGGCATTTCAACACAATAAGTTTCATTTAATGATGGAAAATCTTTGTCATTTTTCACAAAAACTTTTTCATCTTTGTCTTCGACTTTTTCAACATTTTCAGAAGTCACTTGTTTCTTAACACTCCATGTTTGACCTTTCGGAGTACCTCTTTTGTAAAAATGTGATTCTTTTTGAACATTTTGTTTTTGAACAACAACTTTTGGTTTCCAAAACTCTTGGGGTTTTGTCATATCAATAGATGTGTTCCAACTTTGTGTTGTTCTGAATCTGGGTGTGTGAGAAATCTGTGTTTGTTTTGAATCAGACCTTGTCTGTTTTGGTTTCCAAGTTTTATTCGAAGCAAACTTGTTTGTGTTGTACCTCCAAGTTTGTTTTAAATCAAATCTGGTTGACCTTGGTTTCACATCCTCAGATTTCTGTTTTTCAACATCAACAGGCTTTGGATTTGGACACTTTCGAGCAACATGTCCAATTTGATCACATTTAAAACACACTTTCTTTGAAACATCCTTGGCCTGTTGTTGTTTCTTTTTCATAGCATCAAACTCAGCATTAGACTGTTGTCCAATTTTGAGTTTTTCTTCCTCTGCTAAACTTTTTCCTTGAACAAAACTTGTTTTAACCTGAACATTTTTCTTCCAATTTTGTTTCTTTTTATAACCCAAACCAGCCTTCATGTTTTTCTTCTTAAAACCAGGTTTGTTATAAAAAGATTTATAACCTTTACCAGCAAACTTTGAAATTTCCGACTTCTCAATCTCAACCATTTTGAACACTTTATCGACCTTCTCTGAAATCACATTCTGAATCGGGAATACAACATCTAAGAATAGTTTGTCCGATCCAATCATGGTATAGACCAATCCCTTTGAATCATCATCCAAATTTTTCTCGGATTTTTTGTTTTTCAGATAACCATCATGAAAATTTCCTTCATCTTCATCCTGTGATTCAGACTTACCTTTTGTAGACTCATCTTTCAAAACGCTTTCAACTTCCTTACTTACCACTTCTGAATCATTAGCATTATCAGATTTGGAGTAAGTCACATCGATACTTTCAGGTAACTGGTCATCTATGTTCAAACCCTTTGCCACCTTTTCTTCATCATAAAAAGTATAATTGTTTCTCAATGGTGGTGGTACCTGATGAAACTCTGAACCAATACCCTTTTTGCAATTGTCAGTATCTTTGTCATCTGGTGTGATGTTGAAAATGCGTTTGAGAATGTACGAAGAGTTATGATAACTTTGAAGTTTGGTAACAACCTTTTCTTTTTCAGCCAAGACTTGTTTAAGATTTGCAATTTCATCAACACACTTGTTCAATTCAATTTGCTTTTCTTTAAACTTTCTTTCATACATTTCTTTAGTGACTAAAGTTTCTGACAATCTTTGATCAAAACTTTTGACTTGGCTCTTCAAAGTATCATAAGCTTCTTGTACTCTCTGACTCGACCACTTTAAAGAATCACACTGTTTTTGTAAATCTTGAAATTTAGATTCTTTTTCAACACAATCGACACATTTTGCTGAACACATTTGTCTATACACATCATTATCCTTTCCAAGATCTTGACATTTTTGTGTCAGCTTTTCAACTTTTAGTTTCAAAATTTCTTCTTTTTCAATCATATCTTTACATTTTATTGTGAAACCATTTTCAAGTTTAACTATGTCATGGTTTTTTTGTTTTTATGATGTCATCTTTTTCAGTACAGGCTTTGCACATTTCTATGCAATTCCTGCACTTGTTTTCTTTTTCATCAACCAATTCAACATTCGACAAGTCAGAAGATTTTCTTACCTCAGTCTCTTTCAGCACCGGTTCTTCTGTCTGATCTTCCTCTTTGTTTTCTTCTTCTTCTTGTTTCTGTTCTTCTTCAATCTTCTGCTCTTCTTCAGCAACAAGCTTTGCAGTAATCTTTACTTCTTCAACTAGCTTTTTCAACTCTTCTTCTTTTCTCTTCTTCATTTCCACTACCTTTGGTAGACTTGCTTCAAAAACTTCTTTTATCTTGTTCATTAAATCCGGCTAGTAACTTTTATCAGAAAGCCTTCTTGTGTTGAAAGTGCCCTCATTTGGAAATTAATTGGTTACTGCATCAAAATCCACTTTTGAAGGGTCAACCACTGGATTACCCTTTGGATCCATATAACATTCCAGTTCATCATTCCATCTTTTGGCTCTTTTTGCTTCCTTGAATGGTTCAGTTAACTTTCCAATCTCCCATCTTGCACTGTCTCTTCTCCACCAACTATCATGATCAACATTTGTGACAAATGCATATCTAACTGCATCTTCTTCAGGGCAAACTTGACTCCAGTCGTAACCTTCATCGTCATGTATAACTGCAAGAGCCCTTGATTTTTCTTCAGACTGTTTCAATCTTGGAGGCTCAGACTTGTTCTGATGGTAGATCGCTTTTTTGTAATAATCTTCGTTGAACGGGTTTTCAGAATCATCAGCAGCATACGCATTTCTGCACTCACGCTTAAAGTGACCTTTTTGTTTACATTTGAAACATGTCACCTTTGATTTATCAAATCCCAATTTGGTAGATGATCCACCAATTGACTTTCTCCCCGTGATCTCCATGAACCGCTGTGCCCGACGAACCGCACTGGCCATGCACCATCTTATATCCATTAGTTCCATCTCCTCGGGGTCTAATTGATCATAATCTTCTTTCGTCAAGTTGGTGTTGCCAATCTTCCCTGCAACGAGGCTTTCATACGATTCAAGTACAGATGCCAAGAAAACCATATGTTGTTTTGCCGATTCTTCGCTGAAATTCTGCCCATTCTTAAGATCCACTGTGATATTGCACTGAAACAAATTTTTGGAAGCAGATTGACTTGAAGTGTTTGAAGAAGATTCACTGTGAAGACTTGCATTGTTCACGGAGTTTGAGCTTTCCGCAGAAAACGCTGTTCTTGGAGACCCATCTTGTGGTAGATTTCCTCTGTAGTACAACTCCACATTCTGCTGATGAGCTGAATTGTTGATTTTAGACTTCTTGATTTCCAGCTCGTGACTTTCCAATCTCTCAATGAGCAAATCCACAGTTAAATCTTCAGGCTTGATTGTGTTTTTCAACATTAAAGCGAAGTATTGCCAATCTTGATCATTTGGCAATGAATCAAACAATTTATCCACCAGTTCCTCTTCAGAATATGTGATTTCATGTCTGGCCAGCTCCATCTTCAGATATCCAAATCTCTCGATCATTTTACACACAGATTCATTGTTCATGCAACCAAATAAATCGAATTCTTTGCGTAACAATTTCTTTTTGTTTTTCACAATTTCAGTGCTACCTACGCATTTCACCTCTAAAGCTTCCCATAAACTTTTCGATGTTTTCTCTTGTTCAAGTAGCGAAATAATATCTTCTCTCACTGACTGTTTTAACAATGTAATCATTTTATACTCAGCCACAACATTTTTTATATCTTTTTCTGTGAACTCTTTTTCTTCTACTAACTCTCCTCCTTCTTTAACTGGTTCAGTATATCCATATTTCAATTTTAACCAGCTTTCAGGAGCGAAAGCTTTTACCCAACCCTCAAACCGATTTTTCCACCAGTTATAATCTTCAATCCTCATTAGTTTCGGTGGTTTCTGTTGGCTTCCATACATATTGTCATAATTCAAATTTTCTGAAATTTCTCTCGAATACTCTCTTATTTCAGATCTTCTTTCTGAAGTAAAGGCATTGTAGAACATGTTGTAAAATTCTTCACCGCTGCTTGAAATCTTGAAATTTTGTCTTGAATTTGCACCTTGTATATCTTGAATCACCTTGAATCACCTGAATACGAACAAACAAACACAATGAGTTTAATCAAATTTGTCAAACGATCGTAAAAGAATTTGGTTCGTTCGGATGGATCAATAGTCAATCGGATGATGTTATCCCAAACGGATGAGATCAGCCCACTCGGATGGGTGTCTTCGAACGGATGGAGATCCGTGCGGATGAGGATACGTACGGGTGGGGATCCATGAGACTAGGGTGATGCGTACGGGTGGGGATACGTGCAGATGAAGTTGACTTCTTTGACCTTAATTAATGAATGACACACTCACTTGCAACCCGACAATTTCCTTTATGTGAGAATCATTATATCACATGCATATTGACAAAGTTATACAGACAATTATTCTTGGGCAAATATGATCACGTGAAAACTTCAACTTCAGATGCACTAGCACATGGACTATCAGATTAAATACACCGATTGAATTTAATGTTTCACATGCTCACCGAATATGTTGACTGACAAGCTGAAAATGTTGACTAAGTTGTATGAACACCTGATATGCTTTGTATCACACCCTGGCTTTGCGGAAGCGTGGTTAATTTGGTGTGACTTCTTAATACCATAGCTTAACCATAACAAAGCTATATGAAATAAAACCATGCAAGATCATCCATTTAATTAAGTTTTAAAAACCAAATACAACAACATTGTCTTAACGGAAACACATCCTAACGACATAAACATTGTTCAACAAACACAACATAACATAAGCATAGTTTAAGGACTGTGACTTGTCCAGGAAAGAGTCACATTCCCTAAACCCGGATGACCTCGTAACTAGTGCAGCGGGAAAACGTGTCATACCGCGCCAGATCCTTTAATTCCCTGAAATACATGTAAGTTGAAAAATCAACAATAATGTTGAGCGAGTTCATGTGTAAGTGAGTAAATAAACCTTTGTATATATAAAAATCCTGGTATGTAGCAAATAAGGAAAAAAGAGATCACCAATGGTTTGCAAGGCCATTGATATGTGTGAAGTGCAAGTAGGAAGACTCAAACCTAGCAGATTTTGCGTTGAGTACAAAGTCACCACCTGGTCCATTAGGCGGGCTCATGGGTTGGGCTCGCTACACCCAGATAGATCTACCGCTTACGTCCCTCGGTCCTACAATGAGGATTAATGGCCTCCAGTCCCCGCCTACCCACTCACATGATCTAAATAATAACCCTCCTTATGCTAACCATACCATCTAAGAAATATTCGTAATTATAGTAACATGTATTTCACCCCCGCAGTTTAGAAAACTGAAAACAGTTAAGAGAAAAGGGGGACATGAACTCACAGTGGTGCGTCTCTACCAAGTATGTCTCCTGATCAAGCAGCTGTGTGACGACCTACACGTACTAATTCTATTAGACGGACGGCCGTGCCTTAGCTTTATGGTTTAAGTTTTTGGGAAATAGTTAGACAACTATTTCGTGTTTACATTTAGTAAATACTTGGTAATCATTTTTCCTTCCCAAGGATGGGGGATTTAATACATGTGTGTTCGAAATATAATATTAAGTCTCACTTAAAATATATTTTATTTCTAACTCCAAAATATTCTTCTCAAAAATATTATATAAATTTTCCCAAATAATATCTTGACAAAAATACGCGTTAAGTCATATTTTCTTAAAATGCATAAGTTACATTTTAGAGATCGAGTGGTAATAATAATTACCGGTGTAACTTATATATTTATCGTAGAGACGTTCGTATTATTTTGGATCCATTAACATTCGATAGTATTATTTTTACCCTAAAAATAATACTAGTATTTTCACAAAATATTCATAAACACATATCAAGTGACTTTATGAAAAATATATACTAAATATATATTTACCAAGTTTTATTTTGTGGAATTCCACCTCCGATGTTTTGTAAACAAAGTCGTGGCGAAATCTATAGTTTGAAAACAAGTCGAAAAGTATCTCTAACACTTATAGTGAAAATATTTCTAAGTGTTAGGTTTTTGGAAAAATTTCGCCAGAGTTTCCCCTGTAACTGGAGGTGGCCACGCTGTTAAGCGTATCATTTTCTTTTATAAATCAAACCAACATTCTTTTCATTCAATCAAAACAATGTCCGAAACAACAAACTAGTAAATAAATATGTATATCGCATAAGTTACATGAACTTGCGTTTTATCCAAGAGTAGAAAGTAAATTCCATTACTTTTAGTGGATCTTTATATAAATCAATCCGGTTCCGTAAAAACCCCGTTTTTTAAGAAATTCCATCTTTACAACTTCTTATCAATTTTTACAAAGATAGTTATTTTGTCGAAAATGTGTGCTACACAAGTGTTTACACACTTGTGTGTTCTAAAAATCATTCGTGTTAGGGTAAGATCCGTCTTTTAGAAAACATGATTTCTTTGATACTTGGTTCTTTGAAAATACCGCTTGTAGATACGTAGATCTACTAGTTTTAAACACTATTTCACAAGCAAAATCGCTTTTACACAAGTTCATGATTCGTGTGTGGTAGAGTTTCATCCTTTAACCCTTATTACTTCCAAAACAACCTTATGTCATGATCCATGATCATGACCACCCCGGGTTAAATGACGATCCGAGCTACCACAACATAGATCGGGTCCAAATAATTACACAAATCAACTACTACAAGATTTACACAACATATGAGCTTTTAACCATCATTACAAGCATTTTTAGTAAACTTTTGTGTGTCATTTTGTAAGATTACGAGTTTTAACCGTTACAAATCATATTAACCACTTCAAAATAGTTCGAGAGGGTGAACATAGCAACTTACTACTAGCTCGAGGCTAGGGAAGAATCTAAGCGCAAAATGAGGGGATAAAAGCAACAGAGTGAGGTCCTTCGCCTTCCGATTGCACCAAGCTTCCTTGTAGGTGATCCTTAACACTTGTGTGATCTTGGATTAACTTGAACAAAAATCGAAAATGGGTGGATGGTAGAGGGGGTGTTCGGCCGAGAGTAGTAGCAAGGAGAGGGAGAGAGAGTTTTGTTGAGTGTTGTGATGAAAGTGTTAGTGTGCTATGGTGTGAACTTATAGACAAATATTCAAGATCATTGTCCAAGAGTCCATATGTCTACTAGATATTAGACATATGTGATTTTTATAATCAACATAGTACAATGGGGGTCACATAGTGACCGAACTCGGTTGGGGGGGGGGTAATCCGGTTGGTTTCCAACTAAACATTAGGTAATTAGTTAGGTTAATCTAGTTAAGTTTAGGGATTAACCCGGTTAGTAGTGTGTTGTGCTTTACAGCGGGTGTTAGGGTATTCAGGGACCCTAACTGGTTCAGAAAAAGAAAAACAATGTATATGACAATATTTTTATGTGTCGGGTAAAGTCCGGTTGTTCGGTTGGATAGTAATCCGTTAAAGTTCTTAACAAAGCTTTAATGTGTCGTTATTATTATTTTTAGTGACACAACTTATTCCTGACACTTTGGAAAGTGTCTAGTAATATTTATCTCATGTTTTGGCACTTTATTAGTTAGCTAAAAGCTGGATTGTTTATTAAAGTGCTGAGTTTTTGTGCTTAGAGCACGTTTTAGGCACATCCGGTCACTGTAACTTATTCCTAGAGACGCAGTTCTACAACCCTTGTATCCCTACACTCACCACTAGTGTAGTAAAATATTTCTGGCTCATACAGGCCTTAGAGGCAGTGTCTGCCTGAGGCTGGCTTTATCAGCATGTTTAATAGGTTATTCGTTCATTGTGCTACTGTGCGTTTGGTGCATCAAGGTTGTCACAAAGGTGCTGTAAGCAAATCATGGAGTGTCAGCAAGTAAAGTATGATGCAAGTAAGTACATGTATCAACATTCATGTAGTAGTTTATCCACAATTTCAAGTAAGCACAGTAATTACGCAGTAATTAATTATTAATTAAGTCGTACGGATACCTGGTTTAGTGAGGGTTGTCACATTCTCCCCCCGTTAAAGAAATTTCGTCCCCGAAATTTGTACTACCTTATCTCCTTATGGTCACGTCACACATGGATACATAATTAATATCGAGGTAGATAGTCATCAAACCAAATCAACCCTTACTCACACTTGGGGGTCCACAAGAGAGGAGTTCCAACTAATAAGATCCTCAAATGTCCGATCGCAGTATCCCAGCGAGTTTAAACGAAACATAGCACCCTCTATACAAATTCAGAAATTTTCAACTCGATGAGTGGGTAGGCGCAATCTGTCAACTCCTGAGTAGACGAGTGGCAAGGTTCAGTGTGTTTGAACCTTTTGAACTGTGAGGATACACTGAATGAATACAGACGAACCTGGTGTATTCTTGCTTTGACTTGTAGTTGCATCAGGAATATGTAAATGACAGGTCAACAAAAGTTTATGTATTTTGCGTGGAACGCTTGACCATGATTAGCACAAGCTACAAGTTTGTAAAGACACCACAAGGTATCTCAACGACATGATTTCCATAATAGCGGTGACTGAACAAATTCACTGAGTTTGAGACCAGATGAAAGTGTACCGGAACAAGCCGGAAGATGAAACTAAGTACTGCAAGGCATTTGATTGGTAACGAAAGAATCGTTAGGGGGTACACCATGATATGAAATAACTTTGTGTACCTTTGACTCAGCACGCAAGTGTGTTGAGAGTGATTTAATTGTGATAAAGAAAACGGAGTTAGGGCAAGTTGTCAAATAATCAATTAAATCCGTATAAGAAGTGAGTCGTCAAACAAGCGCAAGTTTCTGTTCTATGAAAGTATCACTGTAAGGTATCGAAATCTATCACGATTTAGTGGAGTCTTAGACCAAATAAGTCTACTACGACCCGAAACAAAAGAATATGTGCCAAAGTATTAGAATATGATGCTCTCAATGCATCATATGGCGTCTCAAATTAAGCATGTGAACTGGATAAGTTCAAGCAGTTGAACCTAGTTTCAACGTAACCAAACAATAAACGTACATATCAACAAGGAAATCTTGACCTGCTAGCAAACATGTAACTTGAAAGAAGGTAGTTCCAATAAGTGTGTTGACTTGATAACAAAAGAGTCAACAATGACAAAAATGTAGGTCATTCGAATCACAACCAGTAATTAGATTTGACAACGTAATATCTGAACATTCATGAAGCGTTTATTCAAAATGAAACCACGTGTGTAGCAAATGGTGCATGGGTTATATATAGGTTTTCAAGTGATGAAGTGATGCGTTCTTACCAAAACGAAGAAGTGACCAAATATACGAAGCAAACGTGCATTCGCTCTCAGCGAAAGAAAACAACGCGATGCAACTACTTGAGGGGAGTAGAAATGCAAATTTCTTCTTGTTAGAAGTGAAAGTGGAGGCTTCAATGGAAGAAAATTTAAGTACTTTCGGGTTCGTTAGCAGCAATGACAAGTTGGTTAAGTTAACGGTGTTTGATTGAGTTGACAGATATGGTTCCTAGATGTAAGGCTTCTAGTTTTTCTAGATTCCGCACCTCGTGTGGGTCTGGTTTATTCATTGTGTAGGAAGCAGCATTTTGTTTATATCTAAGCACAATCATTGTCCCACAATTTTACCTTGGTATACTCCCTGAGTTACTCTGCTAACGATGTTCGATCGTTGATCAGTCGTGTAGTAGTAGTTGAATCGTCATAGTCGCTTGTGTAAGAAGTCCGCTAATTTTTAGCAAGAGTTACTGACTCTGGTGGGTTAGTTCGTTCGGTTCCTGGTAGCTGACGCTTAATTGAAACTCATCATCCCCCTTTTTGACGAGCAGATATGGGGTTTTCCCCAACAGGGGATTTTTGATCTGTTATCTTCCTTCTCCATCCACTTCTGAAGCTTCACTGTCAATCCTCGCGTTCCCGAAGATGTAAGTCGTTGAGGGGTATTGACTGCAGGTGCGACGCCGGGAATTTATCTGATGCGAACAGGATTAGCCGTGGGAGAGAACATTATGGCAAATCCTCGGGGAAGACCTTAGGGCATTTCGTTGTAATAAGAAGATCTTCATGTTTAGTTCTTCGGCTCCTCCTGTCCATTGCCTCATGGGTCATGATTGCTTCGTCGTTCGACTCCGGGATGCGGATAACGATTCTCCGCTTGGTTGCTCGACCACAGTTTCATCCTAGCTACTATGACGAAGTCGTTTATTAACCAGCCTCATTAAGAGTGGGTTGTCTAACTTACTCTCTACTAAACTAAGTAGGTTCCTAATTCCATGAGATGCGGGGCTATGGTCGGTACTGGTATCAAATAACATGAATGCAAAATTTTGGGTTGGTAAAGAACGTACCAACAACCATATCTGGGTCCTGGCATGCTTCACTAGCTTCGGTGTTGGATGTTCCTTCATGGTCTTGGTCAATCTCCCTTGGGCAATCCTTCCCAAGCTGCCCCTTACCATCGCTGTTACAACCTTCCTTTCCCCTTTTCGTCTCCTGCCAACACGTTTCCCTGTCGTGTCCCCTTTTACCACAGTTGTCACACTTCTTATTACCGCATTTCCCGTTATGATGGCGCTGGCATACTTCACACTTAGGTAGATTACCCAGGTACGTCTTTCCCTTTTTGGCCTTTTTCTTTACATTTGCCTGACCACCTCCCTGAAATTCACCGAGCTTCCTTTTGTTCTTCCTAGATGTCTCCACTGGTGTTTCCTTTTTCTTGTCCGGAATTGAAAGTTTCACCAGCCTAAGTGCTTCCTTAGTGAGCTCCAATCCTACCACATGGGCAATCACGGGTGATGGTGGCGTTGATACCATCATCAAGCTCAAGGTTTGAGGTGTCAGTTCCCAAATGGATTGCTCCATTTTCTTCAACTCGGGTTCCACTAGGTACGGAATGACCTGCGACAAATCGTAAAGCCTTCGTACGTGTTTCACCACATCTGGACCTTCCTTCTCTAGTTCCCATAATTCTAATTCCAGCCTTTGGATATCAATCTGTGAACAATACTCCTTCCGCATTATTTCTTTCAGCTCGCTCCATGACATCGCATATGCTACAGCCTCGCCCAATTCTCGAACCTTACGGTCCCACCATAATAGAGCTCCATCTTGTAGCAATCCGGAAACGTACGGGACTTGCTGCTCTGGCGTGCAACCACTCATTCGCACAACGGCATCCACATTCTCAGCCCATTCTACAAAAGCTATGGCACCTCCCGTGCCACCGAAATTCAGAGGGTTGCATTCTAGGAAATGCTGGTAGGTACAACCTGCATCCAAGAATTCATCATCACATAAGGTATTAGCAAGGCACTTTGGGGACTTTCCAAACGTATCGTAATGTGTCTCAGGTGACTTAAACATTACCGTTAGGTAGGTTTCTCCCCGAGGCACCTTCGCCATGTTGGTAGCGAAGAACCTCGTGCCGAGCTCTGACTCGAGAGGCGTGCGCTAACCATTCTGCCTCAGTCAGTCGGGTGATCTCTTGATGCGACATCTTCTAGGAAGAAGTTCATGTTAGTCAGGTCGCTTCTATTCGGGGAACATAAATAGTTGTTCGAAACACTTGTATCTCACATGTTTAAGTCATCATATTACACATCACGCCATTTATCAAGCAAGTAATTGGAATCATGTTTACCGAAAGTATATCAAACAAACACGTGTTTCTCAGTCATAGCACATTCCCATTATATTGGTATCACGTCCTATGATTAGGTTTTCATCATACGGGTAAGCACATTGCATCAAACTCATAACATAGGTACGTAATTTGAGGGTTTCGTTTAATGAAAGTATAGCAAGTAAACATGTAGTATTAAAATTTTAGTACGCACATAAGCGTTACTGATCGCATTTAGTAATGACATGGCGACTGTGCTTTCGTTGGTTATTGACCACAGTGCTTTGGGTGCATGCTTAATGACAATTGGTTCCCATCGTTTTCCAGCTACAACTTCATTGTTTTACAAAATGTATCACATCATCCGGGTCACCGGGTCTTCCTACCCTTGCCCAACAAGTATATCAGCACATCTAAATTACGTAGTCAGGCGTGGTCCTCACAAATTTCCACAAATCTTGGGGTCTCTACCCAATCGTAACGCAATCTGTGTTATTCCAGACACCAACATTTCTGGTGACTAAGGTGGGGGAGGAAAGAAAAGTAAACTGTCGACATGCTTGAATTCCTCCGCGAGCTCGTATATTCCTCGAAGTAGTCAACTGATTTGCCGCTTAATGGTAAAAGGAACGAGTATCAAGATTCTGAGGACGGTGAAATTTCAGAGGTCAAGAGCATAAAAGGGATCCTGATGTACGTGGCGGATCGAGGCATGCTGGTGGAGGACGTGGTGTTTTACTTAAAGTTTTTAGACAATATGTTGTCTTGTGATGTAGACACTTAACTCATGTTTTTTGTTATGTAATGTCTTGCATTTGATGTTGCTCTTTGTGGTGTCAGCTCAAGCTTCCACGTTTCGCGACTCATATCCTCAACTGCAGTTGATGTTACAGGAGCGACTTATCCTGTGTGTGGTTTTCATAACGCGAGAAATGGTGAGGGTTTGTAGTTAGCATAGTGCGTTTATAGGGACCATCAAATCGGCTTATCGAGCGTTGTAGAGGTGAATATAGTAAGCGGTGCGGCCTGGAGCATCTCTACTAGGCGTGGGTATGTCCAGACAGAAAGTGTTAGGCACGACGGTGCACGGGTGTCGATCTTCACAAGGGAAAACGAACCTCTTCACATATGAGGGGGTTGTCTGATGCAGGTAGATGTAAGGGGTGCAACGTCCGGCAGACAAAAAGAAACTGGATCGTGACCACGTAAAGGTGTAGGTTCAGCAGGCGCAACATCAAGCTGACCCAAATGGTGTAGTAGCTAGTTCAAGTGCAGGCTCCGAGTCATGTAACTGTGTGGAGGACATCAGCGGCGAGTGTGGGTAACAAAGGTGCATCCATAGGAACTGGAACAGGGGCTGAAACAAGGGCCACAAGAGAGCGTCACAGGAAACTCGAAAGGTGGGTAACCTTTGTCATCGTCTATTCACCCATTTCGGGTGTGCGCGTATCGAGGATCAACTTGGGTTGCAAAAGGCGCATGATCGAACTGTACCGGCATAGGGTCAAGGTGGGGTGCAACACGAGGGTCAGCAGGTATATCAGCGATAAGTGGGGGATTAACATGATCAGCAGCAATGACATGGTCACCCTCCAGTAGTGGTGCATCAGCAGGGTGATCATCAATGGGTAGGTCAGTAATCACAGGATCAATGGGCATGCCAGCATGAACAGGGTCATGCTCAAACACTGGGTCAAGAGCAGCTACTGGCTCAAGGGCCATGGCAGGCTTGGGATCAACGAACTCCATATCAAAATCTGCATGATCAGCGAATGCAGGGTCAACTGGGTCTACTGGGTCAACCATAGGCTGATCCAAGTGGATGAACTCTATCTCCTGGTCCGGGTCAAGTCCAGGGAAAAACAGGGTCTGAATCCTCATCGAGGTCGTGATCGAAAACAAATCTAGGAGCAGAGACAGCAGATGATGCCCTGTCAGGATCTGAACTGTGTGAATAGTGTTGTGCGCTCCGAGTGTGTGACGGTGCGGAGGCCACAGACTCGAAGGAGTCTGGAGCGGGCGAGTGTGCAGGTGACTCCTCAGCTGGAGCATCTGCGAGTAACGAAAGACCACCGTCAGCTAGAAGGGCCTCGCCCTCAACATCGTCCTCCAGGGGCTCATCATCAAATAGATCGACGTCGTCGTCATCGTCGGCGTCGAGGAGCATATCGTAAGCAGGATAAACGGCCAAAGGTATGGGAGCAGGGATCTCTACGAGTGGTAGGTACCCAGCGAAAGGACCATCAGCGGGCTTATCGACAGTGTCGGGTTGCGCAAAGGGCTGAAAGTCATCCTCGTCTGTGCTGGCAACATCTGATATGTGGACCTCATGCTCTGAAGACTCTAAGTCGTCTGATACTATGGGTCTAGGGTCCGTGGTGTCCGATTCACCAGTGCCTGATGAGTCTATGGTGTCTGTATCATAAACACAAATATGCACAAATAATCAATCATATAATCAGGCAAGCACAGTAGTCACCAAGTAAGTAATCAAACAATTCTCCTAGTCCCACTAGCCTCCCAGCCTCTCAGACTGATCTTCCTAGTCTCACTAGCCTCCCAGCCTCTCAGACTGCTCTTCCTAGTCCCACTAGCCAATTCTCCCAGCCTCTCAGACTGCTCTTCCTAGTCCCACTAGCCAATTCTCCCTGCCTCTCAGACTGCTCTTCCTAGTCCCACTAGCCAATTCTCCCTGCCTCTCAGACTGCTCTTCCTAGTCCCACTAGCCAATTCTCCCAGCCTCTCAGACTGCTCTTCCTAGTCCCACTAGACAACTACCTCGGTCTCCTAGACCGAGCCTCGGCCTCCCAGACCGAGCCTAAAAATAATAAATAAAATGTGCTCAACATTTGTTTGTAAAAACGTTTTGGATCTGGACTTAAGTGGTATGCAGTGTAAAAATGTTTTCGAGAGAGCCCTAGTGATCATAGTCTAGACTCGAGAAGGAATCCTAGTTCGCTATGATCAGAGCTCTGATACCAAGCTGTCACACCCTGGCTTTGCGGAAGCGTGGTTAATTTGGTGTGACTTCTTAATACCATAGCTTAACCTTAACAAAGCTATATGAAATAAAACCATGCAAGATCATCCATTTAATTAAGTTTTAAAAACAAATACAACAACATTGTCTTAACGGAAACACATCCTAACGACATAAACATTGTTCAACAAACACAACATAACATAAGCATAGTTTAAGGACTGTGACTTGTCCAGGAAAGAGTCACATTCCCTAAACCCGGATGACCTCGTAACTAGTGTAGCGGGAAAACGTGTCATACCGCGCCAGATCCTTTAATTCCCTGAAATACATGTAAGTTCAAAAATCAACAATAATGTTGAGCAAGTTCATGTGTAAGTGAGTAAATAAACCTTTGTATATATAAAAATCCTGATATGTAGCAAATAAGGAAAAAAGAGATCACCAATGGTTTGCAAGGCCATTGATATGTGTGAAGTGCAAGTAGGAAGACTCAAACTAGCAGATTTTGCGTTGAGTACAAAGTCACCACCTGGTCCATTAGGCGGGCTCAGGGGTTGGGCTCGCTACACCCAGATAGATCTACCGCTTACATCCCTCGGTCCTACAATGAGGATTAATGGCCTCCAGTCCCCGCCTACCCACTCACATGATCTAAATAATAACCCTCCGCTAACCATACCATGTAAGAAATATTCGTAATTATAGTAACATGTATTTCACCCCCGCAGTTTAGAAAACTGAAAACAGTTAAGAGAAAAGGGGGACATGAACTCACAGTGGTGCGTCTCTACCAAGTATGTCTCCTGATCAAGCAGCTGTGTGACGACCTACACGTACTAATTCCATTAGACGGACGGCCGTGCCTTAGCTTTATGGTTTAAGTTTTTGGGAAATAGTTAGACAACTATTTCGTGTTTACATTTAGTAAATACTTGGTAATCATTTTTCCTTCCCAAGGATGGGGGATTTAATACATGTGTGTTCGAAATATAATATTAAGTCTCACTTAAAATATATTTTATTTCTAACTCCAAAATATTCTTCTCAAAAATATTATATAAATTTTCCCAAATAATATCTTGACAAAAATACCCGTTAAGTCATATTTTCTTAAAATGCGTAAGTTACGTTTTAGAGATCGAGTGGTAATAATAATTACCGGTGTAACTTATATATTTATCGTAGAGACGTTCGTATTATTTTGGATCCATTAACATTCGATAGTATTATTTTTACCCTAAAAATAATACTAGTATTTTCACAAAATATTCATAAACACATATCAAGTGACTTTATGAAAAATATATACTAAATATATATTTACCAAGTTTTATTTTGTGGAATTCTACCTCCGATGTTTTGTAAACAAAGTCGTGGCGAAATCTATAGTTTGAAAACAAGTCGAAAAGTATCTCTAACACTTATAGTGAAAATATTTCTAAGTGTTAGGTTTTTGGAAAAATTTCGCCAGAGTTTCCCCTGTAACTGGAGGTGGCCACGCTTTTAAGCGTATCATTTTCTTTTATAAATCAAACCAACATTCTTTTCATTCAATCAAAACAATGTCCGAAACAACAAACTAGTAAATAAATATGTATATCGCATAAGTTACATGAACTTGCGTTTTATCCAAGAGTAGAAAGTAAATTCCATTACTTTTAGTGGATCTTTATATAAATCAATCCGGTTTCGTAAAAACCCCGTTTTTTAAGAAATTCCATCTTTACAACTTCTTATCAATTTTTACAAAGATAGTTATTTTGTCGAAAATGTGTGCTACACAAGTGTTTACACACTTATGTGTTCTAAAAATCATTCGTGTTAGGGTAAGATCCGTCTTTTAGAAAACATGATTTCTTTGATACTTGGTTCTTTGAAAATACCGCTTGTAGATACGTAGATCTACTAGTTTTAAACACTATTTCACAAGCAAAATCGCTTTTACACAAGTTCATGATTCGTGTGTGGTAGAGTTTCATCCTTTAACCCTTATTACTTCCAAAACAACCTTATGTCATGATCCATGATCATGACCACCCCGGGTTAAATGACGATCCGAGCTACCACAACATAGATCGGGTCCAAATAATTACACAAATCAACTACTACAAGATTTACACAACATATGAGCTTTTAACCATCATTACAAGCATTTTTAGTAAACTTTTGTGTGTCATTTTGTAAGATTACGAGTTTTAACCGTTACAAATCATATTAACCACTTCAAAATAGTTCGAGAGGGTGATCATAGCAACTTACTACTAGCTCGAGGCTAGGGAAGAATCTAAGCGCAAAATGAGGGGATAAAAGCAACAGAGTGAGGTCCTTCGCCTTCTGATTGCACCAAGCTTCCTTGTAGGTAATCCTTAACACTTGTGTGATCTTGGATTAGCTTGAACAAAAATCGAAAATGGGTGGATGGTAGAGGGGGTGTTCGGCCGAGAGTAGTAGCAAGGAGAGGGAGAGAGAGTTTTGTTGAGTGTTGTGATGAAAGTGTTAGTGTGCTATGGTGTGAACTTATAGACAAATATTCAAGATCATTGTCCAAGAGTCCATATGTCTACTAGATATTAGACATATGTGATTTTTATAATCAACATAGTACAATGGGGGTCACATAGTGACCGAACTCGGTTGGGGGGGGGGGGGGTAATCCGGTTGGTTTCCAACTAAACATTAGGTAATTAGTTAGGTTAATCTAGTTAAGTTTAGGGATTAACCCGGTTAGTAGTGTGTTGTGCTTTACAGCGGGTGTTAGGGTATTCAGGGACCCTAACTGGTTCAGAAAAAGAAAAACAATGTATATGACAATATTTTTATGTGTCGGGTAAAGTCCGGTTGTTCGGTTGGATAGTAATCCGTTAAAGTGCTTAACAAAGCTTTAATGTGTCGTTATTATTATTTTTAGTGACACAACTTATTCCTGACACTTTGGAAAGTGTCTAGTAATATTTATCTCATGTTTTGGCACTTTATTAGTTAGCTAAAAGCTGGATTGTTTATTAAAGTGCTGAGTTTTTGTGCTTAGAGCACGTTTTAGGCACATCCGGTCACTGTAACTTATTCCTAGAGACGCAGTTCTACAACCCTTGTATCCCTACACTCACCACTAGTGTAGTAAAATATTTCTGGCTCATACAGGCCTTAGAGGCAGTGTCTGCCTGAGGCTGGCTTTATCAGCATGTTTAATAGGTTATTCGTTCATTGTGCTACTGTGCCTTTGGTGCATCAAGGTTGTCATAAAGGTGCTGTAAGCAAATCATGGAGTGTCAGCAAGTAAAGTATGATGCAAGTAAGTACATGTATCAGCATTCATGTAGTAGTTTATCCACAATTTCAAGTAAGCACAGTAATTAATTATTAATTAAGTCGTACGGATACCTCGTTTAGTGAGGGTTGTCACACTTTGACACGAATTGCTATGACGCGGATTGCTTAACCGTCCGGATAGGTCAACAAAGGTCAAAGCGGATTGTTATACGTGCGGATGGGAATCCAGATGATGTTATCCGCATGGGTGGGGATACGCACGGGTGGGGATCCGGGTGATGTTATACGCACGGGTAGGTATCCGGGTGAAGTTATACGCACGGATGGGGATGTTATCCGCGCGGACAAGTTGTCCGTGCGTATGGCAAGTCAACAAGTCAACACGGATGGCTGAAAGTAATCTGTGCGTATGATGCTATCCGTGCGTATGATGCTATCCGTGCGTATGGCTAATGATGCTATCCGTGCGTATGGCAAATGATGCTATCCGTGCGTATGGCAACTGATGCTATCCGTGCGTATGGCAATTGATACTATCCGACAAGTCCTGAAATCTTATCACAATCACATGCAATCTGTCATCTATAAACGGTGCTGAAAAAATTCTAATGTAATCACGTGATGATTAAAGACAGCAACTGAATTATTGAGAGAATATGTTGACTAAAAGACTTGATCGTGTGAAATGATTGTGACACGTATTTGCTATCCGCACGTAGAAGTTGTCCGTACGGGTGGCAGAGTCAACAGGTCAACACTGATTTATGAAATGTTATCCGTGCGGGCGACTTATGCGTACGGATAGGTCAACAATCAGTCAACGCGTATGGTCATCCGCACGGATTGCCATCCGCGCGGAGAACAACAAACGTAACAGCAGCAACTTTTATCATATTTCGATCAAAAAATCTCAAATTTCTCACAAAATACTTTGAATTAAAGTCTGAAATTTTATAGGCTTATTGATTAGTTGTTTTCGCACATCATATCAAAAAATCAGCTGATTTTAACCATAAAATCTTGTTTAATTTTGCGTTTTTTCAGTTAAAAACGTGAAAATATGAAAAAATGTAGAACTTTAACGAATCTGATGCGAATTGAGATCTGAAAACGATGAAATCCTGTGCGAAATCGTGTGAATGATCTGAGCAATCGATATCCTGCTCTGATACCACTTGTTAGGTCCCGGATTGATCCGTTTCGATTGCGAACCGACTCGTACGACGTGCGGAATCCGTGCACGAGCAAGACCGAAACACACGAACGTAAAATAATCTGTGATTCTGTATATGATTTGAAAATATACAACACCTTGAATCACTTGAAGCTCTTTCTCTCTCTACTTTCTCTCTCTAGCCTCTATCTTCTCTAAAGCTCCAAAATGAGGAAAGATCTCCAAAAGTTCCTAAAGCTAACCCTAAGGAACCTATTTATAGACCAAGGGATATAATGAGAGATCTCATTATTTACATAAATGCCACCTTGCCTTTTTCTTGATATTTCTAACTAATACAATATAAGCACTAGAAATAAACTGTTTCTGCTATGGTCTTGAGATGACGGAGGCGATAGACATACTGCACTAACAACATTTTACTTTCCAATTCTTTAGCATGCTGTGATAGTCCACTGATGTAATATCATTTCCTCTTTTCTCAACAAAACTCATTTTTGATTTTATCATGTTTTTTACTTTTTCAAATTTTCTAATGTTTTTCGATTTTCTGAAATTTCTTACTCCCCCTAAAATTCAAAAGCATTTAAAAGAAATTTGAAAACAAACTGTACAAATAACGTGACAAGTTGATATCAAATCACTTCAATTCGCCATCCACTTTGGCATATAACAATCAGAACTCCCCCTGTCAACAAACAATTTTCCCATTAAGATTTCAAAACACTTAAGTTTGTTTTAATCAGAATGCTTTTTCCGGAAAATAAGTTTTGTTGAATTTCACAAACATCTTGTAGGTTAGCGGATCAATTCATCACCTTGTTATTTCATTTTCAACCTTTTAAAAAAAATATACCATTTTTAAGTTTAATCAACAAATACCACTTGTAGGAAATCAAGTACAACTTAATGTCCCTGATTTACCACTTGTAGATTCTTTACAAACACAATTATCAAGAATGATGCCAATTCCTACTCCACACTTACCAACCTGGGAGTTCCGGCAAGTCATACTTTTCACATATGAAAAACAGACATCCAAGCCTGACCAAACTTGGATGTTACCTCCTCATTTTCACTCGGGGTATAAGTTGCCTTCTTTGATTCATAAAAATCTTTAACCCCTTTAACCTTTCCATCAATCATTTTTCCAAAAATATTTTTCACATTTCCATTAAAAACCTTTTCGACATCAACTTCTTTCTTCTCAGAATAGAATTGATTCGAAATCTCAACCTTTCCAATTTTTTGTTTAAAATTTTCAGCCCTTAATGGTGGAAAATTGACATCATCCATTTGTGGAACTGAATTTTCTTCTTTTTTAATAACTTGTGGCTCCTCTGACTTTGTGGAATCAGATTCATCGCCAGATTTCACAACTGTTTTCTTAGCAACCCATGTTTGGTTGTTAAGATTAACCCTTCTTTTGTAAAACCTTTTCGAACATTCACCAACTTCATATGTTGAATTTTTAAACACTTTGATTTTTCAGTTGGTGGTTCAGTTTTATCAACAATCTTTTCTTTAAGTTTAGAAACAACTTCTTGTATTGTGTTGGTAGCCATTGGACAGTTCCAGGCGATGTGACCAACTTCTTGACATCGGTAACAGGTTCTTGTCTCTTTTCTCAGATGAACTCCATTCTTCTAAAACTTTTGTTTCTCTGCAAAGAACTCTTTGTTTGATTGCTTCCAGAATGAGCTTTTTTCTTCTTCCTCCGAACTTGCTCCTGAAACAAATACATATTTTTTGTTTATAAGTTTCCTCATTTTTATGATTTTTCGGTGGAATAAAACCCAAACCCTTCTTTTTTGAAATTACCGTTATGGTTTGATTTCTTTCGATAACCTGAACCAGAACTGTAACCCTTTTTCTTGTTTAACCTTTGTTGATCTCTTGAGGTGTAACATCTTGGTTTTTCAGAAAGATTTATATCTTTTATTTCAGAAATATTAATTTATGTTAATTTGAAAACCTTTTTTATCATTTCTGGTTTAACACCTCTTATTGGAAATTCCTCATCAGAATATAATTTGTCTGAATCACTCAAAGTATATGCAACTTTGAATGGTTCATCATTCAAATTAGATTTTGATAACAAGAATTCTTTATTGTAAACCCTTTTGACCAACGACTTAGGACTGTCAACTGATGATCTTGAATTCTTGGACTCAGACTTTGACTCTGATTCCTCATCTTTATCCAACACCTGATCGACCACCTTTTTATTAACTCAGACTCATGATCAGTGTCTGACGATGTGAATCTGACGTCAATATTTTCTGGTAACTCATCAGTTGTTTCGGACTTTAACTTTATACTGACTGCCTTTTTTACTTGCTCCTCATTTGGTTTTCTGGGAGAATAACCTTCCCAAATTGGAGGCGGACACTTGTTATAATTTGCACTTTGTTTCTTACCAGTATCCTTTTCTTCAGTCTTCTTGTCTTGAAAGGCTTCCATACCTGCAACAGTTGGATAAGTTCTATCAATCAAATAATCAGAACTAGAAAAACTTTGCAGTAATCTTCTGATTCTTTCATTTTCTATCTTTTCAGTTTCCAACTCTTGCTTCATCTTTGCACACTCTTCAATATAGTAGTTAATGGCCTTCTGCTTTGACATCATCACAACATTCATCATTGTTAAAGCATCTTCTCTTTCAGAATTTGTCTTTTGTAGACCATTCACTGTTCTATTCAACACATCATACGATTCTTTCACATAATTGAGATCGAACAATAACTTTTCTTTCATCTTGTCCAACTCACTCAACTTCTCATCTTTCTCTTCACACTGCTTGCATGAATCCAAACACTTTAGACAAGGTTTGATTACTTCAACAATCTTTTCAACTTCAATAATCTTTTCAACTTCAACCATTTTCTCATCATCAACTGCCTTTATAATTTCAACCACCTGCTCAGTAACTTTAACTTCTTCACTTTGTTCAGAAATCTTTTCCTGAGCAACACCTTCACTCTTCATCTTTTTCTGTTCCTTTGCTGCTCGTTTCTCCTTTAGCTTTTCCAAACGATCTGCAAAATAAAATTGAAAACTTTCAGGAGATAAATGAGTTTTTGCAATATTAATATGCATTTCTTCCTCATCATCACAGTCATCAGTTAATGATTGATCAAACACTTGTGTCTGTTCTGAACTATCATCTGAAGAACTAGATTCATCATCTTGATTCTTCCCATCATCAGCAAACACTTTCATCCATTCTTTCATCAAATCTGGTTCTTGAACTATCTGTGCAATTAATGCAACTGTTTTTGAATCAGGTGGAATATATTTATCCCAACTAAAACCTTCTGCCACTTTTTCATCATCTTGATCAATTATACCAAAATAAGCTTTCTTATTTGATTCTTCGGTTGCCTTCCTAGCATGTGCAGTCTTTGAATCTTGTGATTGAAACGGTTGTTGAGCAACTTGTTGATATATAGCTTTTCGATAATAATCATTACTACCAAACGGATTCTTTGCTCCACTTGCTTCTCGATTAGTACATTCCCTCTTGAAATGTTCTTTCTCCCTGCATCGAAAACAAGTAACTTTAGATTTATCAAAACCCAAAGTAGAAACATTTGCATCCAAGAAATCATCTCTTCCTGTAATCATCTTGAATTTTTCTACTCTCCTCAGAACACATGCTAAACACCATTTAATGTCCATATGCTCCATTTCCTCGGCATCGATCTGATCGTAATCCTCTTTTGTCAACATAGGATTTCCGATTCTTCCTGCAACCAATCCTTCATATGATTCTAACACTGTAGCTAGCAATGACATATGACTTTTAGCTACGTCTTCAGAAAATTTTTGACCATTCTGAAGATGCAACGCGATGTTGCAGTGTAATACATGACCATTACTGCTTTTTGAACTTTGGAACTGATGACTCGAGGTTGATCCTTTTTGATTAACACTTGGGTATGAGGAAAATCCACTGCTGCTGTTTGGAGTTTGATTGATTGATCCAGATGAGTTTTCTGCACTGAAAGCAGTTAGGATTTTTGGACTTACTTCGACATTCTGAACACTCCCTTTGAGTACATCTTAACATCTTGTTGTGCACTTGGATTGCTCATTCTAGCAATCTTTTGTTGCTCAAGATCTTGTCCTTCAATCTTTTTGATGAACTGAGAAATTGTCAACCATCATATTCTCCAGTATTCTTTAATATCGTCAAAAATGTACCCCATTCTTTCTGAGGTAAAGCATCAGCTAATTTGTCAACTCATTCCTCATGATCTTTGTTGATATCTAACAATGACATTGACCGTACTAAGTGACAATATCTTTCAATCAATTTCTTTGTATCTTCTCCCGACAAACTTGTAAATAAATCAAATTCTTTCTTTAACAATGATTTTTTACTCTTGATCATCTTCTCACTTCCCTCAAACTTAATTCGAAGTGCTTCCCAAATTGAACGTGAAGTCTTATCATGTTGAAGCAATATGAATATGTCTTCTTTAATAGCTTGCTGGAGTAAACTAATCATCATCTTTTCTGCTTTGTACATGTCTCGTTCTTTATCCGTAAATTCAAAAATCTTTTTTTCAACTCCCAAATCTGTACGTGGTAATACATATTTTTTCTCAACACACTCCCAAGACCTCAAATGATTAGCTTGGACCCATTTTTCAAACCGATCTTTCCAACCATAATACTCCTCAATGCCCATTAGCTTCGGGGGTTTTTGCAAAGTTCCTGTTTCATTTTCCATGTTCATGCTTTGAGCAATGGCAGTAGGAGTAGTCTGGGCAGTAGCAAATGCGTTATAAAATTCTTCTTCCATGATTTGGTAACAAGTTTCACAAAATCATTTTTTCAAGCGAAATCAACCCTTTCAAACGAAATGATCTTTTCAAACGAAATACCCTGTTCAAACGAAATGACCTGCAAGACAACTTCAAATGAAATGAGTTCACACGAGATGAGATGCTTTCGTACGAAATAGGTGATTTCGTACGAAATGAAATACTTTCATACGAAATAAGGTATTTCGAGCGAAATGAACCAACTTTCAGCCGATTTCGTGCGAAATAACAGACTTTCACATGAAATGAAGACACTTTGGTACGAAACAGTGATTTCGTACGAAATAGTTCACACTATATGCTGAATTCGTGTGAAATGAAGGATCTATTCCGTGCTAAATATTGCTGATGTCATCATGTCGGCCAGATTTTTGTCCAATTAAACAGGTTTTAGTTCGATTTTAGGTCTGAAACTTTCAAGGCTTTGTTAAAACACAGTTTCGCATATAATGTATGAAAATCAAGCCATTTTAACCGTCAAATCTTGTTTTTATTTTGAAAAGAAGGTGTAGAAATCAAAATTTTGAGCTGAATCAGTAAGAACTCTTCCTCCTGAGCTCTGATACCACTTGTAGGATCGTTTTTACGACCAAACGAGTCATTCAGAAGAGTTTTTGCTAAATACGAGAGGCGGAAACAAACGTATCAAGGTGATTCAGCTTGCAATTCACTTTAAACTGTCTTTTGGTTGATATAACAACGTTTTACAGCGAGTAGACACTTCGGTCGCAGTTCGACTCTGAAACCGGAAAGTTACAAATGTATTGGCACGACAGGTATTTATAGGCATGGTTATTTCGTACGAAACAGTACAAACGAAATCAGTTTCACACGAAATAGTGATTTCGTGCGAAATGCCCATAAACGCACTTTTCTCGTATTTCGTGCCCTAATCTATCTAATCTAACACAAGACTCGATACAAGACGAAGTCGACAGACATATGCACCAACAGACTTTAACACTCGAATAATTTTCAACATGTTCAATGCTCTAAGGATGCCACCCGACCGGACTGCTGTTCGATCGAGTGACAACCTGCTGTGGATTTGTTCTCATTAAGTAACCTCGCCACTTAAGTCACCGTCCGACCGGATAAATCATCCGAGCGGATTTTCGTCCGCACGACAAACCGTCCGATCGACCGATTTGAAAGGTAGAGATACTTCAATGTTTTCAAAATGCTACAACGAAAACTTCAAAGGACAAGCCATCATACACAAACACATCAAAGGAAGAAACAATCCACTCAAATAGTCATCCGACCGGAGAATCTGTCCGACCGGATGACCATCCGAACGGATTGTCATCCACACGACTTGACCATCCGGTCGGATTACCATCCGACCAAGCTGTTGTCCGAGCCACTTACACTTTGCATCGTTTCACGCATCACTAATCGTTATGCTGTCAATCTGTTCAGGCTAACCCTACTCTCTAGCGCTCCCTTCAATCCACCATCACTGTGAGTATACTCGATCCCTTTTTGCTTTATGCACTTTTGGGTGTTACATACGTTATGAATATTCAAATTACAATAAACACACTACTCAATACTATTTGAACGCTAACCGTTAATGCACGTTATACGTGGCTTATGAATGATTGTTTGTTATGTTTACACATGGAATGCTGTCTACCTGCCTTAGCAACGTTAGTACTATAGTTTGGACTCAACACCTATTCGGAGGGGTTGTTAAGGACAATTACTTGCATAGATTACGGTGGTAATCATGTATTGTGAACTGCCTCAGGCGGTCAACCCGCAGTCATCGGTATCGATGGATCTATGTCGATAACTAACATGCCTCATTTCACTATGTGTATGTGCTGGTTATGCGTTAACGAAATTCGAACTCTATATGCTATTATCAAACTTGTATGCTCACCTTTACATTATATGTATTGACTTTATTTTAACGGATGTGACAGGTGCTTAGGATGCACATCTGCTAGGAAATCGAGGCTAGAATAAGGCTCTAGAGGCCAACAAATAGTTGTCTGTACAAATTAAATCAAGGGTTACTAGAAGCAGATAAACAATTGCTCTATTTAAATCTGAGTTGTCGGAACATAACTATTTGCCTAGATTTTGTCTGTAATAATTTGTTTACCTTTTGAGACATGGTATGGGACATGTTACTTTAAATTGATTGGTAATGATAATTGTTATGGAAACTTCTGGACAATCTGTTTCGCTCAGTGCCATACCCCGATGTTTCCGCCATCGGTTGGGGTGTGACAATCACCACCAGCCGCTGTCTCCTCAGCTTGATCTTTCAACCCGCTGCCACTTGCCTCGATTGCAAGAGTCTCCTCAGCCTCTTCCTCATCATCCAGCTCTGCAAGCCTCTTCTTCCAGCCCTCTTGGTCCCAGGCAGTCCTGTCAAAGTTAGGATCCTCAGCCTCCTTTGCCATTTGAAGCTTGATCTTGAGAATAGCGATGGTGGAAGAAATCTTGGCACCCTCCATCACTTCCGCCTTCTCCTGATCAGCTGTAATGTGGGCCAGGACCAGCTCCCTCTTTGCCAGATTGACATCATTCTCGAGAGAGGCGATCTTTTGATCCTTTGCCAGGAACATCTAATGGAACTCCAAGTGCTTTTATTCAGCCTCTCCAGCATATGAATCCATGAGCATCTGGATCTCAGCAAATTTCTACAAAAAAGGAAACACATTTCAGGATCCGTTATCCTCAATATGGGCAGAACAGACCTAAGGATCTGGGATCCTTACCTCAGAGATGTATTATTCAAACTGGTGTTGGACGAGAGGTAGGCGTTCAAGAGCTTCGGCGGCTTTCCTTTTCTTGGCACCTTTGCCACGTGTACTCATACTTTTGGGATTCGGAACGCTGGGACTGGCAGCAAGTTGCTTCTTGAGGGATTTCGAAACAGCAACCGTGTCAAGGTCACTGACGCTGAACCTGGAGGCTGACTTTGAGGATTTTTCGGCGCCTACAAGCATAACAAACAGATAAGTACTCATATTTTTATTAGACTTTTTACATACATCTATATATGGATACTTACTTGACATTGTGTAGGATGTGGATGAAACTTCTACTGAATCCTGTGATTTTGGTGGAAAAGTTCGGATTACAAGGTCAAGCTTCCAGAAAGCTTTAATCCTTTCTTCTGTGGCAAGTGATACTTGGATGTGAGACAGGGAAATAGCTGCACAGTCAAAACAAAGAAAGATCAATCATCCTCAATAAAAGATGAATTCTTACCATGTCCTGCCTAAGGATCCTATATCCTACAATCAGTGTTCCACTTTTTGGGAAGTTGGTTCCCATCTGGAATAGAATC
The DNA here is from genome assembly GCA_030545235.1 of Helianthus tuberosus. NCBI lineage: Eukaryota > Viridiplantae > Streptophyta > Magnoliopsida > Asterales > Asteraceae > Helianthus > Helianthus tuberosus. The sequence continues at coordinate 64,077,397 of CM060425.1, forward strand.
TCTCCTCACGAAGAAGAATTGATTCCTCCAGTTAGTATCATTTTTGGTGGCTTTCCAGATCGGGTGAGGCTGTTCAGGTTTGCATTTGAAAAGATATCGATAAGAGCCATGACTGACGAGGTTATACAGCTGACTAAGTTCAGACATCCCTATGTCAATACCCTCTTGCTCTATTATGTAACAGAGGCCAGTTAGTGTGAAGAACCCCTCTGTAAGAGCAGGGAAGGGATATGTGAATCCGATTAGAAACGGAGTTGCAGGAAAAGTGATCCAGACATCCGAGACGGAGTCACTCTTGGTAGAAGAATCGAATGGACGGAAGATGGTCCCATCAGAGAAGCATGAGCGCAACCGATCAATATTAGGGTCAGTGAACCGACACAGCTCCATTGAAGGGTCTTTTGTTAAACCCTGTCTTTTAAGGGGGCTGTGGTGATCAGGATGTTTAGCAGGGGAGGAGCGAGTACCCATCTTCGTCATGATTTTCAGAAAACAGAGGATCAGGAATAGAAGGATTTAGAAAGAAGGGAAGAAAGAATACCTGTTGCAGTCTTCGAATGAAGATTTAAAGGGAGAAATTCTTGAATTTAAAAGCAAAATATCATCCCTATCTCTATCCAATTTATAATCATTGTTTGTTGCAGGGATGACCTTCGCTGACGTAAGCCTGGCAATGGCTATATCTCGAAGTAACGGCTAGTCCGAATTTCATTCAAACATGACTATCTAATTGGATATCAACTAGTCATGTTTGGGGATAATTGTTAGGGATAGAATTTTACCACTTATAGATCACGGATCCTCAAGTGTAGCATGGATCATGGATCCTCAGTTCAGTTTGAATTAAGGATCCTTAGGAGACGCTGTGAGAATAAGGATCCAGGATCCTCATTATTATTCTAACATAACAATTGTTTCCATCACCTTTATCTTGTTTTGCAAGTATGTTTCGAAGAAGACTTATTCCATGCGAGATTCCAGGGGAATATGCTTTACATTTCAACATGTGCATTAACAAGTTACCGTTGGTAGTGATTGTGGGTGATGGGCAGATTTTTCGGATAGTTAGTTAGGATATTTTTGGCAAAGTTTAAAGGGGTATTGAGCTTATTTTTAGAAACACTTTTGCACCTAGTTTACGAACAACACTACTGCCATTCTCTCTCGAGCAAACACACAGTAGAATTCATTGTATCAAACTCAATACTTCTGAAGTTGTAAACTTTTTTACTCAATATACTTGATAGTGATAGTTTTCACTATCTGAGGTTTTTTATGCCGGAGATCATATCTTGATCAAGGGCTTTTTCCTCATATATATCCTTGTGTCACTTGTTCATTTCATTCAAAGTTTGTTCATATATTTGCCCGATTAACCAAGCATCATTCCTCACAAAATAAGATTTGGTTGCATTATCCTAGTCTGATTTTTGACCAAAACATTGCCCGCACTGTTCGTCAAGCCAGATCAAGATGGCTTAGGAGGCTATGGATCCCGCATTCGACCGCTCTGCCTGGAACATTGATGGATGGAAGCTGGCTCTACTAAACCTAGGTGGTGATGGTGATGTGGAACAGGTGATGGCTCTGGAAGCTGGACCAAGTGGAGCGAAGGATCAGAAGGAGGCTGGTGGAGAAGCTGGTGGTGAAGAAGCAACTGGTGGTGAAGCTGTAACAGTGGGCGATGAAGGATGTTAATGCCTAGGCCTAAGCCCACTTTTAATGGTTTTGTGGTTTTTGGTTTATGACGTTTTCGAATCTGAACAATATGGTTTGTAATAACTCTGAACAATAGTTTTTAGGGTAAGGATCCATGATCCTTAAGACAATAGGGGGTGGCAAATGTGGATGGGTTCTTCTGTTTATAGAGGATGAAGCCTTTACACCCCTTATCTTTACTTTCTTGCATCTTAAAAACAATTAGCATGGACACCCTTAATCAACCCAAGTGGACGAGCCACGTGTTGCTGGTAGAAACTTGGGTTGATGATTTTGATATGTTTTTAATGGGGTTTAATAAAATTTACAACCTTTTAACTATATCTTATGGTACATTTTTATTTCTGAAATGTTGTTCTGATAAGTTTATGTTTATTGTTAGCTTAACTTCATAAAACACAGAGAATTTTGGGATTATCAAAAATGTACCAATTCTCTATCATTACTAGAAAAAATGAGAGAAGTTATATGATCAAGGATCATATATTCTGAATTAAATGGTCTAGGGTGTAGTCAGCGATGTAAATAAACTAAGGATAAAACATACCAGAGAATCCATGTTAGGATCCTATATTCTTAAGACTTACAATTGTATAAACAGACCGATGAAATCAGTTAAGGTTTAAGGATTCAGGATCCTTATTTGCAAACCTTTAAACTTCAAAAACCTGTAAGAAAGAACTTGGGACTAAGCCAAATATCCTAGGGATAAACCCATCATAACTAGGGACGAGCCCAAATAAACTGGGGACAAGCCCAAGATACTTATGATACTGGGGTTTGGCCCAAACTGGCGACTATCCCAACGTAGGTGACATTAAAATGCCAAAACCTTAGCTAACGTGAAAACGTTTGAACCCTTAGGATAATGGATATATGGTACGTCTACCATTATACTTGAGATCCTACATATGGCCAACAACAATGAAATTGTCAGCCACTAATCATGTATTGCTCCCATTGCCTCGAACCAAATTTGGATAAACGTGCGCTACAAGCGGGGTGTTAAAATCCAATTTGTGTGAAAGGTGAAAACCTTTAGACCTTAGAAGGTATAAGATACCTGAAACTGGGGACAAGCCCAAAATACTTTGGAGAGGTGGCCAACCCCTTGATCCTCTGTGAAAAATGTTAACAACTGTGCAAAAGCTTAAAACTTCATAAAAATGGATTTAAGTGTTTAACACCCTCTCCTTATAATGAATAATAGGTGTAAAATGACGGAAAATGAAAATAAGTATGACATTTGCGCCTCTACAACCGTCATACAAATACGAATCCAATGAAATCTTGTGTTTCATTCTTGCGATTTGTACAATTGCATATGACATTACACATATCAAAGCTAGTATGATTTCGAACTCTCAAGAAGCTTTTCTGGAAAGCACGTTTCTTCATGTACAATGCCCAAACGAGTGAAAGGTTGAGTTTGCATCGAGTGTATTCCAGAAAAGAGCACTCACATGGTGGAACGGTGTGATGAGGGATAGGGGTGCCAGTGTGGCAATGGCACAAACCTGGGAAGAGCTTCGAGCTCTAATGATGAAGGAATTTTGTCTTCGTCATGAACTCGGGGCATTGGAAAGGGAATTCGACGATCTTAAACAAGACAGAAGTGAACATCGAGCCTACACAGATCGTTATGAAGAATTAAGTCTGTTATGTCCTACCATGGTTACGCCTTTGGATAAGGCGATTGAGAAGTACATTGATGGCCTCCCTGACCCAGTTTAGGACATTATTACTGGTAGTAACCCTACCATAGGTAGACAGGCTATTGAGTTATCTGCTACCCTAACTGAATCTCAGATCAGGAAGGGTAAACTTTTCTTAAGAGGCGAGAAGAAACCATCAGACAAGTCTGCACAAGAAAAACCAAAGGATAAACAAACTGAGCACTCTATGAAGTTAACGAAGCATAAGGCTTCACAGAACTTCGCTGTAGTTGCTCAGAACAATCAGGTTGCTCCTAACCAACCAGCACAGCCTTGTGCTAGGAAAACCTATGCTGGTACTGCACCTTTGTGCAACAAATGCAACCATCATCATCTAAATCAAACATCGTGTCACAAATGTACTCACTGTGGGCTATTGGGACATTTGGTCAATACATGCCGTCTTGCTATCCAAAACCAAACTATTGCAAATCTTGCTGCTGCTCAAGCACCATATCCACCTGGATCGTGCTACAACTGTGGTGATCTTACTCACTATCGGAATAATTGCCCAAGACTTGTTAATGCAAATCCAGCACGGGGACGAGTATTTAACATAAACGAGGCAAATGCAAATGACAATGCAGCAATGAACAATTAAACTTTTGTATTTTCCATGTTGTTATCTATGAAACTTGAAACATTTCAGTTGATGTATAAATAAATTTGTTATTTCAATTGTATTTACGAAACCAATATGATTGCGTGTATGTGTGACATACCCCTACAATACCGACACTAAGGAACCATATTCCTTGTAAATCAAACTACTCTCGTAGTTTCATCCATGATCTCTCACGATCACCACACAAATCCTAAGTACTCGTTTCTTTAAGAAACAAAGTGCAAGGTACAAGTTACAAACTCTTAAACTGATACTCGAAGTACCAATTCAAATCCTTGATTGGATATCTAAAGGTACTTTTATAAGACCTTAATTGGTCTTATGCAATATAACTTTTTGTATGTCAATACATTCTGGTTTTTCATAATAATATACGAGAACATTTTTGCTTCGTATGTTGACTTAACATGCCTAGCACATTGATTTCAAGGATCCTTTTTGCTTCATATGTTGACTTAGCATATCTAGCACCTTGATTTCATGAACACTTCACTTTGTATGTTGACCTCGCATACCTAATACATGGATTTCAAAACATTTTCCAAATCCTTATAGGATCTTCCTATCTTCAAAATTAGATCCTTATGTATGTTTAAAGCGCAAAATCATAGTCCTTAATTGGATTCTTTGTGTGCTTTAATACATATGTTACGATTCAGTAAAACAAAACCAAATCCTTATAAGATCTTCCTATCTTCATAGTTAGATTCTTGAGGATGTTTAAAGTACTAATTGAAGTCCTTGATTGGATTCCTAATATACTTTAAATGCATATATAGAAGTTAATGAACGAGCTAATAACCAAGTTGAGAATTATGTGATTATGTGTTTATGTGTGATTCTAATGCTCGCTATCCAAATCCTTGTAGAATCTTCCGTATTTTCATATGTTAGATTCTCAGAAGGATATCCAAAGTACTATCTTAAATCCTTAAGGGATTTTTCTATGCAAATAGTCAGACCCTTGGATTCCAAATTGCTATTCCAAAACTATTATTTGATTCAAAGTTAAAGAGACCCTTTGGTGGTCTATTTAAAAAGATCATACGCTGATCTAGTTAAAGAGATCATGTGTTGATCTAGTTAAAGAGATCGTTCATCGATCTAGTTAAAGAGACCCTTTGGTGGTCTAGTCAAGTCATTACATATTTGCTCGATTGATTTTTTCCCCTACACATTATAAAATGAATTGTGCGGATAGTGCAAGGAATTACGTAATTATGGATGCATACATACTTATGGAATTCAGTGTACAGAAACCACATCAAGTTATGTCATGTGTTAAGACGCATAGTGATGAGAATAAAGAAACGAGAACAATGTAAAAAGGGCATGGTGGATACGCCGCTGGTACTTTCTATATATAAGTGTTCCTTATTACATTACAAGTGTAGCGTTATTTAAATTACTAGAAGTTCTGGACCTTGACCAATGTTGTTTTATCTTATACTCTCCGACTCCCATTTCGAACACACGCACAATTTTCCTATAATAGTTTTCGTAGGAAACATTTTCCCATCCGTTGTTCGAAACTCCGAAGTTCACACACTCTTCATATTTTGTTGCAACAAGGACATAACTTTGACATCAACTTGGTTCTCTTGAGTTTCGGTATAATCATACATCTATTATTTGGAGTGAAGTTTAAATCTTCGGATCTGAACTCATCCTTATAAACAACAGACGAGTACGAATAACAAAGTTCGCTGGAAATCCAGACATGGCCCCGAGTGTTACTTAGGGAATGGAGGATTTATTTGAAAGCGAATCATCCACATCTGTCTTCACAAGTTTCCTCTAAATTAAATTTTGGGACGAAATTTCCTAAAGTAGGTGAGACTGTGACATCTGTGCCTCTACAACCGTCATAAAAATACGAATCCAATGAAGTCTTGTGTTTCATTCTTGGGATTTGTACAATTGCATATGACATTACGCATATCATATCTATTATGATTTAGAACTCTCAAGAAGCTTTTCTGGAAGTTTTACATAAAATAATACGCAAACTTGATCAGTTTAACACAACGTACACTCCGGAATAGTGACATAAGTTTAACATACCTTAAATAACCTTTGCATAACTTAGAAATAAGTTTTTAAGGGTTTGGTATGGCAAAAACAAGTTTATTTAATCACAGGGACTATTTGCGACAAACTGCAAAAGTCTACCAATTCACTTAGCAACGTACACTCCGGAACAAGATCATAAGCTAAACATACCCTAAATACCCTTAACATAGCTTAGAAATAAGCTTTGAGGGGTTCGGTATGAGAAAATATGCTTATTTGATCAACAGGGGCTAAAAGCGTCAAAACATCGAAAGTATGCAAATGCTTGCATATCTTGCGTTCTGACCATATCCGGACATCCAAAAATTTTGTAATCACTAAAATATTGTATTTTAGTGATAGGAATGCAAAAATACCATTCTTCGCGTAATTTGGATCGTTTTTGCATTCGTTCGAGTTTCGTCGTAATTAACCGAACAACGCGATCGTACGACCAAACAAACCGACATCCTTATAGGGCCTTTGGTTTTAGAAATAGGATAATCGGTAGTATATCAAAGTATACTTTGGATTTGAAAGTAGCATATCAAAATATGCTTTGGTTTGAAAATAGCATATCAACTATGCTTTGGTAGTATATTAAAATATACTTTAGTTTGTGAAATAACAAAGTCGGTAGTATATCATGTGACACCTGTGTCACTACGACCATCATAAAAATTCAAATCCAATGAAATCTTATATTTCATTCTTGGGATTTGTATAAATGTGTGTATTATTTACACATATCGATTCTTGTTCAATTTCGAGCTTTAAATTACTTTCTGGAAGGTTATACGCGAACTGATGCGTAAATGTAATCAGTTTAATGCGACAAACACTCTGGACTAGTGTCATAAGATTAACATACCTTAAATAACCTTTACGTAACTTAGAAATAAGTTTTGAAAGGTTTGTTGTGTCAAAAACAAGTTTATTCGATCGCAGGGACTATTTGCGTCAAACTGCAAAAGTCTATCGCTTTCGTATGGCAACTGTTAGGCCCTAAAGTGTGAGACTGACGCATCAAATTAATACAACGAGCTATGGTTATGAACTGGGTCTTACCGGGTTAGTTTATATTAGGTTGTGGACCTTTATAGGTCACTTGGGCCAAGCTTTAGGCCATGTGGGCCAAGCAGGCCCAAGGGGAGCCCATGTAGGGACTTGGGCTTGAGTTAGTATATAAACAAGTTTTCTACTTGTTTTAGGGTTTGAACCTTTGGAGCCTCAGTTACAGAAATTCTAGAGTTACAGAGAGAGAGGCGATTTGGTTGAGAGCTTGTACCAGACGATTTTGCTAGTTCATAGTAATAGAATCGTGTGCAAGTTTAAAAGTGATTCGGTGTGTTTTTCATATTCGGTTCGTATTTTCATATTTCTTCGGTTTATTCTTGAATCACATCAAGTTTGGATTCCGCACAAACTTGGTGTTGTTTGATATCATTGAAAGATCCGTTTCACGGGACTTACAAGTGGTATCAGAGCCAAAGAACCTGTTTCTAGGCTCGGTGTGATATCAAAGATTCAAGAATTTGAATTTTTGTTCATCGCGTTCTTCGTGTTCTTCGTGCTATTCATCAATTTTTATAAAAATCATAATATTTTGCTTTGCGATCTGTTTAGAAATGTGTTAAAAAAAAATATTGATAAATTTCAAAAGGATTTTGGTTACTAAAATCTCGAGTCTTCTGTTAATCTTAAAAACATTTCCAAAACTTATATTTTGAGATATATCACATCTGATTTCGGGTCCCACCGTAATCATCTGAATTTTGAATTATCTCTACTAGATCTCGAGTCCAGTATTTTAGGAAAGTGGTTGGAGGAATTTCAGAGGTTTCGAGTCCACCTCACACCTTCTCCGACTCGCAACCACAGTTACGAGTTCACACGTTCATCATATTCATCATCATTCCGACTCGCAACCGGCTTTACAGTCTCGAGTAGCAACCAAGATTCCGGATCGCAACAACGGTTTCGACTCATCACATCTTGAGTCGCAACCATCTTCATCATCGTCTGATCTCGAGTTGTACGGATTTGAGTCGCAATCTCCACAGTCCCAACCTCGATTTCGAGACCTGCAACTCCGACTGAAACCTTCACCGGCCGTTCACCATCGTCATCTTCTCCGGTTCTTGTTCATCATCATAAACACATCGTTCACCATCATCCAACCTGCACTTCCGATCACGAGCACCGTTACTATCATCATCCTCATCACTCCGACCACCGCCGTACACTTGATCCAACATCTTCTCTTTCTCGGTTTTGAGTCTATCATCTCACAGTTTCGGCTCTTCCTGCTTTGGTTTCGACTCGCAACCATCCACGGTTCTGAGTCGCAACCAAGATCTCGAGTCATCTCGTTTTGTTTTCGAGTCGCAATCATCAAAGGTCTCGAGTCCCATCTCGACAGAGGTCTAGAGTTGTCATCTTCGTCAGCAACAACGATTATCACCAGTTCTTCGTATCAACCGCAGTTCTTCGAAAACCTGCAACTTTCTGTTGCACTACACAACCATTAACAACCACCACTGTCTCGATCATCTCCGTCATACGCCGACCACCTCCGTTCTTCTTCCACCGCACCACCGCACCTCACTGTGTTCCGTTCATCATCGGTCCTCGTCATCTTCTCTGCCTATCATCCTCTACCTCAGTACATCTCCGTTCATCAGAGAATTATCTGGGTGGCAAAAGTTAGAAATTAGGGTTCGGGGATTGAGTTACGAAGAAGAAGAAGGAACAGTGTTTCTTTTGAATTGATTATAATAATTATAATATTAATAATCATTATATAATTATTAATCAATTAGTGGATAATCATTACATCATCATTGGTTTTTATAATATTAAAAATAATATTAATAATAATAATAATTAGTATTATAATATTAATCAAATTATAACTATTCTATATATTTAAAAAATAAAAAAATAAAAAAAAAGGTTTTTAAGTTATTAAAAAAAAAAAAAAAAAGGGTTGTTTGGGTGTGAAAAGTTTGACAGGTTTTGAGGTACGGTTCAGAAAGCGGGTTCTTTCGCCTGCAAAAGGTTTGAGTTAGCGAGTACACAGGTTCTCGCTTTGGGCTTGTGTTGAAGTTAAAAGATCACATTTTTGAGAAATCACATCTTAAAAAATGTCTTCTAAGAGAGAGGTGCTTGAGCAGGAACTCCAAGGATTCAGATACTCATATGGTGAATCTATAGAAGTACTTACAGGTCGGTTTGCTGAACTGATCTCTAAAATGGAGAAGGCAGAGATGGTGGTGTCTACTCACATGAGCAACAGAAAGCTTCTGGATGCTATAAAAGAGATTCCAGATCAGGCAAACTGTAGTTGGTTTACCAATGTTAATCAGATAATAGTGACAACCGATTGTTACAGAATGAAGCCGGATGAGCTGATCTCAATCATCAAATCATATGACAATGCTGACAAACAGTCTACTCAAGGCAACACATCTGCTGCAGTTTGCTCATCCACACAAAATTCAGCATTTATGTTTAACAAACCCCTGGCTCAAGAAATTACTCATGATCGTGAAGAGATACTTTCTGTCTTTTGCACTCCTGAGTGTAGAGAAAGAAATGAGGCATATCGGTTACACAACGCTGAGTTGATTCAAGACTACAACGACATAAAAAATAAAAATTTTACTTTATCAAAGAATGAAAAGCTTTATAAAGATAAAATTGAAGCTCAGCGAAAAGACATCATCAAACTTAAGGATGATGTAAGTGTAAAAACAGCCCATTTCTTAGAGGCACAGGAGAAGGTATGCATTTTGATCAAAGAACTGGAAGATATCAGAGAAAGATATCAAATTAACGAACTTAACATTAAAAAGTATGATTCTTCCAGCAAATTGGTCAAAAACTTGTGTGATCAATAGCTCGCATACAAGGAAAATAAAGGGCGTGGTTTGGGTTTCAATCAAGTTCCTCCTCCATATAATGACAACTACACATATTTACCCATGACTGAGGAGGAATTGATGAATGAGGACAAGATGGCTTACGGTCCTAAAACTGATAAGTCATCAATCAACAGCAGACCTTTTGATAAACGAGCGAGTCCTTCGGTAAATTTTGTTTCAAAGGGTACTTTTGATCCTAATGCTTCGTCTTCCCCTGCAGATGAAGTAGTTGAAGTAAAAGTTGAAAATGTAGTTGGGGATGAACAAGCATCAGAGTCTGGTTCTTATGAAAATTTAATAAATGAACTTAATCAAGACTCCATTTCGTCGTGTGATATTTTTAACTCGGTTTTTCGCTCTGTGATTAATTTCAGGCCTGACGGTTTGGGCGAAAACGTTGATGCTTGTGAAATAAAGACTGAAACGACAAATGAAACGAATGAGCCAGTTGAACCATCTGATTCCAAATGTGAATCATCTGAAGCAACTGATTCTGAGAAATTGGAATCAGTTGATTCTAGTGGATTCAGCTCAAAGGCGTCATGTGCAGAACCGTCTTGTGCTGAAAATTTGTCAAATGTTTCAGATGAAGTTCCTGCTAAAGTTTCTGGTATTTCATCTAACAAACCAGAACTCTCCGATTCTGTCAAAGCTGATGACATGAAGGATGAAGAGAAGATTGACGTGAACAAGGCTCCAAGTGCGCAAGCTAAACAATCTGAACCTTCTGTTAGTGATGAAAAGGTTCAGATCAAGCAACAAGAGCCGAAGCGAGCAGGTAAAGGACGCGGAAATAAGAAGCCTAAACATCGACAAGCAGGCTCTCCACAGTCCTCAACGGGCAGCAATAGTCCTCAAAAGGCCCGTGTTGTGAAAAATACCTTTGTTAAGCCAGTCAGTAATGGGAAATGTGAAAAATATGCATTTGACTGTGCTAACAAAGCTTTCGGAAAGACTGGTGAGATTTCTGAACAAGAATTGCAGTCTCATCAAAACAAGAAGAATCAAAAGAAATCTCCACCACAGAAGGCCCCGGCAAACGACTATAGGCATCCAAATTCATCTTCGTCTGCTGGAAATGTGCAACAAAAACAAGCACAGAAAGGACCGGTTCATCCTTCAGGGCCTGGAAGAGCAAATCCAACTGATCAGAATGCTTTCTACATGAAGAGACAGACATGCTTCAATTGCGGCATTGCTGGTCACATTGCTCGGAACTGCACAAACCGTCCCTATGTACCCTACTATATGCAAAACCAGAGGGTTACACCAAAGGACAATTACCATTCTAAGCCAATGAAGGTATCTTCACCTAAGGCAATGAAGAATGTGAATCCCAAGGTTAAACCTTCTGATGGGGATTGGAATGCTGCTAAAGCAAAAAGAAAACAAGCTTTGAAACCTACACAAATTTCGAAAAATAACAAGGTTGATAAGCCAACTGTTTTGCCAAAGGCATCTAAGAAACTAGAAAAGCCTAAACAAATTTGGAAAGCAAAACAAAAAGCAGCAACGTCTCCAATCCTTGAAACAAAAGGGGACTTGTGTTTGAAAGAAGTGTCTTATTTTGATGCTTCAGGAAATCCCAGGACCACGATGGCCTGGGTACCCATGTCTTACTAATCTCCTTACCTTTCAGGAACAACCAAGGAGGAGCTGTTGACAATCTCTGGAATGTTGATAGCGGTTGTTCCAGAGATAAAAACGGGTAACATTTCACTGTTGCAAAAAGTTTAAATTTTTTTTACAGATGATATGTTTCCTTTGGAGGAGATTAGAGAAGTAAGAAATGATCAGCAAAAGGTACCGTTTAAATTCAGTACTTTGATTTGAATTTGATTAGTCTTCAATCTGATGACAGAACGGTTAAAAAAATCTTTTCTCTTTCTTAGTTCATTACTTTGTATATAAATTTTCCTTTCTCGTGTAAATGGTAAATTTGCGCAAAAATACAAGATTTATGCACAAATTTAGGGGGGGAGAGGAACATATAGATAGACATATAGATAGATATAGAGTTTAGGAGGAGAAAACTCAGAAAATACAAAAAGAGTTTGCTGTAAATATGTATTGTTTTAGGGGGAGAAAATGAGAAAAATACAAAAACATTTGAAAAATGAAAAAGCCAAAAAGAAAGATTGCATGAAGATTGCATGATATGGGAAGTGAAATAAATGTTCGTGTTAAAGGGTTTTGACTAACACATGTAAGGTGCCATAGCTGAAAAGACTAGGATCTACTGCGATATGTCGATAGGCTTGACGCTCAACATGATAAAAGATACTAAGTGATATAAACATAACGAACTATGTACCATGTGGGTAACATACCAACGGCGTATGATTATTTGAATGTCTTAAATCTTGCGTTGATAGATAGCCAACATCTGAGGTTTCGGGTCTTTATATTGTTGAATCATCCGGGGATATCTTGGCTGTCCTTCTGTTTAGAATTAAAATTGTACATGACCCCAGGAAAGAAAGTCACTTGGAATTAGCTCATTTCTATTTGAATGTCTGTATGTTGTCCCGATACACACAATTTTGATCTGATTCTGAAATCTTCTCTGAAAAAGTCGTGTACCTCCTCTGCTGCATCCAGATATATGCTGACCTGGAGGTGCTAGGCAACGACAGCTTCTGCTGCATCCAGATACATGCTGACCTAGCTGTACGTTGTCGCGCTATAGATCTAATACACCCGAAAGAGGCCCTCAAGTGCCCAAAAGAAACCCTAGAAACCTATATCAAATTGAGAAAAACTCATTTGATCTGTATATTATACCATCTCTGCAAAAGATCTATTCTGTTCTCTTCTCAACCTATTCCCAGTTAAGATTTCAGAAATCTGGATTGGACTTGTGAAATATGTGGTAGGGAAGATACTTGCATGATAGAGTGTGCTGTTTATATTTCCAGGATTTGATTAATATTTATTTGGGTGTTCATTGTTAAGAAATCAAAACATGATAAAACAGATTATATGCAGACCTAGACACAGTCAGGATATCTTAAAGGATGACATCAGTATACTCACCTGCTACGATGAATCGTTGTGCTTACCTTGATCGCGGGGGTATGCCTTGGAATGGGACACATGGGTATAATAGTATAATATTATTTAAAGCATATCACGATGTTGAAAAATTGAAAGTTGAGCGTTAAAGTTTAAGTGGACAAACATATTGGCAATCGCATAGACCAGTTTGATTAGGCTCGTACTGAAAAGTGTTCCTTAGTCTGCCTGAGAACGAATTTTGATCCCATTGAAATTGTAATTGTATATTATGGTAGTTGTTTATATTTTGAGTTTTTATTTGTTTTTGGTTCTTAAAAAATTAAAAAATACAAAAAATAGTGTCTTGTTTTTCTATAAAATAAAAAAAAAAACAAAAATAGAGTGCTTATTTGTTTTTCTTAAAATTAAAAAATATAACCGTTCTTGAAGATTTGACTGATCATCAAAAGTTAAAAGAATTTAAATTGTGAAATTTCATGTACCTAGTGTTCATGTGGTACTCTCCCTGTTGCATAAGAAATGTTTGCTTATGAGTTTGTGAGTATGTGCAGAACTTGATTTCAATCAAGAACAGGGGTTGATGAAGACTGAGATGCTGCTAGTTGCTGAAGAAGCCTGAAGCAGCACAACAACAAGATGTACCTGAGTCAGAAGAACCGGATACGAAACGACGTCTGACAATGAAAGTGCATTTGAAGAAGTACCATGAACCTGCTTAGAAAAAACTGAAGAAGAAAAGAGCTGTTGAGAATCCTCCTCTCACATTCTTTCTGACAAAGATGTTTCAAGCAAAGCTGATCAAGATCCTGATATGAAGCTAACCACAATAACTGAAGAAAGAGACCCAGTGCTGAGAGTTCAGAAGACAAGAACTTCCAGAACATCTGCAGCATAACGACAACCATAGACTTCGTTGAGGATGTTGCTGAATTCATGTTATGAAGCAATTTGATGGCATCAGTCTAGGGGGAGATTGTTAGGCCCTAAAGTGTGAGACTGACGCATCAAATTAATACAACGAGCTATGGTTATGAACTGGGTCTTACCGGGTTAGTTTATATTAGGTTGTGGACCTTTATAGGTCACTTGGGCCAAGCTTTAGGCCATGTGGGCCAAGCAGGCCCAAGGGGAGCCCATGTAGGGACTTGGGCTTGAGTTAGTATATAAACAAGTTTTCTACTTGTTTTAGGGTTTGAACCTTTGGAGCCTCAGTTACAGAAATTCTAGAGTTACAGAGAGAGAGGCGATTTGGTTGAGAGCTTGTACCAGACGATTTTGCTAGTTCATAGTAATAGAATCGTGTGCAAGTTTAAAAGTGATTCGGTGTGTTTTTCATATTCGGTTCGTATTTTCATATTTCTTCGGTTTATTCTTGAATCACATCAAGTTTGGATTCCGCACAAACTTGGTGTTGTTTGATATCATTGAAAGATCCGTTTCACGGGACTTACAGCAACGTACAGCCTGGAACATGATCATAAGATAAATATACCATAAATAACCTAAAAATAGCTTAGAAATAAGCTTTGAATGGTTCGGTATGCGAAAATACGCTTATTTGATCAAGAGGGACTAAAAGCGTCAAAAACGACGTAAGTTTGTATTTACGCGCATATCTTACGTTCTAACCACATCTGAATATCCAAAATTTTTGTAGACACTAAAATATTTTTATTTTAGTGATCGGAATGCAAAAAATGCCATCCGTCGCTTAATTTGTTTCATTTTCGATTCCGTTCGAGTTTCGTCGTTAATAATCGAACAACGTGACCGTACGACCAAACAAACCGACATTCATGATTTTTCCAAGCATATTCAGGTCCCCTACACTTCAACGACCTTGTAGAGCCTTGAAAATGGCTTAACGGAGGTTAAAAACATCGAAAACAAGTTTAAATACGTGCAGGGACCAATTCTGCCAAACTTTGAAACTGCAGCCCACCCCGTCACGTCGCGCCACAGCCTAGGGGCTGTGATGTGGCGCCACGCCACCACCACATCTGGACAAAAACATTATTTTCAGCAGTAGATTGATAATTCAGGGGCCATTCTTGCAATTTCTTTGTGTGGTAGCCAAGCTAACACATCTCCAAGCAAAGGATAACTGTCATTTACACATGTATGGCTAGGATTTCTTAATTGGAGGCTACACAAACCACTTGTAATGATCCTAGAGCTTCACCACAACAATAAATACCCTCCCACTTCTTCCATGTTCTTTGCTCATTTCAATTTTGGAACTCTAAGTGGAGGAATCCCTGCAAAGGAACCACCTACCTGAGTTCTAAGATCATCCTTCTAGCCTTTGAACACCAAGTATGTGTTCTTTCATGGCTTATGTAGTGATTTTCAGCTTATTAGAGCTGAAAGTCAAACTGTTTGACCAACAGTTTGACTTTCGGTTTTGACCATCAATTGGTCAAGTCAAAGTTCAATTGAACTTTGCAACGTGATTGTAATCACGATGGTTATAATCCCTAGCGATTATGCCTACTGATTACCACGTTGACTAGGTGTAGTGACGAGTCAAAGTTTCGGTCAAAATGCGTACTTATGCGCATTTTGCGACAGAACTACTTTTAGGTATCAAAACACTTTGTTTTGATACCAAATCAGTTTTCTAAGTTAGTTAAACATGTTTAACTCATCACTACTAGTTTAGTGCTTGTTTAGGGTCGTAAGTCAAGCGGTCTTGACAACCGCTTAGATTTTCGAACCCAACCCATTTGGCCGATCAATAGGATCCGACCAAGCATGCTTAGTGATAATAGTTGCATAGGGAATAACCTCTGAGGTTATACCTTATGATCAGTTAGGTTGGTTAATTATTTGTTAAGTAGCTTATATGCCCATAAGAAATGACCAAAATGCCCTTTTAAAGCATAAATCCATATTTTGCATATGTGATCAACTTTTTGACATATAATTTGATTTAGTAACATGTTTAGGCATAATTGAGCATGTAAGACTTGACATAGCATATAGTTAACCATCCGACCATAGTTTTACGCAACCGACGTGTTATAGTAGCTTATACTACCCTAACAGGTCGAAACGGGTCAAAAGCACTTAGGTAGACTTCCAAATCAGAATGTTGGGACTATTAAATCATGCCATATGAGTACCAATACTCATTTGATTTATAGAACCGCATTCTATCCTATCTCCCGATTTAGGATCCGATTGTTTAACATAGTGAATCCATACTAGGTACCACTTGATTCCTTGGTTTCCCGAGCTTCGTTAGGACACTTAATCAAGGATACTTGCAATCTCAAGTGAGTACATTGTTAGTGCATATGTCTATTGACTTCGTCTTGTATCGAGTCATGTAATAGAATAGATAAACCAGGACACGTTGTACGAGAGAAACGGGAAACAGGTCTGAACCAGCCCCTTCACACGAAGTGACCAGTTCGTGCGACCTGGCCAGGTCGTGCGACCTGGACCAGATCTGTAATCAATTTCAAATCAATCTAAACGACAGTTAAAGTGATTCTTAGTGTTAAACAAGCTGTAAACATGTCCAAATCATTGAATTCCGCCTATGATTTGGTCTAGAACTCCTCTGATCGACTCATTAGGTCGAACCTTCGATCCTACAAGTGGTATCAGAGCTCAGGAGGAAGAGTTCTTACCATTTCAACTTGTTTTCACGGATAAAATTTGATTTCTACTCATTCTTCTATACTTTTCATCAAATTTACCGAGATTCCACGGATAAAATGACTTGATTTTGACATATAACATGTAAAACTGAGTTTTAATCAATCTGTGAACAAATCAGAACCAAATTCAACCTAAAGCTTGATCAAATTTGACAAAATCAACCTAAAACATATCAGATCGTTCGAAAATCTTGCCAGGTCGTGTGAAAAGCTTATCAGGTCGCATGTAACTCAAACCAGGTCGCACGGTTTGAGTTCAGGTTGTACGAAGTTGAGTCAGAACGTTTAAAGGTTTGAATTAGGTCGCACGGGTTGAGTGAAATCATCTTAGATCGCACGAGTTGTTAACCAGGTCGCTTGAAAATCATCAGATCATGTGAAAGTGCAGCCAGATCGTTTGAGATTGTGATCCAGGTCGCGTGAAATCATCAGGTCGCTTGAAATTAGGTCCATATCGTTTGAAACCAGATCAGGTCGTTTGAAAGTTCTTCAGGTCATGTGAAGTACCATATCGTTTGATCTCAGCTCGTTTGAAAAACTTCAGCTCGTTTGAAATTCTGATTTTGTGAATCTTTTCACCAAAACATGGAAAACGAATTTTACAACGCGTTTGCTACTTCTCCGGTTGCTCCAGTTACCGTTGCTGAAACTGTTGGTATTGAGAATGAAACAGGAACTTCCCAAAAACCTCCAAAGCTTATGTATATTAAGGACTTTAAAGGATGGCAAGACCGTTTTGAAAACTGGGTGCAAGCGAACAAGTTTGATGCATGGGTTTCTTTAGAGAAAGGTTATACTTTACCGAACGATGACCTTGGAAATGAAAAACAATTAAGTCAATTTTTACCTGATGAAAAATTAAAATACACAAGTGAAAAAAATGATGATTAGCATTCTCCAAAAAGCGGTAAAAGAAGATATTTTCGTGTTGCTTCAATTTGGAAAGCGTTGATTAAAAAGTTTAAGGGTAGTGCTGATATGATAAAAAATAAACGAGCATTACTAAAAAAATCTTTTGATATGTTTACAGCTCTTGAAGGTGAAACAACAAGAATGATTATTGAGAGATATTGTCATCTTTTCATGGAAATGAAAAGATTGGACATCAAGAAAGAAGATGATGAATGGGTTGATAAGCTAGCCGATGCGTTACCACAGAATGAATGGGGAACATATCTATTGATTTTAAAGCATAACCGACAATTTGAAGATATGAATTTGAGTATGTTTATCCAGAAATTGGAAGAACATGAGCTATCAATTCGAAAAACTACTACGATGAGAAGTCTAGGTGCTCAACAAGATGTTAGTCTATACTATAGAGGAAGCAAAGTTGAGACCACTCCGAGTCCAAAGATTCAGATTGCGTTCAGTGCTGATGGTACTTCCGGAACAAATGCAAACAATACAAATCAGAGCAGCGGATATTCTTCGTCTTATTCAAGTTTTGAACCAAATTTCTCGACACCGAGTTCTCAACAACAAAGTTCAACAAATTCTACCGGTCAAGTTTTGCAATGCAATGTTACATTAAATATTCAAAATGGTCAAAATTCTTCTACAGATATTGCGAAGCAACACATGGCATCTCTTGTCACTGTGTTAGAGTCGTATGAAAGTTTAGTTGCTGGACGAATCAGAAATCCGATGCTTACTAAAGAGGATTATGATCAGATTGATTCTGAAGAACTTGAGTTGATGGACATCAAGTGGTGTTTAGCTAGCGTTTTGAGAAGAGAAGAAAAGTTCAAACAGATCACCGGAAGAGATAATCTTCGTGAAGCTGCTACATCTCAGCTAGGTTTTGACAAATCGAAGGTTACTTGTTGTCGTTGCCGAGAAAAAGGGCATTTTAAATGAGAGTGTACAAACAGAGAAAAAGATCCTTTCGGAAACAATGATTATCATAGAAAAGCAATTTATCATCAGATTGCTCAACAACCATATCAACCACAATCTTCACACTCAGGTGTTACTTCGATTGAAGAATGATGCGTAGTCGAGTGTTATATATATTAGGTGTATATTTTAAGCCTCTTTAACACTTTTAGTCAAGTTTTAAATTTATAGAACACGATATTTACTAACACTAGACACACATATGGGCAAGTGCACCCATCGTGAGCGTAGTATAGTGTTGGTAAGATACCGAGGTCGTCCAAGGACACAAGAGCTTTTAGTACCGGTTTATCCTCATTGTCTAATCAAAATAAAAAGTTTAGAAAAAATGTTTTAAACTAAGAAAAATAAAAACTAACTAAAATGTTGAAAATAAAAATAAATAAAAAAAACAGATAGACAAGATGAATCACTTGGTTCCGACTCGTATCTAGTGTAACCTTTGATTATTTCCGCACTTTTGCACTGTTTTAAGAGATTATCTTAGTTATTGTAGTAGGCCCCTCTTTTGAAGGTGACGTTTCCCTCACCCCAGTAGTTTGAGTCAGCAAGGATACAATCCTAAAAGGGTGGATTATTGGAAGATAATTAATTAAGTTATTAATGCAAATTATGGTAGGCCCCTCTTTTGAAGGTGACGTTACCATCGACTAAGTAGTCTGAGTCAGCAGGGATACAGTCCTAAATAGCCGGGTTATAGTATTAATAGTAGTTAACTTATGAGGGGATCAAAGAGTTTGGACCCCCGCCATCCAATACCGTTAAGTATTGAAGGAGGTCCTACTAAGTTTGACCCAGGTCCATTGCAGGACCTCTAAACGCTGAACAATGGCAAGACCTTTACCAAACCGTTCCCTTAACCCCCGACCAGGTAGCCAACATACCTCCATATAGACCGTGGAGATATGAATGGTGAAAATCTTTTATTTTATATAGACAGTAAAATAATTTCAAGACACCACGGACAAACGATAAAGAAAGATCACCTTCAACATAAGCAACTAGTTATTAAAGTCATTAATACGAAACCAAATAAAAAGTGCGAAAAGATTAGAAATAAAAAGTATTACACTAGACACTTTGTCTTCACCAAGTGATGTAAGAGACTTAGGCAAACATGGCCTTGATTGTCAAGAACTCTTACGATCAATCTTGGATCCCGAGACGACTCACACACTCTACGATGGACAATGGATGATGGTGGTGGATGATGGTGTTATGGTGGTTGTGGGTGGTGGGTGAAGTGTGAGAGAGGTGGTGTGCCAAGTGATGGTTTGAGCTTGAGCCAAGCACTCCTATTTATAGGCTGAACAGAAGCTCGGGCACTGCCCCGTGTCCAGTGGGCACGGCCCCGTGTCCACATCCTCTCTTTCTTCATTTAAAGTTGACCACGCCCCCGTGTCCGCTGAGCACGACCCCGTGTGCAGAAGAATCTTTGTACTATGAAGATTTGCCTGGATTGTACGAATCTTATAGTTGACCACGACCCCGTGTCCGCTGAGCACGGCCTCGTCGTGGGCAATAGAAGCTTCTACCACTTTGTCTTTTCTGCTGACACTTGGGCACGCCCCCGTGCTGGCTGAGCACGGGGCGTGTTCAGTCTTCTGATGTCTTGTTTTGCTTGGGAAGATGCTGTCGTGGGGTCGGGCATGTCACGTCTTGTTCCTTTTCTTGTATTTATGTTATATTTTGATGTCTTTTTGCTTCTTTTGTTAATTTAAGCTCATTTAATCCTGAAAATACAAAAGGAAGACAAAAGCACACTTTTTTCCAACATTAGTACTAAAAAAGGGTTAGTTTTATGCCACAATTGATGAAATTTATATGTTGCATTTTGAACACATCAAATACCCCCACACTTGAATCTTTGCTTGTCCTCAAGCAAAACTCTTTAATATGTGGCTATTTACACTCCCAAATGGAATGGGTTGAAAAGAAGATTTTGGGCTTGTCATAGAGTGTCGGGATTTCCAAGATTCTTTATTTAGTTTTATTTTTATTTATTTACAATCCTATTCGTCATGATTTATTTAAAACTTTTCATAAGATAAATTACTTATTAGGGCATAACATGCCTTTGTAAAATTCTATTTATATACAGGTTCACATACCTCACGGGGATCACTCAACACTCGGTCGAAAATGTATTTTTGTGGATCACTCGAGAGCGGCATGGAACTTACTCCTACCATAGGCTTGCCAAGCAATCAATCCTCCTCCTTTTTAACTTATATACCTTTGTAAATATCAAGAGGACTTTTTGGGTGAAGGGTTAGGCTTGGGTTAAAGGTAGGTGGTTGGGTGAGTGGTTAGTGGTTTGTAAAAAAAAAACGAAAAGCGTAACAAGTTTCGGTTTTCATAAGACTTTCTATTTTTGTAACTTTTATTTTGATAAAGCTATTATTCAAACAAAGTTATTTTTGATGAACTTGTTTGTTTATTTTCTTTTGCTTCATCATCGACACAATTTTTTTTTTTTGAATAGTCATACGAAGAACTGAACTTGTTACTAAAACAAAGGGTTAAAAATAAAAAGGTTTTGGTGGTTAAAAGGGTGTTTAGTTTGGGTTATGAAATGAAAAGGTTTAGGCTCAAAGAGGCTAACTAGGGTGATTTTGGGTAGGTGGTAAAAAAAAATTAATGGTGTAAAAATAAAAAGGGTTTGTCCTAATGCCTCCATCATTTGCTTACTCGGGTTTAAGTTGGTAAGGACCGGGAATGTATCGTCATGGCAAGTTCTAGAGTCGTAAGACCCAAGCGGCTATTCACACAAGAAACGAAAAATGAGCATTTAGTTCTAATGATATGTAATTGTATGCTCAATAAAGGCTCAAAACTCAATTTTTTGGGAATGGGTTTTTATGTGATCAAGTATATATAATCAAATTTTAACTAAGCTTGTCATGTCTTTTCATAATTTTCTTATGTTTGTTCTTTTTATCACGACGCTATCGGTTGTAAATTCGTAAAAATATAACCTTTTTAGAACTTGAAATTCCCGAGTTAAACCTAGACAAGAAAAAAAAATGAAAATTTTTTTGAAAAAAAATTGGGGTGACTAGCGGTTCCAATAAAGTTTTGTGTAAGGCTTGTATTTAGGACTTGCAAGATTCAAGGTTTTAGCATCCCCCCCCCCCCCCACTTAAATTACACATTGTCCTCAATGTGTCCCAAAAATAAGTTTTTAGGTTGATTGAATGTGTAAAAAGGTGTAAAAGGCGAAATTTTTGTGTTACTGGGCGCTGAACATGGCCCCGTGTTGTCCGGGCACGGCCCCGTGTTGTCCGGGCACGGCCCCGTGTTCAAGTGCCAGTAAGAAAATTAAAACAAGAGAAACAGAAGCCTGGACACGGGGGTGTGTTGGGTGAACACGGCCCGTGTCCAGTTACCTGAATTGGGTCTTTTTCTGCAGACTGTGCAGCACGGGGCCGTGTTGGGTGGACACGGCCCGTGCCGAGCTTACTGTAAACGAATAAATTTGTCGGACGGTTCTGTTTTCCTGCATGGAGTGCTGGTTCAAGTTTCCCTTGCATCCTTTGCTATCTCAAGTGTGTTTTATTCCTGAAAATTAAAACTAACTAGAAAACAGAAAAATTAATCTAAGCTAAACTAAGGATAGTTCCGCGGAATGCCTCTGTGGGGCTCCACGTTTATAAGGGTCCTTGGCTAGACCCAAAGCCTGGCCATATGTTACCCAAGTGGGATGTATTGCATTCCATGTTACACCGTCGGAGAGCGTCATCCAAGCTTGAGTCTATGACCTTCATGTAGTTGACCGGGTCTTCGTCCTCTACTCTTTTTCCACATTTAAACTTCACTTCCTTGTCCCCAAACTTCAATGTTAACGTTCCGTCATTCATATCCACCACCGCTTGGGCGGTGGCTAGAAATGGCCTCCCGAGGATGAGAGGGACATCGGTGTCTTCTTCCATGTCTAGGATGACAAAGTCGGTTGGGAAAACGAAGTTGTAAACTTTTACCAATAGATTTTCAGCGACACCTTGTGGGAATTTGACGGATCTGTCGGCGAGTTGTGTGCTCATCTTTGTAGGGCTTGTTGTTCCTAGGCCAATTCGTTTAAACATTGATGTGGGCATGAGGTTAATGCTAGCCCCAAGATCGGCTAATGCATTACGAACGGGGGATTCCCCAATCGAGCAAGGAATTGTGAAGCTTCCGGGGTCGATTTTCTTTTGTGGAAGCTTGTTGAGTACTAAGGCGGAGCATTCTTCGCCTAAGTTAACTAATTGCAATGATTCAATTTTTCCTTTTGTTAGTGAGGAAATCCCTCATGAATTTTGTATATTTAGGCATTTGGGTTAGGACCTCAATAAAAGGAATATTAACATGCAATTGTTTTAGTAAATTTTCGAACTTTGCGAATTGCTCATCGGTCTTTTGACGATTTAACCTACCGAGGTACGAAATTTGAGGAGTTTTGGTGGGCTCTTGATTTGGTGGAGAAGCCTTTTCTGGTTGAAGTGTGGGTGAAGTCGTGCTTTGGCTGAGTTGACTTCCTTCAACCGGTGGTAGCGGGGCATCTTCGGGACCCACGGTTCGGTTTCTTAATGTGATGAGGTGTACTTGTGCCTTTGGGTTGGTTTCGGTATTACTAGGTAACGCGCCTTGCGGTCTCTCGTAGAAATTTTGAGCTAGTTGATTTAATTGTTTTTCGATGTTTTGAATGCTAGCTTGTTGATTTCTAAAATTCGATTCCAATTGTTGAAATCGATCCGAGTTTTTCTTTTCGGTGTCGGAGATGAGGCGAGATATAGTATCTTCAAGCCTTTCTCGTCCACCTTGTTGTTGAGAGAAATTTTGTGTTTGTTGAAAGTTAGTTCGTTGGTTTTGTTGGTTACTACTATTGCCGGGATCTCTCCAACCAAGATTAGGGTGGTTAGCCATCCTTGGTTGTAGGTACCCGTTGGTGGACCTGACGGCCTAGGTCTATTATCAATGTAGTTTACCGTTTCTGTTTGTTCATCTAATTCTTTCATACAACTCCAATTTTCATGTGGCCCACCACACCCTTCACAAGCCATAACCGAGGCCGTTTTTGTCATTTCTAGCTTTTTGATTTTCGAAGAGAGGGCCTCGATTTGGGCTTGTAAAGAGGTACTTTCATCAACCTTATGGGCGCTCGGGGCAATAGATTTATTACCTCGGGGAGTGTGCCATTGAAAATTGGTTTGAGCAATTTCCTCAATTTGATTATATATTTCATTTGGGCGGCGATTACCTAAAAGTCCCCCGGAGCTAGAATCGAGTGTTTGTCTTGTGTGTGGCAACAACCCATTGTAGAAAGTGGATACTTGTTGCCACACCGCTAGACTGTGATGAGGACACTTTCTTAGTAGCTCCTTGAACCTTTCCCAAGTTTCATATAAGGATTCCCCTTCCTCTTGTGATTATGTATTAATTTCAGTCATTAATTTAGCCATTTTAGCAGGAGGGAAATACTTATATAGAAACTTTTGGGCTAGTTCATCCCAGGTGTTTACCGAGCCAACTGGGAGGGTGTTAAGCCAAGCCTTAGCTCGGTTTTTAGTGAAAATGGAAACATTCGAAGGCGGATGGCGTCATCTGATGCTCCATTGATCCGAAAGGTATCACATATTTCTAAGAAATTAGTAATATGTAGATGGGGATCCTCGTCCGCAAGCCCATGGAAGGTTGCGGAGTTTTGAAGCATCTGTATCAAATGTGGCCGAAGTTCAAAGTTATTGGCTTTGAAATTCGGTGCATTGATAGCGGCGCCGAGATTACCTACGGTGGGCCGTAGGTAATCCATGAGAGTACGTTGGTCCGCCATTGGAAGTGGGTCCCCCTAAACTTTCTCTTGATTTTTAGCTTTAAGTCTTTTTCTGAGAAAGCGTTCGGGTTCTTCTAGAGGTTCTTTTATGTCTCTACTAGAACTGGAGCTCATGCACTACGTAGGAGGTTCAAATGTGGCACCTGGGTTCCAAGTCCTGCAATAAAAACAGAAAAGAACGTTGGTCAGAAGGTTCACCACGGCCCCGTGCTCAGTGAACACGGCCCGTGGTCAGAGGTATAGTAATTGTTTCCCGGATCCCTGTTACTGGGAGTTGGACACGGCCCCGTGTTGCACCGACACGGCCCCGTGCTCAGCTCTCTGTAACTCGGAAAATAAAAACTGCCAGTAAGGATGCTGGGCACGGCCCGTGTCCGACCAGGCACGGCCCGTGCTGAGCTCTGTAGAAACAAAAAAAACTAAAAAAATCCTAAAAAAAATGAAAAATAAGAAAAACGATTAGGCCGTTGATTCCTAACTTTCTTAAAATCCTTGTGTCCCCGGCAACGGCGCCAAAAACTTGATGCGTAGTCGAGTGTTATATATATTAGGTATATATTTTAAGCCCCTTTAACACTTTTTAGTCAAGTTTTAAATTTATAAAACACGATATTTACTAACACTAGACACACATATGGACAAATGCACCCATCGTGAGCGTAGTATAGTGTTGGTAAGATACCGAGGTCGTCCAAGGACACAAGAGCTTTTAGTACCGGCTTATCCTCAACGACTAATCAAAATAAAAAGTTTAGAAAAAATGTTTTAAACTAAGAAAAATAAAAACTAACTAAAATGTTGAAAATAAAAATAAAAAGAAAAAACAGATAGACAAGATGAATCACTTGGTTCCGACTCGTATCTAGTGTAACCTTTGATTATTTCCGCACTTTTGCACTGTTTTAAGAGATTATCTTAGTTATTGTAGTAGGCCCCTCTTTTGAAGGTGACGTTACCCTCACCCCAGTAGTTTGAGTCAGCAAGGATACAATCCTAAAAGAGTGGATTATTGGAAGATAATTAATTAAGTTATTAATGCAAATTATGGTAGGCCCCTCTTTTGAAGGTGACGTTACCCTCGACTAAGTAGTCTGAGTCAGCAGGGATACAGTCCTAAATAGCCGGGTTATAGTATTAATAGTAGTTAACTTATGAGGGGATCAAAGAGTTTGGACCCCCGCCATCCAATACCGTTAAGTATTGAAGGAGGTCCTACTAAGTTTGACCCAGGTCCATTGCAGGACCTCTAAACGCTGAACAATGGCAAGACCTTTACCAAACCGTTCCCTTAACCCCCGACCAGGTAGCCAACATACCTCCATATAGACCGTGGAGATATGAATGGTGAAAATCTTTTATTTTATATAGACAGTAAAATAATTTCAAGACACCACGGACAAACGATAAAGAAAGATCACCTTCAACATAAGCAACTAGTTATTAAAGTCATTAATACGAAACCAAATAAAAAGTGCGAAAAGATTGGAAATAAAAAGTATTACACTAGACACTTTGTCTTCACCAAGTGATGTAAGAGACTTAGGCAAACATGGCCTTGATTGTCAAGAACTCTTACGATCAATCTTGGATCCCGAGACGACTCACACACTCTACGACGGACAATGGATGATGGTGGTGGATGATGGTGTTATGGTGGTGGTGGGTGGTGGGTGGTGGGTGAAGTGTGAGAGAGGTGGTGTGCCAAGGGATGGTTTGAGCTTGAGCCAAGCACTCCTATTTATAGGCTGAACAGAAGCTCGGGCACGGCCCCGTGTCCACATCCTCTCTTTCTTCATTTAATGCAGCTTTGTCTTATTAGTTGACCACGCCCCCGTGTCCGCTGAGCACGACCCTGTGTGCAGAAGAATCTTTGTACTATGAAGATTTGCCTGGATTGTGCGAATCTTATAGTTGACCACGGCCCCGTGTCCGCTGAGCACGACCTCGTGGTGGGCAATAGAAGCGTCTACCACTTTGTCTTTTCTGCTGACACTTGGGCACGCCCCCGTGCTGGCTGAGCACGGGGCGTGTTCAGTCTTCCGATGTCTTGTTTTGCTTGGGAAGATGCTGTCGTGGGGTCGGGCATGTCACGTCTTGTTCCTTTTCTTGTATTTATGTTAGATTTTGATGTCTTTTTGCTTCTTTTGTTAATTTAAGCTCATTTAATCCTGAAAATACAAAAGGAAGACAAAAGCACACTTTTTCCAACACTAGTACTAAAAAAGGGTTAGTTTTATGCCACAATTGATGAAATTTATATGTTGCATTTTGAACACATCAAAGAATCAAAGGGTAAATCTTGTTTTGGTCTGTTAGATCAAGAAGATGAAAGGATTCCAAAAGATTTCAATTGGGATGATTATGATCCTTCTAGACCTTCAGTTTCTAAAGCCTTTGTTGCTCAAATCTTTGAAGATTCAACCTATGAAGAAAAATAAATCAAATCTAAGAACAGTCCTAGAAGACAACCGATTTTTAAATCTTCAGGAAGTGATGAAGATACTGATGATGAGGAAGAGTATATTAATAAAGCTAGAAAACAATTGGATCCTTATAGTTTTAATTTGTTTTTTGCAGATAAAATAGAGATATTGAAAGAAAAAAAGGGCTGCTAGACTGAAGAGAGAAATGGAAGCAAGAAGGATTGCTAAAGAAAAGACTGAAGTTCAGATGAAAGCTGATAAGGTAAAAGTTGAAGAAAAACCGACAAATGAGGTCGAGATTGAAGAGAATGAAGTGAAGATAGAATTTGAGAAAGAACCAATTGTGATTGAAAAGGTGGTGGAAAAAATAGTTGAAAAAATAGTTGAAGTTGAAAAAATTGTTGAAGTAGAAAAGATTGTAGAGGTTGAAAAATCTTGTGCTAAGTGTTTAGAATCTTGCAAAGATTGTGCTGAAAAAGATACAAAATATGCTGAATTGGAGAAGCTCAAAGAAAATTTACTGCACAATGTGAGGAGCATAAAGGAGTCATATGATCTCCTAAGCAGCAAAGTGAACTTGTACAAAGGAGCTAGTGATGAGGATATTCAGATGAAAAATCTTCTGAAAGAAACAGTTCCTAAAAAGCAAACTGTGTAGGTCCCCTTGATGTATGGATCTTTCACAGAATTGTCAATCCAATCAAGAGTGCGGAATCCTCTTGATCAGAATATAGCAGAAAACGAGTAGGAACAGAAATCAGCAATTCACTTTCAAACCGGGTTTTCTATTGATTATCAAACCAAAGTATTACAATCAATCAAAACCCTAACACACTCAAATTCGTCCAAGCCTAGCTCTCACGAATTCTAATGCCTCTCAAACTCTGTTTTTGCTGATTAACCTAAACCCTAAAGCCTAACCTTGTTTATATAACACAAGGTTGCTACTTGTGCTAAGGTTTCCTACATGGGCAAAGCCCATTGCGTCCACCCTTGTCCCAACTGGGTTTTGTTTTGCCCAACTCTATAATTCAACTAATACAAAGCTAAACCCGCTAACTGTTTATCGTTTAACTAATTACAAGATATCCAAAGACCAAATCTAAGCTGTTGACACAAATATGCACCAACAAACTGCAATCAACAAATACATTGAGATTGTTGCAGGGCTGAAACAAGAATTGGCAGCGATGACGATCGAAACCGAAAGAGTAAATTCTTTACTTCGAAGTTATCAAAGTTCAGATTATGTTATTGATCGCATTTATCCTACAGTGGCAGCTCATAAGTTTGCAGATGATGAAGAAAATTCTTGTTGGACCGTTGTCGGTGACCCTAAAGTCAGTTAAAGCAGTTCATCTTCAAATACGAGGGCGGAATCAACGTAAACGAAGTCAAAAACAGCTTGTATCCTTTTAACTTTCTTTATATTACTGATTGTGAGCTTTTACAATGTATTCTGACAAAAATCCGGCAGCACCTTCACTCACACACACATACCTCTAGTTTGAAATGAACATAGTACTCTCCTATTTATAGTAGTGACCCTCTAGTTTGAAGGTGACACAGCCTGCTTCAAACTAGACCCTGTTCAAACTAGACCATCTTCAAACTAGACCCTGTTCAAACTAGACCATCTTCAAACTAGACCCTGTTCAAACTAGACCATCTTCAAACTAGACCCTGTTCAAACTATCAGCTTTGACATAAGACTCAATAAGACGTAGTCAGCAGACATTCAGTGCACCAACAGACTCCCCCTTGGATGTTGACGAAGTCTTCGGCGTCGAGTCTTTAGTCTTTTTCCAAATTTTGTCATTTTAAAGCTCCTTCTTCACAGGTTCAGGAACTCAACCTAGCTCCATCTTCAATCTCCCCTTTGACTGTTGATCCAGACTCCCCCTTTCATAGACTCCCCCTCTCGATATGCTAGAATCTGAGATATCTGGTTCAAGCTTTGACAATTAGCTTCCGTTGGGAATAATGAAGTCCAAACCTGTTACTCAACCAACAAACATTACAATTCTATCTTTTCAACCAATAAACACTAATTCAATCAGTTTTAGAAATCCACTCAAGTTTTCAAGTTCAAGTGAATGACCCTGAATACTTGATTAATCTACCAAGTTCAATTTAATGACCCTGGTTGATCTGTTTGACGAATCACACTGATTTAAAAACAACAATTTCAAACCATTTCTGAAAATAACAAGTATCAAGTTAATGAACTTGTTTTTGACTATTCAATAAATCAAACTCTATCAAGATAAGCTCTCTTCATTCTTCAGTCCAGAATCTCCTGCATCTGCTTCAAACATCTAAGAATCCAACAATCAACTCTCCACTTTGGTTTGTCGGAAAATAAAGCAGAAATAAAATCTTTTTGGATTTTTAATGTGATCTAAACTAAGAAATGAAATACAGAAAACTTAAATTGCAGAAATTAAACAAAGTAAACTATTTACAAACATATTTTTGGTGAGCGTGTCAGGGAATCATATCAGCTTTTCAGACAAATTACAAGTACCGTTAAGCTACATTACATACTTAGATTTAAACAATTCACCTCGATTGTCGATATACTGATCCATCTTAAATTCCCACACAAATTTCAACTTATTCAGGATACGATTTAGATGAATTAAGAACTTAGATCATTCATGTGTCCCACCTCTTGAATATACTCCCGTATCCAGAATCCCAATAATCAGTCTTACAGGTGAGAATACTACAATGATATCTGTATATAATTTAGGTATGCGAGGGCCGAGGGATCTCAGGTCGATACTTCCGTATACGCAGAGAGATATCAGCTTCGACTTTTCGGTGTGTCCCCTTTAGAGGATCTTTTTGCTTACAACAGCAGCATTTATCAATTTTATTGTTTCAGCATGCTGAGGGTTTAATGCTGTGTTTCAAGCATTGCAGCAAGTATTAGCCAGGGACTAGGTCAGAACCACCGTTCAGCAGAAGTCCCGGAATAATACCCCAGACATCATTGAGTATAAAGACCTAGTATATCAGATTAAGAGACCTTTCAAACGAGATTTCAGGGGTTACCTATATATCCAAGTAGTGTTCCCCACGAATTCACAAGTTTGAATTTAGATTTATATCCCGAATAAATCTACTAAATGTGCGAAAACCTATCGACACATCATCAGTGAGATTGTTTAACTCTTTTTATACTTTCCAAATCTTTAGCATACTGTAATCGTCTAGCTGATGTACTATCATTTTCCCTATATACACAAGCTCTTTTTCAGATTTTATCATGTTTTTGTATTTTTGCATTTTTTACTGTTTTTGTATTTTCTGAAAATAACTATGTACAAACATCTACTCCCCCTAAATACCAAAACAAGTAAAAATTCGACAAACCATTGTAGATTGTTTCTCGTCTTCATCCGCAACAGTACTCTCATCAACGCCTGTTATGCCATCCGACACCGACAAAAGCTTCATACCATTCAGTTTTAACAAATATTTAAACCGATTTTTATCAAAAGCTTTGGTATGTAAATCAGCTTTCTGTTCGTCTGTGTGGATTTTCTCAATTCGTATCAACTTTTTCTCAAAACAATCACGAATAAAGTGATGACGAATTTCTATGTGTTTAGTTTTAGCGTGATGTACTGGATTCTTTGTTATATTTATTGCGGCCTCATTATCAACAAAAATAGGTGTGTTAAGAAACTGCAAACCGTAGTCGCGCATCTGTTGCTGTATCCACAAGATCTGAGAGCAGCAACTGCTAGCAGAAACATACTCCGCTTCACATGTAGATAACGCCACAGACGTTTGTTTCTTACACTGCCAGGTAACCAATCTAGGACCAAAGAACTGGCATCCTGCAGTTGTTGATTTTGAATTGACTTTGCAGCATCCGAAATCCGAATCGGAATACCCTTCGAGCGTAAAATCACCTTTCCTAGGATACCACAACCCCAATGAAGGAGTTCCTTTCAGGTAGCGCAATATCCTCTTCACATCCTCTGATTCTTCTCTCATATCAAACGAATCCCAAAGTTTGTCATAATGATAACGCCATGAATCACCAGGATTCTGCGGCGGCATAGTATAACCTTGACATTCAACATTTGCAGCTTCAATAATCCGCTTCTCACTTGGAACGAAGACACGTCGCAATGGATTTGCATAACCAACAAATATTCCCTCAATGCACTTCGGACCAAACTTCCCAAAAGGTTCTATAACCGTACAAGGTGACCCGAACGGTTCTAGATACTTCAAATTTGGTTTGCGGTTATTTATTAGCTCAAAGTATGTTTTGTTGAACTTCTTGACAGTAAGAACCCTGTTGAGCGTATAGCATGCGGGCGGAAACAGCTTCAGCCCAAAAATTTATCGGTAACTTTGAATCTGCGAGCATAGTTCTAGCCGTCTCGATTAGCGTCCGGTTTTTGCGTTCTGTGACTCCATTCTGCTGCGGAGTGTACGGAGCACTAAACTCATGCAAAATACCTCTTTCATCACAAAATTCTTCCATCTTGCTGTTCTTGAATTCAGTACCATTATCACTTCGAATTCTCTTGATACGCCTTTGGTACAAATTCTCAATCTTCCTGAACAGCCCCATCAAACTGTCAAATGTTTCATCTTTCATCTTCAAGAAAGAAACCCATGAAAATCTGGAATAATCATCAGTAACGACCAAACAATAGTAATCTCCTGTAATACTTTTGACATTCACCGGACCAAACAAATCCATGTGAAGTCTTTCCAGAGGTCTCGAAACTGAATTGACTTGCTTTGTAGGGTGTGACTTTTTCTTCTGCTTGCCTTTGATGCAGCTAATGCACTCCCCTTCCAGATGAAAACCTTTGATATTAACTCCCAATACCAAATCATTGTGCACCAAGTGATTCATCTTCCTTAGGTGAATATGCCCCATCTTTCGGTGCCACAATCTTGATTCTTTCTCAGTTGCTCTAGACACAAAACAATGTGCTTGACCAGTAGCTGTAGTTGCTACAGACATATCTAACACATATAAATCATTCACTCTAGGTGACCTCATGATAATCCAATCTTCAGGAATAACAAAACCAGGTTTCAAAATCAAACACTCTTTATCAGTGAAGTGAGTAGTATACTGATTGTCACAAATCTGCGAGATACCAAGCAGATTGTTCTCCAGTTCAGTGATGTAGTTAACTCTCTCAAACGTCACAATCCCATTGGATAACGTTCCTTCACCAACAATTCTACCACCTTCATGACCTGCAAATCCCACATAACCACCATTGATATTCTTCACATCATACAGTAATGCAGTTTTTCCTGTCATATGTCGAGATGCGCCACTATCCATGATCCATCTTGAAATGGCTCTTGGAAGATCCTGTACATAACAAACTTCAAATTAACCAAGTTTTAAGAAAGATGCCGATTCATGCTTCGCGATCCAGGAAGCTCCGGCCATTCAAACTGCTTATTCGAACATGGTGTCCACCCAGGCTTCATCAGCCTTAGGTGTAACCTTGACTCTCGCAATTTGAATTTTGAAATTTTCAGACTTCAAAGGTGGAAAATTTGCATCATAATCAACCGAAATTGATTCTTCAGCCTTTTTCACTTCAGAAGTTGAAATTTTCATTTCTGTTTTTGGTTTCCAAACTTGTTGAGATAATGCAACCCGTTTGTAAAATTTGTCATTTTTAGTTACCATTTTCTTTATGGGTTCATTTTTCACTTGGATGTTATCATTTTTCACAGCCTTTTTCTCAACAAAGATTGGTGCTTTACCCTTCACTTCAACTTTCTTCTGTTGAATCTTCACAGTTTCAGTCTTAGGCTTCACATTGATACACTTTCGTGCAATGTGACCAACCTGATTACATCTGAAACATGTTCGAGTATCAACAACTCGACTTGTGCCTTCAGACTGATACTGTGAAGCTCTTTTCTCAAAGAACTCTTCATTCGATTTTGAAAAAATCTTTTTCTCTTCATCAGCAAGTGAACTTGAACTATTTACAAACACCTTCTTTTCAGCAAACTTCTTGTTTTGAAAACTCTTTTTCTGATAACTCCTACCACCCCAATAATCACCTGACCAATTGTTTCGATTGTTATTATAAAAACGTGATGTATTAACAGATTTCTTGTAGTATGATTTATCTTTCTCAAAACTCATTTTTCTCTTTGTTTGACTGAACTTGTTCACTTCTGACAACTCAACTTCAACCAACTTGAAAACATTTGTCAATTTGTTCACATTAACATTCTCAATCGGAAACTCAGAATCCGAATACAACTTATCAGATCCAGCCATCTTGTACATCACAAGACCCGGTTCATCACTTAAGTTGTTTTTTGGATTTTGATTTCTGAATGTACTTGTCCAAGAAACACCCATCTTCCTCAGTAGTGTCACTATCCATTTTTAGTACATTTTCAACAACACCATTTACAATATCATTTTGGACACTATCGTCATTGGAAGACGTAAACATGACATCAATGTTCTCTGGAAGTTTAACTTCACTTTCTTCCTCAATTTCCACCAAACTAGACTGCTTTTTCGTGTAGTTGTCTAAAATTGGCGGTGGAACTTTGTGAAAACCTACACCCGTTCCATCAGAAAACACATCCTCGCCATCTTTGTTTTTCCCTATAGGTTTAGGAACAATATGCTGCAAAACAAAACTTGCTGATTTATAGCTGTTAAGCTTCAACTGGATTCGTTCATTCTCAATTTCAGCTTCTTGAAATTTAAGTTTCAGTTTAGCAATTTGATCCAGTTGTTCATTAATCGATTCTTCTTTTAATTTCAAAACAGCTCTTAGATGTTCATTTTCTTTAAATGTTTTGCCATTACGATCATCACTATCTTTGACAATGTTTTTCAATTTCTCAAACTTTTCAGAAATCTGACGGTTTTCAAGAATTAACTTTTCATTTTCAGATTTTATTTTCTCACGTTCAGTTTTATCATTTTCAATTTGAGCCGTTAATTCTTTGATCCGTTCAGTTGAAGCTTTTACAGTTTTGTCACGATCGAGAATCTGATCTTCAACATTTCTAAAATTGTTGTCAGATTCTGAATTTTCTCATTGTTAAGATACGTGACAGTGCTACAAAAATTGCATTGTTTGGTGCAATTTTTGCAGTCAGCATTCCCGTCAATCTTGTTACCTGACGCATTTGTTGACACACTTTGACTGACCGACCCCTTTGACTCAGTAACATAATTAGGATCTACCTCAAGTGCTTTTGCAGTTAGTACTTTGTCAGCCATCTTTCCCAGGTTCTCAGCTGTCAACTCTTGCGTAGTATCAATTAAGCCTGTATCAACCTGCTTTTCTTTCTTCTCTTTCTCCTCTTTCTCCTTTCTCTCTTTCTCTTTCGCTTCTTCAATCATCTTCTCAGTTGGTGTTCCCCACCACTTGTGCTGCCAATATTCATCTTCTTCTTTGTACTCCTTGATGATGGCTTCGATATCTAGCGTTTTGTCATCAATCGCAATGTTGCCATACCTATCAAGATAGCACTCTCTATCTGGATCCCATCTGTTTGCTCTTCTAGCTTCCAGAAAGATACCAGAAAGTCTGATAATCTTGTTTTCAGCAATCATCTTTCGGTATTTATACTTCTGTTCCTCAGTACGATCATCTTTCCACTTAATGGGTCCATCATTACTTGCCATGAATGCGTAACCCACCGCATCTTCTTCCGGTAGAACTTCCTTACTCCAATCATACCCCTCATCATCATAAATCACAGCAAGAGCCCTTGATTTGTCTCTGTTATCTTCAGACTGCTTCAATCTAGGCGGCTCGGATTTATTCTGATGGTAGATTGCCTTTTTGTAATAATCATCTCGAAACGGATTCTCTGACTCATCAGCATATGCATTCCTGCATTCCCGTTTGAAATGACCCTTCTGCTTAAATTTAAAACATGTCACTTTTGACTTGTCGAACC
Organism: Helianthus tuberosus; assembly: GCA_030545235.1. Taxonomy (NCBI): domain Eukaryota; kingdom Viridiplantae; phylum Streptophyta; class Magnoliopsida; order Asterales; family Asteraceae; genus Helianthus; species Helianthus tuberosus. Next base: position 64,112,204 of record CM060425.1, read on the forward strand.
CCAGTTTTGTAGACGGACCACCGATCGTTTTTCTCCCTGTAATCTCCATGAAGCGTTGTGCACGTCGAACTGCACTTGCCATTGCCCAACGAATGTCGATCAGCTCCATTTCTTCAGGGTCTATCTGATCGTAGTCTTCTTTCGTCAGATTTGTATTCCCGATTTTTCCAGCCACCAACCCTTCGTAGGATTCCAAAACAGACGCCAGAAAGACCATTTGTTGCTTGGCTGACTCCTCATCAAAATTCTGTGCGTTCTTCAGATCTATCGCGATATTGCAAGAAAACTTCGCATCAGAACGATTTGCAGAAGACGTAGATCCACTGTGATAACCACTATGGCTTCCACTGCTTGAATTGCTTTGACTTTCTTTGCTTGCTGGAGAAACATTCTCAGCAGAAAAAGCAGTTTTTGGAGAAGTAGCTTTCGGAATCAAACTTTTTGGATAGTACAAATCCAGATTTTGCTGATAAGATGAATTATTAACTTTAAACGTTTTCTTCAGCTCTAGCTCATGACTTTCCAGTCTTTCAATCAACACATCTGGAGTTAAATCTTCTGGAGCAATAGTGTTTTTCAACATCAGCGCGTAATATCTCCAATCCACTTCGTCTGGTAATGAATCAAACAGTTTATCAACAAGTTCTTCATCAGTATACGTGATCTTGTGTCGAGCAAGCTCCAGTTTCAGATGACCGAACCTTTCAATCATTTTACACACCGATTCATTTTTAAGACAACCAAACATATCAAACTCTTTCCTAAGAAGTTTCTTTTTATTTTTTACAATCTCTTTGCTTCCAAGACACTTCTTTTCGAGTTTTTCCCATAAGTCTTTAGAATTGGAGTAATCTATCAGCGAAATGATGTCTTCACGCACCGATTGAAACAATAATGCCACACATTTTTGCTCGGCCACAAAACTTTCAATCTCTTCAGCTGATCTTAATGCTTCACCATTCTTCTTTCCTCGGCATAACCATTCTTCATACTCTTCCAGCTAGGAAAAGCAAATGCCATCAACCAATCTTCGAACTTTGTTGCCCACCTGCTATAATCTTCTATAGCCATCAGCTTAGGAGGTTTGTTAAATGTTCCAAATGCGCTTTCGGATTCCCAAGCTTCCTTCTTTCTTTCTTTCGGTGGACTTTTGTTTGCATTGCTTGAAGAAGTATCGTTGTTTCCTGAACTACCCGTGAAAGCATACATATCGCTGAAGGGATTCATGAAAATATCATCCATTTTGATCGTACCTGCAAAATCAATCAACACTTAGAAAATTTTTGATTTTGCAAAACAACAGATTCAAATGAAATCTGTTCAAGCTTAATGGTTCAAACGGTATAGTTTTTCTAATGAAATGGCTCTTCTCAAACGAAATATGTTATTCCGTTTGAGACAACACTAATCAAGTTTCAAACGAAAACTAGTTTCAAACGTGATGACACTTTCAAACTTGATGTCAATTTCAAACTTGATGTCACATTCAAACTTGATGTCAATTTCAAACTTGATGTCACGTTCAAACTTGATGTCAATTTCAAACAGGAACCACTTTCAAACTTGACACTTTCAAACGGGAACCACTTTCAAACTTGACACTTTCAAACGGGAACCACTTTCAAACTGGAGGGTGTCAGTTTCAAACGGGAGGTGTCATTTTCAAACTGGAGGGTGTCAGTTTCAAACTAGATGACATCAGCATTTCGCGAACATTTTCAAACGGTCAGGTTTATTTCTATCAGTTTTAAGTCGAATTATGGTTCAAAACTTTCAAGGATTTGTTATCTATATGTTTCGCCTGTTATGTGAACGTTTTAGACCATATTAACTGTGAAATATGTCCGAATCAGAAAAATATGAAAGAAAGTGAGTAGAAGATAGAAAATCCGGTAGAATCAAGCTGAATTTGGTATGAACTCCTTGTCCTGAGCTCTGATACCACTTGTTGGACCGTTGTCGGTGACCCTAAAGTCAGTTAAAGCAGTTCATCTTCAAATACGAGGGCGGAATCAACGTAAACGAAGTCAAAAACAGCTTGTATCCTTTTAACTTTCTTTATATTACTGATTGTGAGCTTTTACAATGTATTCTGACAAAAATCCGGCAGCACCTTCACTCACACACACATACCTCTAGTTTGAAATGAACATAGTACTCTCCTATTTATAGTAGTGACCCTCTAGTTTGAAGGTGACACAGCCTGCTTCAAACTAGACCCTGTTCAAACTAGACCATCTTCAAACTAGACCCTGTTCAAACTAGACCATCTTCAAACTAGACCCTGTTCAAACTAGACCCTGTTCAAACTAGACCATCTTCAAACTAGACCCTGTTCAAACTAGACCATCTTCAAACTAGACCCTGTTCAAACTAGACCATCTTCAAACTAGACCCTGTTCAAACTATCAGCTTTGACATAAGACTCAATAAGACGTAGTCAGCAGACATTCAGTGCACCAACAATTCTGGTAAGAAAACTGGTTTGAATTATAACAGAGTACCAAATCCAATGTGGGATGGCTATACCCCCCGACACTTTGAAAAGGTGGCTGAAGCACTCAATCTGAATCTGAAATCCGAGTCTATCAATGGATTACCAGATAATATTGATGTCACCTTCACAGCGTCCGACACAGATCATGAGTCCGAGTTAATTAAGAAAGTGGTCGATCAGGTATTGGATAAAGATGAAGAATCAAAGTCAGAGTCTAAATCTGAAAATTCGAGTTCATCAGACAAAAGCTCGAGTTCACCGGTCAAAAGGGTTTACAATAAAGATTTTCTGATGTTACAAAATAATTTGAATGACGAAACATTCAAAGTAGCATATACTTTGAATGATTCCGACAAATAATATTCTGATGAAGAATTTCCAATAAGAGGTGTTAAAACTGAAATGATTAACAAGGTTTTCAAATTAACAGAAATTAATATTTCTGAAATAAAAGATGTAAATCTTACTGAAAAACCTAAAAAATACACTTCAAGAGTTCAACAAAGATTGAACAAGAAAAAGAGTTACAGTTCTGGTTCGGGTTATCGAAAGAAACCAAACCATAACAGTAATTTCAAAAATAAAGCATTAGGTTTTATTCCACCAGAAAATCATAAAAATGAGAAAATTTATAAACAAAAAACTAAATTTGTTTCAGGAGCAAGTTCAGAAGAGGAGAAGGAGAAACCTTTCTGGAAACAGTCAAACAAGGAGTTTCTTGCCGAAAAGCAAAAGAATATGTTGAAAGAATCTGAACTGAGAGTTGAAAGAAGAACCTGTTTCAAATGTCGAGAGGTTGGACATATTTCTTGGAATTGCTCAAAGTCCATCAACACAAAACAGGGAGTTTCTTCTAACTCTAAATTGAAAGAAAAATGTGTTGATAAAAAGGAACAACCAACAGAGAAATTTAAGGAGTTAAAAAATTCGACTTTCGAAGTTGGTGAAAGTTCAAAACATTTTTTCAAAAGAAGAGCAAATCTTAACAAACAAAAATGGGTGGTTAAGAAATCTGAAGTTAGTTCTAGCAATGAATCTGACTCGTCAAAGTCAGAGGAGTCACATGTTGTGCTAAATGATGAGAATTCCGTTCCAACAATGGATGATGAAAATTTTCCACCATTGTCAAACGGAAACTTGAAATCAAAAATTGGTAAGATTGAGATTTCAGATCAATTCTTCTCTGATAAGAAAGAATTTGATGTTGAAAAGGCATTTAATAGTAAAGTGCTACATATTTTTTGGAAAGATGGCTGATGGGAAGGTGAAGGGAGTGAAAGAATTTTATGAATCGAAAATTGTTAAACCAAATGATGATGATTCACCCATGATTGATTAGGCATGGGTGAGATTCTTTAAAAAGTAAAATCCTGACTTGCCGGAGCTCCCAAGTTGGTAATCGTGGAGCATGAATCGGCATCATTCTTGAAAAATGTTTTTGTGAAAAACCTACAAGTGATAATTTTTATAAATGGTTGAAAGAACAAACTGATGAATGAACCCATGATTTTAGATAATCAACAAAACTAATTTTCAGGAAAAACCATTTTGATTAAAACAAACTGAAGTGTTTTGAAATCATAATGGGAAAATAGTTTGTTGTCAGGGGAATTCTGATTATTTAAGCCAAGAGAATGGAGAATTGAAGCAATTCACACCAGTTTGTCATTTTATTTGTACAGTTTATTGCTTTTACTTTCAAATTTTCCTGGAAAATCAAAAATTGAAACATATTTTTTATTTTAGGGGGAGTAAAAAATTTAGAAATTTTAAAAATATGAAAAATCCAAAAAACATGATAAAATAAAAAAATACAAAAACATCGAAAAATCAAAATGAGTTTTGTTGTGAAAAAGAGGAAATGATAGTACATCAGTAGACAATCACAGTATGCTAAAGAACTAGAAAGTTAAAATGTGATAAACGGTCTCGCTGATGATATGCCAGCAGGTTTTTACACGTTTAGTAGATTGTTTTCGAGATATAAACCTAAATATCAAATACTTACTTATCTCGTGGGGAACATCTCTCGGATATATAGGTAACCCCTGAAATCTTGTTTGAAGGGCTTTCTATTTCTGACATACTAGGTCTTTGTGCGTGATGATATCTGGGGTATTATACCGGGACTTCTGATTTTGGGGGAGCAATAGCCTAGTCCTCGTATAATACTCTGCACTACTTTAATCATAAACCCCACCCTCAGCATAAAAAATGATGAAACATTGAAAAATGCTAATCATGTGCTGGTGAAGAAAAGATCCCCAAACGGGACACACCTAAAAGTCGAGCCATCATCTCTTTGTCTGAACGGAAGTTCTAACCTGAGCTCTCATGGTCTCGCATTACCCGTTTATAGATATCATTAGTGTACATTCACCTGTAACACTGAATATAGGAGTCTGGATACGGGAGTATATTCTGAGGTGGTACACGCAAATAAGTTTAAGTCCTTAAAACACTAAATTCGTATCTCGAAACAATCGAACTTTGTGTGAAAATTTAAGTGGATCAGTATACTGACAATCTAAGTGAATCGTTTAGATCTTAAAGTGTTTAAAGCTCAACGATACTAGTGATTTGTCATAATCTGATATGATCCTCTTACACAAACTCACAAAAAGATGTCTGTATATAGTTTATTTCCCAAAATCCAAAAAGATTTTCAGTGTGTTTTAGCATAAAATTTTGAAAAATCAAAAAGATTTTATTTCATCTTACTTTCGACAACTGATGTTGAAAAGCTGATTTTCAAAATTCCAAGTGCTAAACATGATGAACAACAGTGGGTTGGGAGAGTTTGTTTGAAATTAAAAATGAAGTTAAAGCTTATTTTACTGTTAGTTAATCAAGGTCATTAATTTGAACTTGATATAACTATTGTTGATGTTGAATAATATCTACAAGTGGTTTCTAAATTTGTTAAATTTTAAAAATTGTGAAATTTACTTTTAGGTAGAGAATTGTGCAGGTTAACCAGGTTCTTGATCCTATTGCTACGGAGAGCCAGGAGATGTTCCTGATGTTGATGCTGATAAGCTTAAGGAATCAAGAGATCTGATCAAGAGAATTTGAAGAGTTAGATTGAGATTCTGGGAGAGTAAGAGAGAGATTGAAGGACGCTTACAGAGAAAGATACTTTGGAAAGAGCAAGAAGACCGATCAAGACTGAAGACTCAATACACTGAAGACTCGTCAACATCCAAGGGGGAGTTTGTTAGTGCATATGTCTGTTGACTTCGTCTTGTATCGAGTCATGTAATAGAATAGATAACCCAGGACACGTTGTACGAGAGAAACGGGAAACAGGTCTGAACCAGCCACTTCACACGAAGTGACCAATTCGTGTGACCTGGCCAGGTCGTGTGACCTGGACCAGATCGTGTGGATTAGTTCGTGCGATCTGGATCTCCTATAAATAGGTGAGTCTTGGATTTCATTTGTAACATTCTGATTCTGGAGACGAAGTGCTGCCGAAGTGTCGAACGATCTGTAATCAATTTCAAATCAATCGAAACGACAGTTAAAGTGATTCTTAGTGTTAAACAAGCTGCAAACATGTCCAAATCATTGAATTCCGCCTTTGGTTTGGTCTAGAACTCTTTTAATCGACTCGTTAGGTTGAACCTTCGATCCTACATACATAGTCCCCTCTTTTACCGCTTTCAAATGTTTTGCGGTGATACATATGTGCCTATGCATTATTTTCATGATTTCCAATTATATGTTTACACATGCTTCGTACTTATACTTTTGAGAAACTTGAACAATTATCCATGGCTTAAACATTGACTTCCAAAACTTATTAGAAGTATATGTTCATTTGTACTGTTATTTATACATTCATTAACAATGATCAACCCGATTGGTAGTACGATATAGCGCTATAGGACTAGACACCCCATTCCTGTTGTAGGGAATGTCAGAAACCAAATTTTAACCAAATAGAATATGCCTTTGTGGTATTTCTATAGTCTCTAAAGTGTAGTTTGATGCACTAAGGTTTGAATGTATAACCAAATCGCGATATATGGTATATTTCGATATACTACCAACGTGATATTGTTTTGCTAAAGCATAGTTGATATGCTATTGTTCACTAAGGTATAGGTTGATATACTACCAAATCATGATTTATGTATATTCCGATATACTACCAACATGATACTGTTTTACTAAAGTATAGTTTGATATACTACCGACTTTGTTATTTCATAAACTAAAGTATATTTTGATATACTAACAAAGCATAGTTGATATGCTATTTTCAAACCAAAGCATAGTTGATATGCTATTTTCAAACCAAAGTATAATTTGATATACTACGGATGTTTTCATTCTTAAACCAAAGTATATTTGTGACATACTACCAAAACTACTATTTTCAGTAACCAAAGTATATTTCTATATACTATCTGTTAAACTACTTCAAATCAAAGTATATTTTTATATATACTACAAACCTTTTGTCAAAACAATGCATTTTAGAAACAAAATTTTTACAAGGATTCATGGCTACTTTTGTAAAACATAAAATCTTTTTCTTATTTAACCAAAGCCATGAATCTAAATCAACAAAACCTATGTTACTCATAGGCATTTTTATGCTGATGTTTTATTTTCACATATGTTTCAGGTACTACTATTTGATGATTGTTGATGCATGCTACACATAGGTTGGACTTGTGCCTTAGTGACTTTAAAACTTGAAAGATAATAATTTGTATTTATCTGATTTATAATAAGACAATAAGTTCATTAATGAAACAAAACAAATCTTTAATCACCATGTGTTGTAAAATAATGATTCTGTTACGACACTCCTCGACATTTCCACCGCGGTTTGTTGTTTTATGCGGTCGGGGTGTGACAGAAAAGTTGATATCATAGCTCATGGTTATAGGGAATTAGGTTATTAGTAATTCTTTGACCTAGACTATAACCTTCCAAGGACCCTAACACAAGTTATCTTGTGTTTAGATCTTAAAACAATACACATCACCTATCCTTAGGTGATTAACAAAAACAAAACAAAACACAATTCATTCTCTCGAGTCAAAATTTTTCAAAACATCACAAGAAGTCATCTATCCATAGGTGATTTGCTTTTAGGATTTTAAGCCTTTGGTGTTTTCAAAATCTCGTCAAAGTTTGGGTCTAAATAATTTGAACACGTGCAATCTGGAAGGGTGGATGCATGTACCTCGAGTTTTCTGTCTAAGGCTAGAGTGTTTGTACAAATCCGCAGTATTGGACCAGTCACTCTTACCTGGGAACTCTTGGGGTGAGTGTCCACTTATAGGCTAAAGCATGTCTTCGCGATACATTAGTATGACCCATTTACTTTGATTAGTCACAGTGTCATCTGTTTGTTTTAAGTAACGAATAAATGATCACAATCCTTATGCATTGTCGATATTCCTTTCAGCATTCAATTCTAACTATCCGATATCATCTCACTCTTTTTCCATCATGTTTCCTTGCTCTTTTAGAATGCCTCCTCGACGTGATCAAACTCAGGATGCCGCCATGGCAGCCTTAATCGCTCAGCAAATCGCTGTTGTACTCCCGAACCTTATTACCCAGATAAATCAAGCGAACAAATAATAATAACAATGTTCAGTGCAACTTTAAGACATTCAACTCAGCTAAGCCACTCACATTTACTGGGTATGAAGGGGCCACTTGGCTCCTACAGTGGTTTGAGAGTCTCAAAAGCATGTTTCATCATGTGCAATGCCCAAACGAGTGAAAAGTTGAGTTTGCGTCGAGTGTATTTCAGAAAAGAGCACTCACGTGGTGGAATGGCGTAATGAGGGATAGGGGTGCCGATGTGGCAATGGCACAAACCTGGGAAGAGCTTCGGGATCTAATGATGAAGGAATTATGTCCTCGCCATGAGCTCAGGGCTTTGGAACGGGAATTTGATGATCTTAAACAAGACAGTGGTGAACATCAAGCCTACACTGATCGTTATGAGGAGTTAAGTCTGTTATGTCCTACCATGGTTACGCCTTTGGAGAAGGCGATTGAAAAGTACATCGATGGCCTCCCTGACCCAGTTCAGGACATTGTTACTGGTAGCAACCATACTACCGTCAGACAGGCCATCGAACTATCTGCTACCCTGACTGAATCTCAAATCAGGAAGGGTAAGCTTTTCCAAAAAGGCGACCAGAAACCATCTGACAGGTCAGCACAAGAAAAACCAAAGGATAAACAGACCGAGTCCTCTAAGAAGTCGAAGAAGCGTAAGGCTTCACAAAAATTCGCAGTAGTTGCTCAGAATGATAAGGTTGCACCAAATCAACCAGCACAGCCTAGTGCTAGGAAAAAACTATATTGGTATTGCACCTTTGTGCAACAAATGCAACCGTCATCATGTGAATCAGACACCTTGTCACAAATGTACCCACTGTGGACGATTGGGACATTTGGTCAATACATGCCATCATGCTACCCAAAACCAAAATGCTGCAGATCCTGCTGCTGTTCAAGCACCATTTCCACCTGGATCGTGCTATAACTGTGGTGATCTTACTCACAACCGGAACAATTGCCCAAAACTTGTTAATGCGAATCCAGCACGTGGACGAGCATTTAACATAAATGAGGCAAATGCAAATGACAATGAAGCAGTGAACAATTAGACTTTTGTATTTCCTTGTTTGTTATCTTTTGACATTTGAAACAATTAAGCTGTTATATAAATAAAATTGTTGTTCCAATTTGATTTTACGAAACTGATACGTTTGTGTGTCTGTTTGACATACCTCTTCGATGCCGACACCAAGGAACTGTGTTCCTTACAAAACAAACTACTCGTGTGATTCTTTCACTTTGTGATCACTCGTGATCTCCCCTAAAATCCTAAGTACTCGTTCTTTTAAAGAAACAAAGTAAAAGGTACAAATTACAAGTTCTTAAACAGATACTTGAAGTGCCATTTCAAATCCTCGATTTGATATCTAAAGGTACTATCGTGATTCCCTAATTGGATTCCTTTTGTGTTCTAATCCGAATGTTACGATTCGACAAAAAACAAAGCTAAATCCTTATAAGATCTTCCTATCTTCATAGTTAGATTCTTGGGGATATTTACCGTACCAATTAAAATCCGTGATTGGATTTCTCGTGTACTTTAAATGCATTAATTCAAATTAACGAACGAGCAAATAACTAAATTAACGAATGCACAATTTCATGATTTTGTGTTTATGCGTAATTTCTAAAGCTCGCTATCTATGTCCTGGTAGAATCTTCCGTATTTTCATATGTTAGATTCTCGGAAGGATACTCAAAGTACTATGTTAAATCCTTAAGGAGCTTTCTATGCTAATAGTCAGACCCTTGGATTCCAATGTGCTGTTTCAAAATGATTATTTGATTCAAAGTTACAAAGATCCTTTGGTGGTCTATTTAAAGAGATCGTACGACAGTCTAGTTAAAGAGATCATGTGTTGATCTAGTTAAAAAGATTGCTCGTTGATCTAGTTAAACAGATCCTTTGGTAGTCTAGTCAAGTCATTACATGTTTGTCCGGTCGATTTTCCCCTACACATTATAAAATAAACTGTGCGGACTGTGCAAGGAATTACATAATTATGGATGCATACATAATTATGGAATTCAGTGCACAGAAACCACAACAAGTTTTGTCATGTGTTAAGACCTATAGTGATAAGAATAACGAGACGGGAACAATGTAAAAAGGGCATGGTGGATACGCCGCTGGTACTTCCTATATATAAGTGTTCCTTATTACATTGAGAACGTAGCGTTATTTGAGTTACTAGAAGTCATGGACCTTGACCAGTGTTATTTTATTTTGCATTCTCCGACTCTGATTTCGAGCACACACAAGTTTCCTATAATAGTCTTCATAGGAAACATTCTCTTATCCGTTGTTTAAAGCTCCATGCTTCTGTTACAACAACGACAACACTTTAAGAATGAACAAATTCGCTAAAAATCCAAACGTAGCCCAGAGTTTTACTTAGGGTACAAAGGATTCATATGGAGCGAAACAATCACAGTTGTCTTCACAGGTTTCGTCAAAAATTAAATTTCGGGACGAAATTTCCTAAAGTAGGGGAGATTGTGACACCTGTGTCACTACGACCATTATACAAATGCAAATCCAATGAAATCTTGTATTTCATTCTTGGGATTTGTATATATGTGTATCATTTGCACATATCAATTCTTGTTTAATTTCGAGCTTTAAATTGCTTTGTAGAAGGTTATACGCGAACTGATGCGTAAATGTAATCAGTTTAACGCGACAAACACTCTGGAATAGTGATATAAGCTTAACATACCTTAAATAACCTTTACATAACTTAGAAATAAGTTTTCAAAGGTTTGGTGTGTCAAAAACAAGTTTATTCGATCGCAGGGACTATTTGCGTCAAACTGCAAAAGTCTGCCATTTCGTATGGCAACGTACAGTCCGAAACATGATCATAAGCTAAATATACCATAAATAACCTAAACATAGCTTAGAAATAAGCTTTGAGTGGTTCAGTATGCGAAAATACGCTTATTTGATCAAGAGGGACTAAAAGCGTCAAAACGACGTAAGTTTGCATTTACGCGCATATCTTACGTTCTAACTACATCTGAGCAACCAAAATTTTTGTAGACACAAAAATATTTTATTGGGTTCATCGCTTAATTTGGTTCGTTTTCGCGTCAAAAACGGCGTAAGTGATCGGAATGCAAAAAATGCCATTCGTCGCTTAATTTGGTTCGTTTTCGCGACCGTTTGAGTTTCTTCGTAAATAACAGAACAACGTGACCGTACGACCAAACAAACCAACATCCGTTATATTTCTGAGCATATTTCAGGTCCCCTACACTTTGACGACCTTTTAGAGCTTTTAAATTGGCTTAACAGAGGTTAAAAACGTCGAAAACAAGTTTAAATACGTGCGGGGACCATTTCTGCCAAACTTTGAAACTGCAGCCCACCCCATCGCGTCGCGCCACAGCCTAGGGGTTGTGCTGTGGCTCCACGCCACCACCACATCTGGACATAAACATTATTTTCAGCAACAGATTGATAATTCAGGGGCCATTCTTGCAATATCTTTGTGTGGTAGCCAAGTTAACACCCCTCCAAGCAAAGGATAGCTGTCATTTACACATTTATGGCTAGGATTTCTTGCTTGGAGGCTACACAAACCACTTGTAATGTTCCTAGAGCTTCACCACAACTATAAATACCCTCCCACTTCTTCCATGTTCTTTGCTCATTTCAATTTTGGAACTCTAAGTGGAGGAATCCCTGCAAAGGAACCACCTACCTGAGTTCTAAGATCATCCTTCTAGCCTTTGAACACCAAGTATGTATTCTTTCATGTCTTATGCAGTGATTATTAGAGCTGAAAGTCAAACTGTTTGACTTTCGGTTTTGACCATCAATTGGTCAAGTCAAAGTTCTGTTGGTCCCTCGTAAAGGATCTTTTCGTTAGGAACTTAGATGAATCAACTTTGACTAATATGCAGAATCCATTTGATCAAATCACAGATGTACGACAAAGTATTCAACGCTTAAATGCAGTCTGATCTTTCTATTCAACTGTTATGAAAGTACAAAAGCGTCTGTAGAACTCAGACTTGACAGAGTTCTCTCTAGAGTCAAAAGTTCTAAATGACATACCCGGACAGGGTATTTATAGGCAACTCAGGAACATGGTTTGTGCTGACCGCACGGATAACATGATATCCGAACGGATGAGTGCTGACCGAATAGATGAGTGCTGTCCGATCGGATGGCCCATCCGATCGGGTGACACTGGTCAACAAAGTCAACACTTTACAATCCAGTCCCGTTTCCTGAGTTGTCGTTCTATCTAACATACATGCATACATAATTGTTTACAAAGGACACAAACATACAAAATATGACTAAATGCTGACGGAAGCTACAGACGTATGAACTAACAGACTCCCCCTTGGATGTAGCTGTAGTTCCTTCCAGCATAGTCTTCGATTCTTCCTGTTGCGCCTTCATTCTCGCGCTCTCTGTCTTCTCTTTTCTGCTCTTTCTTCTAACATTCCTCGCCTTATATGCCTTCCTTCATCGATCCACCATTTTCTGTAAACTAGATCACCATCACGCTTCCGATCCCATTTGGGAATCTTGTTCTCCTCTTTTTCAATTGGCGTTTGATCCGTTGGAATCGATTTTCCCAACTTTCGCTTCCCTGGCTCAGCTGCCCTTTCAGAAATAGCCTTTGACCTTTGTTCTCATTTATACTTTTTCAGGAACTCATCAATCTCAAGATCTCTCCATTTCGTCTTCCAATATATCCCTAAGTTGATGTCTTGGGCAAAGCACACATCCACGACCGTTTGATACTGTATTGCTTGTTCTTTGTCTCTTCTTTCATAAACAATCTTGTTGAGGAATAAGCTGTCAATATCTTTCTTCGAACAATTTACTAGCCACATCGGGTCTAGTATGTAGACTCTCCCCGACTCTCCCTTTGACTTGTCAAACAATGAAATTACCGCTTCAGTTGTTGTTTCATTGTAGAACCAACCTTCAAACAAGTCATGAAAATCCCGCTCTATTGCCCCAAGAGGCATGTTCTTCAAGCATCTTGGAGGCTTAACATCCAGAGTTATGTCTTTTTCTCCGTTTTCCAATATGGTTACAATCTGCTTTGGTCGTTGCGGCTTCCAATCAGGATAACCATTCTTAGCCTGCAACTTCACATAGTTCCACAAGCACTGATCATGTTGTTTTACTTCTAAACCATGATAGAACTGCTTGATGTTCTTTGTCTTGACTAACTCATCTATGTCCCACCACGGAAGGGTCCTTATGTCTGATAGAAATTCGAAATACTGCACACCCTCTTCCCGTCTAATGGCGTAGACCTGCAAATCTTCCAGATAACCCCACGATAGAATGTTATCCCATGAGATGTCTTTGTTGTGAGTGAAGAACTGAAGTGCCCTAAGAGTCTTCCTCTCTTTCGGCATCACTTTGAACCATTTCTTCCATTCTTCAACAAGGTTTTCTATTGGGATGGTTTCTGGAACACCTTCCGCAGAAACTTTTTCCACAATTTTCCTTCTAATCTGATCTTCATTTTGATCCTTGAACATTTCCATCAATGAAGGAAATGTTTCATCAATTCCAGAATAATGGAAATCGGTTTCTTCATCAGAAGAGTCTGAAGCATCTTCAATAATAACATCATTGTAGTGATCAGCTTCATGAGCATAACTAAACTCAAATTCTTCTTCTGGTGACGGAGGTATCTCATCTTTGATATCAAATTTAAATTTCCCATCATTCAATCCCAATTCCTCCAACATTTCTTCTCTTGACCTCCTAACCTCGAGCTCCTCCTCATGTTGAGCATGTAAGTAAATAACAGTTGGCTTTGTGAGGAGTACCTGGTCAACGTGCTATTTTCCAGATGTGGATGCTTCTTGCTGATCATCATCCTCTTGTTCATTTATTTGATCATTCAGAAATTCTTCAATTTTCTGCTCAACGTTAGGATTCTCAACCAGCAATCCCGATGCACCTTGATCATCATCATCATTCTTCTTGTCATCATTATCATCTTTTTAATCTTTCTGATCAGACTTGTCATTATCTACATTTTCATCTTCATCTTCTTCTTCATCACCAAGAATTTCCAAATCAGAATCACTATCAACCATTTCTCCACGAGCCCTCTTAGTCTCTTTTCGTCTTTCATCAATCTTTACTCTTCGAACAATCTCCCGAAGGCTATAATGTACTGTGGATGGTTTACCAATAAGAACAAAGTTTGGAGTCTCTTCCTCTACTTCTTCCTCTTCTTTCCACTTCAACAATAGTACTTCTTTCTCCTTTCTTTTCTTTTGAATAGCAAAAACTCGACGAAGAATATCAACAAGATCAAGTGATTCAGAAGACTCACCAACAAGCATGAATCCCAGAGGATCTGCTTCAGCTTCAGTCATATTTCAACATCAGTTTGGCATGAAGACCCGCCAACTTCTTGAGTTTCCTCAATAACACTTTTGTTCTTTTGAGTGGCTTCTTCAGCTAAACGCCTTTCTCTTTCAATTCTTCTTTCTTCAGCTCTTTTAACTTCAAGATCATTAAAAACAGCATGTACATCAATCTTCAGGTGACTTTCCATGACCGCATATAACATGTTGAGCTGATTTTCTTTCATCACTTTATCGGCTTTCATTGCTTCCATTGCTAACTTTATTACCTTCATTTCGTTTGATGAAGCTTCACTCATTCCACTAAGAAGCTGGTTCAGAGTTTGATTCACATCTTGCAGATTCTTTATCTTCACATTCAATGTAGCAATCTCTGCTGTCAGAAGTTCGAACACTTGAGAGTTATCATGAACATCATCTTTCATTTTCTTTATCGTCTCCTCTTGATCTATCAAAACCATTCTAGCTTCATCATGAGATTTCATCAACTGTTCAATCTGCCCTTTAAAAACATCACGCTCTGCTTCAGCTTTTGCTTTAGCTTTTTCAAGATCAGCAACTTTCTTCAGCAATTCTTTTACAGCTTCATTGTTAAACATGTCATAATCATCTTCTGGAATATCTTCGCTATATACTCCAGTTGCAGGTGGAAGCCCTCCAAATATATTTTCAAAAGATGTATCCTTTGGATGTGAAGATTCTGGTTGATCTTGTGGTGGTGGTGGTGGAGGTGTAGCAGCTTTATAACCCGTGATTTCAACATAATCATCATCACCTGTCTTCTTTTGAACCACAACCTTAGGTACTTCAACACTCTACACCTCTGGTTCTTTTGGAATCTCAACACTCTGAGTTTTTTCTGCTTCTTGAACCTTTGACGTTTCAACATGTTTTTCTTTCTTTCCATCTTTGACTTTCTGTAATTCATCACAAGATTTCTTTGCCCGTACTCTCCTCAGAATTACTCCAGCTTGAACAGCTTTACGCTTCGCCCTTTGTTTCTTTGGCTCATCAGGAATATAGGTAGAGTCTTCTTCATCCGATGCTTTCGGTTTCTTTGTAGGCTTTTTCTTCAGTTGAGCTTTACCTCTACCAAGTGTTGTTGGGTCGAGCTCTGACTCAGACTCAATAGCCTTAGAATCATCTTCACTTGAAACATCCTGAACCACACCTTCAGCTTGAACACTTTCAGGTTGAGCACTTGAACTTTGTTCTTTCTGAGCAGCAACTTCCTCATTTCTTTTCAAGTAGCTTTCAAGAGAATGTTTCAGTGCATCAGCTCCTTGTTTGATAATTTCAGATGGATCTAACACTGGTTCGTCCACCAATCTTTGTTGCGGCTCTACAGAAGGCCCTGCAAAACAAGCATTAACAACATTATTAGAAACATTTGACAATTTTAAGATTTTAACAGCCTTATGACTCCCCCTTTCACTATACCCTTCACTACAATCTTCGGAATAGAAACTATAGGAGACGTCTTCGGCGTTCTTTTTCTCTTTCCATCTCTCTCAAACCACCATCTGGTTTTCTTTTCAACCAACAAACTCATCTTCTCATCCTCGTTATCAGAATCACTATTCTCATGTCTCAATCTATCATTTTCTAGAGCAACATATGCTGGCCTGCTGATTATACATATCATTCCCTTGACTCTTTCACCATCTCCTTTGGTCACTCTTGCTATTGTATCAGTTGTCATATTCCTCAGATCCAAAATATCATTTCTATTTTTCAGAATATCCTTGAACTGATCATTGATCATCATCATGATGAAACGTGGATACATGATATATCTTTCATCTCCAGCCTTGATATTTTCTTTCATGTATTCAAAAATTACTTGCGAAACATTATAAGGCATGTTCAACACCAAGCTTGTGACTATGTTCATGATGTAATCGGAAGTCTCATCATATGCTCCTTTCTTGTGAGATAAAGAGTGTACCACACAGTGCATCATGAACCTGTAAGCACTGGAAAAGTGTGTTTTTAACATCCTTCCATTGATATGGCTAGTAAATCCCATTCTGCACCACATTCCTTTGGCTAGACGTTCAGGAATGATGGACGGATCATTGTCACTATCACCTATGTCTAAGACTCGTCTAAGATCCTCAACATTAAACTTCATCTCCAGATCCACATCCTTTCCATTCTCATCCTTCTTTCTTACAGCAGAATAAATTGTCTTATCAGATTCTTCGTATCTAGCTGCGTTCCAGAAATTTCTCACATGAGATTCATACACAACGGTTTTATCAGTTAACGCTTTCCCAATCCTGCCCTCTCTTAAAAACTTAGCTATCTCTTCGACCACAGTATTTTCTGTATTTGCTGTATCTAACAAGAAATAGACATTATGGCCCTTGTCCCAATCTTTTCCTTTTCCCTGTCAAAATATACATTTTAAATCATTATGCACAAGGTTCGGGACATAAAGAGAGATGATGAAAATTTTTGAAGAATTCAAAAATTTTTCTAACACTTGGGATACTCTCTATGTGATAGTACTGATGGATCGGATGGCTGTCCGATCGGATGACATTGCTGTCCGAACGGATGGCCTTCCTTGTGTGATGAATAAAGTCAACATGGTCAACAACGATTGAAAAAGGATGACTGCTCAAACGGATTGCTATCCGTTCAAGTTACCACTCGAATCATGTGACATGCAAAAGAATTTCCTTTGACCATTTGACTACAAGAGATTGTCTTTTGAAACGGATGACTGCCCGATCGGATTGCTATCCGAACATATTGTCACAAGGCTTTTGGCATACATGAAACAGTATGAAAATTTTGTCTTTTAGAAGCTGTCCGTTCGGATTGCAATGCTGTCCGAGCGGATAGCAATGTTGTCCGAGCGGTTAGCAATGTTGTCCGAGCGGATTGTCAGTTAGCACATATTTCAAGACATGATATGCAGGCTGTCCGAACGGATGACAATGCAGTCCGCACGGATTGCCAATGTGACAAGGAAGCACAAATTTCAACAATGTTGTGGATAAGATAGCTGTCCGAACGGATTGCAAGGCTGTCCGAGGGTTAGCAATGTTGTCTGAGCGGTTAGCAATGTTGTCCGAGCGGATTACAAAGTTGTCCGAACAGATTGCCATCCTCTTCATGTCATGTGATGAAAAGTGACAAAATATAACAAACCAAACTGTCAAAGATTCAAACAATTTAAACACTTAAGGCACAGATTCCTAGGCACCAACTCAAAATTCTCAACAATAACATGTATAGAATCTGGTCGTTGTCCGTTCGGACTGCTGCCCGTTCGGACTGCTGTCCGTTCGGTCAGCACCTTGTTCAAGAACAAACATGAACATGAAAATTTTCCCAGTAAAATCTTCAAATTGAACATAGATCTATGTAGAAAATCTCATTGCGATCAAGACCCTATGTTCAATGTGTTCTATCTCGGCCTATATAGAAAATAATTTGACATTTAAAGTACCGACTACCGACATGTTATAATCCTTAGATCTACATATTTAAACATGTTATTTCATAATTTAAACCGGCAAGACTGTAGATCTAACCCTCGTGATCAAAACCTAGTGTTCAGATTTCATCAAAACATCATGAATCTTCCTAAATCTAGCATTTAAGGTCTGACACTGACGTCATCGGTCAAGAACAGTCAACAAACATCAAATTTTAATCAGATTTGAGTATGGAAAACATTCCTTTGCCATTATGAACGATGAGCAGACCAACGATCTAATGTATTTGTGCAAAGAGAATCAAGTGAATCAAAAATCAGATGAAAAAATTTAAGAGAGAATAGAGGTCGGTCGTTCGAACGAGTGAAAGTGTTGACTGACCGTTTGACCCTTTATTTATAGTGTGTCTTGAATCGGATTGTTGTCCGATCGAACAACAGTTCGTACGGATTGCCGCCCAAGCCAAGTTCACCTTTCATTTGTTTGACCTTTTGACCTGTTTGACTTTTTGACTTTGACGTTATCAGATTTTAGGAATCCACTTAAGTATCTAGGTCTAAGTTAATGACCCCAGGTACTTAATTCGCCGACCAAGTCCAAGTTAATGACCTTGGTTGACCCGAAACAAAGCATACTGACGTTTTGTTCAAACATTTTTCTGAAAATTACAAGTTTCAACTTAATGAACTTGTTTTGACTTTTCATTTTCACAGGTTTAGCATGATAAGCTCCCAACTCATCTTTCCAGCTCAGAAACTTCCTGGAACTGCCTCAAACTGCGAGTCTGAAGATCAGCTTTCCGCTTTGGTTTGTCGATAAAAAAAACAGAAATGTAAAATCTTTTTGAATTTAAGAAAGTTTCTAGACTAGAAAGCTATGAAATCTTTTTTGGGTTTTAAATGTTAAACATAAATGAAATGCAGTAAATGTAAACTATTTACAAACATATTTTTGGTGAGCGTGTTAGGGAATCATATCAGCTACCGACAAGCTACAAGTACCGTTAAGCTTTGATTTCATACTCAGAACTAAACAATTCGCTTAGATTGCCAATATACTGATCTACTTAAGTTCTCACACAAATTTCAATATGTTCAGGATACGAATTTAGTGTTTTAAGATCTTAACTTTTATGCGTGTACCACCTCAGAATATACTTCCGTATCCAGACTACTATATTCAGTCTTACAGGTGAGTGCACACTAATGATACCTATAAGGGGTTAAATGCGGTCCATGAGAGCTCAGGCTATTGCTTCCGCAAAATCAGAGAGATGATGGCTCGACTTTAGGTTGGTCCCCTTTGGGGATCTTCTTTTATAACAACACATGATTAGCATTTTTCAATGTTTCATCATTTTTTATGCTGATGGGGGGGGGGGCTTTAAGAATAAAGTAGTGCAGAGTGTTATACGAGGACTAGGCTATTGCTACCACAAAATCAGAAGTCCTGGTATAATACCCCAGTTATTATCACGTACAAAAACCTAGTATGTCAGAAATAGAGCCTTTCAAACAGGATTCAGGGGTTACCTATATATCCGAGAGATGTTCCCCACGTAATAAGCAAGTTATGATTTAGGTTTATATCCCGAACAAACTTACTAAATGTGTAAAAACCTACCGGCATATCATCAGCGAGACTGCTTAAAGCTTTAAAACTTTACATATCTTTAGGATATTGCAACTGTCTAGCTGATGTACTATCATTTTCCCTTTTTACACAAGCTCTTTTTCGGTTTTCTATTGTTTTTGGATTTTGAAATATCTCATGTTTTTTTTGGGTTTTTGAAAAATTTTATTGTTTTTGTATTTTCTGAAAATATAACCAATCTCCCCCTAAATACCAAAACATCTAAAAATTCGACAAACCATTGCAGATTGCTTTTCGACATCATCTACAGTGGTACCTTCATCTACGCCAAGAATCCCCTCCGCAACCGATAATAACTTCATACCATTAAGTTTCAAAAGATATTGAAAACGAGTTTTGTCAAATGCTTTGGTATGTAAGTCAACTTTTTGTTCATCGGTGTCGATTTTTTCTATTCGTATCAACTTCTTCTCAAAACAGTCTCGGATGAAGTGATGGCGAATTTCAATGTGTTTGGTTTTAGCATGATGAACCGGATTTTTTGTTATGTTTATAGCTGCCTCATCATCAACAAAGATAGGGGAGTTAAGAAATTGCAAACCGTAGTCTCGCATCTGTTGCTGGATCGACAGGATCTAAGAGCAGCAACTGCTAGCAGATACATATTCGCCTTCACATGTGGATAAAGCGACAGAGGTCTGCTTCTTGCATTGCCAGGTGACCAATCGTGGTCCGAAAAACTGGTATCCTGCTGTTGTTGACTTAGCGTTCACTTTGCAGCATCCGAAATCGGAATCAGAATATCTCTCGAGCGTGAAATCGCCTTCTTTTGGATACCACAACCCCAGTGATGGAGTTCCATTCTATCACACCCCGACCACGTAAAACAACAAAACGTGGCAGAAACGTCGGGGAGTGGTGTAACAGAATCATTGTTTCACAACCATGGATTAAACAATTTCGTTTTATTTAATTAAATGTATTACATTACATTGGAATTAGAAATAAAACAGGAACAAATAAACTTTCATTGTTATTAAGTCACTAAGGCCTCGTCAATTCCTATGTGAGCGTTCACAAATATCATCATCAAACATCATCAACTATGGCACCTGAAACACATGTGAAAATATGTCAGCATAAAAATACCGGCAAGTACATAGGTTTTATGTGAGTGTCAGATTCATGGCTCGTTTTACATGTTGCAATACTTATTTAAAACCTTATTTTAAAAAGTATAGTATTGCGACATAATTAACCAATTCAAATCAAGTTGGATATGATTTATAAAATCTCGTAGCCATGATTCTTAACTCCAAAACATTTGTTTTATGAAATCAAATTGTAAAACATATCGTAGAAATTCGTTAACAAAACTCGTATGGTTTATATTATTCAGAAAACATCATTGTGTGACATCGTTTCAAAATCGTTTATCCAAGTGATCTAGATAACGCAACGATATATAATGTGTTAAAGCACTTATATATAGGAAGTACCAGCGGCGTATCCACCATGCTTTTAACACATTACACCCGCCCCGTTACCTAATCACTTCCCTAACCCAATGGTTCAAACAGTTACAAATGGTTCACATATATCAAATGGTTACAAATGGTTCACATATATCCAACGATTTCAAATGGTTCACATACATCAAATGATTACAAATGGTTCACATACATCCAATGATTACAAATGGTTCACATACATCAAATGGTTACAAATGGTTCAAAACGTAAAACAATTGCGCTAGCATGTTAAGTGAACATACATAGCAAAACATAATGAAATCATGTACTAATAGTGTACTAATGAACATAGCAAGTATATGATATGAAAACA
Source organism: Helianthus tuberosus (assembly GCA_030545235.1). Lineage (NCBI taxonomy): Eukaryota > Viridiplantae > Streptophyta > Magnoliopsida > Asterales > Asteraceae > Helianthus > Helianthus tuberosus. Next base: position 64,133,555 of record CM060425.1, read on the forward strand.
TGAAAAGCATGAAAGTAACAAGTAGGCACATGTTTTTCAGCCCAAAACGTTTGAAAAACAGTAAAAGAGGGGACTATGTACTCACTTGAGTGTGCTTAGAAGTCTTGAACAACTACCAAGCAAGCTAGAGGGATCACGGAAATCAAACGGCACCTAATATAGATAACTATGTAAATAAACGGACCTAAACCGGAAGAAAGGATAGAATGAGGTCTCGTAAACCAAATAAGTATACGAACTCATGTAATTTGGCTTAACAAAGCCTACATTCTAAAACGAAGCTTAACCTAAGTGCTTACGACCCATTACGACCCATTTAGGTAGCTTACGCTACTTTAACGCGTTGTTCGCGTAAAACGCTTTGGAATGCCTAACTAGTCCTATGACAAGTATTATATGCCTTAACATGTCTAATAATGTTACCTAATCAGTTTAGATGTCAAAATTTAGGTTACATATGCTTAAAATGAATTTATGCGCAAAATGGGCATTTTGGTAATTTTCCTAAGGCATATAAATTACCTATCATACCACTAACTAAAGAAAGTGACCATAAGGTATAACCTCGGAAGGTTATTCCCTATACAACTATGGTCACTAAACATGTTTGGTTGGATCCTAATGATCGACCAAACGGGTCTAGTTCGAAAGTCTAAGCGGTTGTTTAGACCGCTTGACTTGCGACCCTACATAAGCACTAAACCTAAAGTGATGAGCTAAACATGTTAAAACATGTTTAACGAAGTTATAAAACAGGTTTGGTATCAAAACAAACGGTTTTGATACCTAAAAGTAGTTTGGTTACAAAATACACAAGAATACGCATTTTGGCCGAATCTACGACTCGCCACTATGCCTAGATAACGTCGTAATCAGTAGGTATAGTCATAAGAGACTAAAACCATCGTGATTACACTCATGTTATGAAGTTCAAACGAACTTCATATTGACCATAAACTGGTCAATGCAGAAAGTCAAACAAAGTTTGACTTTCACGCTAAAAATGCATAAAAGAACGAAAGAGGACTTACAAAAGGTCCAAGGAGGTTTGATCCAATTTATTCTCAGGTATGAAGTGCAAGACTTCAACTTAGAGAATGAAAATCAGATCAAATGTGAGCTTGAGAGCAAAGGGGGTGGGGTTTATATAGTTTTTGCACAACTGTTAAGATCGTTCATCGTAAAACGAGCTTCGATCTCATCCGTACACATGTGCCCATGGTTTTGTGAAACCATGGGAGCCCCTAGTTTCATTAAAACCATGTGAAAATGAGGGGAACAGCTGGAACAAGCTGGAATTTATATTTTTCATTTTGGTCCCTTCCTAAGATAACTAAGGCAGAATGTCAATTTTGGTCCCGGAATGTGCAAAGCATGGTTTTTGATGCATTTTTGACACGTTTAAGCCCCGTTAATCCCATTGCAAGGCTCTAAAATGAAGTTAAAGTATAGGGAACATGAAACATGCTCAAAAATATCTCGGATGTCGGTTCGTTTGGTCGTAGGTTGCGTTGTTCGGTTAATAACGACGAAACACGAACGAATTTGAAAAACGATCCAAATTACGCGACGAATGGAATTTTATCATGCCAATCACTAAAATAAAATATTTTAATGATTACATAAAGTTTTGGATGTCCGGATGTATTCAGAACGTAAGATATGCGCGAAAATGCAAACTTATGCACTTTTTGACGCTTTTAGTCCTTGAATTAACAAAAAGTTTATTTTAGCACACCGAACCCCTCAAAGCCTATTTCTAAGCTATGTAAAGGATATTTAGGGTATGCTTAACTTATGGTCATGTTCCGGAAAGTTTGTTACAGTACAAATCGGCATACTTTCGCAGTTTGTCGAAATTAGTCACTGTAAGCAAATAAACTTGTTTTCGCCACACCAAACCCTCCAAAACTTATTTCTAAGTTATGTAAAGGTTATTTAAGGTATGTTAAGCCTATTTCACTATTCTGGAGTGTTCGTTGCATTAAACTGGTTATATTTGCGCATCAGTTCGCGTATAACCTTCCAGAAAGTGATTTAAAGCTTGAAATCGAACAAGAATTGATATGTGCAAACGATACACATATTTTTTTATAAATCCCAAGTATGAAACACAATATTTCATTAGTTTGGTATTTGTTTGATGGTCGCAGAGACACAGGTGTCACAGTCTCCCCTACTTTAGGAAATTTCGTCCCGAAATTTATTCGTAGGAGTCTGTCTGTGACGTTGTGTTAAATAATTGCCTTGCATGGAATATAGGGTTTTTATCTATTTGCGTAGAATAACCCATCAAAGATATGCAAGGAATAATCCTGTTTTCTCTCAACGGACATTTTTCAGAAACGAAAATGAACGAAAAATCAAGGATATTCATTTCCCTCGATGGATATTCTTCAGAAACGAAAATGAACGGAATGAGTCATTTTCCACAATGGGTTATCTTCAGAAACGGAAATGAAGGAAAAATCAAGGATATTCATTTCCCTCGATGGATATTCTTTAGAAACGAAAATGAACGGAGTGAGTCATTTTCCACAATGGGTTTTCTTCAGAAACGGAAATGAATAGGGTTAACTCTAGACACATGACAAAACTTGCTTTGGTTTATGTGCACTAAATTCCATAATTATGTACGCGTCCATAATTACTTAATTCCTTGCACAGTCCACACAGTGCATTTCATAATGTGTAGGGGAAGAAATTCAAACCTATGATGAGTGTGACTAGACTACCATAGGGTCCTTTTAATTAGATCGACAAGTGATCTCTTTAGTTAGACCACCAAGGAGTCTTATCAGCTATATCATCACATGATATTCCTAACCAGATTTTTGGATCAATCTGTTTAACTAGACCACTCAAGGGGTCTAATTATAGAATAGTACTTCATAACCCAAGGGACTTAACTACAATGTAGAAGTCCATTAAGGATTTATGATAGTACCCTTGGATATCCTACTATGAATCCCTTATACGAAGATATGGAAAATTCTACGAGGATTTGGATTACAAAAATTTGGATCACACAAAAACATAAAAAGGGAACACATAAGCACATAATCACATAATTGATTAACTTGACCTTTAATTTGTTATCTTTGGACACGGATATTTAATGCACACCATGAATCCAATCCGTGGATTTAATTTGGCACTTTAATCATTTTCAAGAATCTATCTATGAAGATAGGAAAATCTTAATAGGAATTCGGCTTTGTCCTTATTGAATCGTAATGTACGTATTGAATCATACAAAGAATTCAATTAAGGGCTCCGATGAATGATACCCATCCACAAGGATCTAATTATGAGGATACAAAGATCCTACATGGAATTTGGAATTTGTGTAACGAGAGGTGTTCCGACACCTTGCACTAGGCGTGCTTAAGTCGATACACAAGGTAGAAAGTTCATGAGGTTAAGGCGCTAGATATGCCAAGGCGACATATGAAGCAGAAATTGAAGGTTGAACAGCAGCAGGATTTGTAACAGCTTAGCTTTGGATTGCAAAGCAGCACATGTTAACCAAATGTCCCCATCGTCCACCGTGAGTACATTTGAAACAAGGTATTTGATTCAGATGATGACGGTGGCATTGATTGCGCCAAGGAGCAGTTCCCTTATACGGCTTCATCCCTGAGGCGAGTCATGGTGATAGCTAAATCAACGGTCCTCTGGAGTACGACGACTATTTACCGGGTAATTGCAGCGCCTAGTTCGGACATTTGAGTGTTGTTGCGATGAAGAGGCATCTTGAAGATAATGGAAGGCATAGGAAGAAACAAGCGAAAGATAGTCAAAAGAGAATGACAACACATGAAGATTGTGACCATTTGTTTGTTACCAAAGGAAAAACAAATAAGACGGTGACTAATCAAAGTAAGCGGGTCCCGTTAATGTGTCGCGAAGACATGCTTTAGCCTATAAGTAGACACTTACTCCAAGAGTTCCCAGGTAAGAATGACTGGTCCGATTATGTGGATTTGTACGAACACTCTAGCCTTAGACAGAAAACTTAGAGTACAGGCGTCCACCCTTCCAGATTGCACGTGTTCACATTATAAGACCCATACTGTAGGATCGTGAAACGACCTAACGAGTCGATCAGAAGAGTGCTTAGACAGAATCAGAGGCGGAATTCATTGATTCTGTCTTTGTTTAGCTTGTAACACACCAGAAATACTATTTACTGTCTTTTGTATTGATCTATGAAAGATTACAGCCTTTGAGACACCTCGACAGCACTTCTGTGTCGGAAACTAACAACTGAACTGCACTCTCCAACTGATTACGCTTCAGGGTATATATAGAAGTTGAGGTTTCGCTTGAGCACTGTTCAAGCGAAATCATGTTATGTGGATTTCGCTTGAACTTGCTTCAAGCGAAATCTTCTATTAATTACCCTTGAAGCGAAATCATCACTAAAACACACTAAATCATGATATTTTCTCATATTACAAGTCCTAATCAATTAGTTCTAATCTAAGACTCGAACGAAGATGAAGTCGACAGACAACTGCACCAACACATACTTTGATGGGATCTTGAAAACTTTGAAGGTTCAAAACCTTATAATAAATCATCCTAGAACAGATGATTAGTTTTCAAAGCAGATTCAAAATTTATGTTCTTGTTGTGGTTGTCACCTAAGGATAAGTGACGGTATTGTTTTAAGATCTAAACACAAGAATCTTGTGTTAGGGTCCTAGGAAGGTTATAGACTAGGTCAAAGCATTACTAATAACCTAATTCCCTATAACCATTGGCTTTGATGCCAACTTTTCTGTCACACCCCGACCACGTAAAACAACAAAACGTGGTGGAAACGTCGGGGAGTGTTGTAACAGAATCATTGTTTCACAACCATGGATTAAACAGTTTCATTTTATTTAATTAAATGTATTACATTACAACGGAATTAGAAACAAAACAGGAACAAATAAACTTTCATTGTTATTAAGTCACTAAGGCCTCGTCAATTCCTATGTGAGCGTTCACAAATATCATCATCAAACATCATCAACTATGGCACCTGAAACACATGTGAAAATATGTCAGCATAAAAATGCCGGCGAGTACATAGGTTTTATGTGAGTGTCAGATTCATGGCTCGTTTTACATGGTGCAATACTTATTTAAAAACCTTATTTTGAAAAGTATAGTATTGCGACATAATTAACCAACTCAAATCAAGTTGGATATATAAAATCTCGTAGCCATGATTCTTAACCCCAAAACATTTGTTTTATGAAATCAAATTGTAAAACATATCGTAGAAATTCGTTAACAAAACTCGCATGGTTTATAGTATTCAGAAAAAATCATTGTGTGACATTGTTTCAAAATCGTTTATCCAAGTGATCTAGATAACGCAACGATATATAATGTGTTAAAAGCACTTATATATAGGAAGTACCAGCGGCGTATCCACCATGCTTTTAACACATTACACCCGCCCCGTTACCTAATCACTTCCCTAACCCAATGGTTCAAACAGTTACAAATGGTTCACATATATCAAATGGTTACAAATGGTTCACATATATCCAACGATTTCAAATGGTTCACATACATCAAATGATTACAAATGGTTCACATACATCCAATGATTACAAATGGTTCACATACATCAAATGGTTACAAATGGTTCAAAATGTAAAACAATTGCGCTAGCATGTTAAGTGAACATACATAGCAAAACATGATGAAATCATGTACTGATAGTGTACTAATGAACATAGCAAGTATATGATATGAAAACATGAAAAGCATGAAAGTAACAAGTAGGCACATGTGTTTCACCCCAAAACATTTGAAAAACAGTAAAAGAGGGGACTATATACTCACTTGAGAGTGCTTAGAAGTCTTGAACAACTACCAAGCAAGCTAGAGGGATCACCTAAATAAAACGGCACCTAATATAGATAACTATGTAAATAAACGGACCTAACCCGGAAGATCGGATAGAATGAGGTCTCGTAAACCAAATGAGTATAGGAACTCATGTAATATGGTTTAACAAAGCCTACCTTCTAAAACTAAGCCTAACCTAAGTGCTTACGACCCATTACGACCCATTTAGGTAGCTTACGCTACTTTAACGCGTCGTTAGCGTAAAACACGTTCGGAACGCCTAACTAGTCCTATGACAAGTATTATATGCCTTAACATGTCTAATAATGTTACCTAATCAGTTTAGATGTCAAAATTTAGGTTACATATGCTTAAAATGAATTTGTGCGCAAAAAGGGCATTTTGGTAATTTTCCTAAGGCATATAAATTACCTATCATACCACTAACTAAACGAAGTGACCATAAGGTATAACCTCGGAAGGTTATTCCCTATACAATTATGGTCACTAAACATGTTTGGTTGGATCCTAATGATCGACCAAACAGGTCTAGTTCGAAAGTCTAAGCGGTTGTTTAGACCGCTTGACTTACGATTCTACATAAGTACTAAACCTAAAGTGACGAGCTAAACATGTTAAAACATGTTTAACGAAGTTAGAAAACAGGTTTAGTATCAAACCAAACGGTTTTGATACTTAAAAGTAGGTTGGTTACAAAATACGCAAGAATACGCATTTTGGCCGAAACTACGACTCGCCACTATGCCTAGATAACGTGGTAATCAGTAGGTATAGTCATAAGAGACTAAAACCATCGTGATTACGCTCACGTTATGAAGTTCAAACGAATTTCGTATTGACCATAAACTGGTCAATGCAGAAAGTCAAACAAAGTTTGACTTTCACGCTAAAAATGCATAAAAGAACGAAAGAGGACTTACAAAAGGTCCAAGGAGGTTTGATCCAATTTATTCTCAGGTATGAAGTGCAAGACTTCAACTTAGAGAATGAAAATCAGATCAAATGTGAGCTTGAGAGCAAAGGGGGTGGGGTTTATATAGTTTTTGAACAACCGTTAAGATCGTTCATGGTAAAACGAGCTTCGATCTCATCCGTACACATGTGCCCATGGTTTTGGGAAACCATGGAAGCCCCTAGTTTCATTAAAACCATGTGAAAATGAGGGGAACATCTGGAACAAGCTGGAATTTATATTTTTGATTTTCGTCCCTTCCTAAGATAACTATGGCAGAATGTCAATTTTGGTCCCTGAATGTGCAAAGCATGGTTTTTGATGCATTTTTGACACGTTTAAGCCCCGTTAATCCCATTCCAAGGCTCTAGAATGAAGTTAAAGCATAGGGAACATGAAACATGCTCAAAAATATCTCGGATGTCGGTTCGTTTTGTTGTACGGTTGCGTTGTTCGGTTAATTACGACGAAACACGAACGAATGCGAAAAACGATCCAAATTACGCGACGAATGGAATTTTATCATGCCAATCACTAAAATAAAATATTTTAATGATTACATAAAGTTTTGGATGTCCGGATGTATTCAGAACGTAAGATATGCGCGAAAATGCTAACTTATGCACTTTTTGACGCTTTTAGTCCATGAATGACCAAAGAGTTTATTTTAGCACACCGAACCCCTCAAAGCCTATTTTAAGCTATGTTAAGGATATTTAGGGTATGTTTAACGTATGGTCATGTTCCGGAATATTTGTTACAGTACAAATCGGCATACTTTCGTAGTTTGTCGAAATTAGTCCCTGTAAGCAAATAAACTTGATTTCGCCACACCAAACCCTCCAAAACTTATTTCTAAGTTATGTAAAGGTTATTTAAGGTATCTTAAGCCTATTTCACTATTCTGGAGTTCGTTTCATTAAAATGGTTATATTTGCGCATCAGTGCGCGTATAACCTTCCAGAAAGTGATTTAAAGCTTGAAATCGAACAAGAATTGATATGTGCAAACGATACACATATTTTTTTACAAATACCAAGTACGAAACAAATTATTTCATTAGTTTGGCATTTTTTTATGGTCGCAGAGACACAGGTGTCACACTTTCAGGTAGCATAATATCATTTTCACAATAACCATATGCGAGGCTCTGGGGCTTGACTGAAACTGTGCTGCGAGGTAGGCTGTATACATAATATCCGGTCTTGATGCCATCAAATACATTAACGATCTAATCATGGAGCGATACAACGTTTCATCCACCTTCTCTTCGGTGAGATCAGGGTTTATCCCGTGGTTCGTCGCTAAAGGGTGGACATTGGTGACATTCCTGACATCCCGAATTTCTCCAGAACATCATGAACATACTTCGTCTAATGTATGAACGTTCCTTCGGGTGGTTGATCAACCTGAAGTCCCAAGAAGAACTTCATCTCACCCATTGATGACATTTCAAACTTTTGCTTCATAACATTTTCAAAATCTTTGCAGAGTTGTTCATTTGTTGACCCGAAAATTATGTCATCCACATTAATTTGGACTATCAGAAGATGGCCGTCGACTTCTTTTGTGAACAGAGTGGCGTCTACCTTTCCTCGGATGAAGTTGTTGGCTAACAAATGTTGAGACAGGGTCTCATACCAGGCTCTCAGGGCCTGATGTAAGTCGTATAACGCCTTATCCAAGAGATAAACTTTATCTTTGTGGATTGGGTCAGTGAAGCCCGGTGGCTGTCCAACATATACCTCCTCTTTCACCTTACCATAGAGAAATGCCGACTTCACATCTAGCTGAAAAACTTTAAATCCTTTCCAAGATGCAAATGCTAGGAAGATTCTGATTGCTTCAAGTCTAGCAACCGGAGCATACACTTCAGTAAAATCTATACCCTCCTGTTAACTGAAACCTTGGACAACGAGTCGATCATCCCTCTTACACTTAAACACCCACTTGGTGTTAATCTTCCTATGACCATCAGGCAGATCCACCAATTTCCAGACACCCAACTTCTCAAACTTACTTAGCTCCTCCTGCATAGCGTTAACCCAGGAATCTTCAGTTAGTGCTTCCTTATATGTTCGCGGCTCAATCTGCGAAATGAAACAACTAAGTGAAAACTCTGTTTGTAAAGGAGCAACTGTAGAATAAAAATAAGTAAGGCCTTGGTCAATTTGTCGTCTGGTGCGGACGCCTGATTGCAATTCTCCAATGATAACTCTTCTGGATGGTATGAAAGTGTTCTTGGCATCACCTCGCCTGGAACATCTACCTCACTTTCCAAATTCGTAATGTTCTGGTTTGTGACTTGTTCACTAACTGGAAACGTCTGATCTTGAGACTGGATTTGTTCCCCCTCAGACTCTGAATCACCACGATCGAATGTTGGCCTTTCATCAGATTCTGAATTATCACTGATTCCCATCTGATTGATAGGAGCTTGTTCACGTTCTGAAGATGTCGGAGTTTGCATAACATCATCATTCTCTCCAGCATTGCTTGGACCAACTTCATCATCGTTCAAAGCTTGTCGTTGACCGCTATAAGGTTCTGCTGGGAATCTTTCTTGTGATTCTTCATATTCTCTCAGAATATCCAACTCGTCATAGAAATCTGGTTCTTCTTCTATGTCGAATGAATCCCACAGAGTTTCGTAATTGAAACGCGATGAGTCGCCGGGATTCTGAGGTGGCATCGTATAACCTTGACACTCAACATTTTGTGCTTCGATGATCCGCTTCATGCGTGGAACAAAGAATCATTTTAATGGGCTTGCATATCCCACAAATATACCTTCAATGCACTTTGGACCAAATGTACCAAAAGGTTCTAGAACTGTGCAGGGAGACCCGAACGGTTCCAAATACTTCAGGTTAGGTTTGCAGAGATTAATGAGCTCGAAACATGTCTTGTTTAATTTTTTCATTGTAAGAACCCGGTTGAGTGTATAGCAAGCAGCTGACACTGCTTCTACCTAGAAATTGACAGGTAGTTTTGAATCAGCAAGCATCGTCCTGGCCGTTTCAATCAGCGTCCTATTCTTTCTTTCTGCTACTCCATTTTGCTGCGGAGTGTATGGCGCGCTGAATTCTTGCAGTATACCTCATTCATTACAATATACTTCCATTTTGTTGCTCTTAAACTTTGTACCATTGTCACTTCTTATTCTTCTAATACGAGTTTGGTACAAGTTTTCAATCTTTCTGAATAATATTATCAAACTCCCAAATGTTTCATCTTTTGTCTTCAGAAACGTTACCCACGAAAATCTCGAATAGTCGTCTGTGACAACTAAGCAGTAGAGATCACCAGCTATGCTTTTACATTCACTGGACCAAAGAGATACATGTGAAGTCTCTCTAACGGCCCCGAGACTGAATTCATCTTCTTTCCAGGGTGAGATTTCTTTCGTTGTTTACCTTTGATGCAACTAATACACTCCCCCTCAAGATGAAACCCTTTCAGATGAACACCATTTACTAAGTCGTTGTGTACCAGGTAGTTCATTTTTCACATATGAATATGGCCCATCTTTCTATGCCATAATTGTGACTCCTTCTCAGTGGCTCTTGACATGAAGCAGTGAGCCTGACCCGTGGTAGTAGTTGCTACACTCATGCCCAACATGTACAGATGATCGACTCTTGGTTCTCTCATGATAACCCACTCTTCGGGGACAACAAACCCTGGCTTCAATATCAAACATTCTTTGTCTGTGAAGTGCGTCGAATACATACGATCACAAATCTGAGAAATGCTCAGAAGATTGTTTTCCAGCTCGGCGATATAATTCACTCTTTCAAACGTGACAATTCCATTTGATAAAGTTCCCTCACCAACTATACGACCACCTTGATTGCTTGCAAATCCCATATATCATCCATTAAACCCTCGAACATCATACAGTAGGGTTTTCTTCCTCGTCATGTGCCGAGAAGCTCCACTATCCATTATCCAACGTGAGATGGATCTCGGAAGCTCCTGCACATTTCAAAAACATTTAGTGAGATTTTGAAGCAACCCAAGCCTCTTTCGAATCAGGTAGCTTGACGTTTAGAATTGTGGTTTTGGTGTATAATGGCGGGAAATTTTTGTCATTCATCTTTAAACTTTCTTCAGTCCCAACCTCAACCTCTTTGTATATGAAAGATTCGTCTTTTTGAGGTTGACCAGATGGTTGGTCTTTCTTCGGAACATACTTCTTCCCTGGTGGGGTAGAAGTTTGTTTCTCAAGTTTCTCATAGTGATCCAAAGGAACATTCATCTTTACCGGTGTGGTAGAAGATGATTGTTTTGCAGACTCTGAAACCTTTGGTTTTGGAGAACTTGCTTTCTTTTCAATAGATTTTGGCTTCCATGCTTGTTGAGATGACGCAACCCGCTTGTAAAATTTGTCATTTTTAGTTACCAACTTCTTTACGGGTTCGGTTTTCTTAACTGGCTCTTTTGCAGATTCAGTTTTAACTTTGGCATTTTCCTTCTTTAAAAACTTTTTCTCAACAAACATTGGAGCTTTTTCCTTTACATCATCTTTTCTTTTCGGATTCTCGACAACCACAGACTTAGGCTTCGAGTTGGTGCACTTTCGTGCAATGTGTCCTACTTGATTGCATTTGAAGCATGTTCGGGTGTCAACTACGCGACTTGTGCCTTCGGTCCGAGGTTGCGAGACTTTCTTCTCAAAGAATTCTTCATTGGTTTCCGAAAAAATATCAGATTCTTGCTCGGAGTGTGAACTCGAGCTTTTCACAAACACCTTTTTCTCAACAAATTTCTTGTTATGAAAGTTCTTTCTTTGATTTTTCTTACCACCCTGATAACCACCCAACCATTTGTTTTGATTGTTGTTAGAAAAACATGGCGGTACAACAGGGTTTTTGTAGTAAGATTTATCTTTTTCAAAGTTCAGTTGTCTCTCGGAACGTTTCAAACCTTCGATTTCACAAACATCAATCTCAACCAGTTTAAACACATTTTTCAATTTGTCTACATTCACATTCTCTAATGGGAACTCAAGATCCGAATACAATTTATCCGAACCCGACATCTTGTACATCACAAGAGTAGGTTTTTCACTTAAGTTGTTTTTGGAAGTTGATTTCGGAATGTAATTGTTCAAGAAGCATTCTTCGTCCTCAGTTGAATCACTGTCGGATTTCAAAACGTTTTCAACTACATTTTTAACAACTTTAGACTGAACGATGTCTTCATCAGATGATGAACTGAATGGGATGTCAATTGTTTCTGGAAGTTTAATCTCATTTGTTTCATCATTGTTAACCAACCCAGATTTTTTCTTTGAAAATTTATTCAACACTGGTGGTGGAACTTGATGATACCCAACCCCAGTTCCATCAGAATATACATCTTCGCCAGCTTTGTTCTTCCCAATGGGTTTGGGAACTATGTGTTGAGGAACAAAACTTGCGGAGTTGTAACTGTTGAGTTTCAGATTAATGTGTTCATTTTCAATCTTAGCTTCCTAAAACTGAAGCTTCAGATTAGCAATCTCATCCAACTGTTGGTTGATTTACTTTTCTTTTGACTGAAGGACCCCTGACAATTGAAAATTTTCTTTGCTTGTTTTACTGTTTCTATCATCAGAATCTTTAATCGTTCTTTTTAACTTCTCATGATTTTCAAAAAGTTGTCGATTTTCATGAATTAACTTTTCATTTTATTTTATTTTCTTACACGGTCTACTTCCATTTTATCGTTTTCAAGTTTCTCAGTCAATTCCTTAATTCAATCATTTGAAGCTTTTACCAATTTGTCACCACTTAAGATTTGATTTTCAACTCCTCTGACTCTTTCAGTTAGTTCTTCAGTCTTTTTAGCACTAAGATATGCATGTGTACTACAAATCTTGTAGTCTTTCATGCAATTTTTGCAGTCACTGTCAATCTTGGCTTTATCAGTCTTACATGACCCATTTGTTGAATCATTAGAACTGACCTTGCTCTTTGACTCAGTTCCGGACTTAGAATCTACCTCTAATTCCTTTGCTGCAAGAACTTTATCAGCCATTTTCTTCAGGTTATCTGCAGTGAACTCTTTGGTCGTGTCAATAATCCCATCATCGAATTTCTTCGAATGTAGCTCCTTTTCTTTCTCCTTTTCTTCTGCTTCTCTTGCCCACATTCTCTGTCTTGCTTCTTCTTCTTCTGCTATTTGTTCTATGAGTGTTTCAACAGTGATTGATGATGGTTCAACAACTATGTTCCCTTTAGGATCCAAGTAGCATTCCGGAGTAGCATCCCATCTTTTTACACTCTTTGCATCTTTCCATGTTCGATAAATTTTATCTTTCATGTTTTGGGCTAACATCTTCCTAGAACGATATTTTTCTTCTTCAGTACGGGTGTCTTTGAATGGCACAATCTTTGCCATGAATGCAAAACCCACAGCATCTTCTTCTGGTAGCACATCACTCCAGTCATAGCCCTCATCATCATGCATAACGGCTAATGCTCTCGACTTTTCTTTGGGAGCATCTTCTAACTGCTTCATTCTGGGAAATTCTGCTTTCTTTTGATGATAGATGGCCCTTTTGTAATAGTCCTCACGGAATGGATTGGCCGTTTCATCAGCAGTTGCATTTCGACATTCTCGTTTAAAGTGCCCCTTTTGCTTGCACTTAAAACATGTAACCTTTGATTTGTCAAACCCTAATTTAGTTGAAGGTCCACCAATGGAGTGTCTGCCTGTTATCTCCATGAACCTCTGAGCCATTCTAACCGCACTCGCCATACACCATCTAATATCAATCAACTCCATTTCCTCTGGGTCAATTTGATCATAGTCCTCCTTGGTGAGGTTTGTGTTTTCTATTTTTCCTACTACGAGACTTTCGTAAGACTCCAAGATGGATGCTAGAAATACCATCTGCTGTTTGGCTGCTTATTCGCTGAAATTTTGTGCGTTGTTAATGTTAGTGCACTATGTCTATTGACTTCGTCTTGTATCGAGTCTAGGATTTGAATTGTTAGATTAGATCTTGTTATACGAGAGTATAGGAGGTTTTAGAGTTTGTTTATGGTAATTTAGCTTGAAAGTGGTGATTTACCTTGAAAGTGTCACATGACAGTTTCAAGCTAAATCAACATCACTATAAATAGCATTCAAGCTAAATCATTTGAAATTTTTAGAGAGTTTGGAGCTTGGTGCTTAGAGAGAGAAAGTAGAGAGAGAAAGTGCTCTAGGTGATTCACGGTTCTTGTACGATTTCAGATTTATCAAAGAATCACGTTTATATTACGTCACATGTGTTAGGTCGCGTTCATGTACGGTTTCCGCACGTTTCACGTTCGTTTCGCAATCGTTTCGGAGTCAAAACCGGTCCTACAAGTGGTATCAGAGCAGGAGCTCGATTGCACTGATCTATCACACGATTTCGCACAGGATTACTTCGATTTCAGATCTAAATATCATCGATTTCTTCATATTCTACTCATTTTTCACGTTTTCTATGGTTTTTCGACAAATTGAACGTGATTTTACGGTCCGAATCGGCTGTTTTTTTAGTATATTGTGCGAAAACTGTTGATCTACAATCCTACCAAGTTTCAGATTCAAATTCCTAGTAGTTTAGGAGAAATTCGATTTTTTGTGTCCGATTTCGTTGGATCAGCAAGATTTCGCTTGAACCAGTTGAATTTCGCTTGAAAAATTCAAGCGAAATCCTTATAAGTGAGATTTCTCTTGAGATATCAGTTTAGTTTCGCTTGAAAATCACTTGGAACTCAGAGATTTCGCTTGAAACTCATCATCGATTTCGCTTGAAAGATAACAGTTGAGATTTCGCTTGAAACTCATCATCGATTTGTGTGAAAAGTAAAAAGAGATTGTCGGGTTTGCATGTGAAATAGTATTGTTTCTATCGAAGATCAGAATTCACGAGAACACATTAATCGATTTGACAGAATCCATGTGACTTGAAATTATCGGATATCACATGAACAAGTGTCGGATAAGTGATTTTGTCGACATACAAATTAATTGACTGTTTGTCTTGAACCAAGAGTTCCGTGTGACTTCAATTTTCGGCTCAATCACTAGTTTTGAGTGTTATATTTTGTCAGCTAAATAATTGTAAGGTCCAATCATATGTTGTTGAATATCAAACTTGTCAGCCATAAGAATCTTTTGGTTAAATATCTAAAAGTTTGAAAGTCAATGTTGTAAGACATTTATTGCATAATAACGTGAATTGTTGAGTTGACAGATTGCATGTGAATTCATTTTGGAAAACCAAGGTTTATCATTAAGATCAAAGAGTCATCAAGTCACCCATTTGGACAACATATTTGTCGATTAGTGATATCCAAATTGAACTAGGTTCTCATAAGTTTTTGGACTTGATCTCAGTTCGTTTGGGATTTGAATAAATCAGGTGGTTTGAAATTGATCCGGGTCATAGCAGTCTGCACAGTTTGATAACTTGAACCTCAGTTCGCACAAGATATTCACCAGTTCGAGTATCAGTTTGATTCAGTTGTTTGATATTTTTAAACTGATAGTTTGTTTGTTTGATCTAGGTAATTGAAGATGTCAAGCAACGGTGAAGAGTTCTACAATACTTTCTACAACGCGTTCACTTCCGAATCATCAGATAGAAGATCTGAGATGAAAGAATATTCAAGAGAGATTTCGGAGAATTTGAAGTTTGAGAACATGTACGGAAGCCAACAGAAGCCACCAAAGCTAATGAAAGTGGAAGATTATCACTGGTGGAAAAACAGATTTGAGGGTTGGGTAAAAGCTTTCGCTACTGAAAGCTGGTTAAAACTGACAGATGGATACAATAAACCTGTAAAAGAGGGAGGAGAGTTAATAGATCCAAAAGATTTTACAGAAAAAGATATAAAAAATGTTGTGGCTGAATATAGAATGATAACATTGATCAAACAGTCAGTAAGAGAGGATATTATTTCATTGCTCGAACAAGAAAAGACTTCAAAGAGTTTGTGGGAAGCATTAGAGAGAAAATGTGTAGGAAGTAATGAAATTGTCAAAAACAAAAAGAAACTGTTGCGTAAAGAGTTTGATTTATTCAGTTGTTTGAAAAATGAGTCTGTTTGTAAAATGATTGAGAGATTTGGACATCTGAAAATGGCGCTGATTAGACACCAAATCTTACCTTCTGAAGAGGAGCTGGTGGATAAATTGTTTGATTCATTGCCAAATGATCAAGAGTGGCAATATTTCGCTCTAATGTTGAAAAACACAATCAAGCCTGAAGATTTAAAAGTGGATTTGCTGATTGAAAGACTTGAAAGCCATGAGTTGGAGATAAAGAGATCTAAAGTCAACAATCCAGCTTATCAGTAGAATGTAGAGCTTTACTACAGAGGAAATGTACCACAAGCTGGGTCTCCAAGAACAGCGTTTTCTGCAGAAAGTTCAAGTTCAGTGAACAATGAAAGTCTTCACAGTGGTTTTCACAGTGGATCTTCTTCAAACACTTCAAGTCAATCTGTTTCAAAGAATTTGTTCCAGTGTAATATCGCAGTGGATCTGAAGAATGGGCAGAATTTCAGCGATGAATCGACAAAACAACAGAAGGTTTTCTTGGCATCTGTACTTGAATCGTATGAAAGCCTCGTTGCAGGGAAGATTGGCAACACCAACTTGACAAAAGAAGATTATGATCAATTAGACCCCGAGGAGATGGAACTAATGGATATAAGATGGTGCATGGCCAGTGCGGTTCATCGGGCACAGCGGTTCATGGAGATCACAGGGAGAAAGTCAATTGGTGGACCATCTACCAAACTAGGATTTGATAAATCTAAGGTGACATGCTTCACATGCAAACAAAGAGGTCACTTTAAGCGCGAGTGTAGAAATGCGTATGCTGCTGATGATTCTGAAAATCCATTCAACGAAGATTATTACAAGAAAGCGATTTATCATCAGAATAAGTCTGAACCACCAAGATTGAAGCAACCAGAAGAAAGATCAAGGGCTCTTGCAGTTATCTATGACGATGAAGGTTACGACTGGAGTCAAGTTTGCCCTGAAGAAGATGTAGTTGGATATGCATTTGTTGCAAATGATGATCATGATAATTGGTGGAGAAGAGACAGTGCGAGATGGGAGATTGGCAAATTGTATGAACCATTTAAGGAAGCATAGAGAGCCAAGAGATGGAATGAAGAATTAGAGTGTTACATGGATCCACAGGGTAATCCAGTAGTTGATCCATCAAAAGTGGATTTTGATGTTGTAACCAATGTGTTTCCAAGTGAGGGCACTTTCAACACAAGAAGGCTTTCTGATAAAAGCTATTTGCCGAATTTGATGAACAAGTTAAAAGAAGTTTGTGAAGCAAGTTTACCGAAGGTGGTAGAACTGAAGAAAAGAAAAGAAGAAGAATTGAAGAAGATGATTGAAGAAGTGAAGACTGTTGCAAAGCTTGCTGGAGAGGAACAGAGAGCTGAAGAAGTGCAGAAGAATGAAGAAGCTCAGAAAGAGGAGAACAAAGAGCAAGATCAGAAAGTTGAGTCAGAAGAACTGGTGCTGAATGAGACTGAGGTTAGAAAATCTTCTGATCTATCTAATGTTGAAATGGTTGATGAAAAAGAAAACAAGTGCAAGAATTGCATAGAAATGTGCAAAGCCTGTACTGAAAAAGATGACATCATAAAAACAAACGATAATGAATTAAGCAAACTTGAAAATGGTTTCACAATAAAATGTAAAGATATGATTGAAAAAGAAGAAATTTTGAAACTAAAAGTTGAAAATTTGACACAGAAATGTCAAGGTCTTGAAAAAGATAATGATGTTTATCGACAAATGTGTTCTACAAAATGTGTTGATTGTGTTGAAAAAGAATCTAAATTTCAAGATTTACAAAAACAGTATGATTCTTTAAAGTGGTCGAGTCAGAGAGTACAAGAAGCTTATGATACTATGAAAAGCCAAGTCAAAAGTTTTGATCAAAGATTGTCAGAAACTTTAGTCACTAAAGAAATGTATGAAAGAAAGTTTAAAGAAAAGCAAATTGAATTAAACAAATGTGTTGATGAAATTGCAAATCTTAAACAAGTCTTGGCTGAAAAAGAAAAGGTTGTTACAAAACTTCAAAGTTATCATAACTCTTCGTACATTCTCGAACGCATTTTCAACATCACACCAGATGACAAAGATACTGAAAATTGCAAAAAGGGTATTGGTTCAGAAATTCATCAGGTACCACCACCATTGAGAAACAATTATACTTTTTATGATGAGGAAAAGGTGGCAAAGGGTTTGAACATAGCTGACCAGTTACATGAAAGTATCGATGTGACTTACTCCAAATCTGATGATGCTAATGATTCAGATGTGGTAAGTAAGGTTGTTGAAAGTGTTTTGAAAGATGAGTCTACAAAAAGTAAGTCTGAATCACAGGATGAAGATGAAGGAAATCTTTATGATGGTTATCTGAAAAACACAAAATCCGAGAAAAATTTGAATGATGATTCAAAAGGATTGGTTTATACCATGATTGGATCGGACAAATTATTCTTAGATGTTGTATTCCCGATTCAGAATGTCATTTCAGAGAAGGTCGATCAAGTTTTTAAAATGGTTGAGATTGAAAAGTCTGAGATTCCAAAGTTTGCTGGTAAAGGTCATAAATCTTTTTATAACAAACCTGGTTTTAAGAAGAAAAACATGAAGGCTGGTTTGAGTTATAAAAAGAAACGAAATTGGAATCAAAGTAAAATACCAAATTTGCAACAAAAGATGAATTTTGTTCAAGGGAAAAGCTTGAAAGAAGAGGAAAAACTCAAATTTGGACAACAGTCTAATAAGGAGTTTGATGCTATGAAAAAGAAACAACAACAGGCCAAGGATGTTTCAAAGAAAGTATGTTTTAAATGTGATCAAATTGGACATGTTGCACGAAAGTGTCCAAATCCAAACCCTGTTGATGTTGAAAAACAGAAATCTGAGGATGTGAAATCAAGGTCAACCAGATTTGATTCGAAACAAACTTGGAGGTTCAATACAAACAAGTTTGCTTCAAATCAAAATTGGAAATCAAACCCGAACAGGTTCGATTCAAGACAGACCTGGAATTCTCACACACCCAGATTCAGAACAACACAAAGTTGGAGAACATCTGTTGATATGACAAAACCTCAAGAGTTTTGGAAACCTAAAAATGTTATTCAAGATCAAAAAGTTCAAAAAGAGACAAATTTTTACAAAAGAGGTACTCCAAAAGGTCAAATGTGGAGTGCTAAGAAACAAGTGACGATGGTAAAAGATGAAAAAGTTAAAATCAAACTTGAAAATGTTTTAAAAGACAAAGAGTTTCCGAAATTAAATGAACATTATTGTGTTGAAATGCCTAAGGTCCAACAGACCTGGGCTAAATTGTTCAAATGATTGATAAAGTTTGAAATGTGCAGGTGCTCAACGAAGCTGAAGATTATGAAAAGGGAAGTTGGAGCAGCCTGGCACAGGAAGAGGTTGCAGGACCCTGGTTTGGTTGAACAGGGAGTTTAGTTTGATTGTTTTCTGTACATAAATAAACAATATTTTCAAAATCCTAAAAATTGAAAAATTAAAAACCAAAAATATGTTTTTAGTTTGTTAAAATTTGAAAAAAAACCAAAAATATGTTGTTTTGAATTTTGTTTGAATGTATGTTGATTGAATACGCCGAAACCCTCACGGCTGAACAAACATAATTACTTTCATCAGATTGAAAAACGGTTTTCAAACTGTTAAGATCAATGGGTTGTAAATCATGGGGGTACGTTATATTTTCAGCAAATCAGAGCATGTGAAGCAGAAAATGGATGGCGAGACAAAGCTATCAGTATTGGTTGTCAAATTTTCTTTAAATGGTTTTGCATTTTAGGGGGAGAAATGTTGTTAGAAAATCCAAAAACATTTGAAAATTTGAAAAAGCAAAAAAACAAGATAAAATTCAAAAATTGAGTTTTGCGTAAAAAGAGGAAATGATAGTACATCAGTAGACAGTTACAGTATGCTAAAGAATTGGAAAGTTTAAATGTGTTAAACGATCTCACCATGGACGTGTCGATAGATTTTTATACATTTAGTAAACTTTTTCGGGATATAAACCTAAATTCAAACACTTGCTTATTTCGTGGGGAACACTACTTGGATATATAGGTAACCCCTGAAATCTCGTTTGAAAGGTCTTGTATTCTGATATACTAGGTTTTTATACTCAGTGATATCTGGGGTATTATTCCGGGACTTCTGCTGAACGGTAGTTCTGACCTAGTCCTCGAATAATACTTTCCGCAATGCTTGAAACACAGCATCACCCTCAGCATATATGATAAGATAATAAAATTGCTTAGCAATGCTGTTGTAAAAAAGATCCTCTAAAGAGGACACACCCAAGTTGAGTCATGATCTCTCTGCTGAACGGTAGTTCTGACCTGAGCTCTCATGATTCTTCATAATTTATTAACCCCTTACAGATGTCATTTGTGTTATAATTACCTGTAAGACTGAATATTGGGATCTGGATACAGGAGTATATTCAAGAGGTGGGACACATGAATAGGTTTAAGTTCTTAATACACATAATTCGGGATCGGTTTGCGACCCGAACGAGTCGTTCAGAAGAGATTTATCAGTTTCAGATGCGGAAAATAAGAAACCGACGATGTAACAGCTTGTTTATCACTTTAATCCTCTTATGTATTGATATAACAGTGTTTACAGATGAAAAGTATACCGGCAGCACTTCGGTATCACTCTAAGACAAAATGTTACAAATGACAAGTCAATCAACCTATTTATAACATACATTATTTCGCTTGAAGATTCCTTAGACAACTCAAGCGAAATCTTCAACTATGAATTCAAGCGAAATCTTCAATCTTGATACAAGCGAAATCTTCATAATACAATCTGATCCATGCATAACTTGAATTTTCACGTGAATATGTAATGTGATGTCACTAGTGATGTCACGTGATGATGTCACTAGTGATATCATGCTTGATTTGATCCGAACCGAACCCGAGACTCGATATTAAGACGAAGACGACAGATGTGTGCACCAACAGACTCCCCTTCCGATGTTGACGAGTCTTAAGTGTCGAGTCTTCGCATCTTCAGTCTTTATCAGTCTTTGTGCTTCACTCTTTCAATCAGCATCAACAGACTCCCCCTTGCAATGTGCTGGCATTCCTTCAGTTCTTCAGCATCATCTGCTTCAGGATCGTTGTCTGACTTTCACAACTTTGACTTTTTAGTATCATTACTTTTCAAACTTTAAACCTGCATAAACTCTACCTCACAATAAATTTTACAATTTACACATTTCAAACATATAAACTTTCACTAACTCAGACTCTTCTCTAAAAACCTAATCAAAATGATCTTTCAATCTGATGAACCACTTGAAGATTTAAAAACATATTTTGACAATTAAGACACACTCCCCTCACGACCATGTCATCATGTTTAGCACTCGGAACTTTGAAAATCAGCTCTCCAACATCAGTTGTCGAAAATCTTTTTGGATTTTTTTTTATAAAATTTATACTAAAACACACACAAAATCTTTTTGGAATTTTCTGAAAGACAGAAATGCAATGCAGTAAAGAAATATTTACAAACAATATTTTTGTGAGTTCATGCAAGAGGATCATATCAGTTTTTGAGACCAATCACCAACACCGTTAAGCTTGATTTCATTTTCAGCTCTAAACGATTCACTTAGATTGTCAGTATACTTGTCCACTTAAATTTTCACACAAAGTTCAACTGCTTCGAGATACGATATTAATGTCTTAGATACTTAAACTCAATCGCGTGTCCCACCTCAGAATATACTCCCGTATCCAGATCCCAATAATCAGTCTTACAGGTAATTATGACACAAATGATATCTGTATATAAATTAGGTAATGCGAGGGCCGAGGGATCTCAGGTCGATACTTCCGTATACGCAGAGAGATATCGGCTTCGACTTTTCGGTATGTCCCCTTTAGAGGATCTTTTAGCTACAACAGCAGCGACTATCAATTTTATTGTTTCATCAGCATGCTGAGGGTTTATGCTATGTTTCAAGCATTGCGGAAAGTATTATCCAAGGACTAGGTCAGAACCACCGTTCAGCAGAAGTCCCGGAATAATACCCCAGACATCATTGAGTATAAAGACCTAGTATATCAGATTATGAGACCTTTCAAACGAGATTTCGGGGGTTACCCATATATCCGAGAGATGTTTCTCCACGATATAAGCAAGTTTGAAATTTAGGTTTATATCTCGTCACAATCTACTAAATGTGCAAAAACCTACTGGCATATCAGCAGTGAGATTGTTTATCACATTTTAACATTTCATTTCTTTAGCATGTTGTGACAGTCTACTGATGTACTATCATTTCCTCTATTCACAACAAAACTCATTTTTTGAATTTTATCATGTTTTTGTATTTTTCAAATTTTCAAATGTTTTTGGATTTTCTGAAATTTTCTACTCCCCCTAAAATGCAAACACATTTTAGGAAATTTGAAAACAAACTATATAGAAAGTGACAACTGATATCAAATCACCTCAATTCGCCATCCACTAGGCATAAACAATCAGAACTCCACCTTACACAAAACTATTTTCTCATAATGATTTCAAAACACTTAAGTTTGTTTTAACCAAAATGATTTTTCCGGAAAATAAGTTTTGTTGATTTTACCACTTGTAGGGCGGGTTCATCATCTTGTTCATTCAATCACATATATGAGGATTACATCAAGTTCAAACTAATGACCTTGACGAATCACTTGTAAGATCCAACCTCTTACCACTTGTAAAAATATCCAAATCATATAACCACATGTAGGAATAAAACATCTACACAAACCATTTTTACCAATCAAGATGCCGATTCCTGCTTCACACTTACCAACCTGGAAGCTCCGGCAAGTCACACTTATCCTGTAAAAATTTAACAATTTTAACAACTTTCATACAAACACTTTAAAATATGAATGATGCCGATTCCTGATCCACGATTACAAACTTGGGATCTCCGGCAAGTCAGGTTTTTCAATGAAAGAAAATATCCACCCAAGCCTGACCAGCCTTGGGTGTTTTCAATTCAGAAGCAGTTGGGGTGTAAGTTGCTTTCTTCTTAGCATAAAACTCTTTTACCCCTTTAACCTTCCCATCGACCATCTTTCCGAAAATTTTCTTTACATTCCCATTAAACGCTTTCTCAACATCAAATTCATTCTTATCAGAATAAAATTGATTAGAGATCTCAACTTTCCCGACTTTTGATTTAAAATTTTCAGTACTCAATGGTGGAAAGTTCTCATCATCCATTGAAAGAACTGATTTTTCAACACTCTCGTCAAATTGTGGCTCCTCTGACTTTGTGGAATCAGATTCATCGCCAGATTTTACCTCTGATTTCTTAACAACCCAAGCTTGATTGTCAAGATTTCCCCTTTTCTTGTAAAATCTTTTCGAACACTCACCAACTTCATATGTAGAGTTTTTAAACACTTTAAATCGTTCAGTTGGTGGTTCGGTTTTATCAACAACTACTTCTTTGAGTTTTTCTGAAACTCCCTGTTTTGTGTTGGTTGCCTTAGGACAGTTCCATGCAATATGACCAACTTCATTGCATCTGTAACAGGTTCTGGTCTCTTTCCTTTGAAAAGCTCCATTCTTCATCTTTTCAGCAAGAAACTCTTTGTTTGATTGTTTCCAAAATGAGCTCTTTGCTTCTTCTTCATGGCTAGTTCCTGCAACATATGTCATTTTTGATTTAAAATCTCGAACATATTTTTCATTTTTATAGTTTTCAGGTGGAATAAAACCAAGTCCTTTCTTTTTGTAGCTACGATTGTGGTTTGGTTTCTTTTGAAAACCAGAACCAGAATTGTAACCCTTTTTCTTGTTCAAACGTTGTTGTACTCTTGAGGTGTAAAGTTTAGGTTTTACAGTAAGATTTTCATCTTTTATTTCAGGAATACTAATTTCTGTTAGTTTGAAAACCTTTTTGATCATTTCTGGTTTAACACCTCTTATTGGAAACTCTTTATCAAAATATAATTTGTCAGAATCATTCAAAGTATATGCAACTTCAAATGTTTCGTCATTCAAATTAGATTTTGACAACAAAAATTCTTTACTATAAACCCATTTTCCCGACGATTTTGAACTCTTTTCGGACGAACTCGAACTCCTGACTGACTGACACAAACTTTCGGACTCAGACTTTGACTCTGACTCCTCATCCTTATCCAACACCTGATCGACCACTCGTTTTATCAGTTCGGACTCATAATCTGTGTCGGACACTGTGAACATGACGTCAATGTTGTCTGGTAACACGTCGGTGAACTCGGACTCTAACTTTAGATTGACTGCCTTTTGGACTTGTTCCTCATTCGGTTTTCTAGGCGAATACCCTTCCCAAATTGGAGGCGGACACTTGTTATAACAGACACTCTGTTTCTTACCAGTATCCGTTTTCTTCTTTGATTTCTTGTCTTTATCTTCATCTTTAAACGCCTCGAAACCTGCAACAGTAGGGTAAATTCTATCAATTATGTAATCACAACTTGTATAACTTCGCAGCAATCTTCTGATTCTTTCGTTTTCAACTATTTCACCATCCAACTCTTGCTTCCATTTAGCACATTCTTCGATGTAAAAATTTATCTCTTTTTGCTTTGACATCATTGTTGCATTCAGCATCTTCAAAGCAGCTTCTCTTTCTGAATTAACAATTCGTATCCTGAATCAGTTGAAGTTTGTATGAAAATTTAAGTGGACAAGTATATCGACAATCTAAGTGAATTGTTTAATTCTTAAAGTGAAATTTAAGCTCAACGGTACTTGTGATTTGTCAAAAACTGATATGATCCTCTGACGCATACTCAAACAAAATTATTGTCTGTAAATATGTTTGTACATATTTCTTTACTGCTCTATGTTTTCAGAAAATACAAAAAGATTTTGATTTTTGCTTTATTTTTGACAACTGATGTCTGAGAACTGAGTTTCAAAATCTAAGTAAGCTGATTGTGTTTCTGAAAAATAAAACAAGTTCATTAATTTGAAACTTGAAGTTTTAAAATAAAAAATTCAAAAACAGTTTGTGATATCTCCAAGGTCATTAATTTGGACTTGGATGATTAACTGTGGGGGATTTGGATGCTTATATTGTTATAGAGTTAGTTTCCGATACGATTCGATGAAACTGCCAAATTCATGAGAAGTGGTTTAGAAGGTTTGAATTGTCAGATTACGATATCTGGAAGTTTAAAAAGTTGTTACTTATAGTTGTATGAGTGATTGCAGGAAAAGTCCAGACTACGATCCCGGAAGCTGAGTCTAAGGGGGAGTCTGAAGATGAGCTCAAAGCAAGGGGGAGCTTGTAGATGGAAAGCTAGGTGTTGATCCCAAAGCACGGAAGCTTGATGAAAGGGGGAGCCTGAAACTGACGGAAAGAAGATAAAGATTGAAGGATGCTTACAGTGTTACAATTCGGATAGAGTTTGAAGACTAATCAAGACTGAAGAGGTGTCATGATAAAGATTGGACACTGAAGACTTCGTCAATATCCAAGGGGGAGTCTGTTAGTGCACTATGTCTATTGACTTCGTCTTGTATCGAGTCTAGGATTTGAATTGTTAGATTAGATCTTGTTATACGAGAGTATAGGAGGTTTTAGAGTTTGTTTATGGTAATTTAGCATGAAAGTGGTGATTTACCTTGAAAGTGTCACATGACAGTTTCAAGCTAAATCAACATGTTGATTTCCCTTGAAAGTGGCATGTGTCATTTCAAGCTAAATCAACATCACTATAAATAGCATTCAAGCTAAATCATTTGAATTTTTTAGAGAGTTTGGAGCTTGGTGCTTAGAGAGAGAAAGTAGAGAGAGAAAGTGCTCTAGGTGATTCACGGTTCTTGTACGATTTCAGATTTATCAAAGAATCACGTTTATATTACGTCACATGTGTTAGGTCGCGTTCATGTACGGTTTCCGCACGTTTCACGTTCGTTTCGCAATCGTTTCGGAGTCAAAACCGGTCCTACAGTTAAGATTTACACCAATGTTGCACTGGAAAATGTTTTTCGGAACAAATTGTTGTTGCTGTTGACTTGGAGTCGATGAAGACGGTCCTCCATGATATCCGCTGCTTGGAGCAGGACTGCTGTTTTGATTCTCTTGATTTGGCACACTTGGTGATACCGTTTTTGGAATCATACTTCCTCGATAATACAAATCAACGTTCTGCTAATACTAAGTACTGTTGACTTTATTCGTTTTCCTGATTTCCAACTCGTGACTTTCAAGCCTCTCGATCAGAAAATCAACTGTCAGACTCTTCTTCTCCACAGTGTTTTTCAACAACAGAACAAAGTACATCCAATCCTTTTCATCTGGTAGTGAATCCATCAGCTTATCAACCAATTCTTCCTCTGTAAACGTAAACCCGTGTCTGGTCAGCTCGATCTTCAAATGACAAAACTGTTCGATCATCTTTGAAACCCATTCATTTTTCATACATCCAAATAAATCAAATTCCTTTTTCAACAATTTTTTCTTGTTTCTAACAATATCTTCTCCACCCACACACTTTTTCTCGAATTTTGTCCATAAATCTTTGGAATTTTTGTAATCGATTAGAGATATGATATCATCCCTCACTGATTGATGTAGCAATGCGATACATTTTTGCTCGGTGATGAAACTTTCTTATTCATTATCAATTAAGTTCTCATAGTCACTTCTTCCAATGTCAAACCCATTCTTCAAGCATTTCCAACTCTGGTAGGCGAACGCCTTTAGCCATTCCTCGAACCTAGTTGCCCATCTACTGTATTCCTCTATAGCCATTAGCTTGGGTGGTTTGTTGTATGTGCCATACGCGTTATCCATGCTCAATGAGTCGGCAATGGCTTTCTTTGGGTTCGGGTTTGGAGCAGTGGTGTTTGTGCTGCTTGACGTAGCGTCTCCTATGTTGCTGGTTTAAGCAAAGATGTCAGTGAAATGATTGAGAAAATCATCCCCCATTTTAGAGTACCTGAAACAGTTTACAAACACTTAAATTGATTTTTTTTAAACTTTTACACTGGTGCACTTGAATCGGGTGGTTGTCCGAACGAGTGACACAGTCAGGTATCAAGTGGTGTATGCAAATCGAACGAGTGGTTGTCCGAACGAGTGCTTGTCCGAACGAGTGGCAGAAAAATCTTTAACCCTTCACTGATCAGGTGACTGTCCGATCGAGTGGTAGGATGACGTAAGCAACAAAGATAATAGCAACAATGTTGTCCAATCGACCTGCTGTTCGATCGGGTAGCACTGATGATGTCAGCAACACGGTTTCACAGAACAATCTAATCCAAGTCGTTCGTACAGCTGTCCGAGCGAATTGATGATGTCAGCAAATCTAAGAACAACTAAGCTAAGTTATCCGTACAGCTGTTCGAAAGGATAGATGACATCAGCATGCAAGAACAGTTCTTCATAGTTTTTGATGATTTTGATCTAGTTTTTGAAGGAATTTTGTTGTGAAAACTTGAAGGATTATGCTTTGAATGATTGCGAATCGATTTAAATCAGTTTGATCAAATTTTAACCGTAGATTCATGTCCAATTTTATGTTTTTTCTGAATTTTGTGTATAAAGAAGAAACGTTCAGTAAGAATAGAGTAGAAAGTAAGAGAATATGTCAAATTTTCGGTGAAATTTGACTCTGATCGGCAAGAAAAAGCTCGAATTCCGGTGAATTTGTTGTCACAGATCTCGATTCAGCTCCCTGGATGCTCTGATACCACTTGTTGGTCCCTCGTAAAGGATCTTTTCGTCAGGAACTTAGAAGAATCGACTTTAACTAATGTGCGGAATCCATTTGATCAAATCACAGATGTACGCCAAAGTATTCAACGCTTAAACGCAGTCTGATCTTTCTATTCAACTGTTATGAAAGTACAAAAGCGCCTGTAGAAGTCAGACTTGACAGAGTTCTCTCTAGAGTCAAAAGTTCTAAATGACATACCCGGACAGGGTATTTATAGGCAACTCAGGAACATGGTTAGTGCTGACCGCACGGACGACATGCTGTCCGAACGGATGAGTGCTGACAGAACGGATGAGTGCTGACTGAACGGATGAGTGCTGTCCGATCGGATGGCCCATCCGATCGGGTGACACTGGTCAACAAAGTCAACACTTTACAATCTAGTCCTGTTTCCTGAGTTGTCGTTCTATCTAACATACATACATACATAATTGTTTACAAAGGACACAATATACAAAATATGACTAAATGCTGACGGAAGCTACAGACGTATGAACTAACAAGTTCAATTGAACTTTTCAACGTGATTGTAATCACGATGGTTATAATCCCTAGCGATTGTGCCTACTGATTACCACGTTGACTAGGTGTAGTGACGAGTCAAAGTTTCGGTCAAAATGCGTACTTATGCGCATTTTGCGACGGAACTACTTTTAGGTATCAAAACACTTTGTTTTGATACCAAATCAGTTTTCTAAGTTAGTTAAACATGTTTTGACATGTTTAACTCGTCACTACTAGTTTAGTGCTTGTTTAGGGTCGTAAGTCAAGCGGTCTTGACAACCGCTTAGACTTTCGAACCCGACCCGTTTGGTCGATCATTAGGATCCGACCAAGCATGCTTAGTGATCATAGTTGCATAGGGAATAACCTTATGATCACTTAGGTTGGTTAATTATTTGTTAAGTAGCTTATATGCCCATAGGAAATGACCAAAATGCCCTTTTGAAGCATAAATCCATATTTTGCATATGTGATCAACTTTTTGACATATAATACGATTTAGTAACATGTTTAGGCATAATTGGGCATGTAAGACTTGACATAGCATATAGTTAACCATCCGACCATAGTTTTATGCAACCGACATGTTATAGTAGCTTATACTACCGTAACGGGTCGAAACGGGTCAAAAGCACTTAGGTAGACTTCCAAATCAGAATGCTGGGACTATTAAATCATACCATATGAGTACCAATACTCATTTGATTTATAGAACCTCATTCTATCCTATCTCTCGATTTAGGATCCGATTGTTTAACACAGTGAATCTATACTAGGTACCACTTGATTCCTTGGTATCCCAAGCTTCGTTTGGACACTTATTCAAGGATACTTGCAATCTCAAGTGAGTACATAGACCCCTCTTTTACCGCTTTTAAATGTTTTGGGGTGATACATATGTGCCTATGCATTATTTTCATGATTTCCAATTATATGTTTACACATGCTTAGTACTTATTCTTTTGACAAACTTGAACAATTATCCATGGCTTAAACATTGATTTCCAAAACTTGTTAGAACTATATGTTCATTTGTACTATTATTTATACATTCATTAACAATGATCAACCCGATTGGTAGTACGATATAGCGATAGGACTAGACACCCCATTCCCGTTGTAGGGAATATCAGAAACCAAATTTTAACCAAATAGAATATGCCTTTGTGGTATTTCTATAGTCTCTAAAGTGTAGTTTAATGCACTTAGGTTTGAATGTATAACCAAATCTCGATATATGGTATATTTCGATATACTACCAACGTGATACTGTTTTGCTAAAGCATAGTTGATATGCTATTGTTCACTAAGGTATAGTTTGATATACTACCAAATCATGATTTATGTATATTCCGATATACTACCAACATGATACTGTTTTACTAAAGTATAGTTTGATATACTACCGACTTTGTTATTTCATAAACTAAAGTATATTTTGATATACTACCAAAGCATAGTTGATATGCTATTTTCAAACCAAAGCATAGTTGATATGCTATTTTCAAACCAAAGTATAATTTGATATACTACTGATGTTTTCATTCTTAAACCAAAGTATATTTGTGACATACTACCAAAACTACTATTTTCAGTAACCAAAGTATATTTCGATACAATATCTGTTAAACTACTTCAAATCAAAGTATATTTTATATATACTACAAACCTTTTATCAAAATAATGCATTTTATAAACAAAACTTTTACAAGGATTCATGGCTACTTTTGTAAAACATAAAACCTTTTTCTTATGTTAACCAAAGCCATGAATCTAAATCAACAAAACCTATGTTACTCACAGGCATTTTTATGCTGACGTTTTATTTTCACATATGTTTCAGGTACTACTATGTGATGATTGTTGATGCATGCTACACATAGGTTGGACCCGTGCCTTAGTGACTTTAAAACTTGAAAGATAATTATTTGTATTTATCTGATTTGTAATAAGACAATAAGTTCATTAATGAAATAAAACAAATCTTTAATCACCATGTGTTGTGAAACAATGATTCTGTTACGACACTCCCTGACGTTTCCGCCGCGGTTCGTTGTTTTACGCGGTCGGGGTGTGACATATCAAACTATACTTTGGTTTTGTAAATAGCATATCAAACTATGTTTTGGTAAACAATTTCACATTGGGAGCAAATCAACTATGCTTTAGAAGTATATCAAAATAAACTTAAATTGTGATTTGGTAGTATATCAAACTATACTTTAGTAAAACAGTATCACGTTGGTAGCATATCAAAATATGCTTTGGTAGTATGTCGAATTATACCATAATCCTTATTTGGTAGTATATCAAACTATACTTTTGTAAATAATAGCATATCAAACTATGCTTTGGTTTTGGAAACAACTTAAGATAAGTTTTTACGGCTTAATTGGAAAACATTTGTAGTCTATACATTGGTTAATATGATATCACGTTGGCAGGATATAGAAATATGCCTTAGTAGTATACCGAAATATACCATAGATCGTGATATGGCAATACATTCAAACCTTAGTGTATAACACTACACTTTGGTGACTATAGATTTATCACGAAGGCAAAATCTATTTGGTTTAAACTTTGGTTTCTGACATTCCATACAACAGGAATAGGGTGTCAACCTATAGCGCTATATCGTACTACCAATTGGCTTGATCATAGTTAATGAATGTATAAGTAAGAATACGAACCAACAAATAGTCTTACAAACTTTGAAAATCAGTATTTAAGCCATAGATATCGATTTAAGTTTGTCACAAGATAAGTACTAAGCATGTGAAAACATATAGTTTGAAATAATGAAAATAGAGAATGTGCACACATGAATCACCCCAAAACATTTGAAAACGTAAAAGAGGGGACTATGTACTCACTTGAGATTGCAAGTATCCTTGATTATGTGATCTAACAAAGCTCAGGAAATCAAAGAATCAAGTGGCCTAGTATGGAATCACTATGTTAATAATTGGGACCTAAATCGGGAGATTGGGTAGAATGAGATCTTGTAAACCAAATGAGTGTTGGAACTCATGTAATATGGTTTAACAAAGCCTACATTCTGATTTGAAACCTATCCTAAGTGCTTTTGACCCGTTATGACCCGTTAAGATAGTTTACGCTACTTTAAAGCGTCATTTGCGCAAATGTGCGCTCGGATGGTCTAACTAGCCCTATGATAAGTCTTATATGCCTAAACATGTTTAATAATGTTGCATAATTAGTTTAAGTGTCAAAATTTTGGTTACAAATGCTTAAATTGAAATTATGCTCAAAAAGGGCATTTTGGTCATTTTCCTAAGGCATATAAACTACCTATCATACAACTAATTAAACAAAGTGACCATAAGGTATAACCTCAGAAGGTTATTCCCTATACAACTATGGTCACCTAATGTGTTTGGTCGGATCCTAATGA
Organism: Helianthus tuberosus; assembly: GCA_030545235.1. NCBI lineage: Eukaryota > Viridiplantae > Streptophyta > Magnoliopsida > Asterales > Asteraceae > Helianthus > Helianthus tuberosus. Next base: position 64,165,125 of record CM060425.1, read on the forward strand.
TCGACCAAACGGGTCGGGTTCGAAATTCTAAGCGGCTGTTGAGACCGCTTGACTTACGACCCTAAATAAGCACTAAACCAAAAGTGACGAGTTAAACATGTTTAACTAAGTTAGAAAACTGATTTGGTATAAAAAAATGTTTGATACCCAAAAATAGTTTCGTCGCAAAATGCACATAATCATGAATTTTGACCGAAACTTTGACTCGTCACTTTGACTAGTCAATGTGGTAATCAGTAGGTATAGTCGCAAGGGACTGTAACCATCGTGATTACGCTCATGTTGCAAAGTTCAAACGAACTTTGACTTGACCAATTTATGGTCAAAGCTGAAAGTCAAACACTGTTTGACTTTCTAGCTTGAAACAAATAAACAAGACATGAAAGAACACTTACAAGTGTTCTAGGCTGGAAAAAATGACTAAGAAAGCTTAAGTATGAAGCCTCCAACCAAGTGTGGTAGCCTCAATTCAGAGCAAGAGTGAAAAAAGAGAAATAAGCAAGTTGGAATGAAGTTGATCATGGGTATTTACAGGATTTCATGAACCTTTAGATCTTTGCCAAGTGTTTGTGTGATGACCAAGGAATAATCCACACCTTACACTTGTTAGGACCTGATTAGGGAACTTGGAGAACACATAAACCAGCCCATAATACTCAAAAACTATGATTAAAACCAAGGACAACAGGCTGTGTTGAAGAAAAATTGTTTTCTGCCAGCTACTGTGCTCGCGCCCCGTGACCTATATGGTCTAGGCTTTCGCGCCCCGTGAACTAGATCAGGTCAGAAGTTTTAGAACTTGGAAAAACAGGCCCCTGTAGCTCTGAAACTTGTTTTTGATGTGTTTAACCCCCGTTTCCTGCACGATGACCTGAAAGCGTGGCCTGACAACGTGCTTGCCTTCAAAAATTATGATTTCTCAAAAAATTAATGTTTGTTCCTGTTACTTTACTTTTTGTGAAGAATGTATATATAAGGGGGTGGTAGTACTCTTGGGGTAGACAGGTATGTGCTGGGATGGCATGCAAAGGCATGTGCTAGGATAGCATGCTAAGGACAAGCATGTGCTGGGAAGGCATGCTAAGGCCAAGGCAAGCACATGCATTGCGAGCGAGACGAGACGGTTACGATTACCCCAAGAGTGCCCAATGGAGAGGAAAGTGGTGTTAAACGCATGCTGAGGCCCACTTCAGAAGTTTGGCCCATGTCCCAACTAGTTGGTTTATCGATGGTTGCCTGTTGGGCCCATAGGTATTCAGGCAAGCGTGCCTATGGGGAAAGTCTCATGAGCTTTTCAACCATGCTGGGTATCATCTGGATCAATGATGGCACAAGGGTGCTTGCTTTAAGGTAAGGTTCCGGTAGCACAGCCAGCCCACAATTGCTAGTTCAAGCGGGTGGAATTTGCCTATAGGGGCGTTGCTTGCTTGTTGTGGATTTGGGACACACCCAATATCTATCATCGACCTGACGTAGATCCTGCATGGACCCATAGGTATTCAGGCAAGCGTGCCTATGGGTAAAGTCGCTCGAGCTTGCCAACCATGTTAGCTGTAGTCTTGACCGATGATGGCACAAGGATGCTTGCTTTAAGGTAACATTTCGACAGCACAGCCAGCCCGCAATTGCTAGTTCAAGCAGGTGGAATCTGCCTATAGGGGTGTTGCTTGCTTGCTGTGGATTTGGGACACGCCCAATATCTATCATCGACCCAACGAAGTTCTCAACATGGGTTGGGTTGCTGATGGCTATTTTGGCACTAATGGTTCACTTGTTTGATTAGCTCTTATAAATGTTTAGATGTCATGATGGTTGGGATCCAATAAATTTATGTGGCAAGCTGAGAGCTGGAACCCAATGTCATTCACCAGACGGCTTAGCTTCGTTAGTGTGCATAATATGTCATTGAACCCCAATCCTCGATGCCAACCTGATTATGACTTTTGGATCGCAATTATCATGGCTATCGAAAACTGAGTAGGAGCCATTGAATAAGTGAGAATAATTTGTATCCTTTATAGCTGTCACCTTTCACATCGCCCGGTGTGTTTTGGGAATCGCTTTGTGCATTTGGTTACCTACCGTGTCTCTTGGCCTATGGTGTGTGTCACTTGTCGGGTGGTTTTCGGAAACATCCACCGTAAAGGTGCATGAGTGGTGTTTGGTTTGTTACGGGTGGTTGGCTCTTTGCTTGCGCAACAACTGCCACCCGACTTACCTCTTCAGATGTTTTCCTAGGCTTGTATAGCCTAAGCAGATTGTGGGTTTCCTGTGTTGCCTACCTACGTCACGGAATTGTCCCGATCGATCAAAGTTGCTTTCGTCTTGTGTCGTCTCGATGGCATAAGATGAACCATGACGCTGTCTCTTTGCACCGCATCGTTAATGCATGCGTTGATGTTATGGCCCATTGAGCATTGCTTGGTACCTTGGATACAGAACCTTATGTGGGCATGGGTCCTTGGGGATCCTTGTTCTGCCCTCGTTTAGCATTCGCGCTTCTCTTAGAATGATTACCCAGCCTGAATGGCAAGCCATTGTGGATGGGCATCGTCAATGAGGAATGCTACCTGGTTGATCCTGCCCATAGTCATATGCTTGTCTCAAAGATTTAGCCATGCATGTGTAAGTATGAACAAATTCAGACTGTGAAACTACGTATGGTTCATTAAATCAGTTATAGTTTGTTTGATGGTATCTTGCTACTCGGATAACCGTAGTAATTCTAGAGCTAATACGTGCAACAAACCCCGACTTCTGGAAGGGGTGCATTTATTAGATAAAAGGTGGACGCGGGCTATGCCCGTTGCTGCGATGATTCATGATAACTCGACGGATCGCACGGCCCTTTGTCGGTGATGCATCATTCAAATTTCTGCCCTATCAACTTTGGATGGTAGGATAGTGGCCTACTATGGTGGTGACGGGTGACGGAGAATTAGGGTTCTATTCTAGAGAGGGAGCCTGAGAAACGGCTACCACAACCAAGGAAGGCAGCAGGCTCGCAAATTACCCAATCCTGACACGGGGAGGTAGTGACAATAAATAACAATATCGGGCTCATACGAGTCTGGTAATTGGAATGAGTACAATCTAAATCCCTTAATGAGGATCCATTGGAAGGCATGTCTGGTGCCAGCGCCGCGGTAATTCCAGCTCCAATAGTCGTGCTTCCTAACATCGAAAACGCCCTAAAAGCAACATCCGCTGATCCCTCGAAAATTTAATGTCTGCGACAAGGGCTGCGAATGTCGTGCATCCTTGTCGGCTAGTGGTGGTTGATAAGACAGTCGTCTCGTGGTTGATTAATAAAAACACCCTAAAAGAAACATCCATTGATCCCTGGTCGGCATCGTTTATGGTTGACACTAGGACGGTATCTGATCATCATCGAGCCCCCAACTTTCATTCTTGATTAATGAAAACATCATTGGCAAATGCATTTGCAGTTGTTCGTCTTTCATAAATCCTTGAATTTCACCTCTAACTATGACATACGAATGCCCTCGATTGTCCCTGTTAACCATTACTCCGATCCCGAAGGCCAACGTAATAGGACTGAAATCCTATGATGTTATCCCATGCTAATGTATACAGAGCATAGGCTTGCTTTGAGCACTCTAATTTCTTCAAAAAAAACAACGCCGGAGGCACGACCCCCCCAGTTAAGGGTAGTAGCGCATCGCCGACAGAAGGGAGAGTAAACCGGTGCATACCTGATGGCGGACCAGCCGACCCAACCAAAAGTCCAACTATGAGTACTTCTATCACTTATTAATGCTTTTGGAGTTCCGAAAGGAGAAAATAGTCGTTTCAAGAATCTTACCACAACTCTTCCATCATTTGTTGGAAGAGCTTCGGCTTCGGCCCATTTTGACAGGAAATCTACTACCACAAGTATATATTTGTTTCATTTTGACGGTGGGAAAGGTCCCATAAAGTCTAGTCCCCACACATCAAAAATTTCACAAACAAGAATGCCATTTTGTGGCATTTCGTTTTTGGAAGAAATATTACCTGGTCGTTGGCATGCATCACAGGTCTTAATAAGACTTTGGGAGTCTTTATAAATGGTCGGGCTATAGAATCCTTATTCAAATACCTTTCGTGCGGTACTAGCAGCTCCATGATGTCCTCCGTATGGACCTTCATGACAATGGCGGTACTAGAGAATCTTTTTTACTTCACTATCATGCACGCATCGTCGAATAAGTTGGTCGGCACACATTTTGAAAAGATAATGATCTTCCCAAAAATAATGCATTACATCGGCAAAGAATTTTTTTCTTTGATGATGTGACCATCCTTTTGTGACTATCCCACTAGCTAGGTAGTTGGCGTAGTCGGCGTACCATGGATCTTCTCGGTATTCCACCATTTCTAAGGATTCCGTTGGGAATTTTTCATTGGTGAGCTTGTCCCTAGTTGCCTCCAAAGCTGGATCTTCCAAGCGGGATAGATGATCTGCAACGATGTTTTCAGTTCCTTTTTTGTCTTTTATTTCAATGTCAAATTCTTGGAGAAATGGAATCCATCTGATTAAATGTGGCTTGGCATCCTGTTTTTTAAAGAGATAACGAATGGCTGCATGGTCTGTATAAACTATCGTTTTAGAAAGAACAAGATAAGAACGAAATTTATCAAAAGAAAATACTACAGCTAATAATTCTTTTTTAGTTGTTGTGTAATTTTCTTGTGCATCGTTAAGTGTTTTACTAGCATAGTATATTGGGTGAAAATGATTATCTTTTCTTTGTCTCAATACAGCTCCAACTGCAAAGTCACTTGCATTGCACATGATTTCGAAAGGTAATTTCCAATCAGGCGATATCATGATTGGTGCATTGACTAACATTTCTTTTAGTGTTAAAAATGATTGGTTGCAATCCTTGTCAAAGATGAATGGTGCATCCTTTTCAAGTAATTTTGTTAAAGGTCTTGAAATTTTAGAAATGTCTTTGATAAATCATATATAGAATCCGGCATGCCCTAGGAAACTTCTGATAACTCTAACGGAGGATGGAGGTGGTAATCGGGAGATGGTGTCTATTTTAGCCTGATCAAACTCTATTCCTTCGCTTGAGATTTTGTGATCGAGTACTATTCCCTCCGTTACCATAAAATGACATTTTTCCCAATTAAGGGCGAGGTTAGTTTCCTTACATCGGGATAGCATTTGTTCAAGGTTATCGAGGCATTGGTCGTATGAATCTCCAAAGATAGAAAAGTCGTCCATGAAAACTTCCATGGTCTTTTCTATCATATCATGGAAGATGGCCACCATGCAACATTGGAAGGTTGAGGGGGCATTGCATAGACCAAAAGGCATGCGTCGATAAGCAAAAGTTCCGTAGGGGAATGTAAATGTTGTTTTTTCTTGGTCTTCGGGAGCTATCGGTATTTGAAAGTAACCTGAAAAACCATCTAAAAACAATAAAATTTATGACCGGATAATCTTTCTAACATTTGATCAATAAAAGGTAAGGGAAAATGGTATTTCCTCGTTGCCTCATTTAATCGACAATAATCTATACAAACACTCCATCCGGTGACGGTTCTTGTTGGTATTAATTCTTTTTTATCATTAGTAACCACTGTCATACCTCCTTTCTTGGGAACTACTTGAACGAGACTTACCCAAGGGCTATCGGAAATTGGGTAGATGAGTCCGGAGTCAAGTAGTTTGATGACTTCGTTTTTAACCACTTCTTGAACATTTGATTTACTCTACGTTGTGGTTGTATTACTGATTTATAGTCATCATTCATTAAAATTTTGTGCGTGCACATGGAATGGCTTAGTCTTTTAATATCTACAAGCTTCCATGCGATCGCCTTTTTGTGTTTTTTCAAAAGTGTAATTAATTTTTCTTTTTCTAAACTAGTTAATTTTGAAGAAATAATTACAGGTAACTTACCATCCTTGTCATGAAAAGCATATTCTAAACCTTTTGGGAGTTCTTTGAGCTAAATTGGTGGGTCTTTAGGAGACTCCTTATTCGGTTGCTTATTTTTGTCGAGGACCAAAAAGGTTTGTTCAATGGCGACCTCTTATTCGACAAAGTGGTCGATTTCGTCTTCCGTATCGGGTGGTTCATCTTCATATTCAATTAGGGGGTCGTCATTGCCGATTGGATATTTCATTGATTGGTCAAGATCGACACACCTTTTTTCGGCCCCTAATTTGATGGGTAAGTTGTTTTCCTTTCTATTGATCAAAGCTTGATGGGTATTCACAAAAGGTTATCCCAACACAAGTGGAGCGTCATCAAGAATGACGAAGTCGGTTGGGACTACCGTTTGATTTTTTTGCACTAACACATCCTCAACTACTCCCATTGATTTTATTATTTTTCGATGAGAAAGAAAAATGTGGATTTGAAGTGGAGAAAAATCACTAATACTTCATTGTTCGAAAATGTAGTTTGGCATCATATTAACACAAAGATCTTTATCAATTGTAATATTACTAAGAAAGGTGTTTTGAAAGAAACATGGAACCGATGTAATGTTAATTTGAAAGGGGTCATCTTTTATTAGCGTAGTTTGATCGTTTGTTAATTTAATGCTTACCATCTAGTCAATTTTAGTGTTAGTGTTTAACTCTTTTAGAAACTTAGCATGAGAAGGCACCAAAGAATGGTTTTCGAAAGAAGGTGTTAAGAGATTAATTTCTTGAAAAATTGACTCTTTTTGAAAATTAACGTTTTCGGACTTACCTTGTTCGTTGTTTGGTTCATGCGTCAGTTTTTCACTTACTTGTTCTTCCATTTTTACTTCTTCTATTATTACCTCTTTAGTGAAAATTGTCTCTTCCCTCGCGCGGGATTCTTTTATATAGCGTTCGATATCTTTGAGGTGTTGTATTATTCTTTCGGCTTCGGGGAGGATAGTTGGTGGTTCGTGAAATTGAGTGGGATAAGTGTCCCAAAAGCTAGAGTGCAGAAGTTCAAACCTTGGTTCCTGATAATACTCATATGAGGTAGATGGTTCATACCATTGTTCCTCATAGTAAGTGTATGATGGAGATGATTCATACCTTGGTTCCTCATGGTATGAGTATGATGTGGATGGCTCATACCTTGGTTCCTCATGGTATGTGTATGGGGTGGATGGCTCTAAAAGATCACAATATTGTACCGAAAGAGGATTACCGCAAACGGTACAATATTCTTCTTCGTAATCATCCTCTTCATATTAGTAATAGTAACTGAAACAGAGGCTCACCACAGCCCCATGGTCAGTGAGCACGGCCCTGTGTTCAGACTACTATTATACAAAAATTCCTAAAAATGAAAAACATGTGCGTGCAGTTTTGAAAAGGTTTTGAAAAATAATTTGGCTGTCGATTTTAAGCTTTCTTAAAATACTTGTGTCCCTGGAAACGGCGCCAAAAAATTGGTGTGTGCGAAGGGTAATATGTTTTTATTGATATTTTGAGCCCATTTTACGCATTAGTCAAGTTTTAAATTTATAATATACGATATTATACTAACACTAAACACACACTTGGGCAAGTGCACCCATCGTGAGCGTAGTATAGCGTTGGTAAGATAACGAGGTCGTCCAAGGACACAAGAGCTTTTAATACCGGTTTATCCTCAACGTCTAGTCAATCTAAATTTTTTAGAAAAGTTTTGAAACATGAAAATAAATAAAATAAAAACAGATAGACAAGATAGAATCACTTGGATCCAACTCGTCTTTAAAGTATCCTTTGATGATTTTCGCACTTTCAGACTTTTTTAAGAAATTATCTTAGTTATAGTAGTAGGGCTCTCTTTTGAAGGTGACGTTACCCTCAACCCAGTGGTTTGAGTCAGCAGGGATACAATCCCAAAGGGTCGGAATATTGAAACACAATTAAGTAAGTTATTAATGTAAAAAGTGGTATGTCCCTCTTTTGAAGGTGACGTTACCCTCAGCTAAGTGGTTTGAGTCAGCAAGGATACAATCCCAAGAAGCCGGTTTAAAGTATTAATAGTAGTTTACATATGAGAGGTTCAAGCTATTCGCATCCCCGCCATCCAATACTAGTGGGTATTGAAGGAGGTCCTAGTAAACTTGAACCAGGTCCTTGCAGGATCTATACACTGAACAAAGCAAGAACTTTACCAAACCATTCCCCTAACCCCCGAACAGGTAGTCAACATGCCTCTATATAGACCGTAAAGGCATGAGTGATGCAATCTTTTACTTTATATAGAAAGTAAAGTAACTTTAAGACACCACTGAAAAATGATAAGAAAAATTCACCTTCAACATAAGAAACTAGTTAGTAAAGTCATTAATACAAACCCAAATAAAAAGTGCCGAAAGATTAAAAATCAAAAGTAATACATAAAAGACTTGTCTTCACCAAGTGATGTAAGAGGCTTAACCAAACATGGCCTTTGATTGGCAAGAACCCTTACAATCAATCTTGGATCCCGAGACTACTACACACTCTAAAGATGGATGATGGATGATGGTGGTGGGTGTTGGTGTTGTAGTGGTGGCGGAGTGGTGGCAAAGTGGGAGAGTAGTGGTTTGCCAAGGGATGCCTTTGAAGTGAACCTAGCACCCTATTTATAGCCTACACAGAGCTCTAGCCATGGCCCCGTGTCCAGCGGGCACGCCCCGTGGTCAGCCTTTTATCTTCCTTCATTAATTGAAAGTGTCAGCAGAGGGCCCCACATGACCCCGTGTCTCCTGGGCATGGCCCCGTTGTCAACTCTTATCTGTACTATCAAGATTCTGCGTATCTTTGCGTTGACCACGCCCCGTGCTGAGCTGGGCATGCCCCTGTGTTGGGCGTGGAAGCTTCTACAAGTTTGTCTTTTGTGCAGGCCTCTGACCACACCCCATGACCAACTGGGCACAGCCCCGTGGTCAGGCTTCTGTTGCCTTGTTTTTGCTTTGGGGATGTTACCGAGGGGTCAAGCATGTCATGTTTATTCCTTCTTTTTGTATTTATGTTGGTTTTGGCTGCTTATTTGCTCATTTTATTCTTTTAAGCTCGTTTGGTCCTGTAAATTTAAAAGGAAGAAATAAACATGTTTTTTTCCAACATTAGTACTAAAAATGTTAGTTTTATGCCTCATTTTATGTGATTTATATGTCTCATTTTGCACACATCAGAGATAGAGATGGGGGCTAGGGTTTGCTAAATGATGATGGAGAAGAGGAGTTAGGCATTTATACCTAGGGTTTTGAGTATGCTGTTTTAGGTAGGCTAGGTGCAGAACGCATAAACGAACCCACTTAACATCACATGTCTTGATTATATTTCGTTCATTAAATTATAAAATGACTATATTAAATAACTAGTTATTAATCCGATTAAAACGAATACATGGACTATATATATATATGCTATATATAAAACATAACAATATGTAGGGTCAATACAGTTTCGCTAAAGTTGTTGGTTAAACGACTCGTTGTTGGGATTGAACCCTATCAGAGGAACAGATAATTAAAGCCAAAACTGGATCAAAGCAGTGGATCCAGAATAAGCAGATGTTTACATACAAATCTCTCCCCTTGAAAGTGGTTTCATATCTGCTGACCTCCTATCTGCTGATCTTACTAAGTGCGGACCTGCAACTGCTGCCTTGCATCTACTGCCCAATGTCAAAGACTGATGGAAGACCAAAGCTCTGCTGATTCAATCTACTGCCTTGAGTCTAGTACTGCTGATCCGGACAAGCACTGCTGGGTTCACAGCAGTGGAAGGATGCAGCAGCTGTTTAAGTGTCTTTTATGTAATGAATTGTAATAGCAGTAGTTAGTACATCAGTGTTTGTATAGATCTGAGGTTAGAGTTTGTTAGGAGGTTAGATGTCAATTTCATGGTGATGTCAGCTAAAGATGCTCAGTGGTTTGCTAGTGCCTATAAATAGTTCAGTACTTTGTACTTTTCTATTAGCTCTTGCAATACCGTCTTCTTTGCACGAACAAACGCTGAGCTCTGGCTGAGGGGGAGTTTGTATTCAAGTATTACTTGTAATCGTTGTTGAAAGTTAATTCAATCATTCGGTTTCTTGTTGAAAATGTCTTGATCAAAGCAATACTCTCATTTGATTGTATGCAAAGTTTGTTTTCATATTAATTCCGCTGCACAACTCTTTCATTTCCATCTTAATCTCAAACGAAAATACAATCAGAAACAAAATCAGATCCAACAAATGGTATCAGAGCCTGGACAGTCAAATTTGATTTAACAATCATTTTGACATAAAAAAGTTCGGCTCATAATAGTTGATACTGATCGTTTGTTCGTCCGTTGAAAAACAGAGCAAGGATTAATCACCATTAAAGTTGATTTCTCAGTGTCTGTAAAACAACAAGAATGATGTCACAATCTCAAGATGATAAAAACAACATCGGCTCACTTTTTAAACCACCTATGCTAAAAAGAAATGAGTACAACATCTGGCAGAGGAGGATGGGTCACATCCTTGCTCAACAAAGCACAGGTTGTTGGAGGTCTGTCATTTATGGTCCCCATGTTCCTCCAGTGCCAAGCGCTGAAGATGCTAAAAAGTTCGTTCCAAAACCAGTTGAAAATTATACCGAAACCGACTTTCAAAAGATCGAACTAGATGCTAAAGCGTTTAGCATCATAGCATCAGCGCTGCCCAATGAGATATATGCTGGACTGTTACACTGTAACAGTGCCAAAGAATTATGGGACGCACTTAAGCAACAGTTTGGGGGAACCGAAGAAGTCATAGAAAACAATAGGGAAATCCTGAACCAACAGTATGAAACATTTTGTTACGTTAAAGGTGAATCACTAACGCAACAATTTGAGCGTTTCAGTTGTCTCATCAGTGAACTGAGGCTTGTTAACACCACTTTTACAAACTCAACTCAAAATAGCAGGTTCCTCAGGTCACTGCTAGAAAAATGGGACACCATAGCTTTTGTCACCCGAAACTCACCTGAGTTCAAGGATCTGACCTTAACCCAACTCCACGGTCGACTCCTGACCTACGAAAGGGAGTTGAACCAGAAAAGGAGGTTACAAGAGTCAGGAAAAGTTACTGATGATTACACTTTCGGTAATACTGCTCTTCTGGGTCAAGAAGAATCTGGGAGCAGTGGTAAGGATCAGGGTTATGATCACTTCATTGACATAACTGCTGGTGCAAATTTCAACAACCCTGATCCTCACTCTGCAAGTTATGCATTCGCTGCAAACGAAAACCAGATGTCAGATAATCTAAGCTTTGAACTAAATGATTTACAACATTTCGATCCCACTGACTTAGAGGAAACGGACATCCTGCACCAACTGGCTTTGCTAAGTGTTAGAACTAGCAAATTTTACAAAAGAACAGGGCGAAAATTCCCAGGTTTGCATGGGAATCTAAGGGTTGGGTTGGATAAATCGAAAATCAAGTGCTACAAGTGTAATAGGTTGGGACATTTCGCTAGGGAATGTAGGAGTCAAACTACTGGTCCCATAATTACTCATCCTAGCTCAAATCCTAGACCTCAAAACCAAAGCACTGTGCACTATGCCCAGTATGCTCCAGCAGCTCAAGTGAACACTGCTCACTATGATGCTGCCCCTGTGCCAGTACATTATGTCCAAACTACTGTTCCACAGATCCAATATGTTCAAACCCCTGTTCCCCAGGCACAAGTGCAACCTGCACCTCAAACCACTGCTCCAGCAGCAGTACAACCAGATCAACAAAGTTTTTTCAGTCAAGGGTTTGTTGACTGGAGCAGTATGCCTGAAGATCTTAGTGATGAAAATTTTGCACTCTATGCTTCTAATGATTCTTCTTATAATGAATTTTGTTTGATGGCATTAGAGTCAATACAGGAGGGGGTTGAAACTGAGGAGGAACAACTGAGCTTTGAAACAGTGGATGAGGTGACTGAAGCAGTGGTTACTGCTGTGGCTGGAGAACTACTGTTGGGAGAAAGTTCAGGTACCCTGATTGAACCAATGACAGATCCATGGTCCGAAGAGGACAAAGAAGAAGAGAAGGAAGAAAAGGCTGGTGAAAAGAAGGTGAAAGCTGATGGTGATGAAGATCATCAATGTGATTGTGCAATGATGGCAGCTGCCAAGGTATCTCCTCAAGTTCTTGAAAAACTGTGTTATGACAATTGCATAATTGCTTTTGCTAACATCAAAGAGGTGAATGAAAACCTTCGGGATAAAATCTTGACTGATGAGGTTAAATTTGAAAAGTCTCTAATAGAACTTAAAAACAAATTGACTGAAAAGGAAAAAGAGATCAGTTGTCTGAAAGAAAAGCAAAGCATAACCAAAACCCAACTTCAAACTATGGTAGAAAAATACCAAGTTTGCAAAAAGGAGTTGGAATCCACCCAGATTACTTGTGAAAGATGGATGGAATCCTGTAGAGGATATGAGGTGATGCTTGCTAAACAGATTGAAAGTAATGTGAAATTTGGGGTTGGGTATAGAAAATATGATGATGAATGCATTACTTGTGAAAAATCTGTTCAAAACACTGTTAAAAACACTGATGTAACCACTGAGTTCATTCCCACAAACAAGAATGGCCAAGAAGTGAAAATCACTGACAAACTTGGTAACAAAATCACACTTGGCAGAACAAGGAGTTCCTCTACTTTTGAAGAACTTGAAAAATATCAGTTTAAACCCACTTGGTCTGACGAGTGTGATATTCTTGAAAATTTCAAGCCAATGGACTTTACATCAACTGATGGTGTTAAAGCTCCAAAAGCTAAAGTCATACCTCTCAAGGACATCCCAGCAGTGGTTAAAACCTCTGCTGCAAAGGAGTCTGAAAAGAGAAAGAAGAAAGAAAAAATTGATAACTTGTTTTGTGAATTCTGTGAGAAAAGGAATCATCTAACAAAAGATTGTTTCCACTTGAAAGCTTATGATTTAAACAGAACAAGTGTCATTGTTCCAGCAGACAGTTGCATTGTTTGTGGTAAAACAAACCACAAAACTCAAGCATGTGTGTATCTCAAAAACTTTGATGTGAAAAAGAATGAGTACCTGGCTAAAACATCCTTGAGTCCATCATTTTCATCATCATCTGTCAAGTTCACCAAGAAACAACCATTGTTTGTGCCAGTTCAAACAGCTGTCACAAAATAGCTGAACCAAACATCTGTCAAAAGAGATGTTCAGGCTACTGATGCACCCCCTGCTAATCAATTCAGAAAAGGCAAGAAAAAACAGTCTTACCAAAGGATTCCACACGTTTATGAGGCCTACAAAAGGCCCTCTAAACCCAGAGTGAACAGTCATCCTTTTGGTTACCAGCAGGTGATTGGTCAGGACCCACAACAGTGGTTAGAGAAACACTGTCCTAAAACAGTCCAAACCCCTGACCTAACCACTGTCCATCACTCTGCATCCATCCCAGACACTGTTGAGACCCCATCCAAAGCCTTGTTGGCTTTGGAGACCTTAATGAACTAATCATTTTACTTCATGTGCAGGGAGTTTCTGCATGCTTTGATAGTCTTTGGTATGTAGATAGTGGAGGCTCCAGGCACATGACAGGATGTAAAGCCCTCCTCAAAGACTTTAAAATCCATGGAGGGGGTGATATATCCTTTGGGAATAATAGTAAAGGAAAGGTTCTGGGGTCTGGTACAGTGCAATCTGGAAATGTAAAATTTGAAAATGTCAATCTAATAGACAATCTAAAATTTAACCTTCTGAGTGTATCACAAATGAGTGACAAAGGGTTTGGGTCATTCTTCACAAAAGATTGTTGTAGGATTGTTGGACTAGAAATGGTCAAAAAGATTAAGCAATAATCAAAACTGGTCAAACTAAACTTGTTGCTCAAAGAAGTGGCAATGTTTATGTTGTTGACATGTCAAAAGAGTGTCCCAGAGCTGATGCCTGTCTGTTCTCATTTGCCTCTAACAAAGAGACAGAACTTTGGCACAGAAGGCTGGGGCACACAAATCTTAAAACAATCACAGAAATTTCAAAAAATGGTTTGGTGAGAGGCCTACCACAAAAATTGTTTTCATGTCCTGAACATTGCATTTCCTGTTTAAAAGGAAAACAACATAAAAGTTCTTACAAGTCCATTGAAGAGTCCAAAACAACCCAGTGTTTGCAAATGCTACACATGGATTTGTTTGGCCCAGTTCAAGTCATGAGCCTTAAAAAGAAAAGATATTGTTTGGTTATTGTTGATGACTTTTCTAGGTTTACATGGACTTTCTTTTTACACTCAAAAGATGAGACTGCAGGCATTTTACAAGACTTTGTGACACAGGTTGAAAAGCAATTTGACCTTCCAGTGAAAAGCTTCAGGAGTGACAATGGCACAGAATTTAAAAATAAGGAGTTGGATGCCTTCTGTGTGAAGAAAGGGATTGTAAGGCAGTACAGCATCCCTAGAACACCAGAGCAGAATGGGGTAGTGGAAAGGAAGAATAGAACTTTGATTGAGCCTGCCAGAACTATGCTTGCAGATTCATGTTTGCCATTAACTTTCTAGGCAGAGGCAGTAAACACTGCTTGCTATGTTCAGAACAGAGTTTTAATAAACCCCAGGCATAAAAAGAATGCTTATGAAATTCTGTATAAAATCAAACCACTGATCTCATATTTCAAGGTGTTTGGCTGCCCATGCTTTATTTTGAACTTAAAAGATTCCATTTCAAAATTTGCAGCCAAAATTGATTGTGGTTATCATCTGGGATACTCAACCACTGCCAAGGCCTACAAAGTGTTCAATACACGGACCAAGGCAGTGGAGGAGACTTTGAATGTTAAGTTCAATGAACTTTCATCAATGAAAATCCCAGCAAAGCCTGCAGATCTGTTTGATCTTGAAAAATTCACTTTTGAAAATACTGCTGTCAAGACTAACAGTGCAGGTCCATCAGAGGATACAACACCAGACTATGGGTATGAAATCATCATCCCTCAAAGGTCTGCCACAAAGGGAAAAGCACCAGCTGTTCAAAACAGTTGTCAAAGCTCAACCACTGCTACCTCAACAGTTGTTAACCAAAGTAGCACATCAACCACTGCTTCCACATCCTCAAACACTGCTGACAAAAGTCCTCAAACAGTGGATAAAAGTCAGCAGGTGTCCACTTCATTACCTCCTATTCCACCACCTTTTGAAGCCACTGCTGGATCATCAAAGTCCCCAGCAGTGGTTAGCTCAGATGATACACATTTGCAGCATTCACCAACAAATGCCATCATACCATACCAAGGAAATTTAATCTTCTTGAGATCTCATCCACCTGATCAAATCATTGGCAACATAAATGAAGGGGTGCTCACAAGAAGCCAAACCCAAAACATTTGTCTTTTTGCTGGTTTTCTATCACTCCATCAGCCAGTCAAGTACCAAGAGGCAATGAAAGACAACAGCTGGGTAGAAGTCATGCAAAAGGAGCTCCAACAGTTTAAAAGACAACAAGTATGGGAGCTTGTACCACTGCCAGAAGAGGTTAGTCCCATTGGCACAAAGTGAATCTTCAAGAACAAAACTGATGAAAGGGGTATTGTTGTCAAGAATAAAGCCAGGCTTGTGGTTCAAGGTTACAGACAGGAAGAGGGGATTGATTATGATGAAACATTTGCCCCTGTTGTACGATTGGAAGCCATTAGACTGTTCCTGGCCTTTGCTGTCAACCACAATATGAAGGTGTTTCAAATGGATATCAAAAGTGCTTTCCTCTATGGTACAATTCAAGAAGAGGTGTATGTTTGTCAACCTCCAGGTTTTCAGGATCCATTTTATCCAGATCATGTCTACAGGCTAAACAAAGCCTTGTATTGCCTGAAACAAGCACCAAGGGCCTGGTATGAAACTCTTTCCAACTTCCTACTCTCAAATGGTTTCAAAAGAGGTACCATTGATAAAACACTGTTTTTAAAATGGAGAGGGAAGGATTTAATGATTGACAGCTGAGTTTGAAATGAGTGCAATGGGTGAGCTGCAATGCTTTCTTGGTCTCCAAGTACAGCAAATGCAAAATGGCACTTTCATTCATCAAAGCAAATATGCTAAAGAACTTTTAACCAAATTTGATATGAATGATTGTAAACCATGCAGCACACCCATGGCAATAAATAAGCTGGTCATGACTGATGAAAAGGATGAGCTGATTGACCAAACACTTTATAGAAGCATGATTGGATCTTTATTGTACCTAACTGCATCTAGACCAGACATCATGTTTGCAACATGTGTCTATGCAAGAAGTCAATCAGCTCCCAGAAAATCAAATCTCATTGCTGTAAAAAGGATCTTCAGATACATAAAAGGTGCTCCCACACTTGGTATCTGGTATCCAGCTAATGGGAACATCAAGCTTTCAGGTTTTTCAGACAGTGACTTTGCTGGATGTCACACCACAAGGAAGTCCACATCAGGACGGTGCCAGTTTCTAGGTGATTGCTTAGTTTCTTGGCAAAGCAAAAAGCAAGCAGCTGTTTCAACATCCACTGCTGAAGCTGAATACATTGCTGCTGCAAGCTGTACAGCCCAACTCCTGTGGCTTCAAAATCAGTTGCTGGATTTTGGTATCACTGCCTTAAAGACACCACTCATGTTGGACAGCCAGGCAGCAGAAAATATCATCAAAAATCCAGTTTCCCATTCAACCACCAAACACATCGACATCAGACATCACTTTGTGAGGGATTGCTATGAAAAATGTTTGATTTCTCTACATCATGTCCCAACTAAAGACCAGCTGGCTGATGTGCTCATAAAAGCACTTGATACAGCCACTTTTGAAAGCTTGGTCTCTAGAATTGGTATGCTAAACATGGAATAACAAGCAAAATCTTGTTTTTCTATGAATAAAAGCATCAAAATGTTTTCAGAAAATCAAAACTCCATCCTTAAAAATAGCTAAAAATGAAATTTTCATTAAAATCCTTAAAAGTAAGCCATTAACCACTGATTGTTCAAAAGTCTGCTCTACTTCAAAAGTCTGTCCACTGCTGAAAGTCAACCCCTGTTCTCTCATTCCATTTGATAAACTCTGTTGTTCAAAAGCAGTGTCTAATCCACTGATATGCTATCCTCTGATAGTGAAAATCATCCACTGCTTTCATACCACTGCCTTCATCAGTCACTTTCACAAAAGTATTGTCCTTCACTTTCACCAGGGGTTGTCACGTGGGCAGTACATATTGGTCAGACCTTTTGTAACGGCTGCCACCTCAGCATTCACTTTCTTCCCTATAAAATCCCCCATTCACCACCAAAACAGGGTTTTACTGTCGAATTGAATTCTTAAAAATTCTCTTCTCAAAGCAGTTTTTCATCTCATTTCTTCACAAATTTCTTCGATCATCATCTTCAAAATGACAAAATAGAAGTCATCTTCAAAACCCTCATCCAAATCTTCATCGAAAACAGCCTCTCAAAAGGCAATTTCCACAGAAATCCCACATAAACCATCTCACAATCTCCTGGGTCTTCTTACAAAACCAGGAACCACCAATGTTTTCGATTCCATCATTGACACCATGGCAAAATCAAAGTACAAAACTTTGTTCACCGTCGATGCACCAATCTATTTGGCAACCCAAAGGGAGTTTTGGAAGAATGCAACCCTTGGAAAACAAGGAGACATTGCAACCATCATACACTCTTCTATAAAGGGTAAAGCTGTCCAAATCACGCCACAATCCATTTCAGAGGTCTTTCAACTCGATGATCAAGAAGGTAAAATTTCTTTCACTAAAAACGAGTTGCAAACTGACTTCATTGAAAGAGGGTATGAAGCCACAGTGATGAAGAAACTTACGTTAGAAAAAGGTTATTTTCCTTCTGCAACCAGGTTTTTATTTCATACCCTCCTACTATGCGTATCAAACAAAACCACTTCTTTCAATGAAATCCCTTTAAAGATTCAAAATCTGGGATATGCAATTCTCCAAGGAGAAAATTTTAACTATTCTCGGGAAATTTTTAAAGATTTGGTTAATAATGTTGAAACAAAATCATTCTTACTGTTTCCAAGGTTTTTAAGTTACTATTTTGCAAAGAAATTCAGTAAGGATGATTTAGCTGTAATAAACCAAGGTGATTCTACTCAAATAAACAGTTTAGCAACTGAAACTTTTTCAAGAATGTTAGCACCTTGCAAAACACAAGCAGAGGTGCCTGAGCAGATTTTAGCAGTTACAACTGCTCCTCAGGTATCTGCTGCTGAGCCCACTACTCAAGGTGATCAAAGCAGCAGCACAACTGCTTTGAAACCCACACCTAAAATCACCAAAAAGCCTACAAAAAGAAAAACTCAAAAACCCCCCAAACCAATCAAAAAGGCAACTCTGGAGGATGAGATACCAGAGCGAATGCCTGTGACAACACAAAAGTCACAAGAAACCACTGCTGCTTCTTCCTCACAGCAGTTGGTACAAATATCTCAACCCATAACCAAAACTCCTCCTGCTTCTTCACAAAAAGAACAGGTTGTACAAATAGGGTCTCCACATCATGATGCTCTGGAAACACTTGTTTCTATCATCCACAGCTCAATACCCGGGGCAAATCCATTTTCTACACCACCCTTCACATCCACAATTCCCACACCAACTAAACTGTTGTTGGATGCAATTGATTTGAACCAGGCATTAACCAGTCCTTCTCAATCACCTATCAATGAGAATATACCTCAACAACTGACTGGGTCTGATGTATCAATCTTTGCTAACCCACCAACACAACCTGAGGAGGTTAGACCCCTTGAGTTACAAGTCACTCTTGGTGGTAGTCCAAGTGAAGCAGCCACTACAACTGTTGAACCCACTGGTTTACAGTTGGACAGTGGTTACATCAATAAGACTTCCTTGGAGGCAATTCCTTTTATAGCACCTCTGCCAACCACCAGTGGATTTATTTATCCTACTGGCAACATCAAAAGGTTGTCAAGTGTTGAAGGAAGAAGACCCCAGTACCAAGAAAAAGGGGCATCAGTGGTTAATGCTTGGAGTATACTCCCTACATCTACCACTGATAAAACCACTGCTAGTGGGAAATCAGATGATCCAACTAACTTGGGTGATGGTTTAAAGTACCAGAAATTGACGGATCGTATTGCAAAGCTTGATAACTCTGTTGCAGAACTCAAAGATATGCTACAACAGGTGTTACAAGTTCAAAAGGTACAATCAACTGCTGTTCCATCTCAAGCACCTGCTCCACAAATGGCACCTGCTACAAATGAGCTCTGGAATTTGTTTCAACCTTTTCTCCATCAACAAGCACAATTAGCAAATCAGCAACATGAAAAACATGTCCAACAGCTGAGAAATGCAATGGAGTCAAGGTTCAAGAACACTCAGGCTGATCTCAAGGTTCTCAAAACTCAGATCCTGCACACCACTGGCACTGCTCCTCCAACAGTACTTTTCATTGATCAACTCCCAGACGATAATGCCAAAAAGGGGGAGAAAATTCAGGAATGGAAGAAGAAAGGAATAGATGATGGTCTCTACATTGAACCTGAAAAGGATGCTATGACCAGAAAAATTCCTGTGCCAGATGGGAGTAAAAAGGTTGATGCTACTCAAGAAGCACTTGATGAAGGAGTAGCAAGTGTAAAAAGAGATAGAATGGCGAAGGATGTTTCAAGGTGGAATGAGGAGAAAAGAGCTTTCATGGAGCTGTATGAGCAGGGTTGTTCTGGTTCAAAGGATACTAAAAATCCTAAGACAAAAAGGAAGCCTAAGTCCACCTCATCCAGATTTCCAAAGCCTCCAAAACCACCATCCAAAAGCCATCAGCATCAAACCTCCATCCAAACAGCTGTTGTAACTCCTGCTGTATCAACTACTGCTGGTACCTCAGTGATTTCAACATATGTTCTTTCTTCAACACACACCACTTCAACACACACCACAACCACTATTTTACCACCACTGTCACCATCAAAACCAATTTCACCACCACTTTCACCTGCTGACAAAAAGCAGAAGACAACAGATGTTATAACATCTGTTGTAATGACAACAGTTGTTGAAACACCAGTTGTTTCAACAACTGTTAGTCAATCACAAACCACTGCCATACAATCTACCACCACTGATCCACCCAAAACATCATCTACTTCTTCTAAAACAAAAAGGAGAAGGATTTATATATCAGATGATGATTCACCTTCACCACCACCAACATCTTCAAATTCCCTATCACTTGTCACTATTCCAAAACCCATACCTCTCTCTTCAGCTCAAATTTTAAAACCACTACCTCCTGCTGGTGTCTCATTTCCTCTAGAACTCATTGCAGTTAGGGAAGAAATAAAATCCTTTTATTATGAGGATGACCCAGCCAAAAGGAGTTTGCCATCAATTGCAGGATATCCCAGGCCTAACAACATTGAAGAATACTTGAAACTCAAGGCCAAACAAGCAGAGGATATTGCAATCAAAAACAGAAAAGGGAAATCTGATAGAGAATTTCAACAAAACTATCAGTTTTTACTCTCACAGGTCAATGTTATGGAACGTTTTGCTAAAAATGTATGTCAACAAATTTCAGAAAGGGCAAATGAGTCCTTGAGGAAAGACTACATTGAGAACATCATGACCTACAAGAAATACAAGGGGGAGAAACACATGTACAAGAACTGGACCATTCCTGAGCTTGAAAAAGAAGCAGCCAGGATTCAAGACATGATCAAAAATAAGGTCAAGCAGACTCCTCCTGAAAAATTCAAACAATTTGAAGCTGAGAAGATGTTAGAGTTGAGGAGAATGAAAGAGGAGCTGATTGCAGCTGATTATGGGTCAAAGAACTCTGTGACAAAGTGGGGAGAAGATAGAGTCAGGGCAACCTATAAAAGCTTAGAGGAACTTAGGAAGAAAGATCCAAGAGTTCCACAAAAGCCTGACTATTCCAAAGCAGAGGTCACAAAAAGACCACCAAAGCTGCATGCTAAAAGAACCACTGCTCCAGCTGGTGCTGCCATCTACAAAAGAAGGAGCAAAAACCAGTTGAGTATTGAAACAATTCAAGATCTATTAGCTGGAGATGCTATTGTAAAAGCAGGCACGAAAGTAATGATAAAAGAAGATCTTGAATTGGAACAATCTGCAAGTGCTGCTCAGCCAGTTATGAATAGGCCAGCCTCACCAAATACTTCTGCAAATAAACATCTCCCAAGAAACCCACCAGGCTCAAAAATACAAAAGTGGGAAACTGATAAACAGACCTGCGTATTGACTTTGCTCAGGTCTGGTGGAGAAGTGGAGAAAATATCAAGGGAACAAGCTCTTGGCCTGAGTCTTGAAGATTTGCAGGATCTCCTTGATCTTCCACTTAGCAGGGATGATGAAGATACAGATGCCCTAGACTTTGAATTACAATTTAAAGGCCAGATAAGGGAACTGTTGATGAGGCAATAAAGATTTCTACAATAATGAAGAGTTTTGGCATTATCTGTTCCAGGGGGAGATTGTTGGGATTGAACCCTATCAGAGGAACAGATAATTAAAGCCAAAACTGGATCAAAGCAGTGGATCCAGAATAAGCAGATGTTTACATACAAATCTCTCCCCTTGAAAGTGGTTTCATATCTGCTGACCTCCTATCTGCTGATCTTACTAAGTGCTGACCTGCAACTGCTGCCTTGCATCTACTGCCCAATGTCAAAGACTGATGGAAGACCAAAGCTCTGCTGATTCAATCTACTGCCTTGAGTCTAGTACTGCTGATCCGGACAAGCACTGCTGGGTTCACAGCAGTGGAAGGATGCAGCAGCTGTTTAAGTGTCTTTTATGTAATGAATTGTAATAGCAGTAGTTAGTACATCAGTGTTTGTATAGATCAGAGGTTAGAGTTTGTTAGGAGGTTAGATGTCACTTTCATGGTGATGTCAGCTAAAGATGCTCAGTGGTTTGCTAGTGCCTATAAATAGTTCAGTACTTTGTACTGTTCTATTAGCTCTTGCAATACCGTCTTCTTTGCACGAACAAACGCTGAGCTCTGGCTGAGGGGGAGTTTGTATTCAAGTATTACTTGTAATCGTTGTTGAAAGTTAATTCAATCATTCGGTTTCTTGTTGAAAATGTCTTGATCAAAGCAATACTCTCATTTGATTGTATGCAAAGTTTGTTTTCATATTAATTTCGCTGCACAACTCTTTAATTTCCATCTTAATCTCAAACGAAAATACAATCAGAAACAAACTCAGATCCAACACTCGTTGTACACATCGTAGTTTGGTATTACACGTTGTTGTTATATATTAAATAATAATCCATAATATTTCCACAGTTAACTTTCTATAGTAAACCGGTGTCGAAAATACGGGTTATCACATCCTCCCCATGTTACAGGAATTTCGTCCTCAAAATTTAGGTAGGATATACCATACGCTCAAGGTATGAGTTCGTCGATATCACGTTGTTACGCTTAAATATACGTGGTTTCACGAAGATTCACTAGATCACATATAAGTCACATAGCATATAGAGTCACATAACATATTAATTCACCCAATATATATTTATTTAATTGTTCAGGAATATGTTCAGATTGTTTAGTGACGTTCGTATATAAACCTGTCACACCCCGATATTTCCACGTATTACAGGTGGGCCCGGTGGGGAGTATCATGACGTAGTTGATATCATCATAGTCAAATTATCACAGTTTAATACACAACGGAAGCAAAAGATAATAACATTACAAACCGAATGAAAGTAATATCAATTATTACAAAAAAAAAAACAATTGTAAGGGATCCACATGCGGATCAAAAGTTAAAAGGAACATTGTTCGACAGATTTATAAACATCTAAGCTTGCAATACTCTTTATTGATGCTAGGAGTAGCCAACCTATTCCGTCTAGTACCTGCATTTAGCCTTTTGGGAAATATACGTCAGTTTACACTTGTAAATACAATTAACAGGCTCATTTTGAAAATGTTTAAGAAAATTGATTTAGATGCACAAGGCACGAATATCTTTTACAACTTGGGACGATTATTTAAAAATAATCTTGTATACAGATTTATATGTTTGTCGTTCGTCAGGGCCGGTTAGAAGAGCCGGACAAGATTAACTGACACGCCATAGGTATAATGCCCACAAGGGGAACTCCTTATTATGGATTACCATTTATACATACGCAACTGTCAGGTGTATGCCTACACCCCGTGCTTAAGTCGTGGCCATTTCAATGAATGAGCCGAGGATATCTAGGACATGGTCATTAACCCCCCCAAAGGCCATATACCAAATAAAACAGATTAAAACGAGTTATGTAATATATCAATCAGAATCCAATTTAAATAACTACACACCCGACCAAGCGGTATTATTATAATACCGTATCCCACGTATAACGGAAAATAAGTTAAAAGTATTTACCTGAGCAAATTGTACAAATTTATCCCAGACGTACAAATCAGCAAATGCAGTTATCTTTTACTGGGCTCCTAAATCTGGAACGAAGGTTTTAATAACCTATTAGATTCCTAACGGGTCTTAAGTTTAAACTTAGACCGGTTAGTTTTAAAGAAAGGTATACGGTTCAAAACGCATGATTAAGTGAAGACCGGATTAGAATGTGGTTTAGACCCGACAAGTATGAAGACTTGTATAATATGGGTAAACTGAACACATTCTGGATTTTGAAGTGAAAATGATGAGGTTTGACCCGTTTCGGTTACTTTATGCAAACTAGTTACATAAACCGAACGCGATAAATGCATAACGGGTAACCAAATGAGTCATGAGCAGGTTTCCTAAGTTAATATGCCTTAAATATGTTGTGATATCAGTAGGATACCTTCCATTATGCCCAAAATGATTTTAAACTCAAACTAAGCCCCGTAGGGGTATTTTGGTCATTTTAAAGGTTATAAAAGAGATTAAATATTAATCTGAGGTTCAGGTCTGAAATGATCAGTAAAAATATTTAATTTAATAAGTTATATCAGTAGGGTATTGCATATATGTGAAATTTATCATTTATAACCAAACTATGCACCATAGGGGCATTTTGGTAATTTCACATAAGCTTTAAAGGTCAAATTTGGAAATCTGAGTTCAAAACTTTTGCTTACTGTTAAAGTATAAAAATTTACTTAAAACATCAATAGGTATTAAGTCTTATATGTTAAAAATAGTTTTAATCCATACTATGCGTTTAAAACGCGTAAAAATCGGTTTTAAGCGATTTTCGGGTTATAATAGGAAATCTGAGTTTTTGATCAGTTTATAAAGTTCAAAATATTTATTTATCATATAAAATCAGTAGCAAAAAGTTTGGTATCAAAATGTTATATAAAACTCATATTCTTAGCAAAAAGGGTAATACCGACAATTACCGAATTATAGCAAGAACCCTATGCCATGATCAGTTTAAAAATAAATAAAAATTTTCAAAAATCCCAAAATATTATATTACATCAGTGGGTAAAAGTTTTGGTGTAGAAATTTGGGTTAGATAGGCTTTATGCTAATTATGTCATTAAATTAATAAAAAGCTTTCAAATTACGATATTGAGCATAACTCCTTATTTAGACCTCAAACTGATGTCAAATTTTTAGGACATATTTATAAATCAGTAATAAAGGTTTTTGACCTCTCACATTTTTAATAATCTCGTTTTAAGGTCAAAAGGGCATAATGGTCAACATTTAAGCAATTAACGGAAACATGCAAATGAATCGGATTAATTAGGAACCAAGTTGTATAATCTTAAAGGGTTATACTAACCTATAACCTGGTCCTAATGTAACTCTAAGGCATATCTAAACCAAGCTAAATCCGGTCAGAACTGAAAGTCAAAACAAAAGTATACTTTTGCGACTTTCGGTTCCGAACCGAGCCTAAACTCAAAATTGTCGGGTTGAACATGCTTAGACATGTTCTTACATTAATTACCAAGTTATATAAGTGTTAAAAAAGGTTTCATAGCTTCTACATTGCTAATTATGAATTTATTTGCAAAATAGCTTTCTGTTGACTTTTTATAATTAAGTTTGACCTGACAATTGACCTAGTTAGAGTGGAAAACAGAGGGTGCCCTTTTAAGGGTCTATTACCCACATAATTACCAACTCAGAGCCACTTTCAATTTGATAAATGACTGGACCATTAGTGATTAATCACTAAGTCAAAGCTTAATTACGATGAGTTTGACTTTTGGTCATTAGACTAATAAAACATGAACTAGAGAGGCTAAGAACACTCACAATGGTCCATAGCACGAATTAAGAGCTGGTGGAAGCTTGCTTGAAGTCCAGAGAGCTCTAGAGAGGTTTTTGAAATGATTTTGAATGAGCAAGTTTAATGTTGCAACTGAAGTTCTATATATAGTGATTTCAATTGCACAAGATCATTCCAACAAGGTCTACACATGTTTCCTGATACAGGTTTTACGGACCGTAAGCCTTAGGCTTTGCGGACCAAGTTTCTATAGCTGTCCAAGTTTCTGCCCAGTTACAGGTTTTACGGACCGTAAGCCTTAGGCTTTGCGGACCGTATCCGTAATTTAAATTTTTATCACCCAGATATGCTGCCTTACGGTCCGTAAGGCATACCCTTTGCGGTCCGTAAGCCTTGTCAGAAGACAAAAATCTTGTGAACTTCTAACATTTGACCATGCAACCTTTTATAACTCGAATCATTAGTCCTTATCAACACAGTGGGTCCACTTGATCAGGTCTGGTCAATCTTGAAAGTGTTGCCATGCAATGGAGGTCATGGAATCTTTGAAGAAGGCTTTTAAATGAAATTTGTCCTAAATGCACATAGGATTCCACTCTTTGAAAATTTGAATTATTTATCACATTAGTTAACCGGATTTGAATCTATATCAGATGTTTATAAAACATATTAAGGTTTGGAATTAATAAAAAAGGTCACTCAGAGGTAATGATTTTAACATGTTGACACCTTTAATTCCTTCGGATATTTTTCAACTTGATCCGGGTTTATAACACGTTTACCTTCCATGACACGTGTCTTTATAATATTGGTCGTGATTTTACGAGGTGTTATAAAACCCATGTGTGATTTCATAATTTCTGAATTACCGTTATGCGAATGTTTGTGTAATAATCGACACACTTAATTAACCTTGATAAAGTGAAATACATAAATGAATGTTTGAGATAACAGAGTTTGTGTTAACGGTGTTAACTTGAAAATGTTGGGTGTCATATCATCCCCTTGTTGAAAGAATTTTCGTCCTGAAAATTTGGATTATGATATTTTAAAATGCTAGTTGCAAGTTCATTGCTAGAGAGAGCGTGAAGGCATGTGACGGTACAACGAGACAAGATAAAATCTGACTACATTATTGAAATGACCATTGATGACAAATGGGATTCAATTGTTCACCTGAACAAGTTACCAGGGACTATACCTAGGTATAGAATAGTCAATTGTTGAAGCAACAAATCAATTTCAGTAAGAGTAGGAGCACAAAAGTGTGACTATCAAGAACTATAGGAAGTCGCTTACAATGTAGGTATACACGAGAGTAAAGAGATGACGCAAATTCAAGATGGTATCATGGTATTGAAGTTTGGTGGTCCAATTTCCTTTTCACGAATAAGATGGAATAACACACCGCTTAGTAACCAAGTATAGCTATTGTCATGGAGGTGAAACCACTGATAAGAATTTTAGTAGGTGAAGCCACTATGGCTTGAAGAGGTCGTGATGTATCGAAATGAATCCTTTCATAGGGATTTCGAATGGAGATTAAGTTAGGCTAACAAAGGAAAAAAATACGGATGCATGTGAATTCGTACTTGGTCTTAGGTAGAAATGTAAGTTGAGTAAATGGTCGCTCAATAATAAAGAATGTTGTAACAAGTTGTGTTAAGCACGGAAGATGCTCACAAGAGTTAGAACACTGGTGTGTCATACATCGAATATGACACTGACTGATTTATTAGCATGTATGGCGTGGGGGGGGGGGGGTTGTTGCACAAAATATAGTTTAGGTGAGCTTTACATGTTTGGATTTGAGTGACTTGAAAAAGGCAGTAATTAGTTATCATGGAGTGATCTGAATAATAAGTAGTCAACACTTCATGAAGCAAGTGTATCTAATGTATATTTTGGGGTTGCCCGAATGGACATGAATGTCACACGTCATAAAAGAAGGGTTGACGAAATAAACCGAACTAGAATTGTGTTAAGGTAGTTTGTTAAAGGCCAAAATTTCTCAAATTCTAGGATCACGTTTGCTGGGAACACTACCGAGAACATACTCAACGTAACCGTGGTGAAAGTAATCCAAATAGAGGGTTAGGGAGATTCGTGATAGAGGGTTAGGGAGATTCGTGGTTATGTGGTATCGCTACCGGAGATCAGAAATGGTGCAGTCACCGCTACCAAATAACAGTGGTAATGCTATCATACGTAAAGATTCGAGAAAGAAATATAAATTGCTTAAAGCATGTGTTTCAGATAAATTTATCAACAGACCAGATGAAACCTCAAGCAGGCATTATGCCCCTTTATCTCGAAATGTTAGCATCTTAACGCGTTCATACAGAAGGAAGGGAGGCTTCCGGGTGACACTGATCATGATATTTTGGCTGTAGTTGGTTGTAATAGATGACCAGCTTTCGGTTAACGAGGAACAGGTAATAAACAAAGAGGTCGATGAAGCTATACATAAGCATGGTGCTTTCACACGGGAAAGAGTGTTGACCTCGGCATACCTCACGGAAGTAGAAATTTTATTTAATGCTCCTGCACTTGATGAACTTAAGTATGGCCCGTTGCTCCTCAATTAATGTTCGTAGAGAGTGATTTAGACAAGTGAGAATTAGCGTACATCAGGGTTAGACAAGAACTATGATATCCATTTTGTCACAACAAGATAAGTCGCGAAGAACATACCAAGACGTGACTATCATCAATCTGTTCCACATAATTGTTTTAGAATCACTAGTAAAATAATAAATCCGATGATGAGGGTGTAGTTGGTTTCACACAAGCGGTATAAGTAGAAATAGAGTGACACTACCGGTCGTTGGAAGCTTCACATTGAAGGTGTTAATGCAATAAGAATTTTGAAGAAAAGCAATGATTCATCGAATTCGTAGTGCTCCGGTCCAATCGAAGCTTACTCCACAGTCATTGAGCTTGCCCGTATGTGAATAAGAATAGATTTACTAACTTCCATGCATGAAATTGGATGTGTAATTAGTCGAACATGTATGCAAACAAGTTTGAAAGATTGAACTAAAACGTGTGCATGAATAAGGATCCTATGCATGAATTAGGAGCATCATATACGTCGCCAATAGGTTTCATTTCAAGGATGGGAAAATATGTTTCAAAATGGTATGATCATAATAAGGATCAAAAGGTGAGTTTTTCGGGTTCTTTTAAATTAGAGCACAATTTCCTGAGAGTTTATTGGTAGAGAATCAAAGATGTAGTGTGGCAATGTCAATGGAATGAGAGATTTATCTACGTCGACAACTAAAATCAGTTATCACATTAAACAGTAAGCATTGACCAATACAAAAGCTAGGGGATAGATTCACTTATAAAATAACGACTCTAGCAGTATAAGGGGTAAGATTATTGTGTAGGCCGTCGCGTTCACCTGGGTGTTGATTAGCTTTTATCTCCGTCTTCCAATGTTCCTGAGATGATGGAAGCGTTTTGGGGAAATCCACTTGTGAAGTTAAATATGTTGGGATGTAGCTCCAGTTAGAATGAGAATTACCCGCATTACAGAGTAATGCGGTCAAAGGAAAAGAAAATTACAGGTGTACAAGGGATTCTTCGTGTTTCGTTTATATGCTGATGTTGAAAGGCTTACCTTTCGATTCTGGTAGAGTTTCGATCAAAGTGACAGGTTCTGGTGAGAATCTTAGTTTCATTAAGACGCTTACATCGATTAAAACAGATAATGAGGGATTCCATTGATGAAAGCTCAATGTGTTCGAGGATATCTTCAGTCTAATAGTTGCGTGCGTCAACTACTGAATAGGTTTTAACGGTACTAGTTAGTCGCTGAGTGGTTTACGATAATATCTATAGATATTGGAAATTTTAAACATGAGATTCACATGTCAGGACAATTTTATTCACACACAAGGTTTCACAAGGATTCACATGCATCGCAAATTACTATTACGTATGCACCCGTAATGGTAAGTTGATTTGCATGCTCACCCGAGCTCCACGTATATTGTGTCAAAATGTCCATCAGATTGAATTATCAAGTACGGAGTGTTGTTAAAATGATAGGGGTCATCAAATGGCTAGTCATCAACCGAACGTTGAACAACTAGGATTTACATTAGAAAGAACAGTCGGGAAACATTCGATCCGTGTATTCTCTCGATTTGAAACACGTGAGAGTCCAATCCCACATGTTGTAGATGGGGACATGTACATGAATATGACTCCAATAGATGAAATTGGTTCATTGACATATGTTATTGGAAGAAGCAAAGTAGTCATTATGCCATCTAAGTCAAAAGACGGTTCTAGTATGCAATGAAGAAAGCTTTCCCAACTTCATGGTTAAACCATTTTTCAATGAATATCAACCAAAGATGTGAACTCATGGCTCGGGAAAATGATGACATCTCAGTGTCAATGTGTTTCTGCAATAATGCGTATAATGATCTGCCCTAACACAGGGTGAATCGCGTGTGGCCCACGTGCTCAGGTTGAAGGAAAGTAAAACTAGTGACGCTGGGGTATTGTCGTTGGTAGGTAGAGAAAGGACTCGTTTCAATGAACGAACTCCAAAAAGATATGTGTCAAGGTTGAGTGTCGTCTTAACACGGACCTGAGAAGGGCTCATAATACACGATAGTACCATCGGTAGGCTCAAGCTAGTGTCTTCTACGACTCCGTAGTGTAGGAAGATATGCAGATGGTTGTGATGCGAGAAGCTCCTCCAGAGGCTCCGTCTCACGGCCCTAGGATAAGAGTAGACGCACTTGTTGGCTATCCCATGGATTATCCCCACTAAGGATGATGATATGAAGAGATTGATGTGTTCCTCGTCAGTAGAGAGTGAGGTGGATGATGTCGACATGCCCGCAATTTCAATGTATGTTTTAATGCCATGTGCCTAGACATATCATGTATGAGTGTTCTTGTATGTCATTAATGAGTTTCTATGTTGGTGTATGACTAATGCAGTCTCTAAGGCTATAGACTAAGTCTACTCTCTAATGCGATCCTTGTTCACTATAACAATTGGCTCTGATACCAATCTATCACACCCTCAAATTCCATATGCGGAGTTCTACCGTGATGCATGTGACAAACCCAGGATCACAATCATTAGTCATATTGAACAACCACTATATGGGTTTTAAAAAGATATTTTCCTGTTTGCTCATTCATGAGAAAATACTGTTTATAAAAATTAGTTGCGGAAGCGTAAACAATTACAAAATCATAATGGCTAATGTAGTTTAAAAGGTTGTGTCTAAATATTTGATGAAAACAATGCAACTCCAAAATGCATCCTAGTCCTGATGTGTGCTACCTTAGCAACCTGAGAAAGACATGCAAGAACAAGTGTCAACACATAATGATGAGTGAGTTCACAGGTTTTAGATTACAGTTATAAGTAGGTTGTTTCTCAGAGTTTTCCATTGTTCTAAACCCGAAACAGTAAGTGAAGTGTTTAGCAGTTACTTGTTTTATTTGTAGGAAGCTAACCTAAGTCATGTCAACAAAGTGTTCGATCCAAAGCTGACGTTGCTGCCCCTGTTGTGCCAAGTCTATAACCAACCAGGGCTAAGTGTTAGGAAAATTCTACACCCGTGACCATCAACGTTCGGGTCTAACTGGCGCGACAGCCACGAGTGGGGCTTGTCGGGCCCAGTAGTATTACCAAAAATACCCTCGCTATAATCCAATACTAACGGCATCGTAAGATTTTAAGGGGACTAACATGTGATATAATGCTACTTTGTGACCATAACTAATATAACAAAAACTCTATCAGTTGTGACGTTACCTTACCGTACCGTTGTGACATTACTTTACCGTAATGTAGTGCATGCTTTATCCCCCTGTGTTTTAAAAACATTAAAAGAGTAAGGGCCGTGAACTCACCTTTGATAGCTCAGTTGGACTTTAAAGTGATTATGAGTTGAGGTTGGTCAATCACGTCCTAATATGATTACCATATAGTGTATTAAGTGTGCTCAGGAAAGACACGAAATCCCTACACGTATCTAACACGTATCATGAAATCACGTTGACAACTTACATATATATCTCACATATATATTTTCATTCAAACAGTATAAGTATATGTATATGTATATATAGATGGTCAGAGCACACCGCAACTTTAACAACATTCAAGTTGACATTAAACCTGTTCGATCATTCTCAGATAACACAACTAACATTTAGATGCACACATTGCGACTTATTACGTTTCAGTTTTAATACCCAAAACTGGGCTGTTTTCGGGTATTTTTATAAAATAGTTACAGGCCACGAAAAATTCCCAAAAAAAATACAAGACATGCGAAAAGGTCTCAGTGGTTTTCTGTAAAATTTTCAAAGTCTAATTCCTTACAGATTTTGTTGAAAAAAAAATGAGCAATGGACAGTGGTCTGAATTGTTACGATTCCTACCGCTGCCCACTGTTTATTTTATTTAAGAATCACCGAGTCTCCAAACGAGGTGATTCCAGTTGGAGAACTTCCGTTTACTCGTATATTTTCTACAGTTTAAATTTTGTAATTTATTTCCCATTATACCATTAGATATGACTTAAAACCGTGACATGCAATGTCTGCAGAAATTGGACAGCCCAGCATACTGTAACAAAAAAAAATCCATTTAAAATAGCAAACGACATCAGAAAATTATGATCCGAGTTCCGTTTGAACCGTATTTCGAACTATACTTTATGTACACAAGAAAACAAGGTTTTAGTTATATTACGACCGGCTACAGCCAATGGAAGTTGGCTGTAAATTTCGGACATAAGCTATTTTCAATTATAACTTCGTAAAACAAGTTTCCGGGTTCGTGTATCATAGTCTCGTCTTAACATCACCCAAACTTATTAATCATAGCAGGTTTATAAATCACTTCGTATCAGATTCATCATGCGTATCTATCAATATCATCGTCATACAACATCCTAAACCCTAATATATACCCAAACTTATTAATCACTTCGCTAGAATGAGAACCACCACGAGTTATGAGAACCACGAGAACCGCGCCCCGCGGGGGGGCCGTCGGCGACGAAATTTTTTTTACACCTAGATCCGTATATTTAGTGGGGGGTTTAAATTTTCGTTCAAACGGCGCGCCGAGGGAGTAGTTTTTTAATTTTTCTTTTTTTTTACCAAACTTTGGGCGTAAAAAACTACCCCCTCGGGCGCGCCGTTTGAACCGAAAATTTAAACCCCCCACTAAAATATACGGATCTAGGTGTAAAAAAAATTTCGTCGCCGACGGCCACCCCGCGGGGCGCGGTTCTCGTGGTTCTCATAACTCGTGGTGGTTCTCATTCTAGCTGCTCCCTTATATATATATAGGGTAAGGTTCATGCGAGAACCACCCTTATTGCGAGAACCGCGAGAACTAATGTGAACACAACCTAAAATAGCTAAAAAAAACCTAACCCCCCCCCCCCCAAAAAAAAAAAAAAAAACCTAACCCCCCCCCCCCCCCCAAGCTAAATGCTAAAAACTAAAACCCCCAAAAAAACCTAAAAAAAACCTAACCCCCCCCCCCCCCCAAAAAAAAAAAAAAAAAAAACCTAAACCCACCTCCCCCACCCCCCCCCCCCCCCAAGCTAAAATGTTAAAAACTAAACCCCCAAAAAAACCTAAAAAAATCTAAATTTTTTTTTTTAATTTTATGTTAAAATCGATACTTTTAGAAGCCAAAAAAAAATTTAAATTTTTTTGTTGCTTCGAAAAGTAGCGATTTTTTTATAAAAAATATTTAAAAAAAATTGTGTGATTTTTAGCTATTTTTAGGCATTTTTGGTTGTGTTCACATTAGTTCTCGCGGTTCTCGCAATAAGAGGTGGTTTTCTAACGGATCTTTGTCCTATATATATATAGTTCAAGACTAATCATGCAACCCCTATGTATATATCATCATCAACACGTATATACAACACATAACATTAACACATATATCATCATCAACATAAACGTTGCCATATATACTCATAGAATTGCAAACCGAACAACTACCAAGAACACTAGCCTTGAATCGAATGGATAAGAGGACTAGAGGGAGAGGGTGGCGATTGAGAGGGGGGTGTTCTTCTACCGTTGCACACCAAGGGGGAAAAAGGATTAGGGTTTTTTTTTTTCTTGGAGAAGATAGAGATGGGTGCTAGGATTTGCTAAATGATGAGCGAGAAGAGGAGTTAGGCATTTATACCTAGGGTTTTGAGTCAGTGGTTTTAGGTAGGCTAGGTGCAGAACACGTAAACGAACACACTTAACATCACATGTCTCGATTATATTCCGTTCATTAAATTATAAAATGACTATATTAAATAACTAGTTATTAATCCGATTAAAACGTATACATGGACTATATATATATATATATATATATATATATATATATATATATATATATATATATATATATATATGTTATATATAAAGCATAAAACAATATGTAGGGTCAATATCGTTTCGCTAAACTTGTCGGTTAAACGACTCGTTGCACTCACCGTAGTTTGGTTTACACGTTGTTATTATATATTAAATAATAATCCATAATATTTCTATAGTTAACTTTCTATAGTTAACCGGTGTCGAAAATACGGGTTGTCACAATATCAACACTATACATCATCCCCTTCATCACAATTAGCAAGATTCAATCCGCAACAAAAACCCTAGTTACTAATCGAACACTTATACGACCAATTCCACATTAAACACAATTTCTAGCAACCTAGCATACAAGTATTCTCACAAACACCAAGGATTAACTAAGCAACAAAAACGGCAACCATGTATAAACAAAAGTTAAAACCGCAAAACAAATAACAACACTAACCGAAGAAAGATGCGAGAGAGAAATAAAGCTCGAGCAAGGGAGAGGGTTGCAATGGAGGGAAAGTAACGAGGGGGGCGGTCTTGCTGCAGTCGCACATCGAGAGGAGAGGGAGGGAGTGTTAGGATTTCTTTTTTTTATTGACAAAACACCGTACGCATACATACATGTATGCGCAACTCACAAAGGGTTGGGCTTGGGCAATTTGGGCTTGTGTTCGCTATGGGCCGATAACAAGAGGTAGGTGGCGGTTAGGTTTTTGGTTTGAGGTTGGGCCGACACTCAAGGGGGGTTAAGTCGTTTAAACGGGTCTCGTTTCCAACTTATACGTTTCGTTTACAAAGGAAGCCTATACATATATATTAGTGTAAAATTTGATAATTTAAATTCGACGTGTGATGTATAAAAGTAGCGTGTAACAGAAAAAAATTATAGGCACGAAAACGAAGGATGCTAACCTCAAAAGTATGGGTTGTCACAATAGAGGTTACTTCCTCCGACATATGTTTATGACCGCAACTCACAGAACCGGTTGACTAAGTTGCATAAACTTGTTTAGCTCTAGAAAAGGCCGCCTGCAATAAACAGGGGTGGATGGTGGTGTGGGGTAGGTGGCCGCAATGGAGGATGGTGGTGGGGTGGATGGCACGATGGTGGTGTGGGGTGGGTGATGGTGGATGGTGGTGGTGGTGTTAAGTGTGTGAGAGAAAGGGGTGAAAAAATCTAAGCTGATTTTTATATATATAAAAGTTTTTTTTTTAATTTTAGTTACATTTTGTTTATTTATTAAAATATTTTAAAATAAATAGCTAAAAAGAATGTGCTCTAAATCCACGACAGCATGCCACGCTGGATAAAATAGCCACGTATGATTAAAAAACTAACCAAGTTAGTGGTTGGTTAACCCCGGAGCGACAGGACACACGAAGTGTTAAGTTGAGAGTAGTGGAAGCCAAAGTGAAAGTTGAGAATGAAAACAGACAAAAGCAAATTGTTGGGGGTGATAGAAATCTAATAACACTCTAAAAAGGTGGATTTTAAATACAAATTGAAAATAATTAATTAAAACTGAAGTCTGTAAAAAGTAAATTTATAACATTTTTAATTTTTAAATAACTTTGAAAACTTTAGTTTACGAAATATTTCTTTTAAATGATTTTGTTTTCTTCATAAATTTTAAATTAGAGTGAATACATATATTGCCTTACAAAATATAGTCAATATATTATTTTCTTATAAAATAATCCTTTTTTTCCCTAAGAAATCATTAATTATTAATTAATATTAATATATATTAAAAGGTGTAGTAGGATGAATAGTAATTTAATTATTTTTTTCTTAATTTTTATTACTGTTGTAATTAACTTTAAAAATATTTTTTTCTTATAAATTTTATTATGTGATCTTTTGTAAATTTTTGAGTGTAGGGTTACTATGTGCTTAGTTTTATATATCTATTGGCATTATAGGAAACGGTATCGTTACGATTTTTATGGTTTTAGAGATATAAAACATATGTCAATATTCTTTTCAACATTCCTAACTTTATTTTTTAGGTTTTATCTTCTGATGTTATACTTTACCGATACTATAACAAACCGAACTGATAACAACTGTATTCCCGCAACAATGCACAGGGAGATTTTACTAGTTATCTTTAAAGAGGGTTTCATTTATTTTGTTTTATACTTATACACTACTACATTAAAGAGAGTTTCTTATATTCATACAATCTTAAAAGACAAAGTCGGTTGACTTTTCCACCAGTTTGTCTTCCCCCTATAGTTTTCAAATTTAGACCCTTAACTGTGATATGTGATAGTTTCCTTTTTACCTCAACTTTGTTAAAAACCATTTGACTTTGGTAGGTTCCTTTGTCAATTCTTATTTTCGCCCATTTTGGGCCGTTAAGTTTAGGAGATATTATTTTTAACCCCTTACATTTTTTTTTGTGATTGAAAAAATATAACTTTAACCCCCTCAAGAGTATATATAATATGTTTTTTTCATGATAGTTTCGTTCATTAACTTAAAGAACTTTAATTTGTTGTGTGTTTATGTACGTGCTGGTATAAATTCGAGTTGATCTACGTTTTGACGTAAATTTTATTTGAAAATGATTCGGGTCAAATATAATATGATTTCATGCTTACCTTTTATATATGTTTCGACGTAAAGTTTGTTTTCATTTATAATACTTTTTCATGCTTTCTTTTTATGTACGTTACGACGTAAATTTTTGTTGGAAAACAAGTCGGGTCAAAAACTCGAGTTGGTCTATTTTTTAATGTAAATGGTTGATAACAAATCATATACATAATCAAGCCACATAGTTGGTACAATTTTCGATTGTCTTGGTATGCTTTTTTTTTTTTTTTTTTTATAAATACGAGTTTGTCTACGTTTTGACATGAATTTGATGTACGCTTTTGTGCTTTATTTTGTATATTTCCTACATATGAATGGTGTGCGTATAACAAATTTCGACTTGACGGTATAAATTTGAACTAGTCGGGTCGCATCTAATATGTTATCATTATATAGTATAAGATTTACTTTACGTTTTGATCTAACCGTAATACTATATAGGTAACGTTGAGTTCAATTGAAACATTTTCCTATGGTTATTCAAACTAAAACTCGGATATAACGCTCAGACTAATATGTTCGACATTTGCAATGTACCTGCGCCGCAACACACACGGGTCTTATTACTAGTTTCGTCTTATACTTATACACTATTACATAATACTTCTTTTACAAAAACCGGTAACAATTTAAATATACAAGTACTGTGTATTTTGATTATTACATACAAGTGCGCCTACTTGAACACCATATAATTTAGTTTCGATTATACTCTCACGACGTTCATTATTATATAATTTTTATAGTTATTTTAATAAGTGTCCATCGCAACACCCAGGTGTTTCTACTGGTTATATACATATATTAAAAATAGAAGCCAATAAATAGTGTTTTAAATATTATAATAATATATAGTTTTTTTAATACTTTTATTATCTTCCTCATGGCCGGCCCTGGGGGTGGGCGGGGAGCACCACCGGCCAGGGCCCGATAGTTCGAGGGACACGTTTTTAAGAAAAAAAAAACGACATGTATATGTAAAATATTTTTTAATAGGGTACACACATGCAAGCACTAACATAGGTCCCATTACAAAGCTATTCTTATGGTTTAGATTAATTATTAACCTCTTTGGCATTAGGTTTAGACCTTTAGTGAGCCCAATACCCAATTTCGTTAAGGTCTAAGGGCACATTTTTTTGAGCTCGAACAGGGTACACGAATTCTTAGGGCCGGCCCTGATCTTCCTTACTTTTAAGTTGGATAAACTTGTGTCAACCGGTACTGGTATAAAAAATATCGGTAGATGAAGGTAAAAAGCGACACCAGCCTGATAAAGAAAACGCCAAAAATCGGTATTGAATTGTTTAATTTAATTTAAATTCTAACATTTTTAAGCGTATGAAGTTATAGCTTATGTTTTGAGAGTTTTATTAAATTTACCTATATATTAAAACCACAACTAAATAAACAGTAACAAACATAGGGATAAACAAATGGTACCGGTACAAGTATCAAATTTATCAAACCGGATACATTTTCGGTACCGCTTTGGTACCGACTTTTGACATTTTCGGTACCGATTCGGTACCGACTTTTGACACTTTATGTACCGGTTTTTACTCTGAAATACTGGTATCGTACCGGTGCCGTACCAGGTATATTAGGTACCGGTACCCACTTTTGGGGGTTTTCGGTACCGAGCTCATCCCTAACATCACCTTTGAGCTCATGCCACATAGCAACGCAAGTAATTGCACCGTTTAGATTGATTTTCATACACGTGGTAAGTAAATTGTATTTCGTTTGAGTGAGGTTTTATATACACAACTTATTTTGTTTTCTTTTTTGTCTTTTTGTATAATTAATGAATTGTATCATGTAAATTTAATTTGGATATTTAAATTATTGATGAGCAAATGGTAGCAAATCCTATAATCAAACCGGTATCGTATTGGTACCAAATTTACTATATCAAATCATTTTCGTTACCAATTTGGTACCCACCTTTTGGCGTTTTCAGAATCGTTACTTTCAGTTCGACACCGGTCTAGCACCATACCTGTATCTACTTATTTTTACCTTCAAATACCATACCGTATAGTACCGAGCATTTTCGATGCCGGTACCTAATTTCGATTATTTTTGGGATCGATACTTTCGGTGCCATTATCGGTACCGAGACCATCCATATTTTAACGCGTTAGTAACGTCATAACTGAACTGAAAACAACCGAATTTCCAACGTGTAGAACGTGTGGGTCCTACAATTATATATTAGAATATTTAAAATCGTTTTTAGGACGGATTAACTATCGTTACTACATCATTTTTATCTATGTTTTGATATTTGGTATTCGTTTGCCGTTGTCGGCACGCGTTTTGCAGACATTGGATCCCCGCCGCAACATGGGGTCGGAAAATCAACTATTAATTAAATAAAATTATAAAGTTTGTGAATAGTACTTTAGATGTCCTTAAAGCACAAAGTGCTAGTTTTTTAAAGCTTGGTTTATAAAATTTTATTTTCACCCCTTATACTATATATACTATACGCATTCGATCTGTTTATATTTTTTTATCAATTTAGTTTATCGGATAACGTATGTTCGTTAACTTCTAAAGCTGAACACATAGCCGTGTTTTGTTTTTCGACATTTTTGTATAAATTTTGTTGAAAACGGAGTTGTGTTCAAAATAGAGTATTTTTTGGTATTATACACTATATTGGGTGCCGATAGTGTACCAGTACCATGACGAACAGAACCGATATCGGCCGAACAACATCGGTACATGTACCATTATTATTAGAACTAGTACCCTCATTTGCTTTTATAGTTTCAGTTGTTGTAAAACACGACTTTATTTTTCGGGTTACACGACTTTTGTATAATGAAACTATTGAAAATGTTTTTTTGTTATCATAAACTATACCCAGTACCGGTACCATAACAAACCAAGATATGTTCAATAATGTGTTTTTCGTCGTAAATTATACCGATTGTAGATACCGTACTGGTAGGGCTGTAAACGAACCGAACGAACACGAACAAGGCCTTGTTCGTGTTCGTTCGTTAAGGAAATACATGTGTTCACGAACGGTTCATGAACACTTACCGAACGAGATTTTATGTTCGTGTTCGTTCATTAAGGAAATGAGCGTGTTCACGAACGGTTCACGAACACAAACAAACACAAATAAATTTGGTGAACGCGACGAAGGATAAAGATAGATGCCTAGAGAGTAGCACTCGAACTTGAATCCCTTATAGTGGAACAGAGGTCGATCATATTCGCCGATGTAAATAATGAGAAATGAAAGAGAAATGATGCATAAACAAGGTGAAAGTGAATTTGCGAGTTTAATTGTTAGGTTAATAAAATAAATAAAAGTTTAATAATATAAAAAGTACAAATAAAATATAAGAAAGTATAAAAATCTTCAATTAAAACACAAACATACGAACATAAACGAACGCAAATCAACGAATGTTCATGAACACGTTCACGAACACCTTACCGAACGTTCACGAACACAATCGAACGGACGAGACCTTTGTTCATGTTCGTTCTTTAACTAATCGAACGAAATTTCTTGTTCATGTTCGTTCGTTTGTTAAACGAACGAACATAAACGAACTTCCCGCCGAACGGTTCACGAACTGTTCGCTGAACGTTCGGTTCGTTTACAGCCCTACGTACTGGTCCAGAACAAAACCGAACTGATACCGACCGAACAACGTTCGTAAAGACATCGGTATAATTAGAACCGTGTCAATGTTCGGTTTTATATCTTTCGATTAATGTAACGTATTTTGTTTTTTTTTTCAATTATAAAGTTTATGATAGTAATTTTGTAACACCCCGAAAATGTAAAACTTTATATTAGAATTATAAAGTATAAATAAACAAAGAATTCACTAACTAGGAATTTTTAACCTAGTTAACTACAAATCAAGAAGTAACTTATGATAGGGTTAAAAACAATCAAACATTAAATAGAAACGAAAGATGAGGGGCCTATGTTGCTAAACTTGAAACTTAATTTCATAAAAACAAAAATTAAAACACACCAAACACACTTTGAGTGTGTCTGGTCGTACAAGAAGCAGGAGGGCGACAAGGGTGCTTCACCAAACCCTAACTCTCACAAAAATTGATCAACTGAAGGTTCAATTCAGCCCAAAATCGAAATCTGAACATAGATTAGTGATCCTCATCACAAGGGGGTTACAAGGTATGTAAAATCTGATGTTAATTCTCCGTTGGAAATTCTCATGAATTTAGGAAATCTGAAATTTGATGATGCATGTTTGTTACTTGGGTAGATTAGAAAAGATAAAGTGTCTAGGAACAAAACCTAGACAACAATATGTGAAATCATGATAAAATTCTGAAAATTTCATAAACACAATGAAGGTGATTCATGGGTTTTGTGAGATAATAATAAACACTAGGATGATAGTGGTTGTTCTAGTAATGTTTGACATGTATGAAGTGATTTCAGAATTTTAGAAGATAAAGTTCATGTAAAATAGTTGATTGATGAAAAATTAAGGCTATATGATAAGTTGAGAACTTGATAATATGTAGTTTAAATTTCTGCCCTTAAAGTGTTCGCATAAATGCCTCAAAGAAGGCTTAAATCTGAAAATTTAAATTAAACCGCATGAGTTTGATGTTTAGGCAAAATATGCGAATTGTGAATTGAAAAGAGTTCTAAACATGTTTTGGTTGAACTCAATAGGAAAGGATACCGGAGCTTCAAGCGGACAAGCTGGTGGCGACTTGCGTTTGAAGGGCGTACACTAAAGGTATGTAACTTGAACCGTTACGTTAAACGAATAGTTGTTAAATTATGCGAAGTCTCATTTTAGGATAATTACGGTGTTAATTGTAGCGACTATAATCGTTACTTAAATCATAGTTTAAGAATGACCCGGGATCGTTTGGTAGTCATCATATTTGGGGAATTCCATAAGATGAGCCAAACGGGTCAATTACTTGTGTAAGTTGTCGTTTTAGTGGTTTAGAGAATCAAAATAGAGATACTAATCACAAGAGCATTAAACCATGAGATTGGTAAAGAGATGCAAGTGATGATAAGCCCGGGATATTGGGTATAAAGTATCAAAAGTTAACTAGTTAAAGGGTAGTAATTTGTGTCAAGTAGGAATGGGTCGAATAAATGCATAACTACATATAGACTTTCTGTCCGTAAGTTAAAGTTTTGGCATAACTATCATAACAGGCACGTTGGTAATGAAATTACAGACGTATAGGAAAAAGAATCACTAAAACGGACTTCCGAATCATAAGTTATGGCTATTTTAAGTTGGAACTTGATTAAACTTTGAGCTGGGAATCTGCAGCATCAAAGAAATAAACAGTCTGTGAAAAACAGGGCCTGGCGTGACGCGAGGGGCCTTGGCGTCACGCGGCGCCCCTTTCCGGAAAAATTTTATTTTTTTCTTGATTGTTAACCCATGGAACTTGTTTATATCCATTTTAACCTTATCAAAACTAACATTTGTTGTGGTTTTGATCTTAGGTGATGTTGGAAAGTATCCGGGAGATGATCGAGCTAGCTTTTGAAGAACCGAACACAATTTACAAGCTTCCGCAATGTTTTAAATCTTTAATAGACTATGTTTATGGGTTGTAAACAAATTGTTAAACAAATTTTGAATGTTTTAACTTAGTCATTAGTTGACTAAGGTTTATGCTACTTATGAACTTGACTTATGAAAGTTATGTTAATTTGTTATCTTTTGAATAAAAGTGCCATGAATTACTATTAAATTTAAGTAAAATTAGACGGGTGTTACAAGTTGGTAATCAGAGCTTAAGGTTGTCAACAAAGTGTTCGGTTCAAGCTCGATCGATCGTCCGGTAAGAATTAACTTATTATGTTAACAAATTATGTCTTATGTAAGAATGAGAAAGGAATTGATGTGCATGGGAAGAGCGTGTTAACACACTCAAACCCGGAAAGTGCATTAAATGTGAACGATTAAAGCAAGTTAAGAACTTGGCTAAACATAAACAAATGAAGCAATGTTATGAATGAAATGTTTAACGTTTAAATGTAAACATTTCAGTTTCAAGATGTCTGATGGAAACGACGATAATCCGGTGCAAACAAGCACCGAACAAATGAAAGAGATAATTGCCGAAGAAGTAGGGAAGGCAATTGAGGGTAGTCTATCCGGGTTTATAGACAAAATTCAAAGCACGGTGTTGTCGCTTGTCGAAGAGCGAGTTAAAAGGTTGGAGGATAGTGTCAACCATATGAAAGATAAAACGAGAGAACACAAAGGGTGTTTGTATAAGGAATTCATGGCGTGTAAACCGCCAATCTATAACGGGGAGGTTGACCCGATAATTTGCCAAAGATGGATAAGTGATGTCGAAGGAGTGTTTGAACGAACCCACTGTGACGTAGGTGACTTTGTTGCTTACGGAACGGGTCAATTAAGAAATTAAGCCAAGGATTGGTGGGACAATAAAAAAAAAGGAAATGGGAGCCGAAGCGGCAAGGGTCATGACTTGGGATGAGTTTAAGGTGCCGTTCCTTAAACACCATAGTCCCAAAGCGGTTATTAACAGGATTAAAGAAGAATTCATCCAGCTAAGACAAAAGGGCGAAACAATTGATAAGATCACGGGCATCTTCATGGATAAGCTGAGATTCTCTGACGAGTTAGTCACCACTAAAGAGCAAAAGATATACTATTATTACAACATGCTGAGTGCCGAGTACCCGGAGTTTATGACTCCGTCAAAATATGAAACTCTCACAGAAATCATCAACACCGCCCGGGAGCGGGAAATTGAGTTAAAGAAACAAGTTGAAAGGGGTGAGCGGAGGGCACAAGATGTGAATCCAAGCCCTACAAAGAAAGCTAGAACTGCTGAATCGGGGAAGAAGGTAGAGGCTAAAGGCGGGTCGCCAAGTTGTAAAGTATGTGGAAAGGGGCACAAGGATGAGTGCCGCTTTAAAGACAAGCCGTGTCCGGTATGTGGGAAAACGGGGCACACTGCATCGCTATGTCCCAGAAAAGTTTCCGTTTGTTACAAATGCTATCAACCCGGCCAGAAAAAGTCAGAATGCCCCGAGTTGGTTGGAAAGAGAGACACAAAAGAGTCTCCGGCAGAAGCTCCCAAAGCGAAGGCTAGGTCCTTCCAACTTACCGCGGCTGAAGCAAAAACAGAACCCGATGTGGTCTCAGGTATATTCACAATTAACTCAATTCCAGCACGTGTATTGTTTGATACGGGTGCGAAAAAATCCTTCATTTCGCATGGATTTATTCGACATCCTTCATTTGTATTGACGAAATTATCTGTGCCCTTAGAAGTTGAAATAGGGGACAACAAAAGTTTTATAGTTTGTGATGTTTGTCGAGGCTGCAAATTAAGCATCGACGATGAGGAATACTTGATATACCTAATCCCGATGTCAATGGGGGAATTTCAAGTAGTCGTTGGGATGGATTGGCTATCTCAGCACCATGCAAAGGTCGTGTGTTTTCTTAAAGAGATAA
Organism: Helianthus tuberosus; assembly: GCA_030545235.1. Taxonomy (NCBI): domain Eukaryota; kingdom Viridiplantae; phylum Streptophyta; class Magnoliopsida; order Asterales; family Asteraceae; genus Helianthus; species Helianthus tuberosus. Next base: position 64,208,739 of record CM060425.1, read on the forward strand.
AACTAACATCTCCGAGCGGGAAACACGTCACCATTTATGGCGAAAAAGGAGGTAACCCCATAGTGTGCTCAATGTTGAAAGCTCACAAGCTTATGAAGCGAGGATGCAAGGCATTCATGATATACGCAAATGAGCCCGAAAAAGAATCACGGAAGATTGAAGATGTACCGATAGTGCGAGACTATGAAGATGTGTTTCCGGAGGATTTACCGGGGATACCGCCTGAACGGGAAGTAGAGTTTGGGATCGAATTGATTTCGGGCGCAAAACCCGTAGCAAAAGCACCATACCGACTTGCACCGTCGGAATTACAAGAGTTGATGTCCCAGATTCAAGACCTGCTTGACAAAGGATTCATAAGGCCGAGTGTGTCTCCTTGGGGTGCACCAGTACTGTTCGTGAAAAAGAAGGACGAAAGCATGCGCATGTGTATCGATTACCGGGAGTTAAACAAACTCACGGTAAAGAACTGATACCCGCTTCCGAGGATAGATGATTTATTCGACCAATTACAAGGAGCGAACTGGTTTTCAAAAATTGACCTTAGATCGGGGTATCACCAATTAAAGGTCAAGGAGGAAGATGTGCCAAAGACGGCTTTCCATACTCGATATGGACATTACGAATTCCTCGTGATGTCATTTGGGCTAACAAATGCACCCGCGGCTTTCATGGACCTCATGAACCGGGTTTGCAAGCCAATGTTGGATAAGTCAGTCATCGTGTTTATCGATGATATTTTAGTGTATTCAAAAAGCGAAGCTGAACATGCACACCACTTACAAGAGGTGTTAGAGACACTTAGACGAGAAAAGTTATATGCGAAATTCTCTAAGTGTGCCTTTTGGTTACGAGAGGTACAATTTCTTGGCCACATCATAAGTGCCGACGGAGTATTGGTGGATCCATCAAAGATCAAAGCCGTGTCAATATGGAATCCCCCGAAGAACCCTTCGGAAATTAGAAGCTTTTTGGGGCTTGCGGGATACTATAGGAGATTCATTCAAGATTTCTCCAAGATTGCGTCACCGCTAACAAAACTAACCCGGAAGGAAGAAAAAGTCATTTGGGGTGTTGAACAAGAAAGAGCGTTTCAAACGCTAAAAGAGAAGTTAACTCAAGCTCCGGTACTGACATTGTCGGACGGAGTCGAAGACATGGTGGTTTATTCGGATGCTTCACTATCGGGGATCAGATGCGTTTTGATGCAACGGGGCAAAGTTATAGCTTATGCCTCGAGGCAATTAAAGATACACGAGAAGAAATATCCCACGCACGATCTCGAGTTGGCTGCGGTAGTATTTGCCTTAAAAATATGGAGGCACTACTTATATGGGGTAAAGTGCACCATATTCACCGATCACAAGAGCTTGAAATACTTCTTCGACCAGAAGGAGTTAAATATGCGACAAAGGCGATGACTAGAAATGGTGAAAGATTTCGACTGTGAAATACACTATCACCCCGGAAAGACAAATGTGGTGGCGGATGCTCTGAGCAGAAAAGCGGACTATGTCCCAATACGAGTAAGATCGATGCAGCTTGTGGTGACCTCGGGTATACTTGAACGTATTCGAGAGGCGCAATTAGAAGCAGTAAAAGAAGAGAATTGGAAGAAAGAAAGAATAATCGGTCAGTTAAAAGATTTGTCGGATGGGAATCACGGGCTGAAGACTCGATCCGGAAGGATATGGGTTCCAAATACTTGTGGGGTGAAGACGCTTCTACTTGACGAAGCTCATAAATCCCGATATTCAATTCATCCGGGTGCGACTAAGATGTACAATGATCTGAAGCAAAACTATTGGTGGCCTGGAATAAAGAGGGATGTGGCGAAGTATGTGGAAAAATGCTTGACATGTCTACAAGTCAAGGCGGAGCACCAAAAACCATACGGTAAACTCCAACCATTAGAAATCCCGGTTTGGAAATGGGAACATATTACAATGGACCTATTAACCAAATTGCCTAAGACAAATCGTGGTTTCAATGCCATATGGGTAGTAGTGGATAGATTGACGAAAAATGGTCACTTCATTCCAATTCATGAGACTTATACGTCAGAAAAGATGTCAGAAGTTTACACTAATGAGATAATAGCACGTCATGGAGTACCGGTATCCATCGTGTCTGATAGGGATACCCGGTTCACTTCAAATTTCTGGCGAAATTTCCAAGAGCAAATGGGAACCAAATTGTTCATTAGCACTGCGTACCATCCTCAAACAGATGGACAGAGTGAAAGAACAATATAAATATTGGATGACATGTTACGGGCGTGTATAATCGACTTTGGAGGAAGTTGGGATGTTTACCTACCATTAGTCGAGTTTTCGTATAACAACAGCTACCATGCTAGTATTAAGATGGCACCATACGAAATGCTCTATGGTAGGAAATGCCGAACCCCGGTATGTTGGGGTGAAGTGGGTCCACGTGAACTCGCCCACCAAGATGTAGTACGAGCCACTAATGAAAAGATTGATGTGGTTCGGGCACACTTGAAAGCAGCCCAAGATAGACAAAAGGCGTATGCTGACAAAAGGAACAGGCCAATCGAATTCCAGGTTGGCGACAAAGTTATGCTGAAAGTATCGCCGTGGAAGGGAATAATACGATTCAGAAAAAGAGGAAAGTTGAGCCCAAGATTTATTGGGCCATTCCGGATCACCGAACGGGTTGGTAAAGTAGCTTATCGTATCGAATCACCCGAGGAGTTGAGTGGGATTCATAGCACATTCCACGTGTCACATCTCCGAAAATGTTTGGCAGACGAAACTGCTCGTATCCACTACGATGATATCGAGGTGGATAACAGCCTCAACTATGCAGTAAAACCAATTGCGATTTTAGATCGTAAAGAGAAGAGTTTGAGGAACAAAGTGATTAATCAAGTCAAGGTCAAATGGGAGCATAGGAAAGGTTCGGACACTACGTGGGAGTCCGAAGAGGAGATGCGACGTCTCCACCCTACATTATTTGGTACGTACTTCGGTTTCGGGGACGAAACCCTTTTAAGGGGGGTGGACTTGTAACACCCCGAAAATGTAAATCTTTATATTAGAATTATAAATTATAAAGTATAAATAAACAAAGAATTCACTAACTAGGAATTTTTAACCTAGTTAACTACAAATCAAGAAGTAACTTATGATAGGGTTAAAAACAACCAACCATTAAATAGAAACGAAAGATGAGGGACCTATGTTGCTAAACTTGAAACTTAATTTCATAAAAACAAAAATTAAAACACACCAAACATACTTTGAGTGTGTCTGGTCGTACAAGAAGCAGGAGGGCGACAAGGGTTCTTCACCAAACCCTATCTCTCACAAAAATTGATCAATTGAAGGTTCAATTCAGCCCAAAATCGAAATCTGAACATAGATTAGTGATCCTCATCACAAGGGGTTTACAAGGTATGTAAAATCTGATGTTAATTCTCCGTTGGAAATTCTCATGAATTTAGGAAATCTGAAATTTAATGATGCATGTTTGTTACTTGGGTAGATTAGAAAAGATAAAGTGTCTAGGAGCAAAACCTAGACAACAATATGTGAAATCATGATAAAATTCTGAAAATTTCATAAACACAATGAAGGTGATTCATGGGTTTTGTGAGATAAGGATAAACACTAGGATGATAGTGGTTGTTCTAGTAATGTTTGACATGTATGAAGTGATTTCAGAATTTTAGAAGATAAAGTTCATGTAAAATAGGTGATTGATGAAAAATTAAGGCTATATGATAAGTTGAGAACTTGATAATATGTAGTGTAAATTTCTGCCCTTAAAGTGTTCGCATAAATGCCTCAAAGAAGGGTTAAATCTGAAAATTTAAGTTAAACCGCATGAGTTTGGTGTTTAGGAAAAATATGCGAATTATGAATTGAAAAGAGTTCTAAACATGTTTTGGTTGAACTCAATTGGAAAGGAGACCGGAGCTTCAAGCGGACAAGCCGGTGGCGACTTGCGTTTGAAGGGCGTACACTAAAGGTATGTAACTTGACCCATTACATTAAACGAATAGTTGTTAAATTATGCGAAGTCTCATTTTAGGACAATTACGGTGTTAATTGTAGCGACTATAATCGTTACTTAAATCATAGTTTAAGAATGACCCGGGATCGTTTGGTAGTCATCATATTTGGGGAATTCCATAAGATGAGCCAAACGGGTCAATTAATTGTGTAAGTTGTTTTAGTGTTTTAGAGAATCAAAATAGAGATACTAATCACAAGAGCATTAAACCATGAGATTGGTAAAGAAATGCAAGTGATGATAAGCCCGGGATATTGGGTATAAAGTGTGACAACCCGAATTTTCAAGGTTTGAAACTTTTAAATCTCGTGATCTTAACTCCTCGTTATTTTACGTTCGGTGCTCATGGGTCACCGCTTAATTATGTTTGGGCTGCAATGGTATTGGGCCACATCATTCTAATTCAATTAACTTAAAAATCGGCCCACCTTGATAACTAATTACCTTGGCCTACTAGGATAGTTAATGATCTTGCTTTGTGATAAATTATCAACTTGGGCTTGAGCCCATATAGGTCAAATGGGGGAACCGCCCCAAACATCTACATATCCATTAGCATACATAGTTTTTGATTGTACGTAACTTATTATTTAGCCAAACCTCCACTATACGAAACCCTACCCTTCTCTCAAGATCGTACACGGCAGTAGCGAGACCCCCCCTTCTTCGAGATAACATCTTGTGCGACCTCAAATCTCTGGTTAGTGAGTCTTGACTGTTGATTATTCATACTTGTATAATATTGTTTCTAAGTGATATTGAATGATTATTATATGAACCTGTTTGATTATCGAAGTTGTAGGGCTTGCGGTTACCAAACATTATATAGATTTATCATGGAGATTTATTAATGGGTGGTACTTGTTAAAACACAAACGCATTAGGTTTAATGCGGCTGGGTTGTTCACTGATCTGAGTCGAGTAGTTTGTCTCGAAAACAATAGCAGGAGCATAAGGGTATTCGGTAATAATAATTAAAGGATTGTTGTGTATTTAGAGTTGTGTATTTAGAGTTGTGTGACGAATCTGAACAAGCTGCTTATGCATGATACATTATATGATTATAACATGATGATATATGAACCATAATTGGTGATGACGTAAGAGTAGCAGTAATAGTCCTATAGCTTTGCATGTTAGGGTTTGATAAAGAATATAGCCTTGGATAAACTGGCAGCCATGAACGTGTGTTTCTAAAACAAACCATGTGCATACCTTTATGATGTTGGGCCCACTAGTAAAGGTGTATTACAAAGTACTGTATGTTGCGATTGATTGTATGTGTGTAACAGGGAGTTTAGTTATAAATGTAAGAACCATTGAATGATAATTATGCATGTATGAGTTGAACAGGTTAATGGCTAAATTGAAACAACTTGGGCTGGGTAATCCAAATTGTGAACCTACGCTAGGTTTGGGTATCGTGCGAATGAACGTTGGGCCGGATACTAACACTCCAAGATGACTTAATCTAGTGGGATAAGGGGGATTAGGGAATTGAATTGGTTGCACAAATGGGATGGAATACACTGTTGGGCCGAAGGCAGGAACGGGTTATACGTGATTGAATTGTTGGGTATTTGCATGATATGATAAATTGCTACCATATGAGCTTGTGTGTTGTGATTAACTGGTATTGAGAATAAACTATGATCAAGGTACTTGCCTGATTTACGTGACAATATGTGTTGCATGGTTACTGCTGAGCATTTCATGTGAATAAATATGTGAACACATGGAACTAACTATCTCTGTTAACCCGGTAGGAATTTGATTGAGTATTGAACTAATTAACAAGTCACTTGTCTAAACCGAGCAAACCTAATGTGAGTTCATTGCTCTTTCTCAAGCATGGATCCCAGGGAAGGGATAACGGGTAACGTTCCGAGGAGGAATGCATGTGTAATGGGATGTTGGTTATCGTACTTAGTTTTCTATCATTGTAAGACCACAATATCTACCAGTACGTTGCTTGTAGGGCAACGAGGGTTATTAGTTGATAGCGCTATTAGGTTTGGCACCCTCACAACGTTCGAGGAGAACGGGCGTGAACTAATTACCTTAAATCATGACCAATGCTTTGATAGAGGCATTGGGGTTGGCAATCACATATCATATGGCCATTCGGTAATCGAGTAATAACAACATCGAAACATCAAATATCATAACAACAAACAACATATCGTCTTGTAAACGGTTTTACTCACATGATTGGTAACACAACTTGGTAAACAAACACAAACCTTGAACTCACCAACGTAGTCTGACACACTTGTTTACATGCTTGTAGGTAATCATTGAAGGAACTTAGGAACTTGCCGTCTGATGCTGCTGGAGTGGTTGTGGTCATGATAAACAAATACTTTGATTTGGTTTTGATACACTTACACGCTTATACATTTATGCTTCCGCTCAATACTTTGGTTTTGGTTTAACTTACAAACAATACCTTTCTTTCAATTGAGTATTTCAATACATTATTACTTGTGTTTGATATGATTGGTGGCTCTTTGATTGGATCGTTGCACCTCCATTAGGGACATGCCCTAGGTGGTAAATTGGGGGTGTGACAGTTTGGTATCAGAGCCACTGGTTATAGAGAACTTGGTTTTAAAAACGTTTTCATAAAACCAGACTATAACTGAATTGATCCAAACGTTGACCATGACACTCAGCCTCAGATTGCAAGGTTCGTTGCTCGTTAATTTATACATTACATGTCTAGTAGACATATCTATATTCATAGCATGCACGACACGCCATGGTAGATATCATGACACATTGATAGTGTAACACAACTCTTTGCATCTCGTGGATTCTAATTTTGTTGGTAGTGCATATTCTTGTGTTGATTGGAGTGGGAGAAACTTCGAACATAAGTTAAGAAGCATCGAGAGGAGCATGCAAACCGCCTTATTATCATGGGTGCACACATAATAATAACGCGTGGTGCATGCAAATCCCAATGAGGCTTAACGAGTGTAAGAGGGGTTCTTCCCTGTTTGTGTATGAACATGGTAGTTAATCGTTCCTAACGTGATAAGACTGAACACTTTTCTCGTTCTCGACTCCTAAATTCGTTCCCTTCTTTTATTATAGAAACATGAGTGGACGAGGACACGGACGTGGTAGCATCAACATGACTCAGGTCGAGTTAACAAACCTGATAAACACACGTGTGGCTGAGGCACTGGCAGCCTACCAAGCGGGTATGAACTGTACCAAATACCTTTAATCCTGTATCGTGTACACAACTCTTACTCCTGTGTTGTATCTTCTTTCACCCAGCGCACCCGATCAACCAGCCTGCCTGCACGTTCAAGATGTTTATGGAGTGTAAGCCACAGACCTTCAGCGGGACGGAAGGGGCTGTGGGGCTACTGAGGTGGTTCGAGAAAGCTGAGTCAGTGTTCGCTATGTGCAACTGTCCCGTGGGGGACCGCGTGAAATATGCTACAGGCACTCTTGAGGATGGTGCCCTGACATGGTGGAATGCCCAGGTTCAGTTGTTGGGTATCGAGGCGGCGAACGCTACTACTTGGGACGACTTTAAGGAATTGATGAGGGGGGAGTACTGTCCTCATGATGAGATACAGAAGCTAGAGAACGAGTATTACGATCTGAAACTGGTGGGATCTGAGGTTGAAGCATACGTGAAGCGGTCGTATGAATTGGCTGACTTGTGTCCGAATTTGTCTCGACCTATGTCTCGAAGAATTGAATTATTCATCAAGGGATTACCTCCACGAGTGAAGGGTTTGGTTACTGCTGCAAACCTTAATAACTTAACTCAGATTGTCCGGTTGACTCACAAGATTGTTGATCAGGAGGTGTAGAGCAACTCGCTACCGGCGCGTGTTTCTAAAGATACTGCTACCACCAGCACAGCCACTACTCCTGTCAGTGATAGTAAACGTAAGTGGGGTGATATGGACAAGGCGTCCAACTCGGTTCAGTCCCAAAAGAAGACAGACACGGGCAGTACTCGCAGCTTTAGTCAATCATCTTCAGTGAATCAAAATCGGAGCTCTTATGTGGGAAAGAAGCCTCAATGTAGCAAATGTAGGTTTCATCATTTCGGGCAGTGTGCTCGTGTTTGTCGCAGGTGCGACAAGATAGGCCATGAGGCCAAGGATTGTAGGGCTCCTCAGCCAAAGCAGCAGCAGCAGCAGACACAGCCAAATCAGAGACAGCGGGGGCAGCAATCTCAGCAGGGTCAAGGGTTTAGAAAAGGGTGTTACCAATGTGGGGCTGAGGGACATATGAAGCGGGATTGCCCTCAATTGAAACAGAACACAGGTGGTAACAACGCGGGGAACAATGATGGGAACAATGGGGGCAACGTGGCGCGTGGGCGTGGATTTACTATTGGAGCCGGTGAGGCGAGGAACGACGGCAATGTAGTTACTGGTACGTTTTCAGTGAATGGTTCCTTTGCTTCTATTTTATTTGACTCAGGTGCCGATTGGAGTTATGTATCCTTGGAGTTTAGTAGTCGTTTAGGATTGAGTCCCACCCCTCTTGCTACTAAACATATAGTAGAGATAGCTAATGGAAACACAATTAAAGCTTCGCATGTTATTACTGGTTGCAAATTAGATCTCCTGGGTCAAGTGTTCGACATTGACCTACTCCCTATCACTCTTGGAAGCTTCGATGTGGTTGTTGGCATGGATTGGTTGTCTAAGCATCAGGCAGAAATTCTTTGTAAAGAGAAAATCGTGCGTGTTCCTCTCCCTAGTGGAGAATCTTTAACAGTTCAAGGTCATCGTAGCGGTGCTACAATCGGTATTATCTCAGCCATGAAAGCTTTAAGCTGTCTACGTAAGGGCTATCCTTCTATTTTAGCCCTTGTCACTGATTCCCAGACTGATGAGAGGAAACTCGAAGATCTTCCTGTTGTCCGAGAGTTTCCTGATGTTTTCCCTGAAGAGCTCCCTGGTTTACCTCCACATCGACAGGTGGAATTTCAGATCGATCTCACCCCAGGAGCAGCACCGATTGCTCGTGCTCCTTATCGCCTTGCACCAGGAGAGTTACAGGATTTGTCAAACCAACTCCAAGAGCTATTGGATAAGGGCTTTATTCGACCTAGCTATTCTCCCTGTGGAGCTCCTGTATTATTTGTGAAGAAGAAGGACGGGTCTTTTCGTATGTGCATCGACTATCGCGAGCTCAACAAATTGACGATCAAGAATCGTTATCCTCTGCCACGTATTGACGACTTGTTTGACCAGCTGCAGGGGTCAAGTTTCTATTCCAAGATTGATTTGAGGTCGGGATATCATCAGGTACGGGTTAGAGAGGAGGATGTGCCTCGAACAGCTTTTCGAACGCGGTATGGCCACTATGAGTTCTTGGTTATGCCATTTGGGATGACCAACGCACCAGCGGTCTTCATGGATCTCATGAACCGCGTGTGCAAACCTTACCTTGACGACTTCGTTATCGTTTTCATTGACAACATTTTGATCTACTCCAAGAACAAGGAAGATCACGAGCGCCATCTTCGTCTCTTTTTGGAGCTCCTGAGGAAGGAGTAGTTGTACGCAAAGTTTTCTAAGTGTGACTGTAGGTCCGGCTAGGGGAGGATCTAGTCGCCTAATCCTTGTGTACAAACCAACCCGGTTGTGCGGAATCCAACCGAGATAGCAAACCGAGATAGAACACGCAAAAACACGACACGCAAAGTTCACCGATTAACACCTCTGTATTAAACGTATGAAAGGTCCGGTTACAAGCACAAGGTTTACAAATCAGTCCTGTAAACTCTCTCTAAGTGTGTGTGTGTTCTCTACTTTCTGTCTTCTGTTTTCTGTCTGTCTATCTAAGTGAACACAACACACGGGTATTTATACCCAAACACAGCAGGTCTGGTCGAAGGATCAGACAGATGATCGAAAGATCATCTATCGACCAGGAACAGCTCGAAGGATCAACATGTACCACGAAAGATGTGATCTTTCGTGGTCCATCCATCGAAGGTCCATCTTTTGAGCTCATCATCATCGAAGGATATAAGTGATCCTTCGATGACCATCCTTCGACTCAAACACATTACAACCAAAGTGTTGACTGTTTGGCCAAGTCAAACCAGGAGGATGGTTAACTTGGTCAAACTTACAAGACTAATAAAGACATCGATTTGTATACAGACAAAGTACAGACACAAGTGCACCAACAAACTCCCCCTTGGCTGTAGCTTTATCTTGATCTTCATTCTTGTAAGTCTCTCGTGTCTTCAAGTCTTTGACGTCTCTTCACGTCTTCAATGTCGGAGGATCTTTAAAGTCTTCACGTCTTGAAAGCAGAAAGTGTATCAACAAAACCCCCGTATCATGTAGGAAGTGTGTTGACAAACTCCCTCTTAACATAAGCTCCCCCTTGAGTTATGCTCGTGAATGACTTGATCTTTATGAAGTGAGATCCTTGTGGTGTTGATGATGGTCAGCGGCAACTCGATCATCTTCATCATTTGAGTGCCTTCACGTCGTGTCTTCATTCCGAAGCTTGTCATCGACCATGTTCTCCTAGCCTTTAGAATCTGCACATGCAAGAAATCTAAACGCGTAATGAGAACAACTGCTTGGAATATAGTAAACATAAACAAACGACACACATGTGACCATTGTTCAAACAAACACCGTCCGACAGTTTGAAAGTTTAAAATATTTTATCAATTTCAATTATAACTTTCAAGACTTGCAAATTTCGACCGTTTATGAAGATTTAGTCATTTTCGGTTTTCGTTCAGGTTTCAGGTAACGAAGACTCGAGCTCCAACATCGTACGATCGAAAATAAAATAGAAATAAAATCTTTTTGGCTTTTATAAGATTTATATTAAAACACACATAAAATCTTTTTGGTATTTTTGAATATTTCAAATGTAAAGACTGAAAGCAGTAAATAAATATATACAAACATTCTTTTTGCGAGTTTCGAGGGTAAGAGAATCATATCAGTGTACGGTCATGCCAAAACACTCTCTTTGTTCAATTAGTTAACATTAAGATAAGCATCCTATAACAATTATCGGTATTGTTGTCCACATAAGCTCAACTTATCAGATGTAACCATGGCGAGGGGATACGTTAAGGTATAATTTATACTTACCGACCGGTGTTCATCCACATCACGACACATTCCCGTATCAAGGTATGCACGAGGGTTCATCTTACCGGTGAGTATACCGATTATCATCTGTTTGACCGTATATGATGTGAGATTCTCACTTATTTGAATTGAAAACAAGCCCTATGTGATAGAATCACTTATTGATGAGGAACTTGGTTTTCAATGCATGAGGGCACAGGAGCAAGTCCGTGAACAGGTCAGTACTTTCGTACAGCAGAGAGACGAACTTGACACCCGGAAAGAATTTGTGATATATTATCACTTATTTGTTTGGACATGTGATTGTTGATCACTTATTGAGGTCGTATGCAGTATGTACACGTATGTATAGTATCATGGAAGATCTAGACTTGCGTCCCCGTTATTTTTCGGTAAAAGATACAACCATGATACCCAGATGTTAAGCAGCATAAAGACCGAATATCTCAGAACCTCGGCAATCTCTCAAACGAAATTTCGGTACTAAGACCATATGCCAATGAATGGTTCCCACCCAGTCTTCAGTCGATTTAAGTTTATATCACCCTGCACACTTTAAAATGATTGTGAGCCTACCGATACATCTTATATAGAGCTGCTTATCGTTTTTCATTTAAGATTTAAAGAGGTTTAGACAGACCACTGATGTACTATCATTTTCTCTTTTGCTCGCCAGGAAACTCATTTTTGTTTTTCTATTGTTTTTGTGTTTTTGAAATTTTTCAATGTTTTTGGATTTTCAAAATTTTGGATTTACTCCCCCTAAAATCAATAAACTAAGACAAATTTAAAACACAAAGGTATTTACAAAAATGATTTTCCGATGTTGGTTTTACTCTTGCTTGACCTTAATGCCGTTTACCAATAATAAGTAGTCAAATCTTGATTTGTCAAATGCTTTGGTAAAAAGGTCGGCACGTTGGTCATCGGTGTGGACGTAAGCAACATCGATTAGCCTTTTCTCAAAGCAATCACGTATGAAGTGATACTTAATGTCGATGTGCTTAGTCTTTGAATGCTGCACAGGATTTTTAGTGATCTGTAAGGCAGCAGAATTATCAACGTAAATAGGAGTAGTTAGGAATTCAAAACCGTAATCACGCATTTGCTGTTGTATCCACAGGACTTGGGAGCAACAACTTGAGGCAGCAATGTATTCAGCTTCGCATGTTGATGTAGCTACACACGTCTGCTTCTTGCATTGCCATGTGACTAGGCGATTTCCCAAAAACTGACATCCAACCGTTGTGGATTTGCCGTCGATTTTGCATCTGCCAAAATCAGAATCACTGAATGCGATCAAGTCAAATTTATTATCCCTAGGGTACCACAGACAGTTGTCAGGGTAACCCTTCAAATAACGAAAAATCCTTTTTACAGCTGCAAGATGTGAGGCCTTCGGGTTGACTTGATATCTGGCAAGCAGGCACGTTGGGTACATTATATCTGGTCTTGATGCTGTGAGGTACATAAGAGATCCAATCATCGCGCGATAGTATGAGGGGCTAACATCTTGACCCTTCAAGTCTGGAGTAATTCCGTGATTTTGTGGCAATGGGGTACCGATGGGCGTTGCATCAGACATCTGGAACCGGCTCAAGATGTCACCAACATATTTAGTCTGATGGATAAAGATCCCAGACTCAGTTTGTTGTACTTGTAGGCCCAAAAAGAAAGTCATTTCCCCCATAGCACTCATCTCGAATTTATCCTGCATTACACGCTCGAAATCCCTACACAAAACATCATTAGTAGAACCAAAAATAATATCATCAACGTATACCTGTACCAGTAGAAGATCTCCATCTTGTTCTTTGATGAAAAGAGTACAGTCGATAAGACCTCTGCGAAATCCATTCTCCAGCAGATAATTAGATAAGGTTGCGTACCAAGCTCGCGGTGCTTGATGTAGACCATATAGAGCTTTGTTGAGCAACCAAACCCGATCGGGATGGATAGGATCTTCAAAACCTGGAGGCTGTTCGACGTACACCTCTTCTTCTACCACACCATGTAAGAATGCACTTTTCACGTCCATCTGGTATACCTTGAAACCTTTGAATAAGGCATAAGCCAGAAAGATCCGAATGGCTTCTAGACGTGTAACAGGTGCATACACTTCGTTGTAGTCGATTCCTTCAATCTGACGAAAACCTTGAACGACTAGCCTTGCTTTGTTCCGGATAACGATCCCACGGTCATCCTTTTTGCATTTAAACACCCAACGGGTACCAATCTTCTTGTAACCAGCAGGTTTCTGTACCAGTTTCCAGAAACCAAGCTTCTGGAATTGTTGCAGTTCTTCCTGCATCGCTTCAACCCATGAGCTATCTTTCAATGCATCTTTCCAAGTTCTTGGCTCTTCCTGTGAGACATAATAAGCGAAAGACCAATCATTTTGTTGACCAGATTCTCGGATAGTTGCATACAAGCCTGCATTGTTGTTGTTTCGCAACATGTTTCTTGTTTGAACGCCACTTTGTACATTTCCTATGATGTTTTGTTGAGGATGGGTATTGTGAATCCTTGTTTCCGGATTTTCTTGAACTGGAATATTTGTACCCAGATTGTTGAGATTGAGATCAACAATCAATTCAAGACCCGGAATTGACGAAGAGGATGATCCAGTAGCTTCAGCTGTTCGAGGGACATCCACTGGAGGTGTACCTTCTGAAGTACCATGTACTGCCGCTGTTGGTCCTTGATCTGCATCAAGAAATTCGTCATCCTCTGAAGATTCGTTCAATTCGGAAGCATCTTGAAAATCCTCATTGTCGAGAGCATTATTGTTCACCGAAGATGGTTCTTGATTGACAATAATGGGGCGAACCAACGGTGAATCTGTTGCATTGTCACTCTCGAAAAACATCCTTGCCGCAGCATTTTCTTCAACGGCTTCAACATTGATCGAATTGAAAAAGTCATCGTACTCAAACATCCAAGGCTGACCAGGATTTCTAACCGGTAAAGTGTGCCTTTGTACTCTGACTTCAGACCATTCCTCGACCCTTTTTGTCTCTAGATTCCAGACTCTTAAGTTTGGGGTGGAATACCCAAGAAAGTATCCCTCAATGGCTCTAGCCCCAAACTTTCCATTAGGATCGATAATTGTGCATGGAGCTCCAAACGGTTCAAGATAGGACAAGTCTGGTTTCCGTTTGTTGATAAGCTCAAAGCAGGTCTTGTTGTGCCTTTTGACTGAAAGAACTCGGTTCAACGTATAGCATGCAGAGGACACAGCTTCAGTCCAGAATGGAATGGGCAGCTGCGATTCTACCAACATAGTCCTAGCAGTCTCGATCAATGTGCGGTTTTTACGTTCAGCGACGCCATTCTGTTGAGGAGTATAAGCTGCACTAAATTCGTGAAGAATACCTTTTGAAGTGCAAAACTCCGCCATGGCATGATTTTTGAATTCAGTACCATTGTCGCTACGTATCCGCCTAACCTTCAAGTTATACAGATTCTCAATCTGGATGATCAAATTTTTGATAATACCGAAGGTTTCACTCTTGTGTGCCATGAACGCCACCCAAGAAAATCTTGAATAATCATCAGTAATCACGAGGCAGTATTGATCATTCCTAATGCTTTTGTGCTTGACAGGACCGAATAAATCCATGTGCAAACGTTCAAGAGGAACAGCCACCGTGTTGACTTTCTTTGTAGGGTGTCGCTTCTTCGTTTGTTTTCCTTTCTGGCACGAAACACAGACGTCTTGAAGATGGAAATTTTTAAGAGGAACACCATTCACCAATTCATTTGATACCAAATGATTCATTTTGCGTAAGTGAATGTGACCCATTCGTCTGTGCCAAGAGATTGTGTCTTTTTCTGTGGCTTTGGAAACGAAACAAGTTGCTTGTGCAGACGTTGTGATAGCTTGGCTCATATCAAGGACATACAGATCATTTATCCTTGGAGCCGACAAGAGAATCCATTCTTTTGGAATTTTGAAGCCGGGTTTCAGCACATAACATCCATTAGCATCAAAGTGTACTGAGAACTGCTTGTCACAGATTTGAGAAACACTAAGAAGATTGTGATCAAGTTGTTGCACAAAGTTGATCTTGTCAAAGCTAACAACCCCGTTGGAAATCATTCCTTCACCAGTAATATATCCGCCCTTATCTCCAGCAAAGGCAACATAACCTCCTCTAATAGATTTGACGTCGTAGAGAAGCTTCATGTCGCCTGTCATGTGCCTGGATGCCCCACTATCAACAATCCAATGACTACTGATAGTTCCTCCTGGAACACCCTGCACATGAACTCAATCGATTAGTTGGAGATGGGGACCCAAGCCATTGTGGTCTTGGGTCTTCCATTTTTATCAACAACAATAACTTCCACTTTTTGATGATTCGGAAATTGTGATGGTCCCCCTGATTCAATAACAGATTTTGGTTTCCAGGTCTGTTGAGTTTTACCAGTTTGATTGTTTGAAAATTTAACTTCGTGATTGTTTGAAGTTTTTGAACTTTCTGGTTTAACTGGAACAGATTGTTTTTGAACCACATCACTTTTAATCGCCTTTTCAATTTTCTTGACCTGTTGGCGTTTCTGTTTCTTTTCCCTTTCTCTTATGAGTCGAGGATCTTTCTTTACAGAAACAGATTGCTTGCGGTCAGTTGGGCCACGGGGATCATCAACCTTTGCTTTCAACTTATGAAGATATGGGCAATTTCGAATGATATGCCCGATTGTACCACATTCAAAACATGATCTTCGTTCAACAAACCCCGAAGTATCATGTGATCGTCTTGCCGATGAT
Source organism: Helianthus tuberosus (assembly GCA_030545235.1). Classification (NCBI taxonomy): domain Eukaryota; kingdom Viridiplantae; phylum Streptophyta; class Magnoliopsida; order Asterales; family Asteraceae; genus Helianthus; species Helianthus tuberosus. The sequence goes on from CM060425.1 coordinate 64,224,669, forward strand.
GAACTTTGTGATCTCGAGGTACTAGGTTTTGAACTATTCGGTTCATTCCTTTTCATTACTGTTACTTTCTGGACAAAATCAAAGTTAGATTGATTTGCAAACTTTTCAATTTTGTCCGTTCCCTTCGATTTCACAAAGTTCACATTCTTCTTCTTCTTCTGATTCGGCTTCTTTTGATTCTGAGTCGGTGCCTTACCATTTGTTTTGGTATGGTTTTGCTGTTTTGGCACTGTTGGTAATTTCTTGTTCCCAAACTGTTTTCTAACTTCAGCCTTTGGGATAGGAGGACACTGTGTGACTGTAACATGTGGTCCTGTCTTTCCCAAAAACTTACTTGTAGAATTTTCAAAGACTTTACTGATTAAAGATTGATTAACATTTTTAATAGGAAAATCTTTGTCTGAATAGATTTTATCATCACCAACAAGAGTGTACAGCAAATCCACACTCTCCGACTCTTTCTCAGACGAGGACTCAGTTGCAATAGTCTTAGCGGGTTTTGCAGGTGGATCACACAGAATGTGATTCTCAAGAGGTATGTCCTCATCTTTTATCACCGCATCAGACTTTGCTGAATCAGTATCATCGGATTCATCATCAGAAGAATCAGTATCCTCAATCACAACTGGAGGATCCTGATTTGGTTCAGCAGCTATAAAGGTATCTGCTGACACATCTGAATCTGACGATACTTCTTTCCTGTATCCGAGTCCAGTAGCAAATTCCTCAACGTCCAAAGGAACAGAGGGTTCAAAATGAGTTCTATACTCCTCATCAGGCAGTGCATCAAAGTTGTTTCTCACGGGTGGTGGACATTTCTTATAACCTATGCATGTGACATCCTTTTTCTCTTTCTGTACATCAATGATGTGATCCAACACATAGCTAGAACTCAAATAACTGTCTAACTTGAGTCGGATCGCCTCACTTTCTGTTTTAACACAAGCCATTTCTTTTTGCATTACCTCAAGACGAGTTATATACAAATTAATGTCAGTTTGTTTTCTGGAAACCATTTTAGTCAACTCTGTTTTATCTTTCTTTAACGTTTCAATCATTGACTTAAATCCTTTTTCATGGTTTTCATAAAACATGTTGGCTTCAGTGCACTTAGAAAGATCAACTGTCAATTTCTGATTGTGAATAAATGTCACATCATATTTCTCTTGCAAAGCCTCATGCTTGCTTTGCAATTCACACCACTTATCATTCACTAAAACATGTTTGTCTTGCAATTCAAACAAACTAGCTTGTAAAGCATCGTGTTTGCCTTGCAACTCAGACATGTTTGCTTCCAAATCAGCACATCTAACATTCAAGCTATCACAATTATCACAGCTAACAGAAGTGGGTTCATCGACACATACCTGACTTGATGAACTGTCGACATTAGCCATAAAGGCTGAATGGAGAGAAGACGAAGAATAAGCAGCTTGATCCACCAAAATAGATCTTCTTTGAATTCCTGCTGCTGCTTCCTCCAATAGCTCATCAATATTAGCATCGGCTGACGCAGCTGATGTGTCATCTTCCTGATCATTCCCTGAAGCGGATGACTCTTCATCTGAACTTCCACCGTAACCGGAAGAGCCTTCATCTTCAGAAGATTCACTACCATTGGTGGAAGATTCTCCACCACTGGCGTGTTTAAGATCATTAACCACTTCAGCAAAACAAGCTGTTCCATCAGGTGCATCATTTCCCAACTGGATTGACCAATCACAACCTTCATCTACCTGAACCACAAGTGCCTGGTTGGCATTAGATGGTCCTGCTTGACTCTGGTTGTTGACAGGCACCAGTGTTCGTTCGTTGTTCCTTCCTTGGTTCTGATTTGTCCTGTTGCCTTGACCTCGGAAAGGATTCTGGTTCCCATGCTGAGATGGCCTTGTACATTCACGCTTGAAATGACCACGCTCACCACAATTGAAACACTTGACGGCCTGTTTATCAAACCCATACTTGGTGTCCTTCTTGCTTTCCAAGCTGGTTCGGCCTGTTCTTTCCATGAAATCCTTTGCTCGCCTAACAGCACTGGCAAAGGCCTACTTAATATCCATCATCTCCATCTCCTCTTTATCTATCTGCTGATAGTCTTCTTGTGTCAGATTAATATTACCAATCTGACCCTCCACTAATCCACAGTATGCGCTCACCACAGTGTTTAGCAGCTCCATATGTTCTTTTGCTACTTCAACACTGACTTTAGAAAAGCTTGAGGTGTCGAGCCGTACTGTATTTGGCTTTGATTGTTGACCAGCAGATGATGTACTTCCATAACAAGCTTGCTGTTGCTGTTGAGGAGGAAGAGGATTTCCGAATATATCAGTTGTTCTGATTTGCTGTTGCTGTTGTGGTGCTGGTTGAGGAGCTGGATTAAGCAGATTTCCAAACATATCTGTTGTTGGAGGAGGAGTGCCATACAAGCTAGTGCTAGACACAAATGCTGTTTGAATTGGAGCGTGTGAGGAAGGTTTTGTAGAAGTGCTGGAAGTTCCATAATAAATTTCAGGATTTTGTGGCACTGCAACTCTTTTTGCCTTGAGAGTTTCTTCCTGATTCTTGTTTTCCAGGAGTTGCGCAAAATCACTGAAGCTTGTTGTATCCAAAGTGCCATTATACCTCATGATTTCTAAGAAATTATTCCATTGAGGTGGCAGTGCATCTGCAAACTTCTTCACTATCTCTGCTGAAGTCGTTACCACCCCAGTATTAGCCAATTCAGTTAGCAAATGAGTAAATCGACTTGTCAAATCTCCTAGAGATTCATTCTGCATACAAATAAAACCATCAAACTCTTTCTTCAGCAGTTCTTTTCTCAATTGTCGTGTCGCTTCATTTCCTACGCCCCTTGTCTTCAATGCGTCCCACAACCTCTTTGTCGTCTTGTAACTGACAAATTGATGATATATATCCTTACTTAAAGCCTGAGTGAGAATGGCGTATGCCTTCTTTTCCAGATCATAGACCTTCTTCTGATCTTCCGTAAGATCTGCAAACGTGGCAGCAGATGATGCGGCAACCTCTATTGTTTGATCGAAATCTGTAATGAACCGCAACCACAATTCTGTATTTTGACCAAGAACGTATGTATGAAATCTACCAAACCATCCCGGATATTCACTTAAGTGCATCAACTTTGGAGGCCTATTCAAACTTCCTGTTTCACTTTCGCTTAGCAAAATGCTTTGAACACTTGGAGCTTGATTTGATACAAATGCCCATTGACCGGTAGATGTAGCATTAGCTTGCGAACCCGAATCCGGAGCTGGAGTACCAAAATACATCTCTGCATTTACCGGAACACCCCACATTGAATTCATTTTTTTTTGATCAGCCGAAGGATACCTGTTCGAAAGACTTGAACAACACAAACTGTTAAACACAAACAGACTAATGATCGGAAGATCAACACTTGTTCGAAGGATCAACAGGGTTCGAAAGATCTCTGTTGAATTTCGAACAATGTTTTTCGAAAGATTCTCCCACCGAAGGATCCTTATCTTTCGAAAAGGTACTTTAGACCGAAAGATGAACACGAAAGATGACTTCGAAAGACTCCCCAGTCGAAGGATCCTTGTCTTTCGAAAATGAGCAGTAGACCGAAAGATATATGTTTCGAAAATATTCCTTGGACCGAAAGATAAGTCTCACACTTCGAAGGATGCTCGAAGGATGACTATCTGTCGAACCTGTCACACCCTGGCTTTGCGGAAGCGTGGTTAACTTTGGTGTGACTTCTTAATACCATAGCTTAATCATAACAAGCTATATGAATTTAAAAACCATGCAAGTCATCCATTAAGTTTGAAAATAACATACAATACCATTGTTTGACGAGAACATACTCCAACAACAATAACCTTGTTCAAAAGACATAACGACTTATAACATAAACATAAACGTGATTTAGGGACTGTGTCTTGTCCAGGTAAGAGACACATCCCCTAAACCCTGATGACTTCATGACAATATGCAGCGGAAAACGTTCCATACCGTGCCAGATCCGTTTAATTTCCTGAAATACATGTGAGTTGAAAAATCAACAATAATGTTGAGCGAGTTCAGGTGTAAGTGAGTAAGTAAAACACTTGTGAGTATAAAATAGTTGTGGTATGTAGCAGTTGTAAGAGGACTTGTGATCACCAATGGTTTGCAAGGCCACTGACATATGTGAAGTGCAAATAGGGAGACTCAAACCTAGCAGATTTCGCCACGGCAAAGTATGTGGACAAAGTCACCCCACGGTCCGTTTCTAGTTTGGCCGGGGGCTGGGCTCGCTACACCCAGATAGATCTACCGCTCCTGTCCCTCGGTCCCTCCATGAGGACTAATGGCCCCATGTTGTTCCTATCCACTCACATGATCGTATAACACCTCCTTACGTTAAACATACCGTTGTAAAGTACTCGTAAATCATAGTAACATGTATTTCACCCCCGCAGTTAAGTAAACTGAAAACAGTTAGAGAAAAGGGGGACATGAACTCACAGTGAATGCGCGTCTCTACCAAGTGTCTCCAATACAGTAAGCTGTGCAACGACCTACAAGTGCTAATTCTATTAGACGGACGGCCGTGCCTTAGCTTTACAGTTTAAGTCTTTGGGAAATAGTTAGACAACTATTTCGTGTTTATGTTCCGTATACACTTGGTAGTTATTCTTCTTCCCAAGGATGGGGGATACAATACATGTGCGTAAGTTACGTTTTATCAATCTTGTGGTAATGTAATTACCGGTGTAACTTATATGTTTGTGGAAGCGTTCGCAAAGTTTTGGAATCATTAACGCTTGTAAATATTATTTTTACTCTAAAATAATATTTATGTATTTTCACAAAATAATCATAAACAGTGTTGTGACAAATATGTTTATCACGTTAATCTTTGTGAAAATCCCACCTCCGAATATTTAGTAAAATATAGTGCTGGCGAAATTTATGTTTTGAAAATATGTCCAAAGATAGTTCTAACACTTGTTGTGTAAAAAGTCTAAGTGTTAGGTTTTTAGAAAATTTCGCCAGAGTTTCCTCTGTAACTGGAGGTGGCCACGCTTTCAAGCGTATCATTTTCTTTTAACAAATCAATTCAACAACTTCTTTATTCAATCAAACAATTTCCAACACAACAACTAGTCGTCAAGTATGTAAATTTGCATAATCGCCTGAACTTGCAGTTTTTCCGAATCTATAGTGTGAATCCCCTTTATATGTAGATCTTTATATAAAGTAACTTTGTTCTCGTAAAAGCCTTGTGACTAGAGAAATCCGTCTTTACAACTTCTAGTCATTTTTCCCAAAAATAGTTATTTGTCGGATCTTTTCATTTCACAAGTGTCTACACACTTGTGGTTTATAAAATCATATTTATTAGTGTAAGATCCATCTTTAGAAAATCATGATTTCTTTAAAGTGTGGTCTTTCAAAAATACCACTTGCGGATACGTAGATCCGCTAGTTTTAAACACCATTTTACCGGTTAAATCACTTTTACACAAGTAAAATATTTTACACAAGTTCATGTATCTTGTGTGGTAGAGTTTCACCTTTAACCCTTGTATTTAGTCAAAAACGAGCTTATGTGAAGATACATGATCTTACAAAGTCGGGTTAAACGATGTTCCGAGCTACCACATCATAGATCGGGTCTCAATAAACACATATTTCAAGTCCTACGACTTTTACACAAGTTATATGTTATTATCCACCATTTTTGTGATTTTACTAGACTTTAATGCATCAAAACTTATGTTTTCGATATTTAACCGACGAAAGTCCTTTTACCCACTTTAGATAAGTGTAAAAACAAGTTTTAAGCAATATACCTCTAGCTCAAGGCTAGGGAAGAATTGTGACGAAAACGGGGTGGATAAAAGCTAACGGTGGAGGTCCTTCGCGTTCCGCTTGCGCCAAAGCTCCTAATACGCGACTTGTGAGGCTTGTATGATGTTGGAATGCAAGATCAACACTTGAAAGTGTGGAGGTGGGTGGGTTGAGGTTCGGCCGTGAGTGGGAAGGGCAAGAGAGAGTGGATTTTGTTGGTGGAAAAGTGAAGTAATTAACCATGTGTTAGTATGTATTACTTATAGGCAAAATCTAGTTCTTAGTCCATTGGTCAACGTGTCACAAAGATACCATACATGCCTAATTAAAATAATAGATCATGTACTAATGTGTCCCCTTGGCTTTTGGGGCCGGTTAGGGTATAGGGTGGGGGGGTTGGTTCGATTTCAAGTAGTTTAGTTAGGGTAGTGGTTGAGTTAAGTAGGTTAGTTTAAGTAGTTAACTCAGTTACTTGTATGTTACGTGTTATGACGGGTGTTAGGGTAATCAGGGACCCTAACTAGCTCAGAAAATAATAAATAGTGAAAATACTAACATTTTCATGTCCCGGGTAAAGTCCGGGTGTCCGGTTGGATAGTAATCCGTTAAAGTCTTTTGTAACGCTTTAAAGTGTCGTTATTACATTTTTAGTGACACAATTAGTTTCCAACATTTTAGAAAGAGTCTAGTGTTATTTTCTTATTTTCTGGCACTTTACTAGTCAGCTAGAAGCTGGTTTAATTTTTTTAAAGTGCTGTGTTTGGTACTTAAAGTACGTTTTTGGCACATCCGAATCAGTGTATCTTATCCCTAGAGACGCGGTACCATAACCCTTATATCCCTACACTCACTACCAGTGTAGTCAAAATATATGAGGCTCTTAACAGGCCTTAGAGGCAGTGTCTGCCTGATGCTGGTCATATCAGCATGTTTGCCGTGTATCCGTATAGTGCTACTGTGCTTTTTGTGCATCATGTTTGTCACTAAGGTTCAGTATGTAATTAATGTAGTGACAGCAAATAAAGTATGATGCAAGTAAGTGCATGTATCAGTATGCAGGTAGCAGTTTATCAGCTAGTTCAATCAAGCACAGTAATCAAGTAGTAATTAATCATTAATTAAGTTGTACGGATACCTGGTTTTGTGCGGGTTGTCACATTCTCCCCCCGTTAAATAAATTTCGTCCCGAAATTTAAGTTCTGCTTGTAGAAGCATGGTTCTTAGGAAATAAGTGGGGGTATTTTTCTTTCATCCGGTCCTCACGCTCCCATGTGAATTCAGGACCATGTCTGGCATTCCAACGAACCTTGACGAGTTTGACACTGCTCCGGCGGGTCTTGTTAACTTTCCAATCCGTGACCTCAACAGGTTCTTCAACAAAGTGGAGCGTGTCGTCAATATGAATCTCGTCGATAGGAATGGCAACGTCAATTTGAGTTGGACTTTTCTTTAAATTGGATACATGAAATGTATCGTGAACACCATTCAGTTCAGCAGGTAGGTCCAACTTGTATGCTACTGTCCCAATTCTTTCCAGAATTCTGAAGGGACCAATGTAGCGTGGATTTAACTTTCCACGCTTTCCAAAGCGCGCCACCCCTTTCCAGGGTGATACCTTCAGTAAAACCATTTCTCCAACTTGAAAATCCACATGTTTTCGGTTTGGATCCGCATAGGCCTTTTGTCTGTGGCGAGCTGCTTCGATGCGTTTAAGAATTTGCGCGATCTTGTCTGTCGTCTCTTGGACGATTTCGGGACCAGCAAGCTGCCTATCACCTGCGTCAGACCAACATAGTGGTGATCGGCACTTGCGTCCGTATAGGGCCTCAAATGGCGCGACACCAATACTGGTGTGGTAGCTGTTGTTGTATGAAAATTCGACCAAAGGTAAGTGTTTATCCCAGCTACCGCCTAAATCCATAACACATGCCCTCAGCATGTCTTCCAAAGTTTGTATCGTTCGCTCGCTCTGGCCGTCAGTTTGCGGATGGAACGCAATGCTCAGATTCAATTGTGAGCCAAAGGATTCTTGGAAAGATTGCCATATTCTTGACACAAATCTTCCGTCTCTATCAGAGATGATCGAGAGAGGTACTCCATGACGTGCTACGATCTCTCTCAAGTAAATTTCCGCAAGTTTACTAGTACTGTCTTTCTCCTTGATTGGCAGAAAGTGTGCGGACTTTGTTAGGCGGTCAACAATCACCCAAATCATATCATGGCCTCTTGGCGTTCTTGGCAATTTCGTAACAAAATCCATTGAGATTTGTTCCCATTTCCACTTGGGAATCTCAGGTTGTTGCAGAAGTCCCGAAGGCTTCTGGTATTCCGCCTTGACCTTAGCGCACGTTAAACATTTGCTCACGTAAACAGCAACGTCGCCTTTCATCCTAGGCCACCAATAGTAATCTTTGAGATCCTGGTACATCTTATCCGATCCAGGGTGGATAGAGTACCGTGACTTGTGCGCTTCGTCGAAAATAACTTCCCTTAATCCACCAAACAGAGGAACCCAAATCCTTTTCTCAAAACATAACGTCCCTTCCTCGTTTGGTACCAAAAGCTTCTCCATTCCACGGAGATATTCTTCCTCAAGGTTTCCCTCCTTGAGAGCTTCCTTTTGTGCAGCACGAATGCGCAAGGAAAGATCGGTTCGTATGATCATTTCCAAAGCCCTAACCCTTATGGGCTTGATTCTTTCCTTACGACTTAGGGCATCGGCAACTACATTCGCCTTCCCTGGGTGATACTTTATCTCGCAGTCGTAATCGTTCAACAATTCAACCCATCGTCTTTGCCTCATATTTAACTCCTTCTGGTTAAATATATGTTGTAGGCTTTTGTGGTCTGTGAAGATTGTGCACTTCGTACCATACAGGTAGTGTCTCCAGATCTTTAAAGCGAAAACCACTGCGCCAAGCTCTAAATCGTGTGTGGTATAATTCTTTTCGTGCACTTTCAGTTGGCGTGATGCGTAAGCAATGACCTTTTGGCGTTGCATCAACACACAACCCAATCCTTGACGCGATGCGTCGCAGTATACCACAAAGTCATCAGTGCCTTCTGGTAGAGCTAAGATTGGCGCGTTACAAAGCTTATCCTTCAATATCTGAAACGCTTCATCCTGTTTGATTCCCCAATCAAACGTCTTGTCCTTCTGCGTGAGGAGCGTCAAAGGTTGAGCGATTTTCGAGAAATCCTCGATGAACCTTCGATAGTAGCCAGCCAACCCCAAGAATTGTCGAATCTCGGTTGGCGTTGTAGGCGTTTCCCAATTCTTGATTGCCTCGATCTTGGTGGGATCAACATGAATTCCATCCCCATTAACCACATGTCCGAGAAACTGGACTTCGCGTAGCCAAAACTCGCACTTGGAGAATTTGGCGTACAGCTGTTCCTTCTTTAGCAGCTCCAGTATGGTTCTAAGATGTTGTTCGTGTTCAGCCTTCGTCTTTGAGTAAATCAGGATGTCGTCGATGAATACAATCACGAACTTGTCCAGGTATGGCTTGCAAACCCTATTCATTAGATCCATGAATACCGCCGGCGCGTTTGTCAAACCAAATGGCATCACGAGGAACTCGTAGTGTCCATAACGAGTTCGGAAGGCTGTTTTTGGGATACTTTCCTCCTGTATCCTTAGTTGATGGTACCCAGATCGAAGATCGATCTTAGAGTAGCAGCTTGAACCTTGAAGTTGATCGAACAGATCGTCGATTCTTGGTAGAGGATACCTGTTCTTGATCGTCAGCTTGTTCAATTCTCTGTAGTCAATACACATGCGGAAACTTCCGTCTTTCTTCTTGACAAACAAGACCGGAGCTCCCCAAGGCGAGAAGCTTGGTCGGATAAAACCCTTGTCTAACAACTCTTGAAGTTGTGTTGACAGTTCTTGCATTTCAGACGGCGCAAGTCTGTAAGGTGCCTTAGCTACAGGCGCTGCGCCTGGAACTAAGTCAATGTGAAACTCCACTTGCCTCTGAGGTGGCAATCTGGGTAAGTCTTCTGGGAAGACTTCTGGATATTCCCTTACGACAGGGATGTCCTCGATTGTTGGCTCAGCAGCCTTCTTGTCTACGATGTGTGCCAGAAAAGCAACACATCCTTTCTGTAAACACTTCCTTGCTTTCAAGCAGCTGATAAATCTTAGCGGTGTGTCACGCTTCTCTCCGTGAACCACAATCGTCTCACCATCATCGGTTGGGATACGAACAACTTTCTCGTGACATACTATCTCAGCCTTGTTTCTGGATAACCAATCCATTCCTACCACCACGTCGAAGCTTCCCAGTTGGACTGGTAGTAGATCCAGAGTAAACTCGCGTTCTCCCAATTCTATCACACAACCTCTGATTACATCATTGGCTTCTACCAACTTGCCATTAGCCAATTCGATTGCGTAGGGAATGTCTAACTTATTAGCGGCTAGCCCAAGTATATTCTTAAATTCTAGTGATACGAAGCTATAGTCGGCACCAGTATCAAATAAAACGGATGCATAGCGTTGATTGATAGGGAACGTACCCGTGACAACATTTGGATCTTGGCGTGCTTCCCTAGCTTCTAGTTGGAACACTCTACCGCGGGCCTGATTCAACGTTGGGCAGTTCTTCTTGAAATGCCCGATTTCCCCGCAGTTATAACATCCGAGTCTCTGCCCGTTTCCATCCCCGTTTCCAGCTGGGGTGTTGTTCTGGTTGGCGTTGTTGCATCTGGGCTGGGTGCCCTGGTACCCTTTTCCTCTCTTGGTATTGCCAGCTGATTTTCCTTTCCTTACTGCCATACTGACACCTTGTTTGAAGTTTGAAAACTTCCTTTTGTTATCTCCTGAGGACTCAACGTGAGTCTCTGTTTTCTTTGCCTTGACTTCATCAAACTTGTTTAGACGAATCGCCTCCTCGGTGAGAGCCACGCTCAAATCGATGGCTTCAGTGATAGTCGCTGGTTTGGAGGAGGTTACCATGCTTATTATTTGGGGAGCCAAACCCCAAATGAAGCGCTCGATTCGTTTGTATTCTGGCGTGACCATATAAGGAACCACTTGAGATAAGTCGTGAAACCTCTGGACGTATTCCGCAACCTTTGGTCCATCCATCTTTAAGTGCCAAAATTCAGTCTCCAACCTTTGAATTTCTGCGCGTGAACAGTACTTTTTGCGCATCAGTTCTTTCAATTCGGCCCAAGTCAGGGCGTAGGCGGCAGCTTCGCCTAGAGTTTGGACTTGTAAGTTCCACCAAGATAGGGCTCCGTCTAGAAATAGCCCTGAAATGTATGTGACTTGCTGATCCTCTGCACACTTGCTCATGCGTAACACAGAATCGGTTTTCTCAGCCCAGCGGGTAAAGGCAACTGCACCTCCTGTGCCATCGAAGTTAACTGGTTTGCAGTCTAAGAACTGCTTGTAGGTGCATCCTGCACGTATGTTAAAACATGTGTTTGGCATTAGCATCACCGCTAAAATCTCCAACTAGTTCATGGTAGGTTCGAATGGCGTGGTATTACCGTGAGGTGGATTGTTATTGCCTTGGTTAACACTTCCGCTCGCTCCTGGCTGAGATGCTGCGTACTGTGCTATGGCAGCAGCAATAATCTGCTGGAGTTCTGCCTCATTTGTTGGCATGTTTGGTTCGCGTCTTGGCGGCATCTTCTAAAAGATGGTTTAAGTTGGTTAGGCCATAGTAAGGCTCCGTTGTTATAATACGTAAATTAGTTCGTAGTATAGTGTACGTATATAACGGTAGTAATAGTATAATCACATAACATCGCAGGTTATCACACATCACAATATCAATCACACACATCCCATGTCATAAAATATAAACAAGTAATCAAGCGAATCCAAATATGGTGAGAAAACTGCGATTGCCATATAAATGAGACCACATCGTAAGTGTATACATACAATCATCAATCACTAGGGGCTACACAACCCCTGTCAAAAGCTACATCAGTATCAATACAACATCAAGTACATAACAAAAGTCAAGTCATAACGTAGTCTCTCCAAAAAGCTGTGCAGTCAAAAAGCAATCGCCGCCTTCTCACTTCGCCTACCCAAGTGGCACCGATGAGCTCTAAGCAGATGGTGGTGGAGGAGGGGGAAAATGGGTATAAAATAAACGGCGCAACTGTAACCAGTCCGCCTCCATCGCCTGCTGTGTGCGAATAATGGAAGCAATCTGCTGCTCCAAAGTAGTAAGACGAGCAGCATAGTCAGGGGGTAATGGTCGAAACGGCTGTAACGAAGAGGGTACCCGGCCATGGCACTGACATGGCTGCAGACGGGCTCTCTCCAACTCCTGTAGTCGCTGCTCATGCGACTCATGCTGGTGTACAAATGACATCAATACATCCTCGATGGTATGTCCCACGTGGAATCTGTGGTATGGATCAGTGGGTGGCATGGGGGAAAACGGTGACCACAGCAGTGGCTCACGTGTGGGGTCAAAGGGTGCCACACCAAAAGGAGCTGTAGTGGGTGGAACAAAAGGAATCTGAGGCATGAAAGGCATGGGCATCGGTATATGCCCATCAGGGTGAGCTGAAGAGCCCTCTCCAGGCCCTGCTGGAGGTATAAACATAGGAACCTGAAATGAAAAGTCTACAGGTGGTGCAACAGGAATCTGTGGAGGGAATGGGGGAACGTCCTCGTCTGCCGGTATCCAGCCATGCTGTGCAGACTCATCCGGTGGATCCATACGTGCCGCGAACGGTGCATGTCCGGGCTCTATGGGAACGGGATCAAATACGGGAGCAACAACAGGGTGAACGGGTGCCAAGGGCTCGAAAGGAGGGTCAACTGGTACAGCAATAACGGGTAAAGGACCAATGGGATCAACAGGAACATCTATGTGGTGATCATCAGCAATGGGCTCAAAAGGTACATCAGCATGCACAGGGTCATGCTCTGGTAAAGGATCAAGAGCGGCTGCCTGCTCAGGAGCAATGGCAGGCTCAAAGTCATCAAACGCCATGTCAAACTCAAAATCTGGGTCAATCGGATCAAAAGGATCAATAGGATCTGCTGGATCCTCCATCAACTCGTCCATCGGGGCAAACTCTAAATCACGGTTAGGATCAAATCCTGGTGGAAACATAGGATCTGAATCCTCGTCGTCGTCATGGTCAAAAACAAGTCCAGGTATGGAAGCAACAGAAAAAGCCTGGTCAGAATCGGACCCATGGGAGAAGTGCTGCGCACTATGAGCATGTGTGGGTACAGAAGCCACAGACTCAAAGGAGTCCGCGACTGGGGAATGAGCAGGTGACTCCGCAGCAGGAGCATCTGCGATCAGTAAGGGAGCAACAGCAGGTAGGGCCTCGCCCTGAGCATCCTCCAAAGGCTCCTCCTCAAACATATCGACGTCGTCTTCCTCGTCGTCGATGGGTAAAACAGGGTATGCTGCAAGGGGTACTGGAGCAGGGATCACAACGAGTGGTAGATCCCCGGCTGGAAGATCAACTGGGAGCTCATCAACGCCGTCGGGTAAGGCGAATGGCTGAAAGTCATCATCATCCGTGCTGGTGAAGTCTGACGTATAAACCTCGTGCTCTGATGACTCAATGTCGTCTGAAACGATAGGCCTCGGGCCTGTGGTGCCTGAACCACCAGTGTCTGGAGAATCCATGTGTCTGTAACATATACACAAACATGCACAAATAGTCAATCATAAATCAAGTAATCACATAAGTCATCAAGTAAGGCATCACATAATCCTCCTAGTCTTACTAGCCAATTTCATCCAGTCTACAAGACTGCTCTATCCTTTACTTAAACCAAACCTCGATCCTCCAGATCGATCCTTAGCCCTCCAGGCTGAACCTTTCCTTCCTAGCCTTGCTAGCCCACTATCTTGGTCACCTAGACCAAGCCTCGATCCTCCAGATCGATCCTATAACAAACCAACGTGCTCAACTACCTTAATCACCTCGATCCTCCAGACCGATCCTCAGCCCTCCAAGCTGAGCCTATAATTAATAAAATGTGCTCAACATTTGTTTGTAAAAAGTTGTGGATCTGGACTTAAGTGGTATGCAGAAAAGTGTTTTCGTGAGAGCCCTAGTGATCATAGTCTAGACTCGAGACAGAATCCTAGTTCGCTATGATCAGAGCTCTGATACCAAGCTGTCACACCCTGGCTTTGCGGAAGCGTGGTTAACTTTGGTGTGACTTCTTAATACCATAGCTTAATCATAACCAGCTATATGAATTTAAAAACCATGCAAGTCATCCATTAAGTTTGAAAATAACATACAATACCATTGTTTGACGAGAACATACTCCAACAACAATAACCTTGTTCAAAAGACATAACGACTTATAACATAAACATAAACGTGATTTAGGGACTGTGTCTTGTCCAGGTAAGAGACACATCCCCTAAACCCTGATGACTTCATGACAATATGCAGCGGAAAACGTTCCATACCGTGCCAGATCCGTTTAATTTCCTGAAATACATGTGAGTTGAAAAATCAACAATAATGTTGAGCGAGTTCAGGTGTAAGTGAGTAAGTAAAACACTTGTGAGTATAAAATAGTTGTGGTATGTAGCAGTTGTAAGAGGACTTGTGATCACCAATGGTTTGCAAGGCCACTGACATATGTGAAGTGCAAATAGGGAGACTCAAACCTAGCAGATTTCGCCACGGCAAAGTATGTGGACAAAGTCACCCCACGGTCCGTTTCTAGTTTGGCCGGGGGCTGGGCTCGCTACACCCAGATAGATCTACCGCTCCTGTCCCTCGGTCCCTCCATGAGGACTAATGGCCCCATGTTGTTCCTATCCACTCACATGATCGTATAACACCTCCTTACGTTAAACATACCGTTGTAAAGTACTCGTAAATCATAGTAACATGTATTTCACCCCCGCAGTTAAGTAAACTGAAAACAGTTAGAGAAAAGGGGGACATGAACTCACAGTGAATGCGCGTCTCTACCAAGTGTCTCCAATACAGTAAGCTGTGCAACGACCTACAAGTGCTAATTCTATTAGACGGACGGCCGTGCCTTAGCTTTACAGTTTAAGTCTTTGGGAAATAGTTAGACAACTATTTCGTGTTTATGTTCCGTATACACTTGGTAGTTATTCTTCTTCCCAAGGATGGGGGATACAATACATGTGCGTAAGTTACGTTTTATCAATCTTGTGGTAATGTAATTACCGGTGTAACTTATATGTTTGTGGAAGCGTTCGCAAAGTTTTGGAATCATTAACGCTTGTAAATATTATTTTTACTCTAAAATAATATTTATGTATTTTCACAAAATAATCATAAACAGTGTTGTGACAAATATGTTTATCACGTTAATCTTTGTGAAAATCCCACCTCCGAATATTTAGTAAAATATAGTGCTGGCGAAATTTATGTTTTGAAAATATGTCCAAAGATAGTTCTAACACTTGTTGTGTAAAAAGTCTAAGTGTTAGGTTTTTAGAAAATTTCGCCAGAGTTTCCTCTGTAACTGGAGGTGGCCACGCTTTCAAGCGTATCATTTTCTTTTAACAAATCAATTCAACAACTTCTTTATTCAATCAAACAATTTCCAACACAACAACTAGTCGTCAAGTATGTAAATTTGCATAATCGCCTGAACTTGCAGTTTTTCCGAATCTATAGTGTGAATCCCCTTTATATGTAGATCTTTATATAAAGTAACTTTGTTCTCGTAAAAGCCTTGTGACTAGAGAAATCCGTCTTTACAACTTCTAGTCATTTTTCCCAAAAATAGTTATTTGTCGGATCTTTTCATTTCACAAGTGTCTACACACTTGTGGTTTATAAAATCATATTTATTAGTGTAAGATCCATCTTTAGAAAATCATGATTTCTTTAAAGTGTGGTCTTTCAAAAATACCACTTGCGGATACGTAGATCCGCTAGTTTTAAACACCATTTTACCGGTTAAATCACTTTTACACAAGTAAAATATTTTACACAAGTTCATGTATCTTGTGTGGTAGAGTTTCACCTTTAACCCTTGTATTTAGTCAAAAACGAGCTTATGTGAAGATACATGATCTTACAAAGTCGGGTTAAACGATGTTCCGAGCTACCACATCATAGATCGGGTCTCAATAAACACATATTTCAAGTCCTACGACTTTTACACAAGTTATATGTTATTATCCACCATTTTTGTGATTTTACTAGACTTTAATGCATCAAAACTTATGTTTTCGATATTTAACCGACGAAAGTCCTTTTACCCACTTTAGATAAGTGTAAAAACAAGTTTTAAGCAATATACCTCTAGCTCAAGGCTAGGGAAGAATTGTGACGAAAACGGGGTGGATAAAAGCTAACGGTGGAGGTCCTTCGCGTTCCGCTTGCGCCAAAGCTCCTAATACGCGACTTGTGAGGCTTGTATGATGTTGGAATGCAAGATCAACACTTGAAAGTGTGGAGGTGGGTGGGTTGAGGTTCGGCCGTGAGTGGGAAGGGCAAGAGAGAGTGGATTTTGTTGGTGGAAAAGTGAAGTAATTAACCATGTGTTAGTATGTATTACTTATAGGCAAAATCTAGTTCTTAGTCCATTGGTCAACGTGTCACAAAGATACCATACATGCCTAATTAAAATAATAGATCATGTACTAATGTGTCCCCTTGGCTTTTGGGGCCGGTTAGGGTATAGGGTGGGGGGGTTGGTTCGATTTCAAGTAGTTTAGTTAGGGTAGTGGTTGAGTTAAGTAGGTTAGTTTAAGTAGTTAACTCAGTTACTTGTATGTTACGTGTTATGACGGGTGTTAGGGTAATCAGGGACCCTAACTAGCTCAGAAAATAATAAATAGTGAAAATACTAACATTTTCATGTCCCGGGTAAAGTCCGGGTGTCCGGTTGGATAGTAATCCGTTAAAGTCTTTTGTAACGCTTTAAAGTGTCGTTATTACATTTTTAGTGACACAATTAGTTTCCAACATTTTAGAAAGAGTCTAGTGTTATTTTCTTATTTTCTGGCACTTTACTAGTCAGCTAGAAGCTGGTTTAATTTTTTTAAAGTGCTGTGTTTGGTACTTAAAGTACGTTTTTGGCACATCCGAATCAGTGTATCTTATCCCTAGAGACGCGGTACCATAACCCTTATATCCCTACACTCACTACCAGTGTAGTCAAAATATATGAGGCTCTTAACAGGCCTTAGAGGCAGTGTCTGCCTGATGCTGGTCATATCAGCATGTTTGCCGTGTATCCGTATAGTGCTACTGTGCTTTTTGTGCATCATGTTTGTCACTAAGGTTCAGTATGTAATTAATGTAGTGACAGCAAATAAAGTATGATGCAAGTAAGTGCATGTATCAGTATGCAGGTAGCAGTTTATCAGCTAGTTCAATCAAGCACAGTAATCAAGTAGTAATTAATCATTAATTAAGTTGTACGGATACCTGGTTTTGTGCGGGTTGTCACATTCTCCCCCCGTTAAATAAATTTCGTCCCGAAATTTAAGTTCTGCTTGTAGAAGCATGGTTCTTAGGAAATAAGTGGGGGTATTTTTCTTTCATCCGGTCCTCACGCTCCCATGTGAATTCAGGACCATGTCTGGCATTCCAACGAACCTTGACGAGTTTGACACTGCTCCGGCGGGTCTTGTTAACTTTCCAATCCGTGACCTCAACAGGTTCTTCAACAAAGTGGAGCGTGTCGTCAATATGAATCTCGTCGATAGGAATGGCAACGTCAATTTGAGTTGGACTTTTCTTTAAATTGGATACATGAAATGTATCGTGAACACCATTCAGTTCAGCAGGTAGGTCCAACTTGTATGCTACTGTCCCAATTCTTTCCAGAATTCTGAAGGGACCAATGTAGCGTGGATTTAACTTTCCACGCTTTCCAAAGCGCGCCACCCCTTTCCAGGGTGATACCTTCAGTAAAACCATTTCTCCAACTTGAAAATCCACATGTTTTCGGTTTGGATCCGCATAGGCCTTTTGTCTGTGGCGAGCTGCTTCGATGCGTTTAAGAATTTGCGCGATCTTGTCTGTCGTCTCTTGGACGATTTCGGGACCAGCAAGCTGCCTATCACCTGCGTCAGACCAACATAGTGGTGATCGGCACTTGCGTCCGTATAGGGCCTCAAATGGCGCGACACCAATACTGGTGTGGTAGCTGTTGTTGTATGAAAATTCGACCAAAGGTAAGTGTTTATCCCAGCTACCGCCTAAATCCATAACACATGCCCTCAGCATGTCTTCCAAAGTTTGTATCGTTCGCTCGCTCTGGCCGTCAGTTTGCGGATGGAACGCAATGCTCAGATTCAATTGTGAGCCAAAGGATTCTTGGAAAGATTGCCATATTCTTGACACAAATCTTCCGTCTCTATCAGAGATGATCGAGAGAGGTACTCCATGACGTGCTACGATCTCTCTCAAGTAAATTTCCGCAAGTTTACTAGTACTGTCTTTCTCCTTGATTGGCAGAAAGTGTGCGGACTTTGTTAGGCGGTCAACAATCACCCAAATCATATCATGGCCTCTTGGCGTTCTTGGCAATTTCGTAACAAAATCCATTGAGATTTGTTCCCATTTCCACTTGGGAATCTCAGGTTGTTGCAGAAGTCCCGAAGGCTTCTGGTATTCCGCCTTGACCTTAGCGCACGTTAAACATTTGCTCACGTAAACAGCAACGTCGCCTTTCATCCTAGGCCACCAATAGTAATCTTTGAGATCCTGGTACATCTTATCCGATCCAGGGTGGATAGAGTACCGTGACTTGTGCGCTTCGTCGAAAATAACTTCCCTTAATCCACCAAACAGAGGAACCCAAATCCTTTTCTCAAAACATAACGTCCCTTCCTCGTTTGGTACCAAAAGCTTCTCCATTCCACGGAGATATTCTTCCTCAAGGTTTCCCTCCTTGAGAGCTTCCTTTTGTGCAGCACGAATGCGCAAGGAAAGATCGGTTCGTATGATCATTTCCAAAGCCCTAACCCTTATGGGCTTGATTCTTTCCTTACGACTTAGGGCATCGGCAACTACATTCGCCTTCCCTGGGTGATACTTTATCTCGCAGTCGTAATCGTTCAACAATTCAACCCATCGTCTTTGCCTCATATTTAACTCCTTCTGGTTAAATATATGTTGTAGGCTTTTGTGGTCTGTGAAGATTGTGCACTTCGTACCATACAGGTAGTGTCTCCAGATCTTTAAAGCGAAAACCACTGCGCCAAGCTCTAAATCGTGTGTGGTATAATTCTTTTCGTGCACTTTCAGTTGGCGTGATGCGTAAGCAATGACCTTTTGGCGTTGCATCAACACACAACCCAATCCTTGACGCGATGCGTCGCAGTATACCACAAAGTCATCAGTGCCTTCTGGTAGAGCTAAGATTGGCGCGTTACAAAGCTTATCCTTCAATATCTGAAACGCTTCATCCTGTTTGATTCCCCAATCAAACGTCTTGTCCTTCTGCGTGAGGAGCGTCAAAGGTTGAGCGATTTTCGAGAAATCCTCGATGAACCTTCGATAGTAGCCAGCCAACCCCAAGAATTGTCGAATCTCGGTTGGCGTTGTAGGCGTTTCCCAATTCTTGATTGCCTCGATCTTGGTGGGATCAACATGAATTCCATCCCCATTAACCACATGTCCGAGAAACTGGACTTCGCGTAGCCAAAACTCGCACTTGGAGAATTTGGCGTACAGCTGTTCCTTCTTTAGCAGCTCCAGTATGGTTCTAAGATGTTGTTCGTGTTCAGCCTTCGTCTTTGAGTAAATCAGGATGTCGTCGATGAATACAATCACGAACTTGTCCAGGTATGGCTTGCAAACCCTATTCATTAGATCCATGAATACCGCCGGCGCGTTTGTCAAACCAAATGGCATCACGAGGAACTCGTAGTGTCCATAACGAGTTCGGAAGGCTGTTTTTGGGATACTTTCCTCCTGTATCCTTAGTTGATGGTACCCAGATCGAAGATCGATCTTAGAGTAGCAGCTTGAACCTTGAAGTTGATCGAACAGATCGTCGATTCTTGGTAGAGGATACCTGTTCTTGATCGTCAGCTTGTTCAATTCTCTGTAGTCAATACACATGCGGAAACTTCCGTCTTTCTTCTTGACAAACAAGACCGGAGCTCCCCAAGGCGAGAAGCTTGGTCGGATAAAACCCTTGTCTAACAACTCTTGAAGTTGTGTTGACAGTTCTTGCATTTCAGACGGCGCAAGCCTGTAAGGTGCCTTAGCTACAGGCGCTGCGCCTGGAACTAAGTCAATGTGAAACTCCACTTGCCTCTGAGGTGGCAATCTGGGTAAGTCTTCTGGGAAGACTTCTGGATATTCCCTTACGACAGGGATGTCCTCGATTGTTGGCTCAGCAGCCTTCTTGTCTACGATGTGTGCCAGAAAAGCAACACATCCTTTCTGTAAACACTTCCTTGCTTTCAAGCAGCTGATAAATCTTAGCGGTGTGTCACGCTTCTCTCCGTGAACCACAATCGTCTCACCATCATCGGTTGGGATACGAACAACTTTCTCGTGACATACTATCTCAGCCTTGTTTCTGGATAACCAATCCATTCCTACCACCACGTCGAAGCTTCCCAGTTGGACTGGTAGTAGATCCAGAGTAAACTCGCGTTCTCCCAATTCTATCACACAACCTCTGATTACATCATTGGCTTCTACCAACTTGCCATTAGCCAATTCGATTGCGTAGGGAATGTCTAACTTATTAGCGGCTAGCCCAAGTATATTCTTAAATTCTAGTGATACGAAGCTATAGTCGGCACCAGTATCAAATAAAACGGATGCATAGCGTTGATTGATAGGGAACGTACCCGTGACAACATTTGGATCTTGGCGTGCTTCCCTAGCTTCTAGTTGGAACACTCTACCGCGGGCCTGATTCAACGTTGGGCAGTTCTTCTTGAAATGCCCGATTTCCCCGCAGTTATAACATCCGAGTCTCTGCCCGTTTCCATCCCCGTTTCCAGCTGGGGTGTTGTTCTGGTTGGCGTTGTTGCATCTGGGCTGGGTGCCCTGGTACCCTTTTCCTCTCTTGGTATTGCCAGCTGATTTTCCTTTCCTTACTGCCATACTGACACCTTGTTTGAAGTTTGAAAACTTCCTTTCGTTATCTCCTGAGGACTCAACGTGAGTCTCTGTTTTCTTTGCCTTGACTTCATCAAACTTGTTTAGACGAATCGCCTCCTCGGTGAGAGCCACGCTCAAATCGATGGCTTCAGTGATAGTCGCTGGTTTGGAGGAGGTTACCATGCTTATTATTTGGGGAGCCAAACCCCAAATGAAGCGCTCGATTCGTTTGTATTCTGGCGTGACCATATAAGGAACCACTTGAGATAAGTCGTGAAACCTCTGGACGTATTCCGCAACCTTTGGTCCATCCATCTTTAAGTGCCAAAATTCAGTCTCCAACCTTTGAATTTCTGCGCGTGAACAGTACTTTTTGCGCATCAGTTCTTTCAATTCGGCCCAAGTCAGGGCGTAGGCGGCAGCTTCGCCTAGAGTTTGGACTTGTAAGTTCCACCAAGATAGGGCTCCGTCTAGAAATAGCCCTGAAATGTATGTGACTTGCTGATCCTCTGCACACTTGCTCATGCGTAACACAGAATCGGTTTTCTCAGCCCAGCGGGTAAAGGCAACTGCACCTCCTGTGCCATCGAAGTTAACTGGTTTGCAGTCTAAGAACTGCTTGTAGGTGCATCCTGCACGTATGTTAAAACATGTGTTTGGCATTAGCATCACCGCTAAAATCTCCAACTAGTTCATGGTAGGTTCGAATGGCGTGGTATTACCGTGAGGTGGATTGTTATTGCCTTGGTTAACACTTCCGCTCGCTCCTGGCTGAGATGCTGCGTACTGTGCTATGGCAGCAGCAATAATCTGCTGGAGTTCTGCCTCATTTGTTGGCATGTTTGGTTCGCGTCTTGGCGGCATCTTCTAAAAGATGGTTTAAGTTGGTTAGGCCATAGTAAGGCTCCGTTGTTATAATACGTAAATTAGTTCGTAGTATAGTGTACGTATATAACGGTAGTAATAGTATAATCACATAACATCGCAGGTTATCACACATCACAATATCAATCACACACATCCCATGTCATAAAATATAAACAAGTAATCAAGCGAATCCAAATATGGTGAGAAAACTGCGATTGCCATATAAATGAGACCACATCGTAAGTGTATACATACAATCATCAATCACTAGGGGCTACACAACCCCTGTCAAAAGCTACATCAGTATCAATACAACATCAAGTACATAACAAAAGTCAAGTCATAACGTAGTCTCTCCAAAAAGCTGTGCAGTCAAAAAGCAATCGCCGCCTTCTCACTTCGCCTACCCAAGTGGCACCGATGAGCTCTAAGCAGATGGTGGTGGAGGAGGGGGAAAATGGGTATAAAATAAACGGCGCAACTGTAACCAGTCCGCCTCCATCGCCTGCTGTGTGCGAATAATGGAAGCAATCTGCTGCTCCAAAGTAGTAAGACGAGCAGCATAGTCAGGGGGTAATGGTCGAAACGGCTGTAACGAAGAGGGTACCCGGCCATGGCACTGACATGGCTGCAGACGGGCTCTCTCCAACTCCTGTAGTCGCTGCTCATGCGACTCATGCTGGTGTACAAATGACATCAATACATCCTCGATGGTATGTCCCACGTGGAATCTGTGGTATGGATCAGTGGGTGGCATGGGGGAAAACGGTGACCACAGCAGTGGCTCACGTGTGGGGTCAAAGGGTGCCACACCAAAAGGAGCTGTAGTGGGTGGAACAAAAGGAATCTGAGGCATGAAAGGCATGGGCATCGGTATATGCCCATCAGGGTGAGCTGAAGAGCCCTCTCCAGGCCCTGCTGGAGGTATAAACATAGGAACCTGAAATGAAAAGTCTACAGGTGGTGCAACAGGAATCTGTGGAGGGAATGGGGGAACGTCCTCGTCTGCCGGTATCCAGCCATGCTGTGCAGACTCATCCGGTGGATCCATACTTGCCGCGAACGGTGCATGTCCGGGCTCTATGGGAACGGGATCAAATACGGGAGCAACAACAGGGTGAACGGGTGCCAAGGGCTCGAAAGGAGGGTCAACTGGTACAGCAATAACGGGTAAAGGACCAATGGGATCAACAGGAACATCTATGTGGTGATCATCAGCAATGGGCTCAAAAGGTACATCAGCATGCACAGGGTCATGCTCTGGTAAAGGATCAAGAGCGGCTGCCTGCTCAGGAGCAATGGCAGGCTCAAAGTCATCAAACGCCATGTCAAACTCAAAATCTGGGTCAATCGGATCAAAAGGATCAATAGGATCTGCTGGATCCTCCATCAACTCGTCCATCGGGGCAAACTCTAAATCACGGTTAGGATCAAATCCTGGTGGAAACATAGGATCTGAATCCTCGTCGTCGTCATGGTCAAAAACAAGTCCAGGTATGGAAGCAACAGAAAAAGCCTGGTCAGAATCGGACCCATGGGAGAAGTGCTGCGCACTATGAGCATGTGTGGGTACAGAAGCCACAGACTCAAAGGAGTCCGCGACTGGGGAATGAGCAGGTGACTCCGCAGCAGGAGCATCTGCGATCAGTAAGGGAGCAACAGCAGGTAGGGCCTCGCCCTGAGCATCCTCCAAAGGCTCCTCCTCAAACATATCGACGTCGTCTTCCTCGTCGTCGATGGGTAAAACAGGGTATGCTGCAAGGGGTACTGGAGCAGGGATCACAACGAGTGGTAGATCCCCGGCTGGAAGATCAACTGGGAGCTCATCAACGCCGTCGGGTAAGGCGAATGGCTGAAAGTCATCATCATCCGTGCTGGTGAAGTCTGACGTATAAACCTCGTGCTCTGATGACTCAATGTCGTCTGAAACGATAGGCCTCGGGCCTGTGGTGCCTGAACCACCAGTGTCTGGAGAATCCATGTGTCTGTAACATATACACAAACATGCACAAATAGTCAATCATAAATCAAGTAATCACATAAGTCATCAAGTAAGGCATCACATAATCCTCCTAGTCTTACTAGCCAATTTCATCCAGTCTACAAGACTGCTCTATCCTTTACTTAAACCAAACCTCGATCCTCCAGATCGATCCTTAGCCCTCCAGGCTGAACCTTTCCTTCCTAGCCTTGCTAGCCCACTATCTTGGTCACCTAGACCAAGCCTCGATCCTCCAGATCGATCCTATAACAAACCAACGTGCTCAACTACCTTAATCACCTCGATCCTCCAGACCGATCCTCAGCCCTCCAAGCTGAGCCTATAATTAATAAAATGTGCTCAACATTTGTTTGTAAAAAGTTGTGGATCTGGACTTAAGTGGTATGCAGAAAAGTGTTTTCGTGAGAGCCCTAGTGATCATAGTCTAGACTCGAGACAGAATCCTAGTTCGCTATGATCAGAGCTCTGATACCAAGCTGTCACACCCTGGCTTTGCGGAAGCGTGGTTAACTTTGGTGTGACTTCTTAATACCATAGCTTAATCATAACCAGCTATATGAATTTAAAAACCATGCAAGTCATCCATTAAGTTTGAAAATAACATACAATACCATTGTTTGACGAGAACATACTCCAACAACAATAACCTTGTTCAAAAGACATAACGACTTATAACATAAACATAAACGTGATTTAGGGACTGTGTCTTGTCCAGGTAAGAGACACATCCCCTAAACCCTGATGACTTCATGACAATATGCAGCGGAAAACGTTCCATACCGTGCCAGATCCGTTTAATTTCCTGAAATACATGTGAGTTGAAAAATCAACAATAATGTTGAGCGAGTTCAGGTGTAAGTGAGTAAGTAAAACACTTGTGAGTATAAAATAGTTGTGGTATGTAGCAGTTGTAAGAGGACTTGTGATCACCAATGGTTTGCAAGGCCACTGACATATGTGAAGTGCAAATAGGGAGACTCAAACCTAGCAGATTTCGCCACGGCAAAGTATGTGGACAAAGTCACCCCACGGTCCGTTTCTAGTTTGGCCGGGGGCTGGGCTCGCTACACCCAGATAGATCTACCGCTCCTGTCCCTCGGTCCCTCCATGAGGACTAATGGCCCCATGTTGTTCCTATCCACTCACATGATCGTATAACACCTCCTTACGTTAAACATACCGTTGTAAAGTACTCGTAAATCATAGTAACATGTATTTCACCCCCGCAGTTAAGTAAACTGAAAACAGTTAGAGAAAAGGGGGACATGAACTCACAGTGAATGCGCGTCTCTACCAAGTGTCTCCAATACAGTAAGCTGTGCAACGACCTACAAGTGCTAATTCTATTAGACGGACGGCCGTGCCTTAGCTTTACAGTTTAAGTCTTTGGGAAATAGTTAGACAACTATTTCGTGTTTATGTTCCGTATACACTTGGTAGTTATTCTTCTTCCCAAGGATGGGGGATACAATACATGTGCGTAAGTTACGTTTTATCAATCTTGTGGTAATGTAATTACCGGTGTAACTTATATGTTTGTGGAAGCGTTCGCAAAGTTTTGGAATCATTAACGCTTGTAAATATTATTTTTACTCTAAAATAATATTTATGTATTTTCACAAAATAATCATAAACAGTGTTGTGACAAATATGTTTATCACGTTAATCTTTGTGAAAATCCCACCTCCGAATATTTAGTAAAATATAGTGCTGGCGAAATTTATGTTTTGAAAATATGTCCAAAGATAGTTCTAACACTTGTTGTGTAAAAAGTCTAAGTGTTAGGTTTTTAGAAAATTTCGCCAGAGTTTCCTCTGTAACTGGAGGTGGCCACGCTTTCAAGCGTATCATTTTCTTTTAACAAATCAATTCAACAACTTCTTTATTCAATCAAACAATTTCCAACACAACAACTAGTCGTCAAGTATGTAAATTTGCATAATCGCCTGAACTTGCAGTTTTTCCGAATCTATAGTGTGAATCCCCTTTATATGTAGATCTTTATATAAAGTAACTTTGTTCTCGTAAAAGCCTTGTGACTAGAGAAATCCGTCTTTACAACTTCTAGTCATTTTTCCCAAAAATAGTTATTTGTCGGATCTTTTCATTTCACAAGTGTCTACACACTTGTGGTTTATAAAATCATATTTATTAGTGTAAGATCCATCTTTAGAAAATCATGATTTCTTTAAAGTGTGGTCTTTCAAAAATACCACTTGCGGATACGTAGATCCGCTAGTTTTAAACACCATTTTACCGGTTAAATCACTTTTACACAAGTAAAATATTTTACACAAGTTCATGTATCTTGTGTGGTAGAGTTTCACCTTTAACCCTTGTATTTAGTCAAAAACGAGCTTATGTGAAGATACATGATCTTACAAAGTCGGGTTAAACGATGTTCCGAGCTACCACATCATAGATCGGGTCTCAATAAACACATATTTCAAGTCCTACGACTTTTACACAAGTTATATGTTATTATCCACCATTTTTGTGATTTTACTAGACTTTAATGCATCAAAACTTATGTTTTCGATATTTAACCGACGAAAGTCCTTTTACCCACTTTAGATAAGTGTAAAAACAAGTTTTAAGCAATATACCTCTAGCTCAAGGCTAGGGAAGAATTGTGACGAAAACGGGGTGGATAAAAGCTAACGGTGGAGGTCCTTCGCGTTCCGCTTGCGCCAAAGCTCCTAATACGCGACTTGTGAGGCTTGTATGATGTTGGAATGCAAGATCAACACTTGAAAGTGTGGAGGTGGGTGGGTTGAGGTTCGGCCGTGAGTGGGAAGGGCAAGAGAGAGTGGATTTTGTTGGTGGAAAAGTGAAGTAATTAACCATGTGTTAGTATGTATTACTTATAGGCAAAATCTAGTTCTTAGTCCATTGGTCAACGTGTCACAAAGATACCATACATGCCTAATTAAAATAATAGATCATGTACTAATGTGTCCCCTTGGCTTTTGGGGCCGGTTAGGGTATAGGGTGGGGGGGTTGGTTCGATTTCAAGTAGTTTAGTTAGGGTAGTGGTTGAGTTAAGTAGGTTAGTTTAAGTAGTTAACTCAGTTACTTGTATGTTACGTGTTATGACGGGTGTTAGGGTAATCAGGGACCCTAACTAGCTCAGAAAATAATAAATAGTGAAAATACTAACATTTTCATGTCCCGGGTAAAGTCCGGGTGTCCGGTTGGATAGTAATCCGTTAAAGTCTTTTGTAACGCTTTAAAGTGTCGTTATTACATTTTTAGTGACACAATTAGTTTCCAACATTTTAGAAAGTGTCTAGTGTTATTTTCTGGCACTTTACTAGTCAGCTAGAAGCTGGTTTAATTTTTTTAAAGTGCTGTGTTTGGTACTTAAAGTACGTTTTTGGCACATCCGAATCAGTGTATCTTATCCCTAGAGACGCGGTACCATAACCCTTATATCCCTACACTCACTACCAGTGTAGTCAAAATATATGAGGCTCTTAACAGGCCTTAGAGGCAGTGTCTGCCTGATGCTGGTCATATCAGCATGTTTGCCGTGTATCCGTATAGTGCTACTGTGCTTTTTGTGCATCATGTTTGTCACTAAGGTTCAGTATGTAATTAATGTAGTGACAGCAAATAAAGTATGATGCAAGTAAGTGCATGTATCAGTATGCAGGTAGCAGTTTATCAGCTAGTTCAATCAAGCACAGTAATCAAGTAGTAATTAATCATTAATTAAGTTGTACGGATACCTGGTTTTGTGCGGGTTGTCACAGAACCTCCTTTGGTCGAAAGATGATCTTTCGACTTCGAAAGATATCTTTCGAACTATCTGACACAGTTGACAAAGAGTGATAGGTTGGTGAAAAAGTTGACGGGTTGGTAAAAACTTTCTGCAGAAAGTATGTTCAGACCATATCTTCTGAACATGCAGGTTTCACCAAACAGGTAATGTCCAATATTTTAATCAAAATACAACTTCCAACACACAAACACTTGGTAATTCAAAATTTTTAAGATCAAATGTGTAAAATTATGATGAACACTTAGAATAACGGTTGAAGATATGAAGAACAAACCCAGAAATATGAAATTTCCAGCAAACCGACAACTATCCAAAACCCGTTTTTGCTTGCAACTTCACTAAAAACCCATTTTTAACATGTGATAATGAAAAGTGACAAGGTTTTTATAAGAACAAACAGCAAAAACAGCAAGATTTCCAGAAAATATGAACTATAAAATCCAGAAAAACAGCAAGAACACCTCGGTTTTAACAAGGATAAGAGCCAAGGCTCTGATACCACTTGTAGGTCCGGCTAGGGGAGGATCTAGTCGCCTAATCCTTGTGTACAAACCAACCCGGTTGTGCGGAATCCAACCGAGATAGCAAACCGAGATAGAACACGCAAAAACACGACACGCAAAGTTCACCGATTAACACCTCTGTATTAAACGTATGAAAGGTCCGGTTACAAGCACAAGGTTTACAAATCAGTCCTGTAAACTCTCTCTAAGTGTGTGTGTGTTCTCTACTTTCTGTCTTCTGTTTTCTGTCTGTCTATCTAAGTGAACACAACACACGGGTATTTATACCCAAACACAGCAGGTCTGGTCGAAGGATCAGACAGATGATCGAAAGATCATCTATCGACCAGGAACAGCTCGAAGGATCAGCATGTACCACGAAAGATGTGATCTTTCGTGGTCCATCCATCGAAGGTCCATCTTTCGAGCTCATCATCATCGAAGGATATAAGTGATCCTTCGATGACCATCCTTCGACTCAAACACATTACAACCAAAGTGTTGACTGTTTGGCCAAGTCAAACCAGGAGGATGGTTGACTTGGTCAAACTTACAAGACTAATAAAGACATCGTTTTGTATACAGACAAAGTACAGACACAAGTGCACCAACAGTGACTTCTGGATTCGGGAAGTACACTTTCTCGGGCACATCGTTAACGAAATGGGTATTCATGTGGATCCTGCCAAGATCGATGCTATTCGCAATTGGGCGGCACCAAAGAATCCTTCAGAGGTGCGTCAATTTCTTGGTCTTGCAGGATATTATCGTCGGTTTATTCGGGATTTTTCTAAGATTGCTCAACCCCTCACCGCCCTGACTCAAAAGAAAGTTGTTTATTCTTGGGGATCGAACCAGGAAGAAGCTTTTCAGCTCTTAAAGCAGAAGTTGTGCAGCGCGCCGATTCTATCTCTACCAGAGGGTACTGAAGATTTTGTGGTTTATTGTGATGCGTCTATTCAGGGTCTCGGCTGTGTGCTGATGCAGCGAGACAAGGTGATAGCTTATGCTTCTCGACAGTTGAAGGTACACGGGAGGAATTACACGACACACGACCTGGAGTTAGGAGCCGTAGTCTTTGCGTTGAAGATTTGGAGGCATTACCTGTACGGTACCAAGTGTACCATCTATACCGATCACAGGAGTCTTCAACATATCTTCGACCAGAAGGAGTTGAATATGCGGCAACGTCGTTGGGTCGAGCTTTTTAATGATTATGAGTGTGCTATCAAGTATTGTCCGGGTAAAGCTAATGTTGTAGCTGATGCTCTTAGTCGCAAGGAACCGAAACAGAAGCGTGTTCGTGCCCTACAGCTTACTATTCACTCTGATTTACCTGCTCGGATTTGTTCAGCTCAGATTGAAGCGTTAAAGGAAGAAAATATCGAAGCTGAAGGATTACGAGGTCTACACAAGAAGAAGTTCGAGCAACGGTCTGACGATATCTACTACTTCATGGAACGGATATGGGTTCCTTCATTTGGTAATCTTCGAGAGCTTGTGATGGACGAAACACACAAGTCAAGATATTCTATTCATCCAGGGTCCGATAAGATGTACCAGGATCTCAGGGTTTTGTATTGGTGGCCGAACATGAAAGCTAATATTGCCACCTACGTGGGTAAGTGTTTGACATGTGATAGGGTCAAGGCAGAGTACCAGAAACCTTCGGGTTTACTTCAGCAGCCAGAGATACCCATGTGGAAATGGGAACAGATCGCTATGGATTTTGTTACGGGGTTACCTAGAATACAGGCTGGGAACGATACTATATGGGTGATTGTTGACCGTCTCACCAAGTCAGCACATTTCCTAGCAATCAAGGAGACATATAAGTATTCGCAGCTCGCAGCAGTGTACCTTAAAGAGGTGGTTTCTAGGCACGGGGTGCCGACCTCTATTATTTCTGATCGAGATCCTCGTTTTACTTCGGAGTTATGGCAGGCTATGCATAAATCGTTTGGCTCACGTCTAGATATGAGCACGGCTTATCATCCACAGACAGATGGTCAGAGTGAGCGCACTATTCAGACACTAGAGGACATGCTGCGGGCATGTGTTATTGATTTTGGAAAAGGATGGGAGAAGCACTTGCCGTTGGTAGAGTTTTCCTACAATAACAGCTACCACACCAGTATCAAAGCGACACCATTTGAGGCACTGTACGGGAGGAAGTTCCGTTCACCTCTCTGCTAGGCTGAGGTGGGTGATAGTCAGATCACAGGTCCCGAGATGGTACTCGAAACTTCAGATATGATTGTGAAAATCAGGGAACGTATGGCAGCTGCTCGTGACCGCCAGAAGGCCTATGCTGACGAGTGCAACAAAGAAGTAGTGTTTGAAGTGAATGACCGCGTCATGTTGAAAGTCTCACCGTGGAAAGGGGTTGTACGCTTTGGGAAGCGTGGCAAGTTGAATCCACGTTATGTTGGGCCTTTTAAAGTTCTTGAGCGTATCGGTAAGGTGGCGTATAGGTTGGAGTTACCTACTGAGCTGGGTAATGTTCACGACGTATTTCATGTATCACAGTTAAAGAAGTGTTATGCTGACGACCCATTAGTGGTACCTTTTCAAGAGTTAAAAATCGACGACAAGCTACAGTTTGTTGAAGAACCCATCGAGATCATGGACCGTGAGGTCAAAGTGCGTAAACACAGTCGTATTCCCATCGTTAGAGTTCGTTGGAACTCAAGACGTGGACCGGAGTTCACGTGGGAGCGCGAGGATCAGATGAAGCTCAAGTATCCTCACCTTTTTCCCAAAGAAAAAGCAGAGTCAAGCAAAACTGGTGAATCTCGGGGCGAGATTCCTCTTCAAGTTGGGGATGATGTCACAACTGAGCAGAACCCGCAACAATCCTGATTTCTCACTTCGTTTCTCTCACACTTGACGCTTGCCAATTTTCGGGACGAAAATTTCTTCAAGTTGGGGATGATGTGACAACCCGAATTTTCAAGGTTTGAAACTTTTAAATCTCGTGATCTTAACTCCTCGTTATTTTACGTTCGGTGCTCATGGGTCACCGCTTAATTATGTTTGGGCTGCAATGGTATTGGGCCACATCATTCTAATTCAATTAACTTAAAAATCAGCCCACCTTGATAACTAATTACCTTGGCCTACTAGGATAGTTAATGATCTTGCTTTGTGATAAATTATCAACTTGGGCTTGAGCCCATATAGGTCAAATGGGGGAACCGCCCCAAACATCTACATATCCATTAGCATACATAGTTTTTGATTGTACGTAACTTATTATTTAGCCAAACCTCCACTATACGAAACCCTACCCTTCTCTCAAGATCGTATACGGCAGTAGCGAGACCCCCCTTCTTCGAGATAACATCTTGTGCGACCTCAAATCTCTGGTTAGTGAGTCTTGACTGTTGATTATTCATACTTGTATAATATTGTTTCTAAGTGATATTGAATGATTGTTATATGAACCTGTTTGATTATCGAAGTTGTAGGGCTTGCGGTTACCAAACATTATATAGATTTATCATGGAGATTTATTAATGGGTGGTACTTGCTAAAACACAAACACATTAGGTTTAATGCGGCTGGGTTGTTCACTGATCTGAGCCGAGTAGTTTGTCTCGAAAACAACAGCAGGAGCATAAGGGTATTCGGTAATAATAATTAAAGGATTGTTGTGTATTTAGAGTTGTGTGACGAATCTGAACAAGCTGCTTATGCATGATACATTATATGATTATAACATGATGATATATGAACCATAATTTGTGATGACGTAAGAGTAGCAGTAATAGTCCTATAGCTTTGCATGTTAGGGTTTGATAAAGAATATAGCCTTGGATAAACTGGCAGCCATGAACGTGTGTTTCTAAAACAAACCATGTGCATAGCTTTATGATGTTGGGCCCACTAGTAAAGGTGTATTACAAAGTACTGTATGTTGCGATTGATTGTATGTGTGTAACAGGGAGTTTAGTTATAAATGTAAGAACCATTGAATGATAATTATGCATGTATGAGTTGAACAGGTTAATGGCTAAATTTAAACAACTTGGGCTGGGTAATCCGAATTGTAAACCTACGCTAGGTTTGGGTATCGTGCGAATGAACGTTGGGCCGGATACTAACAGTCCAAGATGACTTAATCTAGTGGGATAAGGGGGATTAGGGAATTGAATTGGTTGCATAAATGGGATGGAATACACTGTTGGGCCGAAGGCAGGAACGGGTTATACGTGATTGAATTGTTGGGTATTTGCATGATATGATAAATTGCTACCATATGAGCTTGTGTGTTGTGATTAACTGGTATTGAGAATAAACTATGGTCAAGGTACTTACCTGATTTACGTGACAATATGTGTTGCATGGTTACTGCTGAGCATTTCATGTGAATAAATATGTGAACACATGGAACTAACTATCTCTGTTAACCCGGTAGGAATTTGATTGAGTATTGAACTAATTAAGAAGTCACTTGTCTAAACCGAGCAAACCTAAGGTGAGTTCATTACTCTTTCTCAAGCATGGATCCCAGGGAACGGATAATGGGTAACGTTCCGAGGAGGAATGCATGTGTAATGGGATGTTGGTTATCGTACTCAGTTTTCTATCATTGTAAGACCACAATATCTACCGGTACGTTGCTTGTAGGGCAACGGGGGTTATTAGTTGATAGCGCTATTAGGTTTGGCACCCTCACGACGTTCGAGGAGAACGGGCGTAAACTAATTACCTTAAATCATGACCAATGCTTTGATAGAGGCATTGGGGTTGGCAATCACATATCATATGGCCATTCGGTAATCGAGTAATAACAACATCGAAACATCAAATATCATAACAACAAACAACATATCGTCTTGTAAACTGTTTTACTCACATGATTGGTAACACAACTTGGTAAACAAACACAAACCTTGAACTCACCAGCGTAGTCTGACACACTTGTTTACATGCTTGTAGGTAATCATTGAAGGAACTTAGGAATTTGCCGTCTGATGCTGCTGGAGTGGTTGTGGTCATGATAAACAAATACTTTGATTTGGTTTTGATACACTTACACGCTTATACATTTATGCTTCCGCTCAATACTTTGGTTTTGGTTTAACTTACAAACAATACCTTTCTTTCAATTGAGTATTTCAATACATTATTACTTGTGTTTGATATGATTGGTGGCTCTTTGATTGGATAATTACGGTGTTAATTGTAGCGACTATAATCGTTACTTAAATCATAGTTTAAGAATGACCCGGGATCGTTTGGTAGTCATCATATTTGGGGAATTCCATAAGATGAGCCAAACGAGTCAATTAATTGTGTAAGTTGTTGTTTTAGTGTTTTAGAGAATCAAAATAGAGATACTAATCACAAGAGCATTAAACCATGAGATTGGTAAAGAGATGCAAGTGATGATAAGCCCGGGATATTGGGTATAAAGTATCATAAGTTAACTAGTTAAAGGGTAGTACTTTGTGTCAAATAGGAATGGGTCGAATAAATGCATAACTACATATAGACTTTCTGTCCGTAAGTTAAGGTTTTGGCATAACTATCATAACAGGCACGTTGGTAATGAAATTACAGACGTATAGGAAAAAGAATCACTAAAAACGGACTTCCGAATCATAAGTTATGGCTATTTTAAGTTGGAACTTGATTAAACTTTGAGCTGGGAATCTGCAGCATCAAAGAAATAAACAGTCTGTGAAAAACAGGGCCTGGCGTGACGCGAGGGGCCTTGGCGTCACGCGGCGCCCCTTTCCGGAAAAAAAAATATTTTTTTCTTGATTGTTAACCCATGGAACTTGTTTATATCCATTTTAACCTTATCAAAACTAACATTTGTTGTGGTTTTGATCTTAGGTGATGTTGGAAAGTAACCGGAAGATGATCGAGCTAGCTTTTGAAGAACCGAACACAATTTACAAGCTTACGCAATGTTTTAAATCTTTAATAGACTATGTTTATGGGTTGTAAACAAATTGTTAAACAACTTTTGAATGTTTTAACTTAGTCATTAGTTGACTAAGGTTTATACTACTTATGAACTTGACTTATGAAAGTTATGTTAATTTGTTATCTTTTGAATAAAAGTGCCATGAATTACTATTAAATTTAAGTAAAATTAGACGGGTGTTACAAATTTACTTCAGTTATAAACTTTATGATAGTAATTACAAGTCCTTACGGCAGGAGCAAAGCACATGTTTATTTAAAGCTTAGCTTTTTTAGAATTCTTTTTTCACCACTTATGTTATATGCTTTTAACCTATTAATTAATTTTTACTAGTTTGAGTTTTTTTTATAACATGTGTTCGTTAACTTAAAAAAAAACTAAATACGCAAGTGTGTTTAGTTCTTTTTCTTAACATTCATATAACTTTTGTTTAAAAGGAAGTTGTGTTCTAAATTGAGCATCTTTTTTGGTACCGTAGGCTATATTAGGGTGTCGATACCATGACGAACAGAATCAAAACCAAACTGAACATCATTAGTAACAATATCAGTATAGTCAGAACCAGTACCGGTACCAACATTCATTATTATGGTTTCGATTAATGTAAAGCACGGCTTTTGTTTTTGGGTCACACGACTTTATTTTCTAGGTTACATTAGACAAGTTTTGTGTAACTAAACCATTGTAATTAAACATCTTTTTGGTATTGTAAACTATATATAACGAGTACTGGTACAATAATGAACCGAGTTGTGTTTAAAATTCTGCATTTCTTGTCGTTAATTACAATGATTGCCGGTATGATACTGGTAACAAAATGAACCGAATTGATACTGAGCGAACAACGTAACATTATCGGTGTTATCGAAACCGATGTTGGTATTTGGTTTTATAGTTTTTGATTGATTTAATATATTTTGTATATTTTCAAATATAATGTTTTATAAGATTTTAAATATACCGTTAACACGCTTATTTTTATTTACATTTCAATATAAACTTTACACGAAACCGAACCGCCAAACATAACCCACTTGATTAATCAGTAGAATCACTGTTAATTAATTTAAATAACGTTAGCAGGTGTTAAGTTTTTATCACTTGTTCGTACAATTCCAACTGTCGGCTCTATTGTTGCCACAAAACCACAGACACAACCCTACCCTTCTACCAATAAACTGTTGCCAACAAACAACTAAACAAATAAAAAAGTTAAAGTAAGACTACAGTTATCCCAAGTTACTTTTTCCTATTTCAGGAAACTCAGTTTCACTCCACTTTTTCTTGTGATTAAAAGGAAACCCTAGCTACGAACATTCAAAATTTACCCTAATAAAAAAACTAAACATCACGTCTCAGACATTATCCGAAATCTCAATGGATCCATACACACAAAACAATAATAACCACAACCACAACATGAGCCAGCAAGACTTCAGCAGCTTGACCACCGTTGCATCCGGCTCAAGTAACTCTCCGGCAGTTGCAACCACCCCGAGCCGCTACGAGAACCAAAAACGCCGTGACTGGAACACCTTCTGTCAATACCTCATAAACCGCCACCCTCCACTCTTTATACATCAATGCAGTGGTGCACATGTGCTTGAATTCCTTTGTTACCTGGACCAGTTCGGAAAGACTAAGGTTCACACCTTAATATGTCCGTTTTACGGGCATCCGAACCCACCGGCTCCTTGTCCGTGCCCACTTCGACAAGCTTGGGGCAGTTTGGATGCACTTATAGGCCGGCTTAGAGCTGCGTATGAAGAGAACGGTGGGGCTCCGGAAGTTAACCCGTTTGGGGCAACACCAGTGAAGCTTTACCTTCGTGAGATTCGTGAGTTGCAATCGAAAGCAAGAGGGATCAGCTATGAGAAGAAGAAACGGAAACGTTTAGCACCACAACAAGATCACTTGAATTGATTGATTATATATCATGTTGGAGATCCTGGTATGGACTAATTACTTTGTTTTTACTCTATTTTGGATATTGTTATCTTTGATTTTATGTTAGGTTCGCAAGACTTCAAGCGTACTACAAGCATGTTTTAGTTAAGGATTAGTGCTACCTTTGGTTCCCATTTGGGTATCTAGATATTTATAATGAAGACTATGAAGAATGCTATTGCTAATTAATGTTGCTTCTATTTTTTATTTATTTTTAATGTAAAAGCTTACTTCTACCTTATATTACACCAATTACTTCTATTTTGTTTCATTCGCTATTTGACATCTAGTTAGAAGAATAATAACTACAAAGAGATGTATTAATGAGGGTCAGAATATACTAGAAAGTTTATTTGGATAGAAGGTTAGTAAGTAATTTTGAATATCCATTAACTAATCAAGCGCTAAGATTAAATGAGTAAGATTGAACAAAAAAAAGGAGGCGTGTAGGTTAGTCTAAGAGTATTCTACTCCATCCAAGTCAATAGTTTATCTCTCCTCCAATCCCCCAATTCTTAAAACGTTAATAACTTTTTCATAAGATATTATTTTCTTTTATAAAAATTGCACCATAAAAATGAGTGTTTTTTTATTTATTTTTAAAATGATCACAATATTGGTATACTTTTGAAAAAAAGTTTTCGATAACCAGATGCATAAAACGCAACGGTTAAAAACTCAAAAAAAAAAAAAATCTAAAAGGCAATGCACAAAAAATACAAAAAACACAAAAAAATGTCTTTTTTCTAAAACGTAATGAAAAAAATACAAAGAAATTACTTTTCTTCTAAAACGCAATTGATAAAAAACACAAATAAATGTTTTTTTTTAAAATGAATTGACAAGTTTCTAAAACGTAACGGATTAAAAACATCAAGAAATGTTATTTTTTTCTAAAACGCAATGCACTAAAAACCGGGTATATTCGGTACTGTTACCGATACCCACTTTTGGTGATTTTCAGTACCGGTTCTTTTGCTACCGGTACTGGACGGTACCGAGCTCATCCCTACTAAGAATCAACCCATTTTTCATAGCTAAAAAACACCAAAATGTTGACTTTTCAATATTGCGTTTAACAAAAGGTGTAGATTTTGTCATCATGTTCATTTATGTAAAATTAAAAATGCTTTTTTTTTCTCTAAACAATCTTTTACAGTCACAAATCACAAGTTGGTCAAATATTTGACATACTTGTATAATATGTTAGTTTGGAACAAATCATTTACAACCATAACCATTACCAAAACAACAACTTGATATATTTAAATCAATTCATCATGTTCATATCGAAGTAACACATATAATTATCCCCCACCAAAATCAATGAAACTATATAAAAATAAATCACCTGTAGAATTCAAAGTTGTAGGTTGACTTCGAGGATCAAGAAACCTATTTTCTTGTTGTTATAACACACTTACGAGTGCGGAATCCACGTAAGAATGCAACAAGTATAACAAACACGAAATCTGAAGAGAACAAGTACAAAAACATACACAGAATGTTTGGACAGACTCTATATGCTCCCTTATCTGAAACTGTGTTCTGCAATGTAA
The DNA here is from genome assembly GCA_030545235.1 of Helianthus tuberosus. Classification (NCBI taxonomy): domain Eukaryota; kingdom Viridiplantae; phylum Streptophyta; class Magnoliopsida; order Asterales; family Asteraceae; genus Helianthus; species Helianthus tuberosus. Next base: position 64,262,125 of record CM060425.1, read on the forward strand.
CGCTCTGTATTTTTGTACTTTCCTATTTTAGCAAGTCTTGTTGTACTTTCCACTTTTAGACACTTGTAATCTACTTTTTTTTCAATTGTAATTCGAGACTATTGATGATAATGAAAACCAAGTTATTTTTAATCATGTTCGTGTATTCACGTTAGTCTTTTGTGCAACTAATAATCAAATTCATGTTTGAACGAAATATTATTCAAGATTCTTGATCCTTTATTATACTTTGACATTCAATACTCGTTAAACTAATTAAAGCTTGTAAAATAATGAAATTCGTATCCTAATCCTTCAACTCGAAACTTTCGCGAAATGGTCAATCGTTGAAAGATCTTTTATCCTTAAATTAATTCATTATAATTATGGTTATTTATTTATTTATTTATTGTTAAATTAATTAATTAAATTAATGAAATTTACAATTAAAAGTTTTATTCTTTTTATTTTTATAAAAAAAAATAATAATCTAGTTAGTTTTAGATTTTTAAAAATAAGTTTTATGATAACTAAGTTATAACTTAGTTAAGTATAATAGATTGTTATGTTAACTAGTTAATGAGTAAAATATAACTTAGTTGGTTAAATAAAGTGTATGGACCAGTTTTGTAATAATATAAAACTTATTCAAAGGCTAAAAACAATAAAAAAGGGTGGCCGTAGGAGTCGAACCTGCGTGCCTACCTGGTTCAACCAACACACACGCGCACAACAACCACTGAGCCACCGTCTTGAAATCGATTTGTTTTAGTTATGTATAATATTTATAAACTTCTTCGCGTTGAATTCCTTTCCTTTTGCCGCCAAGAACAGAACAACGACAGCCTTACTTACCTTCTTTTTAGCTTGATTCCTGATTTACCGGGATTGATATCCCGCGTTTCCATTCTTAATACAAATCACAAACCTAGCCTGTTTGTGAAACACTATTTATGAGTAATCCTCTTTTTGTGAAACCTTTGGCAAATTGTTTTTACAAAACCTCAATTATTTTACATTATAGTCAACAGTGATTGAGTATTTGTATTCTACAATTATCGTCGGTATGTTGGGGTTTTGTATACAAAATTTGTTACTACACTGTGAGTAGTAACATGACCATCAGTGATGGATTGACAGTACCGTGGGTGGTAATTAAAGTAGAAATATAAACAAATGTAATTGCGAGATCACCCTCAATGCTGTAAAATGATAAAACTTGTTTTGATTAAAATGGGATGCCTCACTAGTATTTCTTGCTGATAAAATGTTTTAAACACGTGCTTCAGGTAACTTAGTGTGAAGCCTATAAAAGCCAGCTGTAGAGCACTGAATGCTTAGAAAAGTGGCTATAAAAGTTACCTAAATAAAAAGAAGAATTATTTTCAATAGTTAGGTTTTATCCCTACAAATATATCATAAATAAAAATAGGGTTTTATCCCATTTATCTATTTTAAATATTTTGGTGTTTAACTCTTATAAAAATATTTCCTAACTACGGTCCTTACGAAAATTTTCGCTGCCAAATTAATAAACATCGATACTATCTGACTGGCTCGCGGCACCCGCTCCCCGGGAGGGGTCGGGGGCTGTGACAGAAGGTGGTATCAGAGGTATGCCACTGGTTTAATCCCTTTAGGTGTTCTTCCAATACCTAAACCCTTAACCATTTGTGTTAGGAAATTAATATCTTATGTGTTATTCTGTAAACATCAAATTTTAATAGGTCCATTATAATTTTTATATCATTCAACGAATTTTGAATTCCCAATATGTGTTACCCATATCTGTATCTTATAGTTATGCTGCATTATATGTATATATGATATATATTAATAATATCATGTCTTAGTAAAATTTGTAATACCTTATATATCAATCATACCCATATGTATATGTAGGAACCTAATGAAATCTAAATTTTTATACAATGTTAATATTAATACTTTAATATTAATATAAATAAATGCAATTTAGATATGATACTCTGAAAATATCAAATATAAATATTCAGATAATATGTAGTATACCGAAATAATTTTATTTAAATTCCCAGAAAATGTAACCCTTATTTATATTTTACCTTATGTTAGGCTATAAACAAATACAAAGAGGATATATTCATAATATAATACTCAATTTTTATGATATATATATATATATATGTATATCATATCCACATATTTATGTGAATATAATTCAAAATAAATTTTAATAATATTATGATATTGATATTAATATCTTAATCAAAGGTATAAGGTAAGACCCTTAGGTATGATATCACTAAAATATCATAATATAAAATATTATTCAATGAAAGCAGTTTATTTTATGATTTAAGATATAATCGAAAAGTTTTACTCGATTTGAAGATATGATTTGTCAAAATTTTGATAAAATATGTAATTATGTTAATTTTGTTAAAATATAAATGTTTCAGCATTGTTTAGATACAATAATTAAAATACTTTGTAAATCACTTTATAATTAAATATTATGTAGATTATTCATCAAAATTTGATAAGCTATGTAATATTCAGAAATTATACGCATAGTCAATATTGATGATAATTAACATGCTAGGGAAATTTTAAATATACAAATGCTTTCTAAGAAATTTTTTATATATACTGTTACTATTATTATTAATATAATACACTAAACTAAAATGTTATTAAGGTTTGTTTTAAATTGAAACTAATAATAATAATATTTTTGGAAGATATAAAATATTTTACAAAACTGTATCTATGAAATAGAAATATGTACAACAACTTAGTATTATATAACTAAATGATTTTAATACATAATACATATATATCAACAGGAAATAACTTAAACATATTTCTTAAATTATATGTAAGTCAGATGTATATATATATTTTATATATAACTTGTATCAATATTACAAATGATATTTCATCCATAAGGCAAAAATATGTACAAAAACATTTAATACGACATAGCTATATGGTTTAAAATATATGTACATATATCTAAAAAAGAAACAATTTTTAGCATTTGATTCATTTCTTAAACTATATTTAAGTTATATATATATATATATATATATATATATATATGGTAAGGTTCATGCGAGAACCACCCTTATTGCGAGAACCGCGAGAACTAATGTGAACACAACCTAAAATAGCTAAAAAAACCTTAAAAAACCTAACCCCCACCCCCCCCCCCCTCCAAAAAAAAAAACCTACCCCCCAAGGTAAATGCTAAAAACTAAAACCCCAAAAAAACCTAAAAAAACCAAAACCACCCCCTCCCCCCCCCCCCCCCCAAAAAAAAAAACCTAAACACCCTCCCCCACCCCCCAAAAACCTAACCCCCCCCCCCCCCCCACAAGCTAAAATGCTAAAAACTAAACCCCCAAACAACCTAAAAAAATCTAAAAAAATAAAAAAAAAATCTAATTTTTTTTTTAATATTTTTTATGTTAAAATCGCTACTTTTAGTAGCCAAATTTTTTTTTTAAAATATTTTTTTTGGCTTCGAAAAGTAGCGATTTTTTTATAAAAAATATTAAAAAAAAATTGTGTGATTTTTAGCTATTTTTACGCATTTTTGGTTGTGTTCACATTGGTTCTCGCGGTTCTCGCAATAAGAGGTGGTTCCTAACGGATATTTATCGTGTATATATATATATATATATATATCTTGATATGAGAATGATACTTCATTACTTAAGAATCAAATTTAAAAACGCTAGACTTTGTATTACCTATTATGCTTCTTTGATAAGTAGATATAATAAATTAAAAATTTGAATTAAGTTCTAAATATGTTATAACCAAAATTAAGTCAACATTAAATTGTTCTAAAAGAATTCAGAAGATTTATATATTTATTAAATTTATTCCTTTTGATGATTTGTTTTATTCCAAAATATTGTGTTCAATAAATTTAATAGAAATTTATTTTGTTAGTATAAACAATAAACAAAATTAAAAAAATAGACAGAATAATTAAAACAATTAGTTATATATATTTGAATTCTTATAATTTGATATTATATGTATATATTACAGGAAATTTTAAAACTTTGTACGTATGTATATGCAAGCCAATATAATAAACAGATGTCTTCTGCAGTAAAACAAACTTTTATATAACAGAAGAAACAAACTTACATAATTACTTAAGGTCTATTTTGATACCCAGCTTTAATTCAAAAGATACCTTAAGGATATCTGTACTAGCACCATCTCTTGAAAAACAGTATTGGGTCAATGACGGAGAATCTTAGAATTTCATGTAAAACCCTCACCTTTATACATATCCAGTCATAAGCTCTGGAAATATAGTTGAATTAAGGCAATATAAAGAAAAACTATTACACCAAAAGAAGAAACAATGCATATAAAATATACATTTTCTCATGTTTTGATAAAATATATAGTAACAGAAAGTGTTAAAATATAACATGTATATTCATATATATCTATCATCGCATAATACTAATAGCTATGGCTATAATTGTGCTAAAAAACTGTGCCCGTATGATTTCTTAGCTCTGTGATAATTATATCTGAACATGTTTGTAATTCAGATGTCAAAGGAAATAGCATGTAATCAGAAAATCCAGGCTAGTAATGAAAATTCTTTGGATAAAGCACTATAGAAAATATAATAGCTCAATGAATATCGAATGCCATACCTTCGATTATTGAAGCTATTAATATTTCTATGCCTATAAACGAGAATCCTACTACCCATTGTAGGAATACTCATCACTTCAAACCTTACCCTAGTATCAATGGAGGTCATGATATTCGTACCAAAAATCCATCTTCCAAACGAAAGAAAACCGAAACCTATAGCTACTCTTATAAGGAATTCCGCTCTGACAAATCATGTAAGGACAAAGGAATGGAACCAGTAACCACGCAACCTATTTGTAGCGACCATAACAAGAAGAACGCGAGAAAACAAGATTTTAAGAAAACACTTCACTGTAACTTCTGTAACAATTCTCATCAAAAGCTCTATTTATTATTTTATTTGCCCAATACGAAATCCTAATTAAGACCCCCAAGTGATTCTGCACAAACCCTAAAATTTTCAGAACAATCAGAATCAGGATCAGGGCCCCTAAAACTCAGGGGGGGGGGGGTATTCCCTAGTTACGATTATCCACATAAATAGTTGTCAAAATCGAATTTTGAGAATCCGTCAACTTAGCTAAGCTAGTTAGGGACGTGGCTACCCTATGGTAGAGTGAGGCCCCTCGCGTCACGCGACGCCTCGACGTGGACCCCTCGCGTCACGCGAGGGGGTCAAATTCTCAGTATAAATAGAGGGGTGTAGGACTTGAATTCTGGCACTTGAACGACGTTAAAATTCATTTTACACTTTGAGATATCACCTGTTTACTACCAAACACACACATAAGCCCGAATTCTGCCGCAATACAGGGTAATAACTTGATCGCTGCTACGATTTAATGTCCGATCGATAGAAATCAATCCAATGGATGTTTAAGTGTTGCCCAAACTAGGGTTATGCTTTGTCATTCGTCGTGAATTCGATGGATGTTTAAGTATCACACTTTGTCATTCGTTGGGAGGGTTTCAATCTCGTGAGTTATCGTAAATGTTGTATTAGTTACTAACCTAGTTTGTGTGCATGTTATTTAAATTAGGTTATCAGGCTAATCAGTAGTTTAAACTCTGCTCGTGTAAATCTGCAATGTGAGTCATTCTCTTTTTATCAAAGTATTTTACAAAATCATGTTTATTTTCAAAGTTATAATTACAGGGATTAAGTCTTTGCAATCTCCAAATTACAGCCGGTATGTGGGGTTTTGTATACAATACTTGATAACCGTCACCATTGGATAACGGGTTAGCCAAGGGGTGATATGACCATAATCACAGACACCATTGGACAACGAGATAGCCAATAGGTGGTCGAGTGATAAATACCGTGGGTAGATGGTTTATATGTATAAACATTGTAATCGCTCTTAATACTGTAAATTATAACAAACACATCGTTTTAATAAAAAGAATGATTCACCAGTATTTCCCCGCTGACAAAACCTTTTTCAAACATGTTTCAGGTGATCCGTTATGATCCAGGAAAAGTGCCGCGAAGCACTACAAGCTTAAGGAAGTGGCTCAATATAAATAAAGAGACATGTTTTGTAAAAAAAAAAAATTTCCCAATGAAATCACCTTATTGTAAATTACCAGGGTTTTATCCAGAATTATGAAATAAAATAATCGGGCAAATTTCAGTTTTAAAAAGATCCTGCTAAAATCTTCCGCTGTCAACTCAATTAAATAAATATCACGGGATTTTCTGTTCCGCGGCTCCTGAACTGGGTCAAACCGGGCCGGGGGCCGTGACAACTTCTGCAAGAAAGATGGACATGCAGAGGAAGAATGTAGAAGAAAAACTAATGTATGTTACAAATGCGGAGACCCAGGCCACATCCGTTCCTACTGCCCGAAACTATCTAAAGCACCCGACGACGAGGAACGAAACCCCGATGAAGCTAAGGAGAACGCATAGATACTTACAACACCAAAGGCAACAACAACTTTTAAAATAAGCACCCTTATGTTTTGACTATACTTAAGTTAGCTGACTTTTGATTTCAATCAAAACTTCATCAATAAAGGATCTTTATTTTTTTTTCTTTTATAGAGCCAGCTCTCATTTATCTTATCTCTTGACAAATTCCTATATGCATTGCTCGTCACACATGTGAATTCATTTCAAATGATCATTTATTCACAAGATCGAATAAATATTTTCGTTATACTCATTTTGATAAATCCCCCTGATTGTGAAAATACTGACTTTTGATAATCAAGTCAACAGTTTTCTTGGAAAACTCTCTTCCTTTTCATATGTTTCTTACCGGATTTCTTCATTCTTGTTAATACATATATCCATTGTTGGAATATGTCCAAACCAAGCTCAATTGTTTGAACTTGCTCATATACATTCAACTCAAAATCCCATATGATGAATTGAGATCATCATATTCCAAATAATCTCATTTGTTTGAATCATAGTAGACCTGTTCAAGAGTCTATGACTCCAATAAATCCTTTATTAAAACCCGACACCTTGTGGTAATGATCTCTTTGAAACTTGGACTCATTTCATTTCACACATGAGGTACGAATTTATGTATTGATTTATTATCCTAACCCAGCCTTAATACAGTTTTGTGTTAAGATAAAAGGTACCTAAATTCTTATTCCAATGTACCTCCAACAATTCTTTCATCCTTGAATTGATCCTACAATATTCATTTCTTTCTTCATTTTGAACATCCTATCTTTTGAATATCCAGATTCACTTCATTTGAAACTTTCATTTAATTTCGAGAACGGTGAATTCATTTGGTCACCGCAATCATTTAATTCTTACATTACAACACCTTGCGGTATCTGAATAAATTTGTAGCCCGTGTTATTCGTTTGACTCATCATTCAAGTAGTCTTGATACGATTATGTATTAAGACCATGATACACTAAATTCTATTATATTTTCCGGAGTATCCTTGCCATTTAAATAAACATCACTGATATCTGGTTTAATTATTGACAAATCTTTTTTCATACTTCTATCTTCACTTGAGACTATTGATTCAGAGTTCATTTTTTTAAAACAAACAAAGTAAGTTCTCTTTTGGCATTGAATCCTATTTGTCCCTCAAGATCGTTTATATTCAATTCATGTATCTCTATTGATCTTGTGAAACTTAATGGTATCACGTTCAGTTAATAATTCCTGGAACTAATCGAAACATTATGTTTCTCATTTTCTTTGATGTCCTTAGAAAATCTCACTAAGAATTTTTCTGTTAAGCATTTTAGTAAGATTTCATACATACATCATTTCTGTCAGTTGTAGCTGATAAGCTACGGGTTCTACTCATTTAATAAATGGCCCAACATACCTAAAACTCAACTTCCCTCTTTAACGAATCTGACTACCCCTTTCATAAAGAAACTTTTAAGGTTTTCATCTACCAACATAGTCCTAGCAGTTTCGATCAACGGTTCTTACGCTCAGCGACGCCATTCTGTTGAGGAGTGTAACTTGCACTGAATTCGTGAAGAATACCTTTGGACCTACAGAACTCCTCCATGGCATGATTCTTAAACTTGGTTCCATTGTCGCTGCATATCCGTCTAACTTTCAAAGTATACAAATTCTCAATGGTTGTGATCAAGTTTTTGATAATTTCGAAAGTTTCACTCTTGTGTGCCATGAACGCCACCCAAGAAAATCTTGAATAATCATCAGTCACCACGAGGCAGTACTGATCATTCCTGATGATTTTAGGCTTGACAGGACCGTACAAATCCATGTGTAAACATTCAAGCGGAACGGCCACGATGTTGATCTTCTTTGTAGGGTGCAACTTCTTTCTTTGCTTTCCTTTCTGGCATGAAACACAAACGACTTGAAGATGGAAATTTTTAAGAGGAACACCAGTCACTAATTCATTTGACACCAAATGATTCATTTTTCTTAAATGAATGTGTCCCATTCGCCTGTGCCAAGAGATTGAATCCTTTTATGTGGCTTTGGAAACGAAACAGGTTTCTTGTGCAGACGTTGTAATTGCTTGGTTCATATCAAGGACATACAAATCATTAATCCTTGGAGCAGATAAGAGAATCCAGTCTTTTGGAATCTTGAAATCGGGTTTCAGCACATAACATCCATTTGCATCAAAGTATACTGAAAACTTCTTATCACAGATTTGTGAAACGCTGAGAAGATTATGATCAAGTGGTTGCACAAAGTTTATCTTATCAAAGCTTACAACCCCGTTGGATACCATTCCTTCACCAGTAATATATCCGCCTTTATCTCCAGCAAAAGCAACATAACCTCCTCTAATAGATTTAACGTCGTAGAGAAGCTTCATGTCGCCTGTCATGTGCCTGGATACCCCACAATCAACAATCCAATGACTGCTGAAAGTTCATCCTGGAAGATCCTGCACATGAACTCACATGATTAGTTGGAAATGGGGACCCAAGCCTTTGTGGTCTTAGGTCTTCCGTTTTCATCGACAAAAGTTATTTCAATTTCTCGATGGTTAGGAAATTGTGATGCTCCCCCTGAATTAGTAACCGTTTTTGGTTTCCAAGTCTGTTGTGTTTTACCAGTTTGAATTTTTGAAATCTTAACTTCGTGATTATTAGAAGTTTTAGAAATTTCTGGTTTAACTGAAACAGATTGTTTATGAACCATGTCAGTTTTAATTGCCTTTTCAATTACCTTGACTTGTTGGCGTTTCTATTTCTTTTCCCTTTCTATTACAAGGCGGGGATCTTCTTTTGAAGAAACAGATCGCTTTCGGTAATTTTGTTCACGAGGAACATCAACTTTAGCCTTTAATTTATGAAGATACGGACAATTTCGAATGATATGTCCAATTTCACCACACTCAAAACATGATCTTCATTCAACAAACCCCAAAGTATCATGTGACTGTCTTGTTGATGAACTTTGTGATCCTGAGGTACTTGGTTTTGAACTGTTTTGTTCATTTCTTTTCAACATTTTAACTTTATTGACATGATCTAAGTTAGATTTATTTGCAAAAGTTTCCAATTTGTCCGTTCCATTTTATTTCACAAAGTTCACCCTTTTGTTCTTCTTTTGGTTCGGTTCCTTTCGACCTTGAGTTGTTGATTTACCTTTTGGTTTGGCATGATTTTGTTGCTTTTTTGCTGTTGGTAATTTCTGATTGCCATATTGTTTTCGAATTTCAACTTTTGGAATCGGAGGACATTGTGTTACCACAATTCGTGAATCCGACTTTCCCAAAAACCTACTTGTCGAATCTTCAAAAACTTTACTGATTAAAAATTGATTTACATTCTTAATCGGAAAATCTTTGTCAGAATAGACTTTATTATCACCAACAAGAGTGTACAACAAATTCACACTCTCAGATTCTTGTGAGGAAGTGGACTCGACCAGAACAGTCTTAGCAGGTTTTGCGGGAGGATCACATAGAATATGATTCTCGAGAGGTATGTCCTCTTCTTTGATTACCGTATTAGACTGTGCTGAGTCAGTATCGTCGGACTCATCATCTGAAGAATCAGCATCCTCAACAATGACTGGAGGATCCTAATTCTGTTCAGCAGTTGACACACTTGTAACTGCTGAAACATCCGAATCTGATGATACTTCATTTTTGTATCCAAGTCCGGTTGCAAATTCCTCAATGTCTAAAGGAACAGATTACTCAAAATAAGTTCTATTCTCCTCATCAGGCATTGTGTTATAATTTTGTCAAACAAGTGGTGGACACTTCTTATATCCAATGCACGTGACATCCTTTTTCTCTTTATGTATGTCAATGATGTGATCCAGCACATACCTAGAGTTTGAATAACTCTCTAGCTTAAGCCGGATCGCCTCACTTTCACACTTTACACAGGCTAACTCTTTTTGCATGACCTTGAGACGATTGATATAACAGTGTATGTCAGTTTGTTTTCTTGAAACCATTTTGTTTAGCTCGGTTTTATCTTCTCTTAAATTTTCAAACACCGTTTTAAACACTTTTTCATGGTTTTCATAAAACATGTTAGCCTCTTTGCATTTCGAAAGATCTGCTATCAACTTTTGATTGTGGATATACGTCACATCATACTTGCTTTGCAAATCATCATATTTGCTTTGCAAGTCCAACAATTTATCACCTAAACTAACACATTTATCACATTTATCAGAAGTTGGATCATCGACACATACCTTGTTTGATGAACCGCCCACATTAGCCATAAAGGCTGAATGATTAGAAGAAGAAGAAGAATAAGCAGCTTCATCCACCAAGATTGATCTTCTATGATTCCCTGTTGCAGCTTCTCCCAACAACTCATCAACATTGGCATCGACTGTCACACTTGACGTTTCATCCAAATGATCATCGCCTGAAGTTGAGGATTCTTCATATGAGCTTCTATTGTAACCAGAACTGTCTTCATCTTCAGATGATTCTCCACCACTAGCGGAAGATTCTCCACCACTGGTGTGTTTCAGATCCTTGACAACCTCAGCAAAACAAGTTGTTCCATCATGAACATCACTTCCCAACTGAATCAACCAGTCACAACCTTCATCGACTTGTACCACAAGAGCCTGGTTGGCATTTGATGCTCCTGCTTGATTTGAATTGTTCACAGGCATCAACATACGCTCGTTATTCCTGATTTGATTCTGATTCTGCTGGTTGCCTTGATTGCCTTGATTCCTTAATGGATTCTGGTTCCCATGCTGAGCTGGCTTTGTACATTCTCTCTTGAAGTGACCTCGTTCACCACAATTGAAGCACTTGACTGATTGTTTATTGAACCCATACTTGGTATCTTTCTGTAGGTCCCTCGGAGGTTGAGGTTAAACCTTATCCTTGTTATGTTTAACACACTAGCAAGTGCGGAATCCAAGCTAGAATGCAAACCGGTAGTTTATATGAGAACACAAGCTACAAAGAGAAAGGTAGACACACGAGATATCAAAGTTTTCTCTTGTATTTCAGTGGACACGGTTACAGCCCTTGACCAAACTGAAAATACGCTCTCTACAAGACTAAGTTCACTCACTTCTCACACACCTGTTCTCTCTCTAAAAATGAAGTGAACACATTACATGGATATATATATCCATCACAGCTTGTCTGGTCGAAGGATCAGATAGCCTGATCGAAGGATCATCTATCGATCTGAAACCTATCGAAGGATCCACATATACCTCGAAGGATGATATCCTTCGAGGTCCATCTATATCCATCGAAGGTTTATCCTTCGAGCTCATCGAAGGATATAAACAATCCTTCGATGACTCATCCTTCGACACAACAACTTACAAACAAAGTGCTAACTGTTTGGCCAAGTCAAACCAGGAGGATGGTTGACTTGGTCAAACTTACATCGAGCACACATAACAAACCTAAGACGTAACTCAGACTAACACAAGACATCGTTTGGTATCATGACGAAATACAGACAAAGTACAGACACAGGTGCACCAACAAACTCCCCCTTGGCTGTACCTTTGTCTCGATCTTCGTGTCTTCAAGTCTCTGACGTTCTTTCAAGTCTTCAATGCCGAGTCGAACCGAGCCGAGTCGCGTCCACACAAAGTGTATCAACAAACTCCCCCTTGGACGCTACTCGTGATGGTTCGTCTTCTGTGATTGTTCGTCTTCTGTGTCTTTCATGTCGGAGGATCTTCAAAGTCTTCACGCGTCGTAAGCAGAAAGTGTATCAACAAACTCCCCATTTAATTTAGGAAGTGTGTTAACAAACTCCCCCTTAGAATGAACTCTCCATTGAGTCATGCTTGTGAATCTTTTGAACTTCAATTCTTTAGATCCTTGTGGTGTTGATGAGAGGTCAGCGGCAACTCGATCATTTTATCCTTTGAGTGCCTCTACTTCGTGTCTTCATTCCAAAGCTTGTCATCGAACATGTTCTCCTCACCTTTAGCATCTGCACATGCAAGAAAGCTAAACACATAATGAGAACAACCGCTTGGAATATAGTTAACACTTAAACAAAAGACACATATGAGATCAAATCTCAATCAAACACCAACCGACAACAGTTTGAAAGTTTAGAAAATGTACAATTTTAATCCTTTAACTTTCAAAATGTGTTAACTTCGACCATTTATGAAGGTGCAATTGTTTTCCGGCTTATAATCAGGATTTTGGGTAGGATAGACTCGAGTTCCAACATCAGTCAATCAAAAATAAACTAGAAGCAAAATCTTTTTGGATTTTATAAAGTTTATATTAAAACACACCTAAAATCTTTTTGGTATTTTTCATTTTTCAAAAGTAAAGACGGAAATCAATAAATAAATATATACAAAGATGCAGAAACGAAAGCAGTAAACAAATATTTACAGACATTCTTTTTGCGAGTTTCGAGGGGTAAGAGAATCATATCAGTGTACGGTCATGTCAAAACGCTCTTGTTGTTCAATTAGTTAACATTTAGATAAGCATCCTATAACAATAATTGGTATTGTTGTCCACATAAGCTCAACTTATCAGATGTAATCATGGCGAGGGGATACGTTAAGGTATGATTTATACTTACCGACCGGTGTTCATCCACATCACGACACATTCCCGTATCAAGGTATGCACGAGGGTTCATCTTACCGGTGAGTATACCGATTATCATCTGTTTGACCGTATATGATGTGAGATTCTCACTTATTTTGATTTGAAAACAAGCCCTATGTGATAGAATCACTTATTGATGAGGAACTTGATTTTCGATGCATGAGGGCACAGGAGCAAGTCCGTGAACAGGTCAGTACTTTCGTACAGCAGAGAGACGAACTTGACTCCCGGATAAATGTGATATTTTATCACTTATTTTGTGGACATGTGATTGTTTATCACTTATTGAGGTCGTATGCAATATGTACACGTATGTATGGTATCATGGAAGATCTAGACTTGCGTCCCCGTTATTTTTCGGTAAAAGATACAACCATGATACCCAGATGATAAGCAGCATAAAGACCGAATATCTCAGAACCTCGGCAATCTCTCAAACGAAATTTCGGTACCAAGACCATATGCCAGTGAGTGGTTCCCACCTGGTCTTCAGTCGATTTAAGTTTATATCACCCTGCACACTTTAAAATGATTTTGAGCCTACCGATACATCTTATATAGAGCTGCTTATCATTTTTCATTTAAGGTTTAAAGAGGTTTAGATAGACCACTGATGTACTATCATTTTCTCTTTTGCTCGCCAGGAAACTCATTTTTGTTTTTCTATTGTTTTTGTGTTTTTGAAATTTTTCGATGTTTTTGGATTTTCAGATTTTGGATTTACTCCCCCTAAAATCAACAAACTAAGATAAATTTAAAACACAAAGATATTTACAAAAATGATTTTCCGATGTTGGTTTTATTCTTGTTTTAACTCAATGCCGTTTACCAAAATTAATTTTAATCTGAAAAGATTTATCGAATTTTGGAAAAATCAGTTGGCATGTCGGTTTGCGGTGCGGACCATGACAGCATTGTCTGGCCAAAGAGTGCTGTACGAGATAATAATTCAAAAAGCAGCTTAAATATCGACAAGTATAGGAGAGATTAGAAATTTAAAACCGTATCCTTCCACTGCTTCGTGCATTTTCAGGAATCTGAGTGCTCTCCCAAACTGGATATCCACCCGGTGTGGATTTCAAGGTCGATTTATGTAGCTACTTCACTTAATCCTAGATAGCTCCACACAGCAACAAGATCATAAACCTCCGGGTCCGGCTGGTCTTCCACATTGCACCAGCGAAGGTCTTTGTCTTTCTCTTTGAGAAGTAGTGTGCGGTTGTTCAATCCAAGCCAAGGCATCCGCACACCCGGTTGGTTTGTTCAACGAACACATTTTCATCAATCACACCGCAAAGAAATGTACACTGCACGTTCATTTTGTCGATTGTGAACTTCAGACGTGCTGCAAGTGCGTTCATTTTGATTTGAATCTATCCCAGGGACCCGATCAAAGCCTTTAACAATCACACTTTTGGAATGATTTTCATTTTGTCGAAGTTATCAATTTCTTTCGACAGACAACTCTGTTTCCCCTTTCGTTTTCTCTCCATCAAAGGCAACAATTTCTTATGTCGCCTATCTTGTGCAAGAACGCTCCACTATCAACAATCTTACGACTATCGAAAGTTCCTCCTGGAATATCCTACACACTCACTCAGAGATTAGTTGGAGAGGGGGACCCAAGCCTTCACAGACTTGGGTCGTCCGAGATCATCAATGAAAGTGATTTCAATCACTTGATGATTAGGAAAAAGAACCTGTGGTGCTCCCCCTGATTGAATTACCTGCTTTTGCTTCCAAGCTGTTTGTCCTTTACCAGTATTTGAATTTATTGTTTTAGCATTTACTGGTTTTACAGTTTCAGATTTTGCTTGTACAGGTTTTTCTTCTTTGACCTCTGATTTTAAGGCCTTTTCAATTACCTTTTGATTCTTTTGCTTTAACTTCTTTTCCCTTTCTTTCAAGACACGTGGGTCTTGTTTCGGGGAAACTGATCGTTTTCGGTAATCGATTTCTTGGGGAGCACTCGTTTTTGACTTCAGCTTTTGCACGTGTGGGCAATATCTTACAATATGCCCAACTGTCCCACATTCAAAACATGTTCTCCGCTCTACAAACTTCGGAGAAACATGTTGATGACCAGACGGAGAACCAGACAATGAACTTTGTGATCTAGACGTGCTTGGACCTAAATCACATCCGTTGGTGTGTTGGGTGTAATTATTCTGATCATTTCGTTTTAAAATTCTAACTTGTTTTATAAAGTCAACGTTAGATTTATCCTGAAATGTTTCAAGTTTGTCTGAACCTGTGGATCCAACAAAGTTCATTTTCGGTTCTCGTTTCTTAACTGGAGCTATTTTGTTTTGCACCTTTTGTTGTTGAACCTTAGGTTGCTCAACCTTTGATTGTTGAATTTTAGGTTGTGCAGCCTTAGGTTGAGTAGCCTTAGACTGTTCAACTTTAGGTTGTTGAACTTTTGGTTGTTCAGTCTTAGGCTGCTGAACTTTAGGTGCTTGAACATTCTTGTTCTGAGCCTTCTTTCCCTGTACCTTACCCTTTCCGGAGTTGACTTGTTGTTTTCGCTCAATTGGTAGTTTTTGGTTTCCGTATTGGTTTCTAATTTGTTCACACGGAATTGGATCACATTGAGTGACGGTAACTTTGCCACTTTTGTTCCCCAAAAACTTATCAGTGCATCCTTCAAAAATTTGCTCAATTAAATCTTGATTTACATTTTTAATTGGAAAATCTTTGTTAGAGTAGATTTTGCTATCTCCTTTGAGCGTGTACAACAAGTTATTCCCTTCACGGCTAGATACAAGGGACTCCATTGCTTTTGACATTTCAGTCTTACTCGGTTTCACTGGTGGATCACACAGGATGTGATTCTCGATTGGAATATCTGTTGTAACCGAGTTAGACTGTTGTTTCACAATTTCTTCAGATTCATCATCCGAAGAATCAACATCCTCAACAATGGGAGGACTCTGTTCCTTAACACACGATGAATCTGTCACATTCTCAGATTCTGATTGACCCGAGGATGATGTACCAGTTGTGAACCCGAGGCCTGCTGCAAAGTCATCTAGACCGAGTGGCACAGTAGGTTCAAAACGGGGCATATCCTCGTCATCAGGCAATTTGGAGTAATTGTGATTCATTGGGGGAGGACATGATTTGAATCCAATACATTTTGCATCCCCCTTTTTCTTTTGAACGTCAATGATGTGATCCAATACATAGCGGGAATTGGAATAGCTTTCCAGTTTCTGCTTAATTGTCTCTCATTCACATCGAGCTGTTGCCAACTCTACCATTTGCTTTTCAATTGTGTCAATAAGATTATTGTTAGCATGTTGTTTTCGCAAAACAGCCTTTTGTAATTCTGAAACATCATGTCTTAATGACGCAATTGTTGCTTTAAATTCCTTTTCATTTCTGGTTAAAAACAAGTTAGCTTCAGTTGCTTTAGAAAGATCTACAATCAATTCTTGATTGTGTTTGTATGTGATTTCAAACTGACTTTCCTTTTCAGCATATTTTAAACACTTTGCACATTCAATAGGAACAGAAATAGAGTCAGAATTAGTATCACATACCTGAGAAGTCTGACCTTCTACGTGAGCCATAAAGGCTGTATGAAAAGAAAAAGATCCATCTTCAGAGAAGAACTGAGCAAGCTTCTCGAAAGTTCCAGCAGATTTCTGGCAAAGAATAGATCTCCTCTTGCATAATGCTTCAGCTTCAGCCAAAAGCTCATCAACTTCCAAATCTAAAGCATCACTTGATAAATCACCAGCATCAAGTGATTCCCCATCCATGCTCCCACTATAACCCGAACTATCTTCATCTTCTGAAGATTCACCAGCAGACACGGGTTCTACTACCTTCTCAATCACTTTAGCATAACATGTTGTTCCACCATTTCCTCCTTCTCCAAGCTGAAGGTTCCAATTGCAGATTTCATCAGCTTGAACAACCAATCCTCTGTGGGGATTAGTGTTTGTGGATCCAGATGCATTTCCTCCAACGGGAACTATTGATCTGTCAGAATTGTTTCTGAAGGGATTCTGATTTCCTTGCTTAGGTGGCTTCTGACACTCCCGCTTGAAGTGACCCTTTTCACCACAATTGAAGCAAGTGACAGCATTCTTATCAAAACCATACTTGGTGTTGTTGTTGCTATTCAAGTTGGTTCTCCCCGTCCTTTCCATAAACTCCTTTGCTCTTCGAATTGCACTAGCAAGAGCCCATTTGATATCCATCATTTCAAACTCTTCTCTATCCACTTGCTGATAATCTTCATTGGTTAGATTGATATTCCCAATCTGACCTGCGACCGATCCACAATAAGCACTAACCAAGGTGTTCAACATCTCCATATGCTCCTTGGCTATTTCGACACTGACTTTGGAAAAGTTGGAAGTGTCTAATCTGACTGTGTTCGGATTGGAAGTGGCTTGAAAGTTTGAAGAGCTTCCATAAAACCCTTGCTGTTGCGGTTGTTGCTGCTGAGCTGTCGGTTGCACATCCTGTTGTAGAGAAGAAGAAACTGGTCTTGAATACATCGTGTATGCTGAAGGATCAAACTGATCTGTTGTGGAAGGTCCGGTGTTTGAGATGAAGGTTGTTTGAAGCTTCGCATGTTGAAAGGCTGGTTTTTCTCCACTGATACCTCCTGCAATCCCATAGTACATCTCTGGATTTTGAGGAGTTAGTGTTCTTTTTGCCTTAAGCTTTTCTTCTACATCCTTGTTCTCCAATTTTTGAATTAACTCATAAATGGTGATTGTGTCTAGAACACCATTTTCTTTTAGAATTTCAAGATAACCGCTCCACTTTGCTGGTAAGCTATCAGCGAATCTCTTCACCATTTCTTGTGGAGTGGCAGTGACTCTAAAAGCAAACATCTCGCTCAACAAGTGATGGAACCTTGTAGATAACTCTGCCAAAGTCTCATTCTCCATACACGTGAATCCTTCAAACTCTTTCTTCAGTAATTCTTGCTTGATCTTTCTAGATTGAGCATTTCCTTCACATCGTAACGTGAGCATATCCCATAAGCTTTTAGTAGTCGTGCAGTAAACAAACTGGTGGTAAATGTCTCTGTGAAGAGCTTGTGTGAGAATCATGAATGCTTTCTTTTCTAACTCAAATTTCTTCTTATCATCATCATCAGACATAGTGCTGTAAGTTTCTGGATTAGATCCTGCAACTTCCAAATCATTGTCAAATGCGGTGAAGAAGCACATCCATAGATCTTGACCTTGCCCCTGAACATAAGTTCTCAGCCTTTCTTTCCACCATCCCCAATCATTGATGTGATTTAGCTTTGGCGGTTTTGTGCTTGTACCAGTTTCACTGTCGTTCTGCATCATAGCTTGAATGCTGCTGCTTTGATTTGTGACCAATGCCCATTGATTTGCAGTTATCATTGCAGCTTGAGGTGGGGCAATAGCCTGCATCCATGCAGTTTTGTTGAAATCTGACGCAGATTGCGTAGCTGATGATTTTGGAGTCAAAGTTGTTTGAGTCCACGCGGTTGGATCCCACTGACCATTTGTTCCCATTTTATAAAAATTAATATATTAAGTGAAAATTGATTTAAAATTTGAAAACAAGTTTTCCTCTTTTTTAAAAAAAAAAATATTAATTTTCACAAACTATGTTAATATCTCGAATGATAACAACCAGCCGAAGGATCCTTGATCGAAAGACCTGTAAAACACAAACTTGTTAAACATAAACAGACTAGAATCGAAGGAACAAAACTTGTTCGAAGGATCAACAGTGTTCGAAAGATCACTGTTGAGTTTCGAACAATGATTTCGAAAGACTCTCCAATCGTAGGATCCTTATCTTTCGAATAAGAGCTGTAGATCGAAAGATATATCCTTCGAAAAGATTCCTTGGATCGAAGGATAAGTCACAGACTTCGAAGGATGTTCGAAGGATGATTATCTATCGAACCTCCTTTAATCGAAAGATGATCTTTCGACTTCGAAGGATATCTTTCGATCTGAACTAACACAGTTGACAAACGTGACAGGTTGGTGAAAAGGTGATAGGTTGGTTGAAAGCTTTCGGTAGAAGGTATGCTCAAACCATACTTTCTGCCAAAACAAGATTTGAACAATAAAAAAAATAACTTAAAAAGGACGTTCTTATCCAGAAAACCGGTCACCGGAGTAAGCCGGAATTTGGCCGGAAATTACCAAACTTCTTAAAAACAAGTTTTTAAGTTACCCAACCCGTCCTTTAACACACCCGGTTAGTTTAGAACACGTTTTTACGTCAAGAAATGCGAGAAAAACACTAAAAACGGTTGCTAAACCATGTGAGTTTTTGTCCAAACACTCCAAAGTCTTGTATAAACTCGGTTTTTAACAAGGAAAAGAGCCAAAGCTCTGATACCACTTGTAGGTCCCTCGGAGGTTGAGGTTAAAACTTATCCTTGTTATGTTTAACACACTAGCAAGTGCGGAATCCAAGCTAGAATGCAAACCGGTAGTTTATATGAGAACACAAGCTACAAAGAGAAAGGTAGACACACGAGATATCAAAGTTTTCTCTTGTATTTCAGTGGACACGGTTACAGCCCTTGACCAAACTAAAAATACGCTCTCTACAAGACTAAGTTCACTCACTTCTCACACACCTGTTCTCTCTCTAAAAATGAAGTGAACACATTACATGGATATATATATCCATCACAACTTGTCTGGTCGAAGGATCAGATAGCCTGATCGAAGGATCATCTATCGATCTGAAACCTATCGAAGGATCCACATATACCTCGAAGGATGATATCCTTCGAGGTCCATCTATATCCATCGAAGGTTTATCCTTCGAGCTCATCGAAGGATATAAACAATCCTTCGATGACTCATCCTTCGACACAACAACTTACAAACAAAGTGCTAACTGTTTGGTCAAGTCAAACCAGGAGGATGGTTGACTTGGTCAAACTTACATCGAGCACACATAATAACAAACCTAAGACGTAACTCAGACTAACACAAGACATCGTTTGGTATCATGACGAAATACAGACAAAGTACAGACACAAGTGCACCAACAAACTCCCCCTTGGCTGTACCTTTGTCTCGATCTTCATGTCTACAAGTCTCTGACGTTCTTTCAAGTCTTCAATGCCGAGTCGAACCGAGCCGAGTCGCGTCCACACAAAGTGTATCAACACTTTCTTGCTTTCTAAGCTGGTTCTACCAGTCCTTTCCATGAAGTCCTTAGCTTGCCTAACAGCACAAGCGAAAGCCCACTTAATGTCCATCATATCCATTTCCTCCTTATCAAACTGTTGATAATCTTCTTGTGTCAGGTTGATGTTTCCAATCTGACATGCTATTAACCCATAATACGCGCTCACCAATGTGTTTAATAGCTGCATATGATCCTTGGTAACTTCAACACTTATTTTCGAGAAATTTGAAGTGTCGAGCCGAACTGTATTTGGATTAGATGGCTGACCGACAGATGAAGTGCTTCCATAACAAGCTTGTTATGGAACTGGTAATGGATTTTCGTACATATCTCTTGCTCCGGTAGATTGATAGCTTTGCTTTGAGACTTCTGGTTGTGGATTTCCGTACATGTCAGTGCTTGAGACAAAAGCTGTTTGAGTTGAGGAAACTGCTAGTGGATTTCCGTACATATCTCTTGATACAAAGGCCATTTGAAGCTGAGCATGTGGAGAAGGTCTTGCAGCAGTGCTAGAACTTCCACAGTTTCCATAATACATATCAGGATTCTGTTGCACTGGAATCCTTTTGGCCTTCCTGATTTCTTCTTGATCTTTATTCTCCAAGAGATGAACGAAATCATTAACGTTTGTCGTAGCCAAAGTGCCATTGTATTTCAAGATTTCCAAGAAACCATTCCATTAAGCTGGCAATGCGTCGGCAAACTTGATGACTGCTTCTTCTGGAGTCACTACTACTCCATAACTATTCAATTCAGTCAAGAAGTGATAAAATCGACTTGTCAAATCTCCCAAAGATTCCCTTTCCATACATGTGAAGCCATCAAACTCCTTCTTGAGTAGATTATTTCGCAATTTGTGTGACGCTTCATTTCCTAGACCTCTCGTCTTAAAAGCATCCCATAACCGCTTTGACGACTTGAAGCTGACAAACTGATGGTATATATCCTTACTCAGCGCTTGAGTTAGAATAGAATATGCTTTCTTTTCTAAATCATATTCCTTTTTCTCATATGTCGTAAGATCTGCAAATGTCGTGGCAGTTGAAGCGGCAACATCAAGTGCTTGATCGAAATCTGTAGTAAAACATAACCACAATTCCGTGTTTTGCCCAAGAACATATGTATGGAATCTTTCTTCCCATCCAGGATATTCATTCATGTGCATTAGCTTCGGTGGACGATTAATGCTTTCGATTTCACTTTCGCTTAAAAGTATACTTTTATTACTTTGAGGTTGATTTGAAACGAACGCCCATTGACTTATCGAAATTTGATTCGCTTGTGATGGAATAGACGAAGATGCGGGTGCGGGAGATTCGGCCCATGATGGCGATAAACCCGTGCTTCTATACTTGCTTTGTGTATTAGATGGAATACCCCACCAATCTGAACTCATGTTTGGTTGAGACTAAATGACAAAGCAATAGTCTGAGCCCAATGATTGTTCACCAAGAATACAAGTTTTAAATGAGTGGGCCACGAAGACTAGTATAATGGGCTGATAGTTGTCCACGAAAATATTTAAATTTACAAGAAAAAGGCCCACAAAGAAAGGAGTCCCAACGAAGACTAAGTTCTTGGAAGTAGAAAACTTTAGTTGGTGAGTGAAAAAATATATTTTAATCAAAGTTGGTAAACAAAGACATCATCTAACCATGCTTTCTGCTGAAATGTCAAAGGGGCCATCCTTTTCTTTCCACCTTTTTCAAACAAGTACTATTTTAACAATTTCAACAAATCACTTTTAAAAAAAATCCCAGATAATATGAAGGAACACAAGAACACTATGAGTTTTCCGACCAAGCCGTTCACCGGAAAGCTTTCCGAACACAAATTTTGCAATAAAGTTTCAACAACAACCCAATCTTAACATGTATAAATGTATTCTAACAAGGTTTTTGTCAAAACTAACAGCAAAAATGACAAGATTTTCAAGAATTTTAGGACGATTTTCCAGAAAATAAGTTTTTTTTTAACTCAAAATCAAGAACAGAGATCTGGACAAACTTTATAAAACTCTTTCAAAACACAAGAAAACGACTCGGTTTTAACAAGGAAGAGAGCCTTGGCTCTGATACCACTTATAGGCCCACTAGCAGAGGATCTAGTCGCCTAATCCTTGTGATACGAACAAACCTGGTTGTGTGGAAACCAACCGGATATGCAAACCGAGATCGAGACACAACAACAAACAACGATTCAACGTTTTAACTATCAATTGTATTAATACTCGAAAGTTTGTTTACACTGATTACAAAAGATAAATCACTCACAAACTTTCTCAGTTCTCTCGTGTGTGTGTGTGTTCTCTGTTCTGTGTCATCTTCTTCTGTCTTCAGTCTGCATATATATAGGCTACAGGTCGACGAAAGACCTGCAGCGACGAAACACGTTGACGAAAGATCATGGCCGACGAAGGACTCCTGGCGAAAGACCATAGATGACAAAAAACAACAGGTTTTTCATCACTATCACATCTTGATGAAAAATGTCTTTCATCAAGAGGTTATTCGTCATGTTACAAGGTCAGTTTTTCGTCACAGCATGCATAGCAGGTTTTTCGTCAATGGTTGCAACTTGGACACTTGCAGATTATGCAGATTTGATCCATCAGTAACAAGCAGAACAATAAATAACTGCAGCAACTGAAACATAAACATCAAATAGTGTGTTCAATTGCAATCTGTTTTCCATCACACATTAAGTGAAGTTTATTCCGAAACTCGATGGAGGATTTCGGGCTTCGGACTTCATTTCGTAGACGAGCTGAACTGATACGAGCCGCATCCACAAAAGATGCATCAACAATATGGTAGAAGTAAGTTCCATGCCGGTCTCAAGTGTTTCACAAAAATACATCTTCGGTCGAGTGTTGAGTGATCTCCCGTGAGGTATGTGAACTTGTATATAAATGGAATTTTAAAGAGGCATGTTATGCCCAAATAAGTAATTTCTCTTACGAAACGTTCTAAATAAATCATAACGTATAGGATTGTAAATAGTATAAAAATAAAACCCAATAAAGATCTTGGATTCCCGACACTCAAGACAAGCCCAAAACTTCTCTTCTACCCATTCCATTTGGGTGTGTAAGCCACATAATAAAGAGTTTTTCTTGAGGACAAGCAAAGATTCAAGTGTGGGGGTATTTGATGTGTGTAAAATGCAACATATAAATTACATCAAATGAGACATAAAACTAACCCTTTTTTAGTACTAATGTTGGAAAAAGTGTGCTTTTGTCTTCCTTTTGAATTTACAGATCCAAATGAGCTTAAACGAGCAAAAGGAACAAATATACAGCAAAAACCAACATAAATACAAAGAAAAGGAATAAACGTGTAAGGCTCTATAATTTGGTAGGTTTACGCTTATCTTTATCAAACACAATTATAGGCTATTGGGCTTAGCCTTGTAGCGGGTTAGATAATATTAGAATAAGCCATGTGAGCTAATTAATGATTTGGGCCTGTTTAGTTAGTAATTTGCATGTGGGCTTGGCCCAACTTGTAACTAGGTCACCCTATGTAATAAATAGGGTGAACCTAGTTCATTTTAGGGTTGGCTGTTCTTATTTCTGTTCTTCTTGAGTCTTATCGAATTCAGTGTACCAGACGGTTCTTAGAAACCGTGTGCACGTTGGTTAATTCAATCATTTTTGTTCTTGTTCTTATCACTTTCATCAGTATTCCGCACTCTTGATTGTGAATTGGATATCCGATTGATAGTTTTGGGACTTACAATAGGTATCAGAGCCTAAGTAGTCTTGTGAAGGCTCGGTTTTAATCGGATTTTGTTTGAAGATCGAAGAACAAAGAAACTGTTTGAAGGTTTGAAGAACACGAGGAACAGTTTTAAGATTGGAAAAATAGTTCAAAATTCGTGTTTTGATCTGATTTGGGGAACATTTAATTGTGTTTCCTTAAATTTTGGGAGTATTGGTGGAAAGAATCTCTTCAAAAATATTAAAGTTCGAATCACGTCCTTGATTTTCGAGATTTAGTTGGTGATTAGTTACCAAAATAATTTGTTGTGCGGCCAACATATTTGTGATCAATCTTTGCATGTGAAACAAAACTTGTGCGACCGAAATATCTATGTGTGCGACTACAAAGTGTTCATTATCATCCTCAATCATCACATTCATCATTTCCATCATCATCATCGCACAACTGTGCAACAAAGTAATCTGGTGCGATCAACTATTTTGTGCGAATATCGGTCACTTGTGCGATCTACTTTTATAATTCAAAAATCTGACTTGTGCGACTACAAGAGTGTGACCTGCTGCATATTTAAGTTGTGCGACTGGACCATTCAAGAATTGTGCGATTGAAACAATTCAAAGAATTGTGCGATTGAAACCACATATCATCGTTCCTATAATCTTCATCACCATCTAGGATCATCAGTTTTGACCATCTCGGATTACATTCTTTCATCTGAGGTATCCAATCATAACATCATCTCCTTCACCGTCCATCATCTTCCGATCGTTAACCATCTCCATCAACTCACCAGCTCCGGTCATCATCTCCGACACCCTTCGACATCCACCGTCTCCACCGCACACTCCGTCGTTCACCGAATGCCGTTGTTCGCCTCCGAACACCGAACACCATCGTTCACCTCCGTCTGTCTTTAACCCACCATCGTTCACTTCCACCGGAGTCTATCATCTCCGTCACCATTTATAACATTTCTGACGATCATCGATCTTCTTATCCGACCACCCTCTTCACCACTACAACATCGATTTACATCATTACATCATCTCCATCATCACCGTCGGACCATTATCGATCCTCTTCATCCTCTCCACCGTAAAATACCTAACAGAACATCACCACTACACCGTGCATTCAACCATCTCTGCAATCAACCGTCGTAAACCGTGCAACGTCTCTGCAATCGACCGTCATTCACCGAAGATTACCATCGTTTTATCATGTTCGGCTTCATCGTCTATAATCATCATCATCATCATCATCACTGCCGATCTTTTCCACTACCATTAACAACAACCTCAACACACAACGACTTCGTTATCATCATTGTTCATCACCTCTCTGTTCATCATCACCGTCATCGTTCTACTGTCATCATCGTTAAATCACCATAAGTGTTCATCATTGGTTTGGCGGCTGTGTTTGGTTTTGAAATTAGGGTTCTGTTTGAAACAAAGAAAGAAGAAGGGACGTTTGTTTAAGGTTTAGATTATTAGTTAAAGGGTGAGGATCAAATACGAAGTCTATTTTGGCTAGGAAGTATAGGAAGCAATAGGATTAGGACATGTGGCAAAATTTAAAATAAATAGAAAGGGTATTTTAGTCATTCTTATCCTTTTCTTCTTCCTTCTTCTTCCCAGTAACATCAAAACCCACCATCTTCAACCATTTCTTCACTTTCTATCTCAATAATCACTACATTATAGTGCGATTTTCATCACCAATCAATGATTCAAACGCCCGATCAACATGTTCTTCAGCTTTTTTGAAGAAAACCCAGTTTAATTTCATACAAAATCTCGTTTTTTTTCCGGTGATTTTGAAGATAATCATTCGATCCGTTCGATTTGATCTCTGATAAGTGTTTCAATCATTCAAATTTCGTCAATCGTCGAAGAAACCGACTTTGATCCATGTAAGAAATTCTTTAATTTCATTTTTATTATCTGGGTTTTTGATTTAGTCATCGCGTTTTACGATCTTGGCGGGGGTCCGGGGGCAGCGCCCCAGGTGCCGCCCCCGGTGGGGTCCAAGTGGCAGGCCCCTGGCTGGGGTTGAGCTAGGTTTTTTCCATTGCGTTTTACGCAACTGGGTTTTAAAAAAAATCGAAAATATAGCAATAGTATACTCATTTTAAAGATAAAAAACGCTTGTTTTTTTGGTGCAATTTTTATAAAAAAATAATGTCGTATGAAAGAGTTATTAACGTTTAAAAAATGGGGGGAATTGGAGGAGAGAGAAACTGTTGCCTTGGATTGACTAGAATACCCCTAAGCAAACCCACGCGCCTCTTTTTTTCCTTTCAATTTCTCTCATTTTATCTTAGTACTTGATTAACTAAATGGATGGTCAAGATTACTTTCTAGCATTCTTAGCCAAATAATCTTCCTATGATATCCTAACCCAGTTAGTTATTTATAATAATTTTAATAATAATAATCATTAAGTAATAATAATTATAATCATCACTTTAATAATAATAGTTTTTCTTTTATTATATACATATACATATATATATATATATATATATATATAGGGTAAGGTTCATTTGAGAAGAAATTTAATGTGAGAAGAAAAAGAAGAAAGGGCATATTAGTAAAATACTATTTCACTTATAACTCATATCATTAGTTTTTCTTTCTTTAATTAATTAGTCAACTAATCATTAATTATCCTACATATAATCTACAAAACCTACACATATCGAAATTTCCCTTACTTATACCCTACACATTATAGAATTTTATCCTATACAGTCGAAATTTATCCTACACACCTCGAAATATATCCTACACAACATATAATTTATCCTACACAACTAGTAATTTATTCTACACTTTAAATTAAGTTGTTTTTTTAATTTGGAAAAAGTATATATTTTGAAATGGAGTTACAAATTTAATTTAGTTAGTTATTAAATGGGAAGAATACAAATTAATGATTTATATAAGTTTACCAATATACCCTTATATTAAAATTAAATGCAAATATTAAATGAAGTAAAATGAAGCATTCTTATTGGTTGAAACTTCTTCTTTTTTCTTCTTACAAAAAAATTCTTCTCATTTGAACTCTCCACTATATATATATATATATATATATATATAGGCCGGTTAACGTACAATACCCCTTATCCTACATTATGTACGTGATAAGCCCAACCGTCCGATCTTCGATCTATTGAACGCTGTGAAATTAATTTATATAATTAAATTAATCAAATTAATATACATAAAACCAACCGCGAAGGATAAAATTGATAATTCCTCTATCAAAATCCTGGTAATTTCGTTCGGTACCTTCTTCTTCTCTAACCGACTCTTCTGCAATCGACGTTTGCAGGTGCAATTTCATCCAATCGATTGTTCATCCGACGATTATGACAACTACAACAGCTTTGGGAGGTATTATATCCCCAATCGACAGCAATGTTTACTAGAATAATAAAAAATTTGATGTGATTGTTCATGTCAGTTGTGCGGGAGCAACAGAGCAAGAAAAACGACCGACCACAAATCCAACATGCGAATACTTGTAACTAACGTACAAAATCTATAACATGCGAATTTGTAAATAACATGAGAATACTTGTAACTAACATGCGAATTTAGGTTTCCATAACAACATGCGAACAACATGTGAAAATGTATAACATGAAATTGTATAACATGCTTAATTGTATAACATGCTAAATTATTTAACATGCTAAATTTTATAACATGCTAAATTGTATAACATACTAAATTGTATATTGTATAACATGCTAAATTGTATAACATGCTAGATTGTTTAACATGCTAAATTGTATAACATGCTAAAATGTATAACATGCTAAATTGTATATTGTATAACATGCTAAATTGTATAACATGCTAAATTGTATAACATGCTACATTGTATAACATGCTAAATGGTATAACATGCTAAATTGTATAACATGCTAAACTGTATAACATGCTAAATTGTATAATATGCTATAATATATAACATGCTAAATTGTATAACATGCGACATTATAAACATGTGAAATTTTATAACATGCGACATTATAAACATGTGAAATTTTATAGCATGCGACATTATAAACATGTGAAATTGTATAACATGCGAAATTGTATTTCATGATTTTTATAACATGCGATTTGTTTAAATAATAACATGCGAAATTAATTTCTATTGGAATGCTCACTGACGAATTCAACGTCTTCAAAATCAACATCTGTGTTTCGTCCGGTGTTGCTCTGTGGATCGATTGAAAACAACAATCGACTAAACTGATATGATTCATAATTACCAGGATAGTGGTGTAACGAACTCGTGATCTGCTTATTGAAGGAATTGTCTAATTTGCCCTCTGCTTATTGAATTGAGTGTCTGATATACCCTTATGTAGGAAAACTGAATCAGGGACACATGTAGGGCTATTATGATCGTGTGCGTAATGTACGATTAGGGGATTTGTATTCTACACTTCCTCTCTCTCTCTCTCTCTCTATATATATATATATATATATATATATATATAGGGGACCGCTAAAATGAAAACCAACTCCAGTTGTAAGAACCATGAGAACTTTTTGATTCGGGGCGAGTTGGACCAAATTTTTTTTCATAAACGTAGATGCGTGTATTATAAACACATTTGTAAAAAAAAATAAAAAAATTGTCGTGTGTGTAGTTTTGAGCACCACAAGTTTGTGTTTATGGGTATCGTAAAAAAAAGAGATCGAGGAGGGCGGAAGTTGTGTTTTACCTCTTTGGTTGCCCAGATCTCTTGTGGAGTCTTGGTTAAGGCTGTAAAGTTTATGTTTTTTTCTCGGCTTGGAGGGTTCCGGCCTTAAGGCCTTCTGGAATCCGAACCTTTGAACCGTTTGTCATAAGAGCCATACTGTAAGCTCTAGTTAAGAGTTTTTTTTTTTTTGTTCTTTGATATATGCAGCTTATTTTCCTCGAATGTGGGCTTCAGCCCTTTTGAGTGCTTCTTCAAGGGTTTTGGGCAGGTATTTATTGAAGTCTCTTGTGAGATATTTGGAATTTAGCATTCATGAACCCTGCAACGCTAATTTTTTCATCGGCGTAAGTTAAATCTTTCTTCTTGTTCCTTTCGATGAAGTCTCTGAGACTTTCATCATCACGTTGTTTGATCTGGAAGATTATCGTGGCATACTTGACATACTTTCGTTGTTATGGGAAACCTTTGCTAAGATCGTCAAAGGTCTGAATGCTTCGTTCGGGAAGGTCATTGAACGATATGCGTGAAGACCCTTCAAGGGTTTGCATGAACATTAGACAACATTCGGGGCTGGGTAATTTTTCAATTCTTGCAGCCCCGACGAAGATTTGGAGGTGGTCTTCAGCACCGTAATAGCATCTTTATATGGGTTTGAAACTCGTACTCAACAATTTGTTGGGAGAAGCAAGACAAGTTGTTGGGCTTGTAAGGTTTTGAGAGGTCTTCTACTACCCTTAAAGCTGGGTTACCGCTTGAGGTACCCTGGTGAGTGGTTGGCACTTGGTTGATGAAGTTAAGGTTAAAGCCCTGAAGGCTTTCTATGTCATCATCCAGCTTTCATGTGCTGCAAAGGAAACTGTGCCATCATCTGTGTCATCAGCTAGGGCATAAGGTTAAAGCCTTAAAGGCTTTCTGGTGGTACTCATAAAAGATGCCATAATCTGTGTGATCAGCTGGGGAATAAGGTTAAATCCTTAAAGGCTTTCTGATGGTACTGTATAAGGCATTCCCATGGATATGCTCATGACCGCACCTCGAGCCAAAGGCAGGGTGGCCATGGCTTGTTTTAACGAAGTAGCAATGGGAAGGGGAACACTTGAAGCTGGTGACTGCCATAACTGATCAAGAGTGGTTTCATGCCCAATAGGTGCACGGGTTGGGAGGTGAATAAAGGAAAAGCGGTTGGACTTGGCCTCCCAAAAGCTCAAGGGTTTGAGTGTCTGTCACACTAGGACCAGCTTCAAGGTAAGATGTGGTTAAACGTGAGCTGCTAAAAGGAAGAGATGGGGGGCCAGGTGCTAATGAGGGTTCAGACTCCTCCCAATTTAGTTTTATTCTCACCCTTTTATTCCTTTCTAGGCTCACATGCCAGTTGAAAAGAGATCTCAGTTGTAAGAAGTTTCTAGCTACTCCCTCGGGTGTTAGATCCATGCGTTTCGATGTACACATTGCACCGATTTGAGGAGATGCAACTGATGCGTTGTCGAGTGTTATATATTTTAGGTGTATATTTTAAGCCCCTTTAACACTTTTTAGTCAAGTTTTAAATTTATAAAACACGATATTTACTAACACTAGACACACATATGGGCAAGTGCACCCATCGTGAGCGTAGTATAGTGTTGGTAAGATACCGAGGTCGTCCAAGGACACAAGATCTTTTAGTACCGGTTTATCCTCAACGTCTAATCAAATCAAAAAGTTTAGAAAAAAAAATGTTTTAAACTAAGAAAAATAAAAACTAACTAAAATGCTGAAAATAAAAATAAAAGAAAAACAGATAGACAAGATGAATCACTTGGTTCCGAGTCGTATCTAGTGTAACCTTTGATTATTTCCGCACTTTTGCACATAATTAAGAGATTATCTTAGTTATTGTAGTAGGCCCCTCTTTTGAAGGTGACGTTACCCTCACCCCAGTAGTTTGAGTCAGCAAGGATACAATCCTAAAAGGGTGGATTATTGGAAGATAATTAATTAAGTTATTAATGCAATATTATGGTAGGCCCCTCTTTTGGAGGTGACGTTACCCTCGGTTAAGTAGTCTGAGTCAGCAGGGATACAGTCCTAAATAGCCGGGTTATAGTATTAATAGTAGTTAACTTATGAGGGGATCAAAGAGTTTGGACCCCCGCCATCCAATACCGTAAAGTATTGAAGGAGGTCCTACTAAATTTGACCCAGGTCCATTGCAGGACCTCTAAACGCTGAACAATGGCAAGACCTTTACCAAACCGTTCCCTTAACCCCCGACCAGGTAGCCAACATACCTCCATATAGACCGTGGAGATATGAATGGTGAAAATCTTTTATTTTATATAGACAGTAAAATAATGCTAAGACACCACGGACAAACGATAAGGAAAGATCACCTTCAACATAAGCAACTAGTTATTAAAGTCATTAATACAAAACCAAATAAAAAGTGCAAAAGATTTGAAATAAAAAGTATTACACTAGACACTTTGTCTTCACCAAGTGATGTAAGAGACTTAGGCAAACATGGCCTTGATTGTCAAGAACTCTTACGATCAATCTTGGATCCCGAGACGACTCACACACTCTACGATGGACAATGGATGATGGTGGTGGATGATGGTGTTATGGTGGTGGTGGGTGGTGGGTGAAGTGTGAGAGAGGTGGTGTGCCAAGGGATGGTTTGAGCTTGAGCCAAGCACTTCTATTTATAGGCTGAACAGAAGCTCGGGCACGGCCCCGTGTCCACATCCTTCTCTTTCTTCATTTAATGCAGCTTTGTCTTATTAGTTGACCACGCCCTCGTGTCCGCTGAGCACGACCCCGTGGTGCAGAAGAATCTTTGTACTATGTAGATTTGCTGGATTGTGCGAATCTTATAGTTAACCACGGCCCCGTGTCCGCTGAGCACGGCCCCATGGTGGGCAATAGAAGCTTCTACCACTTTGTCTTTTCTGCTGACACTTGGGCACGCCCCCCGTGCTGGCTGAGCACGGGGCGTGTTCAGTCTTCTGATCTCTTGTTTTGCTTGGGAAGATGTTGTCGTGGGGTCGGGCATGTCACGTTTTGTTCCTTTTCTTGTATTTATGTTAGATTTTGATGTCTTTTTGCTTCTTTTGTTAATTTGAGCTCATTTAATCCAGAAAATACAAAAGGAAGACAAAAGCACACTTTTTCCAACATTAGTACTAAAAAAGGGTTAGTTTTATGCCTCATTTGATGAAATTATATGTTACATTTTGAACACATCACAACCCCTGATCGAGATGGGGTTGGGGTTTGAAAAGAAGTGAACTCCGGGAACATAGTCCCCGTTGGAGTACTTCCGGGAGTAGAGAAAGGTGACTAAAGTTTGGTCTTAAATCGGTGTTGTTAGGCTCCTGATTTACCTCACCGGGAGATTCGCTTTCAGACATGATGTAAAGAGAAAATGGAGCAACACAACTAGTCTTTAAGATAAAGTAAGCGGCATAGCCCCACGGTGGGCGCCAACTTGTTGCTACAACAAATACAAGACCAAGGCCTGTAGCGATATCTCCGGGTAAAAGGGTTCAAGGTTTCAGTTATCCTAACGCATGTCGTGGGGTCCCCCACATTTGCAAGACGTGGAGAGAGGTTCACTAGTGTTATTGTTGTTCTCCTTGAATTCTGGACTGATATGAAACCAGCCCAGAACGTAATCGTTGGAGAGGATTAATTATTTAGTGTGAAGAAGAGAACTTGTAAGAAGCAAGTTTTCATGGGAGAAGAAGAGAAGCAAGCATGAAGCTAGTTCTCGAGACGGAGAGGAAGAATCAGAGAGGGAGGATGATTCCTCCTGATTCTGGAGTGTTGGTGCATGGTGGCATGGCCTGCACTTTATAGGGGAAGAGGTTTCTCAAAGGAGAAACCTTTGACTAATGAACCTGGCTTGCAGTGAGGGACTTACCCTTTTAGGGGTTGAAGGTTTTGATCCAAAAATTTACGGTACCCGTAAACACAAACTTGTGGTGCTCAAAACTACACACACGACATTTTTTTTTTAATTTGTTTTTTACAAATGTGTTTATAATACACGCATCTACGTTTATGAAAAAAAAAAATTGGTCCAACTCGCCCCGTACGGTGTAGTTCTCATGGTTTTTACAACTGGAGGTGGTTTTGATTTTAGCGGTCCCCTATATATATATATATATATATATATATATATATATATATATATATATATATATATATATATATATAAGGGGTTTATTAGAATAAAAATATTATTTTCTTTTAACATTAAAAAGGGCTTGGTTATTGTTTGGTGATAAGTTTTGACAGGTTTGGAGACGTGGTACAGGAAGCTGGTTCGTGCGTTTTTTAAAGGGCTTGAGTTAGCGAGTACACGGGTTCTCGCTTTGGGCTTGTGTTGAGGAAATAGTTAAAAAAACACACACATTTGTGGGGGATCACATATTCGGGGATCACATTTTTGGGGGATTACATCTTAAAATGTCTTTTAAGAGAGAGGTGCTTGAGCAGGAACTCCAAGGATTCAGATACTCATATGGTGAATCTATAGACGCAATTACAGGCCGGTTTGCTGAACTGCTCTCTGAAATGGAGAAGTCAGAGATGGTGGTGTCTACTCACACGAGCAACAGAAAGCTTCTGGATGCTATAAAAAGGATTCCAAATCAGGCGAACTGTAGTTGGTTTAGCAACGTTAATAAGATAATGTTGACAACCGACTGCTACTGTTACAAAATGAAGTCAGGTGAGCTGATCTCACTCATCAAATCATATGACAATGTTGACAAGCAGTCTACTCAAGGCACACATCCGATGCAGTTTGCTCACCTACTCCTACTCCTACTGCTCCATTGCCTGCTGCAGTTTGCTCATCCACTTCTGCCGATTCATCACAAAATTCAGAATCAGGTTCCTATACAGGTATTCAAATTCATGACTTCACTCCCCCAATCAAAGAGGTATGTGTAGACGATATCTGCTGTACTCCTAAATGTAGGGAAAAGGTTAAAGGGTTCAAAGAGCAGGTAGACTCGCTCGTTATGCAACTTCAGTATACAAGATCTAAAAATTATGAAATTAAAAAGAAACTGAACGGATACAAGGATATGGTGGAGGCGCAAAAGCTTGATATCCGTAAGTTGCATAACGATCTGAGTGAAGCAAATTGTAGATATCTCCACTTCAAAGAATTTTTTGAAAAATTAACTGTTGAACTTGAAAATTTAAAATCAACTTTGAAAGCATGGAAATTAATTTTAAAAAGTTTGACGTTTCTAGTGAGAAAGTTGAAAATATGATTAATCAACAGTTAATATACAGTAAGAAGGAAGTGAGGAATAAAGGATTGGGATTCGTATGTAAACCTCCACCATACAATCACAATTACACTTCACTTCCCATGACTGAAGAGGATATAGATAATCTGCCTAAAATGGAGTATGGAAAACCCAATGACATCAAGGTTGAGCCGGTAAAATCAACAAAAGTTAAAATCTCAAAACCTAAAAGAGATGAAACAAAGAAAATTGAACCAACATCTGCACCTGTCTTTGTAAAATCAAATGATGTCTCTAAGCAAACGGAGACATTGAGTTTTGAGAAAAATGAAGAATCGGCAAATACATCAACCGAGCAAGTTGCTCCATCTGACAATGTGAATCACCTGAAGCGACTGATTCTGAGAAATTGAAATCAGTTGAACCTTGTGAATCTAACTCTGAATCTTTTGGAACAGGTGACTCAGTAGAAGAAGATTCAGCGGGGCCACTACAAAAGGAATGTAACTCAAGTGGTTCAGTTGAATCAAGCAGTGAAACAGTGACTGAGCCCACAACATCTGAAATTGAAACAACAAGGCGAGTCTGATGTGTGTAAAATGCAACATATAAATTACATCAAATGAGGCATAAAACTAACCCTTTTTAGTACTAATGTTGGAAAAAGTGTGCTCTTGTCTTCCTTTTGTATTTTCAGGGTTAAATGAGCATAAATGAACAAAAGAAGCAAAAATACAGCTAAATCTAACATAAATACAAGAAAAGGAATAAACGTGGCATGCCCGACCCCTCGATAGCATCTTCCCAAGCAAAAACAGAACAACAGAAGGCAGAACACCCCCCGTGCCCAGCGGACACGGGGGCGTGCCCAAGTGTCTGCAGAAAGGACAAAGTTCTAGAAGTTTCTATTTCCCAACACGGGGGCGTGCCGAGCTCCACACGATCGTGGTCAACGCTAAGATTCGCATAATCAAAGCAAATCTTGATAGTACAGATACGCTTCTGCACACGGGGTCGTGCCCAGCGGACACGGGGGCGTGGTCAACTAATACAGACAAGCTGCATTAAATGAAGAAAGAGGATGGACACGGGGCCATGTCCGGGCATCTGTGTAGGCTATAAATAGGGGTGCTTGGTTCATTGCAAAGGCATCCCTTGACAAACCACCTCTCTCACACTTCACCCATACTCCACCACCATCACAACACCCACATCCACCACCATCATCCATCATAGAGTGCGTGTAGCAGTCTCGGGATCCAATATTGATAGTAAGAGTTCTTGACAATCAAAGGCCATGTTTGCCTAAGTCTGTTACATCACTTGGTGAAGACAAGCATTTAGTGTAATACTTTTGTTTTTTAATCTTTTCGCACTTTTTATTTGGTTTTGTATTAATGACTTTAATAACTAGTTTCTTATGTTGAAGGTGAAACTTCCTTATCATTTGTCCATGGTGTCTTGGCGTTATTTTACTGTCTATATAAAATAAAAGATTTACACCATTCATATCTCCACTGTCTATATGGAGATATGTTGGCTACCTGGTCGGGGGTTAAGGGAATGGTTTGGTAAGTGTAACACCCCAAAAACGGGTTTGGTAATCAAATCACGTTAATAGTGACGACGAGTAAAATACAGTTAGTGGTAAAAAAAAATTAATTAACCCGGTGAATATTAGGATTTAAACAAATAATCCAAATATTAATTAAAAAGGAAAATAAATACTTTGAGAAAACAAAATTATAAGAGGCCCGAGTTAACGGGACTTAAAATGAAACGGGTCATGACTTCCCCGAACCCTCTAGGTAACTAGGAATAATAACCTAGTTAGTTATGAGTTTTTAGAATAATAAAGAAAACTTGACTAAGTTAACCTCCTTTTATAAATATGGAATTAGAGGGACTAAAATGGTCAAGTTTGAAAGTGAAATTATTAAAAAGGAAAATTGGCCTAAAAACACACACTTTGTGTATGTTTTGATCGACCAAAAACACAGAGACAAGAAAGAGTTCCTTCAAGCCCTAAACTCAAAAAATTCTCCAAATTCAAGAGAAATCAAGCTAAGAAAATTAGGGCTTTTAATAAATTCGTGATCACTCAAGCTATGAGATCACAAGGTAAGTCGAATTTCGTTATTTGGTGATATCTTAAAATTCTGATTAACACTCATGAATTGAAGTTCATGTTTGAATGTTGAATCTATGAGTGTGGTTATGTTGAAACCATGTCTAGGAACAAACCCTAGTTAAAAGTTTGATGATTTGGTATAGAAAACTAGGAAATTGATGATTACCCTTATATGTGCTAAGTGGGTTTGAATGTTATGATGAAATTGATGATAAAACTATGTTTAGAATCATCATGCATGATAATGTTAAGAAGGTGTTTGATTAAATCATGAATTTGGATACATGATCATAAATGACTTGAAATGGGTTAAGTATGTTGTGATGAAATCCATGTTTAGAAACAAGTCTAGTTAATAATTTGATAAACTAGTGTTGGAAAATAGAAATTCGATAATTACCCATACATATGTTAAATGGGTATTGTAACTAGGTGATGAACACATGAATTGTCAATGTTGAAATAGTGTAAAACCGATGAGTGATGCAAGTCTTGATGTTGATTATGAATGCTAGGCATAAGGACATGAAATTTGATACTTGAAACTTGGTTGAAAGTTGATAATGAACTAGATAAAAGAAATATGCAAATCATGCCCGCAAGGTGTTCGTTAAAATGCCCGAATGATTGTAGAATTGTGATGAAATTAGTAGGAAACGAAATTTAAAACGATGGCCTAGGATTAGCGCCTACCGGGTAAATGGCGGAATGTCAAAATGAGTTATTAATAAATTTAGTTGTTTAAAACTCATGTGTTATGAGGTAGTTTGACGTTTAAAAGGTCAAACCGACCTATAATAGAGTTCGGTAAGAAAAGTAGTATAAATGTTCATAAGGCATAAAGGTTATGATCTAGAATGACTAACCTATACACCTTGTGAATATTATATGATAGTTGATGTTTGACGAGCAAGATGGAGGCTTGGGAAAGAAGCGGGTCAAACGGATTAAATACGCGGAGAAAGAATATCCGGATGCAAAGTAAGTAAAACTTACACCTTCTAGAATAGAATACTTACTTGTATAATGGTGTAACAATATAAATGATGATTGGTAATTTTTATAAGCTTTTCGGAAGTTGTTTAACGCGGTTTTCGCGGACGTTTTGTCAACAAAATAGTTGTTGACAGCAAGCAGGTCCGGATTTGCAGAAATTGTTTCGAAGCCTTAAACAATTAGTTTTGACTCAATATTTGGTCAGAAGTGGTATAACAATATAAATGATGATTAGTAATTTTTATAAGCTTTTCAGAAGTTGTTTAACGTGGTTTTCGCGGACATTTTGTCAACAAAATAGTTGTTGACAGCAAGCAGGTCCGTATTTGCAGAAATTGTTTCGAAGCCTTAAACACTTAGTTTTGACTCAATATTTTGTCAGAAGTGGTATAACAATATAAATGATGATTGGTAATTTTTATAAGCTTTTCGGAAGTTTTTTAACGCGTTTTTCGCGGACGTTTTGTCAACAAGATAGTTGTTGACAGCAAGCAGGTCCGTATTTGCAGAAATTGTTTCGAAGCCTTAAACACTTAGTTTTGACTCAATATTTGGTCAGAAGTGGTATTACAATATAAATGACGATTGGTAATTTTTATAAGCTTTTCGGAAGTTGTTTAACGCGGTTTTCGCGAACATTTTGTCAACAAAATAGTTGTTGACAGCAAGCAGGTCCGTACTTGCAGAAATTGTTTCAAGGCCTTAAACACTTAGTTTTGACTCAATACTTGGTCAGAAGTTGTATAATAATATAAATGATGATTGGTAATATTATGTATTGTTAAGTGTTACAAATACAGGCAAGCGAAAAGTATGAGCATGTTTTGCCAAAGTTGGCGAAAAGTAATGCAATGTATTAAAAACGAGTCAATGTTGACCCGTGCCAGGTACGCACAAGGAATGATACTCTCGTGAATGGTACATGTACCAACCATAATATGGATTATGGTTGGAGGAAATAAGAGTTGATAAAATTATAGTTTGTCATAAATACCCATAACGGGTCAAATAATTCGGTTTAAGAACCGGAAATTTGAATTCGAAGTAAACAAGAATTTTGAATAATGGATGATTGAATTGGATGGAAATATGTTTAAAAATTGTTGTGAAACTGTCAAAACTAACTTTTATGTTGGTTTTGATTTTAGGAATGTCTTATGGAACTCCGGATGAGGATCACGCAAGAAAGGAGAACCGAACACATGTCTCGAAGCTTCCGCAACAATCTTATTTTGTTCTAGTTTAAAAAGTGAATATTGTAAACACTTGAAATTATATTTTGGAATGTTTTAAATTATGTAAGAAGTTTAACTTGGAAAATATTTTGTAAGCTTGCATTTTCGTATAAAATGCGTGTTTAATATTATAATATTGATTAATAGAGACGGTTCTTACAAGTTGGTAATCAGAGCTCATGGTTAAAGAGTAAAGTGTGTTCGGTTCAAGTCTTGATCGCAAATCCGGTAAGTACATGTATATTAATGGTTTGGTATGAGTTAAAATGTTGTGAACAACACATAGGGTTATCGTGTGATACACGTTACCTCAATTAAATGATAAATATAGTTGACAAAATTGCGCACGTTGACACGTATAGTAGAAAAGCCTTGTATTATAATACGGGCGATTATTGAAGTTGATATTACTAACTCTTGTAAATGTTTTAATTGAAGGACACTCGCATCCGAAGATTGCGAGAGTTTAACAAATTGTAGATTTGACGGAGGAACGGTCCAAAGTATGACAAGTAGAGTATGCTCACCAAGGACCTAAATCGCGTAACGATCATGAATAAGTTAATGGCAAGGAGACCTTGTTAGAGCAAGCATTAACAGGTGCACGTTTTAAATTATTACGTGAATTGTAATATGCAACAATTACATAGAGATTGAAAGTTGCATATGTAGATTGAAAACTTGGAAAAAAAAAACCCGAATAGAAAACCTATCCGGGATATTGTTTCCAAGAGAAACAAATAGAGGCATTACTTACATGGGGTGTAATGTAAAAATTATAAAAAAAGGTCATGTATACCAGGTGTTGATCGCTTACTCTGGCCAAGTAAGTAGTGAACACGTGGTACCATGAACTTCTTATGATGGACATATTTACATCCGATGTAGTAAGGACGGGGTGAATGGGACAGATTAAAAGGTACCCAAATGAAACAAATGATCAAAATACTTGATAATAATGTAAACGCACAGCCGGGTGACGGAAGCGTATTACATTAGAATAATAAGTTCGAGATAAGGGACAAATACCAATGTAAATGATGATATAAATGAATAACCTGACGAAAATTCATGAAAATAAGTCATTCTGGACAAAATGGGCAAGTAAAACCAAAGTATAGATGATCCGCCGGATCATAAAAACGAAGGTATTGCCCATACGAAAAAGATAATCAAGGTTGTTAACTTTAGTCGTAGTAAAGCAAGGATGACGATGATAATCGTCACTCGGAATCTATAAGACCGTCAAGGATGGTCACATAAGGAAAAAAAACATGGTTGAATAAAAGCGATGGATTTCGCTAATACGACCAAATCAATCGAAGCGAAGTCTTAATGCATACCGGAAGGGTTGCAATGATAACGACTTCGGTAAAACACCCGATTGATGGGTAGGATTTTGAGTGAATGCGTAAAACCAAGAGACGGGAACGCGAATTGAAAGTCAAAAGACTCGGGTTTCGAGTTATGACTAAAAGACGATAAGATACAGTAAATAGAAATTTTGAATAAATTACGTTCAACTATTTTAAAGTTGAACGGGTCTAACAAAGAATGAAGTTTGACATTCATAAGTGATGAAATTTCACACGAACAAGTCAAACAAATTTAATAGAGGATGACGCTTGCTAATGTAAGTAAGCGCGAACCGAATATTAATAAACTGATATAAAGGGTTATAAACATTAAAAACATTAAGATTAAAGAACCCAGGTAATGGGTCAATAGTATAAAGCGAGGGAATTGGTTATTATTCCCCGTGTAAAACGAGAACGGAAAAGAATAAATTACTGATTGTCAATTTCCTTGATATGAGTAATTGACGTAAGTTAAAGACAAAACGTTAAGCTAAAAAAATCAGTTTTAGTGAGAAACGACGTTTTAACAAGATATGAATATTATGAGACAAGTTTGGAAATGGTTAATATTAAAGGATGTAAACACCGATAGGTGTAAAAACGATACACTTGAAACAAAGATTTTCGATAATGAAGGGTCGACATAAACTTAAAACATGACGTGAGGAGATCACGGTCACAAAAGTAAAATAGAATATAACCACGTTTTAACGTGAGTTGTGAGATATGAAATCATAGACACGTAAAAGGCCGATGATGGCAATGTAGCCTACCCAAATAGCGAAATATAAGGTAACCGACGGCTAGTAAGTCCAACCGCGAAGACTATTTAAGGTCAAAACAGTAATTATAACTGAATAAAGCGCTTGTCTCAATAAGATTAGCATAAGATAATGTATTAACTACATCAGATAACCGAGTGGCTAAAAGATGATTCGATATTAAAAGTGATAAAAACGAGCAATGCTCGAATGGAAACGAAACTAAGTTCGTTTTAGTCCAAAACTAAAGGAACTACGTAAATAAGGTTTCGGGGACGAATCGTCTTTAAGGGGGGTAGACTTGTAACACACCAAAAACGGGTTT
The DNA here is from genome assembly GCA_030545235.1 of Helianthus tuberosus. NCBI lineage: Eukaryota > Viridiplantae > Streptophyta > Magnoliopsida > Asterales > Asteraceae > Helianthus > Helianthus tuberosus. The sequence goes on from CM060425.1 coordinate 64,302,929, forward strand.
GGTAATCAAATCACGTTAATAGTGACGACGAGTAAAATACAGTTAGTGGTAAAAAAAATTAATTAACCCGGTGAATATTAGGATTTAAACAAATAATCCTAATATTAATTAAAAAGGAAAATAAATGCTTTGAGAAAACAAAATTATAAGAGGCCCGAGTTAACGGGGCTTAAAATGAAACGGGTCATGACTTCCCCGAACCCTCTAGGTAACTAGGAATAATAACCTAGTTAGTTATGAGTTTTTAGAATAATAAAGAAAACTTGACTAAGTTAACCTCCTTTTATAAATATGGAATTAGAGGCACTAAAATGGTCAAGTTTGAAAGTGAAATTATTAAAAAGGAATATTGGCCCAAAAACACACACTTTGTGTGTGTTTTGGTCGACCAAAAACACAGAGACAAGAAAGAGTTCCTTCAAGCCCTAAACTCAAAAAATTCTCCAAATTCAAGAGAAATCAAGCTAAGAAAATTAGGGCTTTTAATAAATTCGTGATCACTCAAGCTATGAGATCACAAGGTAAGTCGAATTTCGTTATTTGGTGATATCTTAAAATTCTGATTAACACTCATGAATTGAAGTTCATGTTTGAATGTTGAATCTATGAGTGTGGTTATGTTGAAACCATGTCTAGGAACAAACCCTAGTTAAAAGTTTGATGATTTGGTATAGAAAACTAGGAAATTGATGATTACCCTTATACGTGCTAAGTGGGTTTGAATGTTATGATGAAATTGATGATAAAACTATGTTTAGAATCATCATGCATGATAATGTTAAGAAGGTGTTTGATTAAATCATGAATTTGGATACATGATCATAAATGACTTGAAATGGGTTAAGTATGTTGTGATGAAATCCATGTTTAGAAACAAGTCTAGTTAATAATTTGATAAACTAGTGTTGGAAAATAGAAATTCGATAATTACCCATACATATGTTAAATGGGTATTGTAACTAGGTGATTAACACATGAATTGTCAATGTTGAAATAGTGTAATACCGATGAGTGATGCAAGTCTTGATGTTGATTATGAATGCTAGGCATAAGGACATGAAATTTGATACTTGAAACTTGGTTGAAAGTTGATAATGAACTAGATAAAAGAAATATGCAAATCATGCCCGCAAGGTGTTCGTTAAAATGCCCGAATGATTGTAGAATTGTGATGAAATTAGTAGGAAACGAAATTTAAAACGGTGGTCTAGGATTAGCGCCTACCAGGTAAATGGCGGAATGTCAAAATGAGTTATTAATAAATTTAGTTGTTTAAAACTCATGTGTTATGAGGTAGTTTGACGTTTAAAAGGTCAAACCCACCTATAATAGAGTTCGGTAAGAAAAGTAGTATAAATGTTCATAAGGAATAAAGGTTATGATCTAGAATGACTAACCTATACACCTTGTGAATATTATATGATAGTTGACGCTTGACGAGCAAGATGGAGGCTTGGGAAAGAAGCGGGTCAAACGGATTAAATACGCGGAGAAAGAATAACCGGATGCAAAGTAAGTAAAACTTACACCTTCTAGAATAGAATACTTACTTGTATAATGGTATAACAATATAAATGATGATTGGTAATTTTTATATGCTTTTCGGAAGTTGTTTAACGCGGTTTTCACGGACGTTTTGTCAACAAAATAGTTGTTGACAGCAAGCAGGTCCGTATTTGCAGAAATTGTTTCGAAGCCTTAAACACTTAGTTTTGACTCAATATTTGGTCAGAAGTGGTATAACAATATAAATGTTGATTAGTAATTTTTATAAGCTTTTCAGAAGTTGTTTAACGTGGTTTTCGCGGATATTTTGTCAACAAAATAGTTGTTGACAACAAGCAGGTCCGTATTTGCAGAAATTGTTTCGAAGCCTTAAACACTTAGTTTTGACACAATATTTTGTCAGAAGTGGTATAACAATATAAATGATGATTGGTAATTTTTATAAGCTTTTCGGAAGTTGTTTAACGCGGTTTTCGCGGACGTTTTGTCAACAAAATAGTTGTTGACAGCAAGCAGGTCCGTATTTGCAGAAATTGTTTCGAAGCCTTAAACACTTAGTTTTGACTCAATATTTGGTCAGAAGTGGTATAACAATATAAATGATGATTGGTAATTTTTATAAGCTTTTCGGAAGTTGTTTAACGCGGTTTTCGCGAACGTTTTGTCAACAAAATAGTTGTTGACAACAAGCAGGTCCGTACTTGCAGAAATTGTTTCGAGGCCTTAAACACTTAGTTTTGACTCAATACTTGGTCAGAAGTTGTATAATAATATAAATGATGATTGGTAATATTATGTATTGTTAAGTGTTACAAATACAGGCAAGCGAAAAGTATGAGCATGTTTTGCCAAAGTTGGCGAAAAGTAATGCAATTTATTAAAAACGAGTCAATGTTGACCCGTGCCAGGTACGCACAAGGAATGATGCTCTCGTGAATGGTACATGTACCAACCATAATATGGATTATGGTTGGAGGAAATAAGAATTGATAAAATTATAGTTTGTCATAAATACCCATAACGGGTCAAATAATTCGGTTTAAGAACCGGAAATTTGAATTCGAAGTAAACAAGAATTTTGAATAATGGATGATTGAATTGGATGGAAATATGTTTATAACTTGTTGTGAAACTGTCAAAACTAAATTTTATGTTGGTTTTGATTTTAGGAATGTCTTATGGAACTCCGGATGAGGATCAAGCAAGAAAGGTGAACCGAACACATGTCTCGAAGCTTCCGCAACAATCTTATTTTGTTCTAGTTTAAAAAGTGGATATTGTAAACACTTGAAATTATATTTTGGAATGTTTTAAATTATGTAAGAAGTTTAACTTGGAAAAAATTTTGTAAGCTTGCATTTTCGTATAAAATGCGTGTTTAATATTATAATATTGATTAATAGAGACGGGTCTTACAGTAAGGTTCTTGCCTTGTTTAGTGTATAGATCCTGCAAGGACCTGGGTGAAGCTTACTAGGACGTCCTTCAATACCCATTGGTATTGGATGGCAGGGGTGCGAATGGCTTGATCCCCTCATATGTAAACTACTATTAATGCATTAACCCGGCTACTTGGGATTGTATCCATGCTGACTCAAACCACTTACCGCGGGTAACGTCACCTTCAAAAGAGAGGCCTACCACATTACGCATTAATAAATTAATTAATTATCTTCCAATAATCTAACCCTTTAGGATTGTATCCTTGCTGACTCAAACTACTGGGTTGAGGGTAACGTCACCTTCAAAAGAGGGGCCTACTACTATAACTAAGATAATCTCTTAAAAGGTGCAAAAGTGCGGAAAACATCAAAGGTTACACTAAAGGCGAGTCGGATCCAAGTGATTCATCTTGTCTATCTGTTTTATTTTTATTTTTATTTTCAGCATTTTTAGTTAGTTTTCATTTTCTTGTTTAAAACCTTTTTCTAAATTTTTGATTTGATTAGACGTTGGGGATAAACCGGCACTAAAAGCTCTTGTGTCCTTGGACGACATCGGTATCTTACCAACGCTATACTACGCTCACGATGGGTGCACTTGCCCATATGTGTATTTAGTGTTAGTAAAATATCGTGTTTTATAAATTTAAAACTTGACCAAAGTGTTAAAAGGGCTAAAAATATATATTAAAAACTATACGACACGCACACATCAAGTTTTTGGCGCCGTTGTTGGGGACACAAGGATTTTAAGAAAGTTAGGAATCAGCAGCCTAATCGTTTTTCTTATTTTTCTGTTTTTTTTAGGATTTTTCTTAGATTTTCAGCTTCTGCAGAAGCTCAGCACGGGTCGTGCCCGCTGAACACGCCCCGTGCCCAATCTTTGGTACTGGCAATCCTGTTTTAAGTCAGACAGTAGCTGAACACGGGGCCGTGTCCAACCAACACGCCCCGTGCCCAAGTATCAGATACTTAAAACAGAACCGTAAGATCCCGACGGTTGGTAATTTCTGACACAAACTCTTATGGTACCTGGTGTCAAATATGTGGCGGAAATCATGAAGAATTAAAATGTTACTTTTTAAATTTTACTCCCCACTATATAGATCCATTGTTTTCCTGTAGCCTTAAGAGGGGCGAGAGTAAAAATAATTCGTATCTCTCCCTCGAATGCTCTCAATCGTCCCTTTTAGATGAAATGCTTCTGGAAGAATTCTTTCAGCTAGAAGAACTAATTCTTTGATGGATAAAAGAACTTGAGATGGATATAATTAATCCATCCCAAGACGACATCAAAGAAGAATTATTGAGATCGCATTCGGATGAAAACAACATCGTTGCTCCCGAAATCACCTCTAACTCTTGCGAAGACATGAACAATAGTCGTCCATGTGTCGATTGTTCCGTGAAGGACTCCCCATCTACTTCCGTCGATGCATACATAGACCAGAGCAATTCGACATGCACCTTCTTTAACAAGAGCCCGGATAAGGGTTGGACTTGTCCACCTACATTTAGCATAGGAATCACCCTTTCCGATAACCTCTTGCGTTCTCGTCTAAACCTAGGGCAACTTAGGTATCTCTGGCACTTCGGTGTTGTTCCATCCAGTAAGGAACCACCCGATCCGGATAAATTCCTTGAAAATAGACAAAACTTCATAAACAGCCTCTAGGCACGGGGATGTGTCCAGGTCAGCATGCCCTCGTGTCCACCAAAAGATTCCCGTCTAACTTTCGGTCAGAATATGGACAAAATGTGTCAGAATCTTGTCTGCACACGGGGTCGTGTCCAGCCGACACGGGGCCGTGTCCAGCGTGCTGTCGTTTTCTATAAACGCAACAAGATTCCTGCACATTTAGGCCACTCCAAAGACAGAGATTTGGTGGGATCTTCACACATACCATCCTAGGTATATTCTAAAGAAGGTTTCCAACAACCATCTTGTCTTTTCTACTTTTGTATATTGCCTTCTTCTTCATTGTGATATTTGTTAGATTTTTATTCAAGGAATCTTGTTAAAAATAAGTTTTACAACACTATTTTAAGTGATTTCTGCTTAAATGTCTCAAAAGTCAGAAAAATAATTTAAAGCTTCAAGATTCCTTGTTCCAAAAATCTTCAATAAGGTGAACACGGGGCTGTGTTCAGTGAGCACGGGGCCATGTTTGAGGTACTCTTTCACTAAAATGAATTCTTTTCGGTTTGTTTTCTTAGAATGTCGAGCAGAAACATTGGAACATCATCGTAACACTCAAGAAAGAACCGACAAGGGAGAAGGACATCGCTAGAAGACTCTCTCGTCAACTATGTTTATGCCTTGAGAGAGGCCATAGATGAAATGACGGGGGTTGAAGCAGCTCTGGTCGACCGTATCAATCATTTATCGGTGGGTCTAGAAGGGTGTCTTAGGGAGGTCAACCTTTTGCACCAAAGGTTGAATTTCCTCGCTTCCCCTCCTTTGATATCAATCATTACACAAAGGGTGTGGAATGTGGTACCAGAAGTTATCATACCGGACGAGTGGTACGCCGTGCATGCAGACCGCCCTCGAGACATACTCCTCGGGGTCCCGATCGCCGCCGCTCCTCCCCCACAAGATGCTGAAGAAAATGAGCCCGTCTTCTTCCTCCCGAAAGAGATAGAGGAATGGCTCAACGACATCTAGGGGACACCTCTCGGCTCCGAGTTCGACGATACCAACGAAATACCGGGAAGCTATTTCCAGGCTTTTGATATTCCTATAATAAGGGTAGAACTCGTTAGGTTGATTTCATGTATCACTTGACCTAACTATCTTAGGAACTTTCTTTTTTACTTTTTATCTTTCTTAATTTTTCTAGGATCTTATTGTAATTATCTCTATTAATGAATGATGGTTTTCAAAATTTTTTATGTTTGGATGATGTTGTAATGGGAAAAACACACTTGGATGGTGATGGATACAAAGGGAGACTTGAACCAACGCCCCATGCACAAAAACAGAGCCTCCCAAACATTTTTCTTCATTACAACAAGTTCAGCACGGGCCGTGCCCAGCCAACACGGCCCCATGCTCAAGGGTGTGCAGAAAAACGCCCAGTTCAGGTATCTGGACACGGGGCGTGTTCACTGAACACGCCCCCGTGCCCAGCCTTCTGTTACGTTTTGTTTATTTCTGTTACTGGCAATCTGAGCACAGGGCCGTTCCCGGACACCACGGCCCGTGTTCAGGTGCCCAGTAACATAAAGTTTTTGTTAAACACACCTTTTTACACATTCAATCAACCTAAAAACTTATTTTTGGGACACGTTGAGGACAATGTGTAATTTAAGTGTGGGGGGATGCTAAAATCTTGAATTTTGCAAGTCCTAATCACAAGCCTTACGCAAAACTCTATTGTAACCGCCAAACACCCCAAATTTTTTTCAAAAACTTTTCATTTTTTTACTTGTCTTTGTTTAAATTGGGAATAACAAGTTCTAAAAAGGTTATATTTTTATAAATTTACAACCGATAGCGTCGTGATAAAAAGAACCAACATAAGAAAATTATGAAACAGTATGACAAATCTAGTTAAAATTTGATTATGTATACTTGATCACATTTAAAACTCATTCCCACAAAAAGTGAGTTTTGAGCCTTCAATTGAGCATATAAATACACATCTTTAAACTAAATGCTCATTTTCCGTTTCTTGTGTGAATAGACGCTTGGTTTCTTACGACTCTAGAACTTGCCATGACGATACATTCCCGGTCCTTACCAACTTAACCCCAAGTAACTAAATGACGGAGGCATTAGGACTAACCCTTTTTATTTCAACACCATTATTTTCTTTTTTTTTTTACCACCTACCCAAAATCCCCCTAGTAACCCCTTTGAGCCTAAACCTTTTTCAATTCTAAAACCAAAACAAACACCCTTTACCCACCAAAATCCTTTTTTTCATTTTAAACCCCCTTATTTTAGTAAAAAGCTCGGTTTTCATGTGACATTCCTTATCAAAAAAAAAGACGTAGTATAGCAATAAACAAACAAGTTCCTCAAAAAGAAACTTTGTTTGAAAAAAAAAATACTTCAGTTGTATAAAAAGTCACAAAAACAAAATGTTTTACGAAAACCGACGCTTTTTACGCCTTTTAGCCCTTTTCTACTAACCACTAACCCAAAAACCACCTACCTTTAACCCAAGCCTAACCCTTCCCCAAAGTCCTCTTGATATTTACAAAGGTTTATAGTTAAAAAGGAGGAGTATTGATTGCTTGGCAAGCATATGGTAGAAGTAAGTTCCATGCCGGTCTCGAGTGTTTCACAAAAGTACATCTTCGGCCGAGTGTTGAGTGATCCCCCGTGAGGTATGTGAACTTGTATATAAATGGAATTTTAAAGAGGCATGTTATGCCCGCATAAGTAATTTCTCTTATGAAATGTTCTAAATAAATCATAATGAATGGGATTGTAAATAATATAAAAATAGAACCTAATAAAGATCTTGGAATCCCGACACTCTAGACAAGCCCAAAACCTTCTCTTCTACCCATTCCATTTGGGTGTGTAAGCAAAGATTCAAGTGTGGGGGTATTTGATGTGTGTAAAATGCAACATATAAATTACATCAAATGAGGCATAAAACTAACCATTTTTTGTACTAATGTTGGAAAAAGTGTGCTTTTGTCTTCCTTTTGTATTTTCAGGGTTAAATGAGTGTAAATGAAAAAAAGAAGCAAAAATACAGCTAAATCTAACATAAATACAAGAAAAGGAATAAACGTGGAATGCCCGACCCCTCAACAGCATCTTCCCAAGCAAAAACAGAACAACAGAAGGCTGAACACACCCCGTGCCCAGCGGACATGGGGCCGTGCCAAAGTGTCTGCAGAAAGGACAAAGTTGTAGAAGTTTCTATTTCCCAACACTGGGGCATGCCCAGCACCACACGGCCATGGTCAACGCTAATATTCGCAGAATCTAAGCAAATCTTGATAGTACAGATACGCTTCTGCACACGGGGCCGTGCCCAGCGGACACGGGGGCGTGGTCAACTAATACAGAAAAACTGCATTAAATGAAGAAAGGGAAAGAGGATGGACACGGGGCCGTGCCCAATGGATACGAGGTCGTGTCCGGGCTTCTATGTAGGCAATAAATAGGGGTGGTTGGTTCATTGCAAATGCATCCCTTGACAAACCACCTCTCTCCCACTTCACCCACACTCCACCACCATCACAACACCCACATGCACCATCATCATCCATCATCCATCATAGAGTCTGTGTAGTAGTCTCGGGATCCAAGATTGATAGTAAGAGTTCTTGACAATCAAAGGTCATGTTTGCCTAAGTCTCTTACATCACTTGGTGAAGACAAGCATTTAGTGTAATACTTTTGTTTCTTAATCTTTTCGCACTTTTTATTTGGTTTTGTATTAATGTCTTTAATAATTAGTTTCTTATGTTGAAGGTGAAACTTCCTTATTATTTGTCTGTGGTGTCTTGGCGTTATTTTACTGTTTATACAAAATAAAAGATTTACACCATTCATATCTCCACGGTCTATATGGAGATATGTTGGCTACCTAGTCGGGGGTTAAAGGAATGGTTTAGTAAGGTTCTTGCCTTGTTCAGTGTATAGATCCTGCAAGGACCTGGGTCAAGCTTACTAGGACCTCCTTCAATACCCACTTGTATTGGATGGCGGGGGTGCGAATGGCTTGATCCCCTCATATGTAAACTACTATTAATACATTAACCCGGCTACTTGGGATTGTATCCCTGCTGACTCAAACCACTTAGCCGAGGGTAACGTCACCTTCAAAAGAAGGGCCTACCACATTACGCATTAATAACTTAATTAATTATCTTCCAATAATCCAACCATTTAGGATTGTATCCTTGCTGACTCAAACTACTGGGTTGAGGGTAACGTCATCTTCAAAAGAGGGGCCTACTACTATAACTAAGATAATCTCTTAAAAAGTGCAAAAGTACGGAAAACATCAAAGGTTACATACACTAAAGGTGAGACGGATCCAAGTGATTCATCTTGTCTATCTGTTTTATTTTTATTTTTATTTTCAACAATTTTAGTTAGTTTTCATTTTCTTTTTTAAAACCTCTTTTTCTAAATTTTTGATTTGATTAGACGTTGAGGATAAACCGGTACTAAATGTTCTTTTGTCCTTGGACGACCTCGGTTGTGACATCTGTGCCTCCACGGCCATCAAACAAATACCAAATCAATGAAATATTGTGTCTCATACTTGGGATTCTTATAAATATGTGTATCATTTGCATATATCAATTCTTGTTCGATTTCGAGCTCTAAATCGCTTTCTAGAAAGTTATACGCAAACTGATGCGTCAACGTAATCAGTTTAACGCGACAAACACTCTGGAACAGTGACATGGGCTTAACATACCTTAATAACCTTTACATGACTTAGAAATAAATTTTGGAGGGTTTGGTGTGTTGAAATCAAGTTTATTCGATCGCAAGGACTATTTGCGTCAAACTGCAAAAGTCTGCTGATTCGTATGGTATCGAACATTCCGAAACTTGACCATAAGTTAAACATGCCCTAAATATCCTTTACATAGCTTAGAAATAGGCTTTGAGGTGTTAGGTGTGCAAAAATAAACTTTTTGGTCAAACAGGGACGAAAAGCGTCAAAAAGTGCACAAGTTTGCATTTACGCGCATGTCTTACGTTCTGGATATAAACGGACATCCAAAAATTTATGAATTCATTAAAATATTTATTTTAGTGATTGGCATGATAAAATTCCATTCGTCGCGTAAATTGGATCGTTTTTCGCGTCCATTCGTGTTTCGTCGTAATTAACCGAACAACGCAACCGTACGACCAAACGAACCGACATCCGAGATATTTTTGAGCATATTTTAAGTTCCCTATACTTTAAATTCATTTTAGAGCCTTGAAATGGGGATAACGGGGCTTAAACGCGTCGAAAATGGCTTAATAGTGTTGCAGGGACCAAAACTGTCAATATTCGAAAGTTTCTGGACCTGGTACATAGTGGCGTCACGCCACTGCCTTATGGCTGGCTATGTGGTGGCGGCACACCACCAACCTATCTGGCCAGAAAACTCATTTTCAGCATTTAACTTGAAGTTTAGGGTCTTTTTTGTAATATTTGCAATACCATATGATGGTTTTTGGGCACCCCTAGTATTCCAAAACCATGTGCCTTACATGTATGGTCCAGATCGAAGCTCAATTATCGAGGAACGATCCTAACAGTTCTTCAAACTCTATATAAACCCACTTGTTTTCACTTCTTCTTCCACACATTTGTTCTCAACTTCCTTCTCTAAGTTGAAGCTCTCCTTGTGAAGCTTCATACCTGAGAAATTTTGAGTTCAAATCTTCATAGCTTGGACCCTTTGTAAGTTTCCTTCATGCTTGTTCATGTATTTCAAGCATGAAAGTCAAACAGTGTTTGACTTTCTGCTTTGACCTCGATTTGGTCAACACGAAGTTCGTTTGAACTTCGCAACGTGAGCGTAATCACGATGGTCATAGTCCTTTGTGACTATACCTATTGATTACCACGTTGATTAGGCATAGTGACGAGTCATAGTTTCTGTCATAATGCGCGTTTATGCGTATTTTGCAACCAAACTATTCTTGGGTATCAAAATCCTTTGTTTTGATATCAAACTTGTTTTCTAACTTCGTTAAACATGTTTTAACATGTTTAACTCGTCACTTTTAGCTTAGTGCTTATAGGGTCGTAAGACAAGCGGTCTAAACAACCGCTTAGACTTTCGAACCCGACCCGTTTGATCGATCATTAGGATCCGACCAAACATATTTTGTAAGCATAGTTGTATAGGTAATAACCTTCCGAGGTTATACCTTATGGCCACTTCGTTTAGTTAGTTGTATGATAAGTAATTTATATGCCTTAGGAATATGACCAAAATGCCCTTGTTACGTATAAATTCATTTTAAGCATATGTAACCTAAATTTTTACATCTAAACTGATTATGTAACATTATTAGAACCTATGTATCCTATTTTATTAAAACCTATGTATCTCACAGGCATTTTTATGCTGACGTATCTATTTTCACATGTGTTTTCAGGAGTTGATGCATAAGATTGATCAAGATACACTTAGGAGGACTTGGGCCTTAGCTACAATAAAAGATGCAAGACTAGTTAATCATGATATATTTCTTTGTTCTTAGGACATTGTAACATCTTTTAACTCAATGAAACAAAATTTCAATTTCCATGTGTTATGAAATAATGATTCTGTTACGATACTCCCCGACGTTTCTGCCGCGGTTTGTTGTTTTACACGGTCGGTGTGTGACAGAAGAGTTGGTATCAGAGCCAATGGTTATAGGGAATTAGGTTATTAGTAATGCTTTGACCTAGACTATAGCTTTTCTAGCACCCCAACACAAGTTATCTTGTGTTTAGATCTTAAAACAATACCGTCACTTATCCTTAGGTGACAACCACAACAAGAACATAAATTTCAAATCCGTTTTGAAATCCAATCATCTGTTCTAGGATGATTTATTATAAGGTTTTGAACCTTTAAAGTTTTCAAAATCTCGTCAAAGTTGGGTCCTATAATGTGAACACGTGCAATCTGGAAGGGTGGATGCCTGTATTCTGAGTTTTTCTGTCTAAGGCTAGAGTGTTCGTACAAATCCACATCATCAGACCAGTCACTCTTACCTGGGAACTCTTGGGGTGAGTGTCCACTTATAGGCTAAAGCATGTCTTCGTGATAAATTAATATAACCCGCTTACTTTGATTAGTCACCATCTCATTTGTTTGCCTTAGGTAACAAACAAATGATCACAATTTTTATGCGTTGTCATTCTATTTTGATTATCCGATAACATTTCACTTGTTTCCTCCTATGTCTTTCATTTCCTCCAGAATGTGTCTTCATCACAGCGACATTCAGATGTCTGAGCAGGCGACCAGATTTGCCCAACGAATAGGCGCAGTAATCCAGAAGAGTAATGAATTAGCCATTGCCATGTGTCGTCTACAAGATGAAGCCACCCAAGAATCACCAAAGGAAACGAAAGCCAAGTCTACACCAAAATCAAAGAAGCGTGAGGATTCAAAGAATCCCACAGCAGTTGCACCAAATCAAGCAGGACCTAGACATGTGGCAGCACCACCAGCCAAGAAGTCGTACTTGGGAACTGCTCCTTGGTGGAATCGATGCAACCGTCATCGTCCAAATCATATACCCTGCTTCAAATGTACCCACTGTGGGCGATGGGGACATTTGGTTGACATATGCCGCTTTGCTATCCAAAACAAAGTTGGTGCAAACTTTGCTGTTGCTCAACCTCCTGCCAGGAAACCTTATGCCGGTACTGCACCGATGTGCAAAAAGTGTAATGCACCTCACTGAGCTTACCTGCAGTGTCAACTGTGTGCATCATGTGGATGACTCGGTCACCTGGCTAATGCTTGTCAATTCAACCCAATCCAAGGTGGTCCAAACCAACCCCAAGTCAACCCTGCTCAAGCTCATCTACCGTCTGGTACTTGGTAGAACTACGGTGAGACTGGCTATTTTAGGAACAAGTGATCAAAGGTTGTCAATGCAAGTCTGACCCACGGATGAGCAGTTGGCTGATTAGAAGATGTTGCTACTTTGAATAATTTGTATCTGTTGCTTTTGTTTCTTTGTTAATGTTGAACTCGGAAACAATGTGTTTAGTTTATAAATAAATCATTGTTCGCAAATTCTGATATACAAGTGTAGTTACATGTGTGTATGGCATTCCCCTATGATACCTACATCAAGGAACTATGTTCTTTTCAAACTACTCTTGTGTTTCTCCCTTTCAAGTGATTGCTCATGATTTCCTCGAAAAATTCTAAGTACTCGTTTCATTCTAAGAAACGAAGTATAGAATATAAGTGACATTTTGAGTAATCACTTTAAATCCTTGGTTAGATAACTAAGGGTATTTTTCGATCCCATACCCATATCATTACATTCTGGTTTTCATAACAACATGCATTGTATATGTTTTCAAAAACAACCTTCATGATTTCAAAATATTTCATATAGTTTGAAAACAATTTTAACACAATATATTTACTTAATATATCAAATGCATGATTTCAAAAGCATTATCCATGTTTTCAACAACAACCTTCATGATTTCAAAATATTTCCTATAGTTTGAAAACAATTTTAACACAGTATATTTACTTAATATATCAAATGCATGATTTCAAAAGCATTATCAATGTTTTCAAAAACAACCTTCATGATTTCAAAATATTTCATATAATTTGAAAACAATTTTAACACAGTAAATTTACCTAATATATCAAGTGCATGATTTCAAAAGCATCATCCATGTTTTCAAAAACCTTATACAAAATTTCAAAATTTATCTCGCATGATTTTAAAACATTTTTTAAATATACCTACCTAATAACACCTACTTTATGATTTTAAAAGTATTATGTAAGGTTTCAAAAACATTAAACACATTTTTAAAAGAACCCCATTCATAGTTTTCAAAAACCTTTTGCTCATACATTGACTTAACCTTCAAATTCGGCTTCATATGTCGCCTAGGCATATCTAGCACCTCAACTTCATGAGCATTTTACCTCATGTTTTGACTTAAGCACGTCCAGTGCAAGGTTTCGAAACATCTTCAAATTCCAAAATCCAAATGGGATCTTCTTACCTTTATAATTAGATCCTTGTTGATGGTTAATGTTCAAATCGGAGCCCTTAATTGAATTATTTGTATGCCTTAATACGTACATTACAATTCAATAGAGATAAAGCCGAATTCCTATTAAGATCTTCCTATCTTCATAGTTAGATTCTTGAAATTGTTTAAAGTGCCAATTGAAATCCACGGATTGGATTCCTGGTGTGCTTTAAATACCCATGTCCAAAGATAACAAATTAAAGGTCAAGTTAAAACAATTATGTGTTTATGTGTTTTCTTTTATGTTTTGTGTTTTTGTGTAATCTGGATATTCGTTATCCAAATCCTCGTAGAATCTTCCATGTCTTCATATGAGGGATTCATAGTAGGATAGTCAAAAGGTACTACCTTAAATCCTTAATGGGCTTCTACGAAATAGCTAAGACCCTTGAAATATATAGTACCATTTCATAATTCAAAAGAGACCCTTTGAGTGGTCTAGTAAAAAAGATTGATTCAGAATCTAGTTAAGAATGGCATGTGATGCTACAGCAGAAAAGACTCCTTGGTGGTCTATTTAAAGAGATCATTTATTGATTTAATTAAAAGGATACTATGGTGGTCTAGTCACACTCATCACAGGTTTGTTCATTTGGTTTTCCCCTACACATTACAAAATGCACTGTGTGGACTATGCAAGGAATTACGTAATTATGGATGCATACATAATTATGAAATTCAGTGCACAGAAAGCTCAGTAAGATTATTCATGTGTAAGAACCTATAGTGGCAAAAATAACGAAACGTGAACAATGAAATGGAGGTACGGTGGATGCACCAATGGCGCTTCATATACTTGTATATAAGTGTCTCTCTTACATTGCAAGCATGATGTTATTTAAAGTTACTAAAAGTTCAGAACTCTAACCAGTGTTGTTTTATCTTTTCGACTTCATGTTTCAAGCTCTCACAATTTTTCTCTAAAATAAATTTCGGGACGAAATTTCCTGAAGTAGGGGAGACTATGACATCTGTGCCTCCACGGCCATCAAACAAATACCAAATCAATGAAATATTGTGTTTCCTACTTGGGATTTGTATAAATATGTGTATCATTTGCACATATCAATTCTTGTTCGATTTCGAGCTCTAAATCGCTTTCTAGAAAGTTATACGCAAACTGATGCGTCAACGTAATCAGTTTAATGCGACAAACACTCTGGAATAGTGACATGGGCTTAACATAACTTGAATAACCTTTACATAACTTAGAAATAAGTTTTGGAGGGTTTGGTGTGTCGAAATCAAGTTTATTCGATCGCAGGGACTATTTGCGTCAAACCGCAAAAGTCTACTGATTCGTATAGTATTGAACATTCCAGAAATTGACCATTAGTTAAATATGCCCTAAATATCCCATACATATCTTAGAAATAGGCTTTGAGGTGCTCGGTGTGCAAAAATAATCTTTTTGGTCAAACAGGGACTAAAAGCGTCAAAAAGTGCACAAGTTTGCATTTACGCGCATATCTTACGTTCTGGACATATACGGACATCCATAAATTTATGAATTCATTAAAATATTTTATTTTAGTGATTGGCATGATAAAATTCCATTCGTCGCGTAAATTGGATCGTTTTTCGCGCCCGTTCGTGTTTCGTCGTAATTAACCGAACGACGCAACCGTACGACCAAACGAACCGACATCTGAGATATTTTTGAGCATATTCTAAGTTCCCTATACTTTAACTTCATTTTAGAGCCTTGAAATGGGGTTAACGGGGCTTAAACACATCGAAAATGGCTTAATAGTGTTGCAGGGACCAAAACTATCAATATTCGAAAGTTTCTGGTCCTGGTACATGGTGGCAACGCGCCACAGCCTTATGGCTATGTGGTGGAGGGACGCCACCTCCCTATCTGGGCAGAAAACTCATTTTCAGCAATGGCATGGTTATTTTCAGCATTTAACTTGAAGTTTAGGGTCTTTTTTGTAACATTTGCAATACCATATGATGGTTTTTGGGCACTCCTAGTATTCCAAAACCATGTGCCTTACATGTACGGTCCAGATCAAAGCTCAATTATCGAGGAACGATCCTAACGGTTCTTCAAACTCTATATAAACCCACTTGTTTTCACTTCTTCTTCCACACATTTGTCCTCAACTTCCTTCTCTAAGTTGAAGCTCTCCTTGTGAAGCTTCATACCTGAAAAATTTTGAGTTCAAATCTTCATAGCTTGGACCCTTTGTATGATTCCTTCATGCTTGTTCAGGTATTTCAAGCAGGAAAGTCAAACAGTGTTTGACTTTCTGCTTTGACCTCGATTTGGTCAACAAGAAGTTCGTTTGAACTTCGTAACGTGAGCGTAATCACGATGGTCATAGTCCTTTGTGACTATACCTACTGATTACCACATTGATTAGGCATAGTGACGAGTCATAGTTTCGGTCAAAATGCGCGTTTATGCGTATTTTGCAACCAAACTATTCTTGGGTAACAAAACCCTTTATTTTGATATCAAAATTGTTTTCTAACTTCTTTAAGCATGTTTTAACATGTTTAACTCGTCACTTTTAGTTTAGTGCTTATAGGGTCGTAAGATAAGCAGTCTAAACAACCGCTTAGACTTTCGAACCCGACCCGTTTGGTCAATCATTAGGATCCGACCAAACATATTTTGTGACCATAGTTGTATAGGGAATAACCTTCCGAGATTATACCTTATGGTCACTTCGTTTAGTTAGTTGTATGATAAGTAATTTATATGCCTTAGGAAAATGACCAAAATGCCCTTTTTACGCATAAATTCATTTTAAGCATATGTAACCTAAATTTTTACATCTAAACGGATTAGGTAACATTATAAGACATGTTAAGGCATATAATACTTGTAATAGGGCTAGCTAGGCGGTCCAAACGCGTTTTACGCGAACGACGCGTTAAAGTAGCGTAAGCTACCCAAACGGGTCGTAACGGGTCGTAAGCACTTAGGTTAGGTTTCGATTTAGCATGTTGGATTTGTTAAACCATATCATATGAGTTCCAATACTCATTTGGTTTATGAAACCTCATTCTATCCGATCTTCCTATTTAGGTCCGGTTTGATTTCGTGATCCCTCTAGCTTTGCTTGGTTGTTATTCAAGACTTCTAAGCATCCTCAAGTGAGTACATAGTCCCCTTTTTTACTGTTTTTCAAACATTTTGGGGTAAAACACATGTGCCTACTTGTTACTTTCGTGTTTTTCATGCTTTATAACATATACTTGCTATGTACATTAGTACACGTATAGTACATGATTTCATTATGTTTTTGCTATGTATGTTTCACTAGCATGCTAGCACATTGATTTTACATATTACATTTTGTTCCATATGTTTATATCAACATATATACACATTGGTTTACATTAAACATTTCTACTTTGTATGTCATTTAGCATACTTAAGTACATTATTTTCATAAAACATGCTTACATTTGGTATGACATTTGGTTTGCTTCAATGGGACAAAAATACATTCATTAACATTGATCACGCCGCTTGGTAGTAAGTAATGGTACCATAGGAATTTACAACTCCCGTCCCTGGAATCCTAGGTTTGTTTGGACGTAAGGGATGACTGAATCCAATATACCTAATTTAGATAAGCCTTTAATTTCGTTTAAGGGTTTGTCGCCACAGTCGCAAGGCTTGAATGTATGCATTTTAACATTACCGCATAGATGTTTGTATCAGTAAAGCATGCATGGATTTTACAAAACATAACTTTAGGTTTATTCAAATACTTTCTTTTGTGCATTTTTACATATGGTTTAAGTAGTCACTTTTTACTTGCCATACATGACATTTGTTTACACATTACATGATTTACATTTTCACAATAGACATGGTTTTCACATAAACATTTTACAATTGGTTTAAACATGACATTATTGGTGGTTTGTTTGGGTAAGTGATTTAAGTAACGAGGCGTGTACAATATGATAAAAGCATGGTGGATGCGCCGCTGGTACTTCCTATATATAAGTGCTTTTATGATATTACATATCATAGCGTTATTTAAACCATTTCAAGTTAGACATATTACATTTTACACATATATCATATCTTGATGAAACATTGTTTTACAAACAACATATTTTATACAAACTCATTTTACTTGGTCATTTATTTATCTATGCATCTTTCTTTTATATCATTTGATTTCTTATTACTTTTTGTATGATTTATAAAAGAAAACATTTTACAAGGTTCATGACTAACTTTTGTTAAACATTTTCTTTAAACTTACAAGTCATGCATCCTATTTTATTAAAACCTATGTATCTCACAGGCATTTTTATGCTGATGTACCTATTTTCACATGTGTTTTCAGGAGTTGATGCATAAGATTGATCAAGATACACTTAGGAGGACTTGGGCCTTAGTGACAATAAAAGATGCAAGACTAGTTAATCATGATATATTTCTTTGTTCTTAAGACATTGTAACATCTTTTAATTCAATGAAACAAAATTTCAATTTCCATGTGTTATGAAACAATGATTCTGTTACGACACTCCCCGACGTTTCCGCCGCGGTTTGTTGTTTTACACGGTCGGGGTGTTACAGAAGAGTTGGTATCAGAGCCAATGGTTATAGGGAATTAGGTTATTACTAATCCTTTAACCTAGACTATAACTTTTCTAGGACCCCAACCCAAGTTATCTTGTGTTTAGATCTTAAAACAATACCATCACTTATCCTTAGGTGACAACCACAACAAGAACATAAATTTCAAATCCGCTTTGAAAACCAATCACTTTTTCTAGGATGATTTATTATAAGGTTTTGAACCTTCAAAGTTTTCAAAATCTCGTAAAAGTTGGGTCCTAAAATGTGAACACGTGCAATATGGAAGGGTGGATGCCTGTACTCTGAGTTTTTCTGTCTAAGGCTAGAATGTTTGTACAAATCCACATAATCGAACCAGTCACTCTTACCTGGGAACTCTTGGGGTGAGTGTCCACTTATAGGCTAAAGCATGTCTTCGCGATAAATTAATATGACTCGCTTACTTTGATTAGTCACCGTCTCATTTGTTTGCCTTAGGTAACAAACAAATGATCACAATTTTTATGTGTTGTCCTTCTGTTTTGATTATCCGATAACATTTCACTTGTTTCCTCCCATGTCTTTCATTTCCTCCAGAATGTCTCTTCATCGCAGCGACACTCAGATGTCCGAGCAGGCGACCAGATTTGCCCAATGAATAGGCGCAGTAATCCAGAAGACTGATGAATTAGCCATTGCCATGTCCCGTCTCCAAGATGAAGCCACCCAAGAATCACCAAAGCAAACGAAAGCCAAGCCTTCACCAAAATCAAAGAAGCGTGAGGCTTCAAAGAATCCCGCAGCAGTTGCACCAAATCAAGCAGGACCTAGACAGGTGGCAACACCACCAGCCAAGAAGCCGTAGTTGGGAACTGCTCCTTGGTGGAATCGATGCAACCGTCATCATCCAAATCAGATACTCTACTTCAAATGTACCCACTGTGGACGATGGGGACATTTGGTTGACATATGCCGCTTTGCAATCCAAAACAAAGTTGTTGCAAACTTTACTGCTGCTCAACCTCCTGCCAGGAAACCTTATGTCGGTACTGCACCGATGTGCAACAAGTGTAATGCACCTCACCGAGCTTACCTGTAGTGTCATCTGTGTGCATCATGTGGACGACTCGGTCACCTGGAAAATGCTTGTCAATTCAACCCAATCTAAGGTGGTCCAAACCAACCCCAAGTCAACCCTGCTCAAGCTCATTTACCGTCTGGTACTTGGTACAACTACGGCAAGATGGGCTATTTTAGGAACAAGTGATCAAAGGTTGTCAATGCAAGTCTGACCCATGGATGAGCAGTTGGCTGATTAGAAGATGTTGCTACTTTGAATAATTTGTATCTGTTGCTTTTGTTTCTTTGTTATTGTTGAACTCGGAAACAATGTGTTTAGTTTATAAATAAATCATTGTTCGCAAATTCTGATATACAAGTTTAGTTACATGTGTGTATGGCATTCCCCTATAATACCTACATCAAGGAACTATGTTCTTTACAAACTACTCTTGTGTTTCTCCTTTTCAAGTGATCGCTCATGATTTCCTCGAAAAATTCTAAGTACTCATTTCATTCTAAGAAACGAAGTACAGAATATAAGTGACATTTTGAGTAATCACTTTAAATCCTTGGTTAGATAACTAAGGGTATTTTTCGATCTCATACCCAAATCATTACATTCTGGTTTTCATAACAACATACATAGTATATGTTATCAAAAACAACCTTCATGATCTCAAAATATTTCATATAGTCTGAAAACAAGTTTAACACAGTATATATTTACTTAGTATATCAAATGCATGATTTCAAAAGCCTAATCCATGTTTTCAAAAACAACTTTCATGATTTCAAAAAATTTCATATAGTTTGAAAACAATTTTAACACAGTATATTTACTTAATATATCAAATGCATGATTTCAAAAGCATTATCCATGTTTTCAAAAACAACCCTCATGATTTCAAAATATTTCATATAGTTTGAAAACAATTTTAACACAGTATATTTACCTAATATATCAAGTGCATGATTTCAAAAGCATCATCCATGTTTTCAAAAACCTTATACAAAATTTCAAAATTTATCTCGCATGATTTTAAAACATATTATAAATATACCTACCTAATAACACCTACTTTATAATTTTAAAAGTATTATGTAAGGTTTCAAAAACATTAAACACATTTCTAAAAGAACCCCATGCATAGTTTTCAAAAACCTTTTGCTCATACATTGAGTTAACCTTCAAATTCTGCTTCATATGTCGCCTAGGCATATCTAGCACCTTAACTTCATGAGCATTTTATCTCATGTTTTGACTTAAGCACATCCAGTGCAAAGTTTCGAAACATCTTTAAATTCCAAAATCCATACGTGATCTTCTTACCTTCACAATTAGATCCTTGTGGATGGTTATTGTTCAAATCGGAGCCTTTAATTGAATTATTTGTATGCCTTAATACGTAAATTACAATTCAATAAAGACAACCGAATTCCTATTAAGATCTTCCTATCTTCATAGTTAGATTCTTGAAATTGTTTAAAGTGCCAAATGAAATCCACAGATTGGATTCCTGGTGTGCTTTAAATACATGTGTCCAAAGATAACAAATTAAAGGTCAAGTTAAACCAATTATGTGTTTATGTGTTTTCTTTTATGTTTTGTGTTTTTGTGTAATATGGATATTCGTTATCCAAATCCTCGTAGAATCTTCCATGTCTTTATATGAGCGATTCATAGTAGGATTTTCAAAAGGTACTACTTTAAATCCTTAATGGGCTTCTACGTAAAAGTTAAGACCCTTGGAATATATAGTACCATTCCATAATTCTAAAGAGACCCTTTGAGTGGTCTAGTAAAAAAGATTGATTCAGAATCTGGTTAAGAATGGCATGTGATGCTACAACAGAAAAGACTCCTTGGTGGTCTATTTAAAGAGATCATTTATTGATTTAATTAAAAGGATCCTATGGTGGTCTAGTCACACTCATCACAGGTTTGTTCATTTGGTTTTCCGCTACACATTACAAAATGCACTATGCGGACTATGCAAGGAATTACATAATTATGGATGCATACATAATTATGAAATTCAGTGCACAGAAACCTCAGTAAGATTATTCATGTGTAAGAACCTATAGTGGCAAAAATAACGAAACATGAACAATGTAATGGAGGTACGGTGGACGCACCAATGGCGCTTCATTTACTTGTATATAAGTGACCCTCTTAGATTGCAAGCATGATGTTATTTAAAGTTACTAGAAGTTCAGAACGCTAACCAGTGTTGTTTTATCTGTTTGACTTCATGTTTCAAGCTCTCACAAGTTTCCTCTAAAATAAATTTCGGGACGAAATTTCCTAAGGAAGGGGAGACTGTGACATCTGTGCCTCCACAGCCATCAGAAAAATACCAAATCAATGAAATATTGTGTTTCATAATTGGGATTTGTATAAATATGTGTATCATTTATACATATCAATTCTTGTTCGATTTCGAGCTCTAAATCGCTTTCTGGAAAGTTATACGCAAACTGATGCGTAAATGTAATCAGTTTAACGCAAAAAACACTCTGGAAAAGTGACATGGGCTTAACATACCTTAAATAACCTTTACATAAATTAGAAATAAGTTTTGGAGGGTTTGGAGTGTCGAAATCAAGTTTATTCGATCGTAGGGACTATTTGCGTCAAACTGCAAAAGTCTGCTGATTCGTACGGTATCGAACATTCCAGAACTTGACCATAAGTTAAACATGCCATAAATATCCTTTACATAGCTTAGAAATAGGCTTTGAGGTGTTCGGTGTGCAAAAATAAACTTTTTGGTCAAACAGGGACTAAAAGCTTCAAAAAGTGCACAAGTTTGCATTTACGCGCATATCTTACGTTCTGGATATATCCGGACATCTAAAAATTTATGAATTCATTAAAATATTTTATTTTAGTGATTGGCATGATAAAATTCCATTCGTCGTGTAAATTGGATCGTTTTTCGCGTCCGTTCGTGTTTCGTCGTAATTAACCGAACAACGCAACTGTACGACCAAACGAACCGACATCCGAGATATTTTTGAGCATATTTTAAGTTCCCTATACTTTAACTTCATTTTAGAGCCTTGAAATGGGGTTAACGGGGCTTAAACGCATCGAAAATGGCTTAATAGTGTTACAGGGACCAAAACTGTCAATATTCGAGTACATGGTGGCGTCGTGCCACAACCTTATGGCTATGTGGTGGCGCCGCCACCACCCTATCTGAGCAGAAAACTCATTTTCAGCAATGGCAGGGTTATTTTCAACATTTAACTTGAAGTTTAAGGTCTTTTTGTAACATTTGCAATACCGTATGATGGTTTTTGGGCACCTATAGTATTCCAAAACCATGTGCCTTACATGTACATTCCAGTTCGAAGCTCAATTATCGAGGAACGATCCTAACGGTTCTTCAGACTCTATATAAACCCACTTGTTTTCACTTCTTCTTCCACACATTTGTTCTCAACTTCCTTCTCTAAGTTGAAGCGCTCCTTGTGAAGCTTCATACCTGAGAAACTTTGAGTTCAAATCTTCATGCTTGGACCCTTTGTAAGTTTCCTTCATGCTTGTTCATGTATTTCAAGCATGAAAGTCAAACCGTGTTTGACTTTCTGCTTTAACCTCGATTTAGTCAACACGAAGTTCGTTTGAACTTCGCAACGTAAGCGTAATCACGATGGTCATAGTCCTTTGTGACTATACCTACTGATTACCACGTTGATTAGGCATAGTGATGAGTCATAGTTTCGTTCAAAATGCTCGTTTATGCGTATTTTGCTACCAAACTATTCTTGGGTATCAAAACCCTTTGCTTTGATATCAAACTTGTTTTCTAACTTTGTTAAACTTGTTTTAACATGTTTAACTCGTCACTTTTAGTTTAGTGCTTATAGGGTCGTAAGACAAGCGGTCTAAACAACCGCTTAGACTTTCGAACCCAACCCGTTTGGTCGATCATTAGGATCCGACCAAACATATTTTGTGACCATAGTTGTATAGGGAATAACCTTTCGAGGTTATACCTTATGGTCACTTCGTTTAGATAGTTGTATGATAAGTAATTTATATGCCTTAGGAAAATGACCAAAATGCCCTTTTTACGCATAAATTCATTTTAAGCATATGTAACTTAAATTTTTACATCTAAGCTGATTAGGTAACATTATTAGACATGTTAAGGCATATAATACTTATCATAGAACTAGTTAGGCGGTCCGAACACGTTTTACGCGAACGACGCGTTAAAGTAGCGTAAGCTACCCAAACGGGTCGTAACGGGTCGTAAGCACTTAGGTTAGGTTTCGATTTAGCATGTAGGCTTTGTTAAACCATATCATATGAGTTCCAATACTCATTTGTTTTACGAAACCTCATTCTATCTGATCTTCCGATTTAGGTCCGGTCCTATATTAGGTGTCGTTTGATTCCGTGATCTCTCTAGCTTTGCTTGGTTGTTATTCAAGACTTCTAAGCATCGTCAAGTGAGTACATAGTCCCCTCTTTTACTGTTTTTCAAACATTTTGGGGTGAAACACATGTGCCTACTTGTTACTTTCGAGTTTTTCATGCTTTATGACATATACTTGCTATGTTCATTAGTACACGTATAGTACATGATTTCATTTTGTTTTTGCTATGTATATTTTACTAACATGCTAGCACATTGATTTTACATATTACATTTTGTTCCATAGGTTTATATCAACATATATACACATTGGTTTAACTTAAACATTTCTACTTTGTATGTCATTTAGTAGTAAGTAATTGTACCATAGGAATTGACAACTCTCGTCCCTAGAATCCTAGGTTTGTTTGGACGTAAGGGATGACTGAATCCAATATACATAATTTAGATAAGCCTTTAATTTCATTTAAGGGTTTTTCGCCACAGTCGCAAGACTTGAATGTATGCGTTTTAACATTACCGCATAGATGTTTGTATCAGTAAAGCATGCATGGATTTTACAAAACATAACTTTAGGTTTATTCAAATACTTTGTTTTGTGCATTTTTACATATGGTTTAAGTAGTCACTTTTTACTTGCCATACATGACATTTGTTTACACATTACATGATTTACATTTTGACAATAGACATGGTTTTCACATAAGCATTTGACAATTGGTTTAAACATGACATTATTGGTGGTTTGTTTGGGTAAGTGATTTAAGTAACGAGGCCTGTGTAATATGATAAAAGCATGGTGGATACGCCGCTGGTACTTCCTATATAGAAGTGCTTTTATGATATTACATATCGTAGCGTTATTTAAACCATTTCAAGTTAGACATATTACATTTTACACATATATCATATCTTCATGAAACATTGTTTTACAAACAACATATTTTATACAAACTCATTTTACTTGGTCATTTATTTATCTATGCATCTTTCTTTTATACCATCTAATTTCTTATTACTTTTTGTATGATTTATAAAAGAAAACATTTTACAAGGTTCATGACTAACTTTTGTTAAACATTTTCTTTAAACTTACACGTCATGCATCCTATTTTATTAAAACCTATGTATCTCACATGCATTTTTATGCTGACGTACCTATTTTCACATGTGTTTTCAGGAGTTGATGCATAAGATTGATCAAGATACACTTAGGAGGACTTGGGCCTTAGTGACAATAAAAGATGCAAGACTACTTAATCATGATATATTTCTTTGTTCTTAATACATTGTAACATCTTTTAATTCAATGAAACAAAATTTCAATTTCCATGTGTTATTAAACAATGATTCTGTTACGACACTCCCCGACGTTTCCGTCGCGGTTTGTTGTTTTACGCGATTGGGGTGTGACATCGGTATCTTACCAACTCTATACTACGCTCATGATGGGTGCACTTGCCCATATGTGTGTTTAGTGTTAGTAAAATATCGTGTTTTATAAATTTAAAACTTTACTAAAGTGTTAAAAATGGCTAAAAATATATATTAAAAACTATACGACACGCACACATCACAGTCCCTGATTTAAATTGTGTAAATGTTACTGATGCTTCAACTTCATGTGCAGATGAGGTAATAGTTGAGGATTGGGTTGAGGGGGATGATTATGCCCCTCCTTATGTGATAAAGGCTGTTTCTGAGCCAGCTTTGAAAGGCCCTACAAATAAATATGTGCCTCCAAAGCCAACAGTTAGAAATGAAAATATTAAATCCAATGAATGTGCTAACTGTTGCAAACATGGACATAGGAAGCAGAGCACAAAGTTTGAAAAGTCTCCAAACAAATCATCCAACAAGAGTTATAACTCATACTCAACATCAGTTGGATCGAATGGATCGGGATATGCTCCTTACATGAAAAAGCAAATCTTCTACAACTGCGGCATAACCGGTCACATTGCAAGAAACTGCACACAGCGTCCCTATGTGCCATACTATGCACAGAATCAGAGAGTTACATCAAGGGACAAATCTTATTCTAAGCCGATGAAGGTTGAAAAACCTAAGGCAATGATGAATAAGAGTCCCAAGGTTAAACCATCTGATGGGGACTGGAATGCTGCAAAAGCTAAAAGAA
Organism: Helianthus tuberosus; assembly: GCA_030545235.1. NCBI lineage: Eukaryota > Viridiplantae > Streptophyta > Magnoliopsida > Asterales > Asteraceae > Helianthus > Helianthus tuberosus. Next base: position 64,328,740 of record CM060425.1, read on the forward strand.
AACAAGCTTTGAAACTAAAACAAGTTTTGAAAAACAAAAAAGTTGAAAAGCAAACTGTTTTGCCCAAGGCATCTAAGAAATTAGAAAAGCCTAAACAAGTTTGGAAGGCAAAACAAAATGCAGCAACATCACCAATCCTTCAAACAAAAGAGAACATGTGTTTTCGAGAAGTGTCATACGTTGATGCTTCAGGAATACCCAGGACCACGATGGCCTGGGTACCAATGTCTTACTAATCTCCTCACTTTTCAGGGACAACCAAGGAGGAGCTGTTGACAATCCTTGGATGTTGATAGCGGTTGTTCCAGAGACAAAATGGGTAACATCTCACTGTTGCAAAAAGGTATATTCTTTTACAGTTGACATGTTTCTTTTTGAGGAGATAAGAGAAGAAAGTAAGATAAGATCAGCAAAAAGGTACAAATTTGAATTTTGTTTTCTATTTTGATATTGATTAGTCTTAAATCTTATGATGGAACGGTTAGGCAAAAATAACAAAAATATTTTCATTTTCTTTTGTGTTTCTCTTTGTACATACGTTTTCATTGTTAGGTAAATTTGTACATAAGATTTACGCACAAATTTAGGGGGATATCTATCTGTCTGTACATATATTAAAAAAATACAAAAACATTAGAAAAATAGAAACATCAAAAATTTTGTGTTGCATGAACGGGAAATGAAATAATTTCACTATGTGGATTAAGACTGACTCATGTAAGAGCAATATTGAAATGGTCTGACTCTAGAGCGATATGTTGGTAGGCTTTATCCTGACGGTTAGATTCTTTGACTGGTTCTGTGCAGAACACTAATATTATTCTATGACCTCAGGAAAGAACATCACTTGGAAATAGGACATGGCTATTTGAATGCGTGTGTGACGTCCCGATACACACAATATCGTTCTAGTTCTGAAATCTTTTCTGACCAACTCGTGTATCTCCTCTGTTTTGCGTGAGAAAAGACCTGAAGGTGCTAGGCAACGTCAGCTTCTGTTTTGCGTAAGCAAAGACCTAGTTGTACGTTGTCGCGCTATAGATCAAATACACTCGAAAGAGGCCCTCTAGTGCCCAAAAGAAACCCGAAAAACCTATATCAAACTGAGAAAATCTCATTTGATCTGTATATTATATCCATCTCTGCAAATGATCTATTCTGTTCTCTTCTCAATCCAGTCCCAGTCAAGGTTTCAGAATCCTAGAACGGGCTTGTGAAATATGCGGTAGGGAAACTACATGTATGATAGCGTGTTCTGATTAAAATTCCAGGATTTGATTGTGATTGAATTGAGTGTTCATATAAATTAAATTGAAAACATGATAAATCAGTTGCAGACCGTCACTTGAAAAAGGCCTAAGGAGATAAGCTTAAGTGGACAAATACACTAGCAATCGCTCAGATCATCCAAAGTAAATTAGTGTTGATAAATGTAGTATGGCCTGAAACACTGTGATTTGATCCCATTGCAATTGTAATTGTATATTAGTTTCTTTGTTTATTTGTGTTTTAGTCGATTGTGTTAGTTTTTATAAAATCAAAAATCCAAAAATAGAGTGCTTATTTGCTTGAGTAAAAAAAACTAACCGTTCTTGAAGATTTGATTGATCATCATAAATTGAATGAAATTTGAATTATGGAATCTGGGTAAGAATACTCGGATGTACCGAGTGTTCATGTGGAATTTCCCTCTGTTGTTTAGAAATATAGCTTATGAATTTCTGAGCATGTGCATAATTTGATTTAAATCAAGAAACAGGGGTTGTTGGAGATTGAGATGTTGTTGGCTGCTGACATAGCATGAAGTATCACAACAACAAGATGTGCCTGAGTCAGAAGAACCAGATACATGTTTTCATCTGACAGTGATAGTACATTTGAAGAAGTACCTGCGAACCTGCTTGAAAGAAAAGACATTGACAAAGAAAAGAGTTACTTAGAATCCTCTACTTGCATTCTTTTCAACAAGATTTTCAAGCAAAGCTGATCGTGATTGAGAAGAACAAAGAGCCCAAGTTTCAGAATGAAGACATGAAGTATCTTCCCACAGAAACATGATGAAGACTAGAGTTTGATAAAGACAGCATAAATCTAGGGGGATATTGTAAGGCTCAATAATTGGGTAGGTTTACACTTATCTTTATCAAACACAATTATAGGCTATTGGGATTAGCCTTGTAGTAGGTTAGATAATATTAGAATAAGCCATGTGGGCTAATTAATGATTTGGGCCTGTTTAGTTAGTAATTTGCATGTGGGCTTGGCACAACTTGTAACTAGGTCACCCTATGTAACTATAAATAGGGTGAACCTAGTTCATTTTAGGGTTGGCTGTTCTTATTTCTGTTCTTCTTGAGTCTTATCGAATTCAGTGTACCAGACGGTTCTTAGAAACCATGTGCACGTTGGTTAAGTCAATCATTTTTGTTCTTGTTCTTATTACTTTCACCAGTATTCTGCACTCTTGATTGTGATTTTGATATCCGGTTGATAGTTTTGGGACTTACAAAACGTGACATGTCCGACCCCTCGACAGCATCCCCAAGAGCAAAAACAAGAAATAGAAGACTGACCACGGCCCATGCCCCTAGACACGGGGGCATGGTCAGGTGTCTGTAGAAAGGACAAAGCTGTGGAAGCTTCTACGCCCACCACGGGGGCGTGCCCAGCTCAGCACGGGGCGTAGTCAATGCTAAGATTCGCAAAATCTTGCAAAATCTTGGTAGTACAGATACGCTTCTGCCCACGGGGCCGTGCCCAGCGAACACGGGTCGTGTGCAGCCCAATGCTGACAAAAGCAATTAATGAAGGAAGAGAAAGGGATGGCCACAGGGGACGTATCCACTGGACACAGGGCCGTGGTTGAGCTTCTGTTCAGGCCATAAATAGGGGTGCTTGGTTCACTTCAAAGGCATCCCTTGGCAAACCACTACTCTCCCACTTTGCCACCACTCCACCACCACTACACCACCAACACCCACCACCATCATCCATCATCCACCTTTAGAGTGTGTAGTAGTCTCGGGATCCAAGATTGATAGTAAGAGTTCTTGTCAATCAAAGGCCATGTTTGGCTAAGTCTCTTACATCACTTGGTAAAGACAAGTCTTTTATGTATTACTTTTGATTTTTAATCTTTCGGCACTCTTTACTTGGTTTTGTATTAATGACTTTAATAACTAGTTTCTTATGTTGAAGGTGAATTTTCTTTATCATTTGTGTTGGATCGATGTGTGACCCTAACGAGTCAATCAGAAGAGTTTATGATCTATTTCAAAGGCGAAATCAGTGAAATAGACGTGTAACAGCTTAAATCCTTTTAATTATCTCTTTATTATTGATTCCAAAGCTTTTTACAGATCGTATGACAAATTGGCAGCACCTCGGCTCTGAATCAGATGCTCTAATTCCCTTTCAAATGACACAGCAACACACCTATTTATAGATGAGCTAATTTCGCTTGAAAGTGGCACTGGCCATTTCAAGCAGAATTAACATGGTTAATTTCGTTTGAAAGTGGCAAGACCATTTCAAGCGAAATTACCCAAACATACATAAAACCTAATTTTTAACCTGCTGTGCACTGGTTTATCCTATCTAGACACAAGACTCTATAAAGACGAAGTTAACAGACATTTGTGCACCAACAGACTCCCCCTTGGATGTTGACAAAGTCTTCGGTGTTGAATCTTTAGTCTTGATCTCTTTCCAATTTGTCTAACAATGTAAGCTTCCTTCAAATCTTCTTTTCTTCTATCAACAGCTAGCATGAATCACAAAATCTGAATCTTTAACAACCTTCAAACTCCCCCTTGAATGTAGATTCAGGAACTGTATCTGACTTTCTATTTTCAGACTCCCCCTATCAGTTAGCTGGGATTTTGCTATGCTGTTTTCTGAATAACAAACCTGTTACCTGCACAATCTCTACCTAAACATAAGGTTTATGATTATAACAATTTCACTCCAAATTACCATTTGACTTCATTTGTTGGTTTTGTCAGAATTTAGAAATCCATTTAAGTATCCAGGTCCAAATTAATGACCCTGAGAACTTAATTTATCTACCAAGTCCAATTTAATGACCTTGGTTAACCTGAGACAAATCACACTGACATTTTGTACAAACTAGTTCAAACAATTTTCTGAAATTTACAAGTTTCAATTTAATGAACTTGTTTTAACTTTCCAACTTCACAAGTTTAACAAGATTAGCTCACAACTCATCTTCCAGTTCAGAACCTTTCTGCATCTGCTTCAAATTGTGAATCTGAAGATCAGCTTTCCACTTTGGTTTGTCGGAAAATAAAGCAGAAATATAAAATCTTTTTGGATTTTTAATAAAGTTTCTAGACTAGAAATGAATTACAGAAATAAAATGCAGTAAATGTAAACTATTTACAAACATATTTTTGGTGAGTGTGTTAGGGAATCATGTCAGCTGTTTAACAAGTCACAAGTACCGTTAAGCTTAGATTTCATACTCAGAATTAAACAATTCGCATAGATTGTCGATATACTGATCCACTTAAATTCTCACACAATTTTCAATCTGTCCAGGATACGGATTAGGTGAATTAAGAACTTAAACTCATTCATGTGTCCCACCTCTTGAATATACTCCCGTATCCAGAACCCAATATTCAGTCTTACAGGTGAGTATACCACAGATGATATATGTAAGGGGTTAAATTGCGAGGGTCGTGAGAGCTCAGGTCAGAACTTCCGTTCAACAAAGAGATGATGGCTTCGACTTTTGGTGTGTCCCCTTTAGAGGATCTTTTCTTCAACAGCACATGATTAGCATTTTTCAATGTTTCATCATTTTTTATGCTGAGGGCGGTGCTATATTTCAAGCAAGCGTAAAGTATTATATGGGGACTAGGCCATTGCTTCCGCAAAATCAGAAGTCCCGGGATAATACCCCAGATATCACTGAGTATAAAGACCTAGTATCTCAGAAAGAGGGATCTTTCAAACAAGATTTCAGGGGTTACCTATATATCCAAGTAGTGTTCCCCACGAAATAAGCAAGTAAAAATTTAGGTTTATATCCCGAACAAACCAACTAAATGTGTAAAAACCTATCGGCATATCATCAGCGAGACTGTTTAAGACATTTAAACTTTACATATCTTTAGCATACCGTAACTGTCAAGCCAATGTACTATCATTTTCCCTTTTTACACAAGCTCTTTTCCCTTTTCTATTGTTTTTGGATTTTAAAATATCTCATGTTTTTGGATTTTTTAAATTTTTTACTGTTTTTGTATTTTCTGAAAATATTTACTCCCCCTAAATACCAAAGTAAAAAAATCGACAAACCATTGCAGATTGCTTCTCGACATCATCTACAGTGGTACCTTCATCAACGCTATTCACTTCAGCGTAAACAATCAGAACTCCCCCTGACAACAAACTAATTTCCCATTATGATTTCAAAACACTTAAGTTTGATTTAATCAAAATGGTTTTTCTAAAAAAATTAGTTTTGTTTGTCTTTTTCACAAACTCGGGGTTCTTTTCATCACATTGTTCTTCTTTAATCACTTGTAAAGACATGTATTTGACATTTTTAGAATTAAATCAACTTTATATGAAAGTTAAATCAAGTACAAATTAATGTCCTTGATTAAACCCTATCAAGAATGATGCCGATTCCTGCTCCACACTTACCAACCTGGAAGCTCCGACAAGTCAGGTTTTTATTTGAAAAGATCCACTCAAGCTTGACGGTCCTTGGGTGCTTTTGAGTTTCCATTTAACAATGGTGAACAATTTGCATCATCCATTGTTAGAACAGAGTTCTCTCTTTTTACCTCAACAAATGGCTCATCTGATTTTAATGAATCAGATTCATTGCCCGAACGTGGTTCTTCTGACTTTGACGAGTCAGATTCATTGCCAACACATGACTCATTTGTTTCTGAAGAAACACAATCATTACCAGATGGCTCTTTAGTTTTCGCAGAAACAAATTCATCGTCATTCTTTATTTGAATCCAATCCATCCAAAATTTAGGCTTTCCAAATTCGTTAACCTGTGACGTGAAAAACCTTTCACATTCCTCTTTGTACTTGAAAACTTTTATAAGGACTTCATCTGAAAATTTAACTTTCTTTGATTTGTTACCAATTTGGTCAGTTAATATTTCTTTCTTTATTTTCTCTTTTGTCCTCAGATTTGTATCTGATGAATTCGATTTACTTGACTTATCATGTTTTGTTGAGTAAGACGATTTATCAAAACTTCTATCTGATTTACTAGATGTACCCGAGGACAAAATCTTCTCGAGATACTCCCTCGCTTTCTTTCTTTTCTTTCTCAATTTATCTTTCTGCCCTTGTGAAAGCTTCACTTTATGTTCTTTGGGCTTTTCAGCATTTTTGACTGAGTTCTTCACCAATTTCTGAGATTCAGCCCTCAATCCTCTCCTTTATCTCATTGGACAATCTTTGGCAATATGGCCTTTGATTTAACATTCATAGCATCTTCTTTTCTCAAAAATTTGACTCTGGCAGTTAACAGCAATGTGTCCTTGATAACCACAGTTGTAACACACTCTGTTATCATACCATTCACCACTTTCATACCACACAATCAGATCGTGACATTGTTTGGCCTTGTGGTAATCCTGCCTTCTCATGTAAGCTTGATTTGACTTTTGCGTACTGTGGTCAAACCTGCACCACTTATTAGCAACTTTTTGTGAGTTTTGATTTTCAATTTTTTGTGATTTTTTATATTGATTGGATGATTGAACTGATGATCTTTTATTGTTGTTTTGAAAATTTTTCGAATTTTTAACATTTTGTTTTTGTTCTACATTCTTCTTAACAGGTTTTTGCTTTGAGCATTCACCTATTTCAGTAGAATGTAAAATAGTATCTTTACATTTTTCTTTTAATTCGAAAAATATTTTCTTTTTCTCTTTTTCATCATCAGTTTTATCATCACAATCTTCAATTATGACTTTGTAATAATTTGTGACATTGTCACTTATTGGAACTGCATTGATCGGTTTTGGACAAAGATGATTCAGAAATTCTGATGAGTTCACAAAACCTTTCAAATTCTTTTCAAGCTCATCAATTTTATTTCTTGCTCTCTCAGCTTCATTTTCAAGCTGAGAGATTTTCTCAAGATGAGAAGTTATTGCCTTTTCATTTTTAATTTTATTTTCATGTAAAACAGATTTTTCATTTTCTAAAACTTTCATTTGACTTTGAAAATCTGTTTCTTTTTCTTTCAAATTTTTATTTTCCAGTTTTATCCAAAAATCTTCCTTTTCTGAAGATTTTATTTTGTTTTCAAAATCATTTTCAATTTTCAATTTTTTATTTTCCAAAAATGTTATTTTATTTTGAAATTCTTTTTCATTTTCTTGTAAAACTTTGTTTTCCAATATTAAACTCTCCACATCCTTCATGAGTTTGACATTGTCTGATTCAGATTTATCACATTTCGAGCACACAAGTTCTGATCTTGAAGTTTCATCTTTCTTGGATTCTTTATTCTTTGAAATATCCTCTGTTTTTGTCTTGTATGTGCCTGCACAAAAAATTTTAACAAAATCAAGAGGATTAATCTTTTCATCTATATAACAACCCCTCTTAATATCGTATTTCATAACATGTTTTGCTTTTAGGCACATATTGACTCTTTTTCTTATTTCAAACATCACCTCCAAACTTATATTTTCTAAATTCTTTTCTATTCCATTCATCAACTCCTCCTTTTTCTTATCATTTTCATACTTGAACGTTTTTACTTTACTGAAAAAATCTCTTGGACTCAACTCCAAAAATCCAGAATCATTTTTCAGTTTAATCAAAAAATCATTCCACTGTGCAGGTAATGCATCTGCTAATATTGATATCTGTTCATTATGTGACATTCTTATCTAATGATTTTTCAAAAAGTCAATTAAACTTTCAAAGCGTTTTTCCAACTTATTAACTATTTCATTTTTCTTACACAAGAAACATTCAAATCTTTCAACCCAACCTTCCTTTTTCACATCATTATAACAACTATCCCAATATCCACAATACCAATTGTTTAATCTTTCAAGTTTAACATTTTCTTTTTCATCAAACATTTTGTCCAAACTTTAAACAATCAACAAACACTTTAGAAAAAATTTTGGTTTTAACAAAGACAAGTTCAAACGGAATCACTTCACGCAAAATCAGCTTTTCACACGAAATTAGATTTCACGCGGAATTAACTTTTCAAACGAAATTACTTTTCACATGAAATTACAACTCAAACGGAATCAAGTCACTTTGAAGCGGAATAGCTAATTTCGTGTGAACTCACCAACGGAATCTGATTTCGTTTGAAATCAAACAGCACTTTCAAACGGAATTAGTAATTCCATGTGAAATCAACAACAGTTTCAAACGGAATTAACCACAAAGTCTAATTCCGTGTGAAATAAAAGGCAGTTTCAAATGGAATTAACCACAAAAGCTAATTTCGTTTGAAATCACACGTGCTATTTCGAGCGGAAGTAGGATGACATCATCCTGTCGGGCACCAATTTGTCAAATTGACCCTGATTTTGATCGAATTTTGGTCCAATTCTCTCAAGGATTCGTTAAAACAGTGTTTTACATGATATATGTGAAAATCAGTCAGTTTTGTCCGTTAAATCTTGTTTAATTCGGAAAAGAAGGAATAGAAGTGATGAAAACAAGCTGAAATGGTATAAACTCTTCGTCCTGAGCTCTGATACCATTTGTTGGATCGATGTGTGACCCTAACGAGTCAATCAGAAGAGTTTATGATCTATTTCAAAGGCGGAATCAGTGAAATAGACGTGTAACAACTCAAATCCTTTTAATTATCTCTTTATTATTGATTCCAAAGCTTTTTACAGATCGTATGACAAATCGGCAGCACCTTGGCTCTGAATCAGATGATCTAATTCCCTTTCAAATGACAAAACAACACACCTATTTATAGATGAGCTAATTTCGCTTGAAAGTGGCACTGGCCATTTCAAGCGGAATTAACATGGTTAATTTCGTTTGAAAGTGGCAAGACCATTTCAAGCGAAATTACCCAAACATACATAAAACCTAATTTTTAACCTGCTGTGCACTGGTTTATCCTATCTAGACACAAGACTCTATAAAGACAAAGTTAACATACATTTGCGCACCAACAATTTGTCTGTAGTGTCTTGGCATTATTACTACTGTCTATATAAAGTAAAAGATTTACACCATTTATATCTCTACGATCTATATAGAGGTATGTTGGCTACCTAGTCGGGGGTTAAGGGAATGGTTTAGTAAGGTTCTTTCCTTGTTCAGTGTATAGATACTGCAAGGATCTGGGTCAAGTTTACTAGGACCTTCTTCAATACCCACTGGTATTGGATGGCGGGGGTGCGAATGGATTGACCCCCTCATATGTAAACTACCATTAATACATTAAACCGACTACTTGGGATCGTATTCCTGCTGACTCAAACCACTTACCCGAGGTAACGTCGCCTTCAAAAGAGAAGCCTACCACTTTTCGCATTAATAACTTCATTAATTATCTTTCAATATTTCGACCCTTTGGGATTGTATCCTTGCAGACTCAAACCACTGGGTTGAGGGTAACGTCACCTCCAAAAGATGATCCTACTACTATAACTAAGATAATCTCTTAAAAAGTCCAAAAGTGCAAAAATCATCAAAGGATACTTAAAAGGGGAGTCAGATCCAAGTGATTCATCTTCTCTATCTTTTTATTTTATTTTTATTTTTGAAATTTTAGTTTTATTTTTCACGTTTAAAACCTTTTCTCAAAAATTTTAGTTTAATTAGGCGTTGAGGATAAATCGGTACTAAAAGCTCTTGTGTCCTTGGACGACCTCGGTATCTTACCAACACTATACTACGCTCACGATGGGTGCACTTGCCCAAGTGTGTGTTTAGTGTTAGTAGAATATCATGTTTTATAAATTTAAAACTTGACTAACGCGTAAAATGGGCTTAAAATATCAATAAAAATATATCACGATTCGCATACATCACTTGTATACTCGCCAACATTTTTGTTGATTTTTATTTAATACATGTTGCAGGTTGATAGACGAAGTGACGAAGAATCAAGTTATGATGGATGTAGAAACCCACCATAATAATAAACAATATTTGAATCTTGGTTTATGTTTGTTGCAATTTGTCTTATTTGGAACAACGTATTTGAATTTAGTTATTTATTAATTTTGATTTAAACTATATTGTCACAATAGTGTTATGATGCTTTTAAGCGATTTGTTTGTCACATCATGATGTTTTCGCCATCAGTTGGGGTGTGACATGCAAGTCCTTTTATAACCAAAGCAACAACACCTTTACGAAAGATACTAGGCCAAATAAAGGAGGCCCACGAAAAACTAAGGTCCACAAAGTATGAATGATTCTCCGTTGTCATGAAATGGACGAAACACCTACACCCACGAACAATGTTCTTCGTGGGTGTCAAGACAGATTCTTCATCATTAGTTATTCGTGGACATGCAAGGTTGCCATAGTCTTTCGTAGGGATACATGCAGGAGCTTGCAGATCATCAACACAGTATCAATCAGAACACTAGCATCTAACAAAAGCACATGCGCAACTGTTTTATATCATGTACAAAGTCAAGATTGTTCTGAGACAAGATGGAGGATAACGTGATTTGATCTTCGCTTCATAACGTAGTCGAACCGAACCAAACCGAGTCACATCCACATAAAATAAATCAACAAACTCCCCTTGGATGCTGCTCGTGATGGTTCGATCTTCATGCTGTAGGATCTTCAAAGTCTTCATGTATAACAAACAGGGAGTGTATCAACAAACTCCCCCTTGAATGATGCTCGTGAATCGATGATCTTTAATTTTTTTTAGATCCTTGTGGTGTTGATGAGTGGTCAACTGCAACTCGATCATCTTGATGCTCTGACTGCATCCATGTCGTGTCTTCATTCCACAGCTTGTCATCTAACATGTTCTCTTTGCCTTTAGCTAGTTTGGATGCCGCATTTGAATACACAACAGAGCTAAACGCGTAATGAGAAGAACCGCTTGGAATATAATCAATATAAACAAGTAACACCAATGTGACCAATTCTCAATCAACTACCAACCGACAACAGTTTGAAAGTTTTAAAAAAAAGTTCAGTTTTAAATTTTAACTTTCAAAACTTGTTAACTTCGACCGTTTATAAAGATGCAATTGTTTTCCAGCTTACAATCAAGATTTTAGGTAGGATAGACTCGAGTTCCAACATCGGGCAATCAAAAAATAACATAGAATTAAAATCTTTTGGGCTTTTATAAAGTTTATATTAAAACACACCTAAAATCTTTTTGGTATTTTTGAATATTTCAAAAGTAAAGACGAAAAGTAGTAAATAAATATTTACAGACATTCTTTTTGCGAGTTTCGAGGGTAAAAGAATCATATCAGTGTGCGGTCACGCCAAAACACTCTAAACACTCTTGTTGTTCAATTAGTTAACAATTAGATAAGCATCCTTTAACGATTATCGGTATTGTTGTCCACTTAAGCTCAACTTATCAGATGTACTCGCGGTTAAGGGATATGTTAAGGTATGATTTATACTTACCGACCGGTGTTCATCCACACACGACACATTCCCGTATCAAAGTATGCATGAGAGTTCATCTTACTGGTGAGTATACCATTTATCATCTGTTTTCAATGTATATGATGTGAGATACTCACTTATTCAAGGATGAATACAAGTCTTATGTGATAAAATCACTTATTAATGAGGAACTTGATATTCGATGCATGCAGGGCACAAGAGTACGTTCGTGAATAGGTTAGTACCATCGTACCGACAAAGAGACGAACTTGACTCTCGGATGATAAATGTGATTTAGAATCACTTATTCGAGGGTGAATGTGATATTTTATCACTTGTTGATGGTCGTATGCATCATGTATTATATATATGTATGTATGATATGTACACGTAAGTATGGTATGATAGAAAATCTAGACTTGCGTCCTAGTTTTCTTCAGTAAAAGAAACAACCATGATACTCAGATGATAAACAGCATAAAGACCATGTATCCCAGAACCTCGGCAATTTATCAAACAAAATTTCGGTACCAAGACCATATGCCAATGAGCAGTTCCCACACAGTCTTCAGTCGATCTAGGTTTATATCACCCTGCACACTTTAAAATGATTGTGAGCCTACCGATACATCTTATATAGAGCTGCTTATCGTTTTTCATTTTAGATTCAAAGAGGTTTCTACAGACCACTGATGTACTATCATTTTCTATTTTTCTCGCCAGGAAACTCATTTTTGTTTTTCTATTGTTTTTGTATTTTTTCTGATTTGGAAATTACTCCCCCTAAAATTCAAAAAGTAAATTTAAACTATGAAAAACATCTTTTGGGATTTTCTCAAGAAAAATATTCACAAAAACGAATTCCCGTTGTGAATTAACTCATGTTTTACCTCGATGCCATTTACCAAAATTAATTTAATAAAAAAATGATTTATCGAATTTTGGAAAAATGAGTTGGCACGTTGGTAGTCGGTGTGGACCAAAACAACATTGACGAGTTTCATATTTAAACAATGTGAGGTGATGTTCGAGATCAACGTGGCTGGTCAAGGAGTGCTATATGAGATGTTAGTAATTCTTAAAGCAACTTAAATATCGACAAGGATAAGAGAGAATAGAAATTCAAAACTGTAATCCTGCAACTACTTCGTGCATTGGTAGGAATCTGAGTGCTCTCCCAAAATGGATATCCACACGGTGTGGATTTCAAGGTCGATTTTGCAGCTGCCTCAATTAACTTAAAGATCTCTTCACAACAACAAGATGATAAACCTCCGGGTCCGGCTGGTAAGTGGCAAATGGTGCATGTGGGAAAGCTTGTACACATTATCATTGGTCGGTCCATACATGATGTCTTCCACATGCTTTTGCACCAGCAAATGTCTTCGTCTTTCTCTTTAGAAATAGTGTGGGTTGTTCAATCCATGCCAAGGTATCCGCACACCCGGTTGGTCTGATCAACAAACACATTTTCTTCAATCACACCGTGGTGAAATGTACATTGCACGTTCATCTAGCAAGGCTGGACCTTCTTGTGAAAAGTGGAACCCTTGAATCTTTGAAAGATCTCAAACACGCGTTAGGTGCATACACTTCATTTGAATCTATCCTCTTGACCCGATCAAAACCTTCAACAATCAAACTTTGGCACGTTTTTCATTTTTTCGAAGTTTTCAATTTCTTTCATCAAACTTTCTTCATTCATCAGACATTTTTGTCTTCTTTTCCTTTTTCTCTCCATCAAAGGCAACAACTTCTCCTTGATTTAACAATATGTTTCGGAGCCTTATGTCGCCGATCTTGTGCATGGAAGCTCCACTATCAACAATTCTAAGACTATCTATAGATCTTCCTGGAACATCCTACACACTCACTCAAAGATTACTTGGAGATGGGGACCCAACCCTTCATAGACTTGGGTCGTCAATTTTCATCATGAAATGTTAGTTCTATTTCTTGATGATTTGTAAATGGTGTGCCTCCCCGTGAAACAGTACCGATTTTTGGTTTCCAAGATGGTTGACGTTTACCAGATTCATTATTATTTACAGATTTAGACATTTCTGGTTTTGATGAACTTGGTTCCTTTTGCACAACATCCGGTTTTAGAGCCTTCTCGATTACCATGATATTTTTGCGTCTTTTTTGCTTCTTGTTCCTTAACAATACGTTTGTCTTGTTTAGGTGACATAGAACGACGTTGGTAATCTAATTCAGGAGGGGCATTTTCAACAAACTTTGGTTTTGGAGGGTTTGTGCAATTTTTAATTATGTGACCAAACTCCCCACACTTAAAACATGATCTCCTTTAAACGAATTTAAGAGATTCGGTTTGATCACCCGATGTTGAACTTGTAGGCCTTGAGGTACTTGTTCCATTATCACACCCATTTGTGTGTTGCGTGCAATTGTTATCACTGTTACGTTTCAAAATCTTGACTTGTTGGAAAAAATCTGTATTTGTTTTGTTTTCAAAAGTCTCAATTTTATCCGTACTGCTTGAGGCTACAAATTTAACATCCTTTCCCTTTTTCTTGTTGCGAGCTCCTTTTGCTTCAACCTTTGGTTGTGTAACCTTAGGTTTTTGAGCTCGTTTTTCATGTTGTTTACTTTTAGAAGTTATTGGTTGTTGCTCGTTTGGTAATTTTTTTATTCCCGTATTGCTTTCTAACTTCGGATTTTGGAATACGATCACACCGAGTTACTACAACTCTCGGGATCGACCTACCCAAAAACGTACTAGTAGAATATTCCAAAACTCTATCAATCAAGGATGGATTGACGTTTTTGATTGGGAAATCCTTGTTTGAATAAATTTTATCATCACCAACCAAGGTATACAAAACATGATCGCTTTTAAATGTAGAAACAGGTTCCTCGACATAATGCACAACAGGAGTAGGATGATCACATAAGATATGATTCTCAATTGGAATTTCTACTCCTTTCTTCTTGTCAAGAGATTGATCTTGATTAGATACATTTGATTCATCATCTGAGGAATCATAATCCTCAACTACGGGAGGACTTTGTTCCGTAACAGATGATGAATTTTCAGTCTTTTCAGAATCCTCTGAGGAAATGTCTGGTTTGAACCCTAATCCTGCTGCAAACTCTTCTGGATTAAGAGGTACAGATGGTTCAAAGCATGGCATTTCCTCCTCTTCAAGGAATTTGGTATAATTGTGTCTTAAAGGCGGTGGACACGAATTATAACCAATGCATTTGACATCCCCTTTGAGCTTTTGAACTTCTATGATGTAATCTAGCACATATCGGGAGTTAGAATAACTCTACAATTTGAGCTTGATTGCATCATGCTCGCATTTGGCAATGGCTAACTCCTTTTTCGTTTCCTTAATTATATTAATGTAGTTATTAATACATGTTTGTTTGTTCAAAACTGTTTCTGTTAACTCAGACACACTTTTCTTAAGAGTTTCAATTACAGATTACAATTTTCTTTTTCATTTCGAGTTAATGCCAGATTTGCCTCCTTGCATTCAGAAAGATCAACTACCAACCCTTGATTGTGACTATTAACTATTTCAAGCTTATGTTTAAATCTGCACAATGATTGCATATACTAGGAGTGTTGGTTTGTACCTGACTTGTCGAAGCCACAACCTCAGCATCAATTCCTTCCTTTACATCCGAATCCGAACCATAACCACCCGCACTTGAGCTTTCCTCATCAGAACTACCGCTATACCCAGAACTATCATCATCTTTAGAAAATTCCTCTCTGGTGACATGTTTGATGTGATTGATGATCTTAGCATAACAAGCAGTTCCTCCATATCCTCCATTTCCCAGTTGAACCGACCAATCACATCCTTCATCTGCTTGAACTACTAAGGCTCTGTTTGAGTTTGAAGGCCCAGATTGGTTTGAGTTTCTTGGGTTGTTAACTGTTACAATACTCTTTTCATTGTTGTCTTGATTTGTGTTGGATGAGCTTGATTAATTTCGGACAGGATTTTGGTTTCCTTGTTTTCTAGGTTGAGTGCATTCTCGTTTGAAATGACCTTTCTCACCATAGTTGAAGCATGTAACGGCATCCTTATCAAAACCATACTTAGTAACCCGTTTACTCTCCAAACTTGTTCTCCCAGTTCTTCTCATGTAATCATTTGCTCTTCTCACCGCACTTGCAAACACCCATTGTATATCCATCAGCTCCATCTCATCCTTGTCTATTTGTTGATAGTCTTCATCTGTCAAATTAATGTTTCCAATTTGACCAGCAACTAATCCACAATAAGCACTTACCATTGTGTTTAGAAGTTCCATATGTTCCCTGGCAACTTCCACACTGACTTTAGTAAGGTTTGAGGTATCAAGTCTGACGGTGTTAGGGTTTGAAGATTGAGTGGTGTTGTTGTTACTATAGCAAGCTTGTTGAGAGGCTTGTTGTTGGGTTTGTGGTTTTGGTGGTGGTAGAAAAGGGTTTGTATTTGACACAAACGCTATTTGAAGCTTCGTTTGCTTATTGGTACTAACAATGGTGTTAATACCTCCAAAGCACATCTCAGGGTTTAGTGGAACTAGAATTCGTTTTACCTTTCGAATTTCTTCTTCATCCTTGTTCTCAAGCTTTTGAACGAATTCATAAATACTAAGCCCATCTAAAACACTGGTATGCTTTAGCAACTCGATGAATTGACTCCACTTAGGTGGTAAAGCATCAGCAAAATGCATGACAATCTCCTGTTGTGATGTGTTAACCCTGTATAAGTGCATCTCACTAAGAAAATGATAGAACCGTGTAGCCATGTAGTTTAGTGTTTCATTTTTCATGAACAAGAATCCTTCAAACTCCTTCTTTAAAAGATCATGATAGATCTTTCTTGTTGCTGCATTTCCTTCCCCTCTACCTTTCAAGACGTCCCACAAATTCTTTGTATTTGTACAATATGCGAATTGATCCTTATGAAGTGCTTGAGTAAGGATAGCAAAGGCCTTCTTCTCAAGATCATAAGACTTTTTATCACTTTCTCCCATTCCTGCTAAAGTAAGTGCATTGGAACCTGCTTTTTCGAGAGCTTCATTATATGGTGTAGTAAAGCATGTCCACAACTCGGCATTTTGACCTAGAACATAAGTATGAAAGCGACTTTTCCATGATGGATAACCGTTCATATAATTTAACTTTGGTAGACGATTGTTGCTGCCAGTTTCACTCTCGCTTATGAGAAGGTTTTGAATACTCTGATTTTGATTAGCAACACATGCCAATTGACTAGCGGTAATCAATTTTTGAGGCATTAAAGATTTTATCCATTGTGAAGGATCTTGACTTGTACTCGAGTTATCACTCCAATCCCAAGGATTTGTACTCATATTGGATTGAAAACAAACAACTGTGAACCAACTATGATGCTATTGTGAAAAGACAAAGAGACCACGAAATATTGAAGTCCCCGAACAATAATATTTTGTTGACTCCTTGTTGCACTCCACGAAGAATAGCTGGCCCACAAATAAGTTTCTCCAGCCCAAAGCTTATGAAGAATCAATTACAAGGCCCAAATCAAATTCAATTCCATGAGAAGAATATTGTGTGTTGGGCCTTAAGAAAACTACGAAGAACCTTAAGTTTCGTGAGGCCCAATTCAACTTTCCACTCCACGAAGGAATAAGCCCAAATAAAGATCTGATGAATATCTAGGTGTTTCATGAAGATGAAGCCCAAATATGATAAGTGTTTGTTGGGCCTGAAGCTGTCCACGAAAAAACTGGATGGACGAAGAACTAGATTGTGTTTCGTGAAATAGTGGCTCACAAATAACTTAATGTCTTTCCCAATCCACAAAAAAATCTGACCCAACGAATAATCTTTGGACGAAATATTATAGCAGGTGATGACAACCCGCGAAGAATAAGTCCAAACGAAAAATATAGGCCCAAATCACATATGTATTCAGACGAAATACCTGAGCCCAAGCCCACACCAATGTTTAGTGGAGAATGGAATCTTTCGTGAAGAATAGGCCCACCAAAGCAAGCCAGACGAAGAACCTTATTTTTTCGTGAATGTATGTTTTTCGTAAAAGGTATTTGGAGAAAAAGCTTTTTTGTAATAAAGGACAAAATATGATTATAGAATTTCGTGAAAAGTTGGTAGAATTGTTTCCTAATTAGACAGAATCTGGTCCTCTGATCAGGAAAAGAAAGTCGGTGTATATGCAAATATGGATAACAGCAGAATTCGAAATTTCAACTTTTCCGAAAAACTTCAAAGGTTTATCTTCTCCACCGAAATATTTCGGTCACTTTTCGGCCAAACACCTCACCAAAAAAGTTGGCGAAACAAGATTTTGCACGAAATTTTATGAAAAACCAGATTTTAACATGTCTCCATGTGTTATAACAAGGTTTTTATGAAAAATTTTCGCATACAACAAGTTTTCCAAAGCTTTTAACCCATTTTTCTTTCAAAAAACATATAAACTTTCAGAAAAACTTTCAAGAAATTCTTCAAAAACACAAGATAAAGCTTGGTTTTAACAAGGAAGAGAGCCAAAGCTCTGATACCACTTGTAGGTCCACTTGGAGGATCAAGAAACCTACTTCCTTGTTGTTATAACACACTTAAGAGTGCGGAATCCACATAAGAATGCAACCAAAGCAAAGTATAACAAACACGAGTAACCAAATATTCACTATCTTGATTATTCTAAAGAGAACAAGTACAAACACACACACACACAATGTTCGGACAGACTCTCTATGCTCTCTTATCTGAAACTGTGTTCTGCAAGTCCTTTTATAACCAAAGCAACATCACCTTTACGAAAGAGATTGGGCCCAATAAAGGAGGCCCACGAAAGACTAAGGTCCATGAAGTATGAATGATTCTTCATTGTCATGAAATGGACGAAACACCTACACCCACGAACAATGTTCTTCGTGGGTGTCAAGACAGATTCTTTGTCATTAGTTATTCGTGGACATGCAAGGTTTCCATAGTCTTTCGTAGGGTATACATGCAGGAACTTGCAGATCATCAACACAGTATCAATCAG
The DNA here is from genome assembly GCA_030545235.1 of Helianthus tuberosus. Classification (NCBI taxonomy): domain Eukaryota; kingdom Viridiplantae; phylum Streptophyta; class Magnoliopsida; order Asterales; family Asteraceae; genus Helianthus; species Helianthus tuberosus. The sequence continues at coordinate 64,347,372 of CM060425.1, forward strand.
AACACTAGCATCTAACAGAAGCACATGCGCAACTGTTTGACATCATGTACAAAGTCAAGATTGTTCCGAGAAAAGATGGAGGATAACGTGCTTCGGTCTTCACTTTGTAACGTAGTTGAACCGAACCGAGTCACATCCACATAAAATGCATCAATAAAAGTCTTCTATAATTCACTCATGGTCATCTAAGAACTCATAAATCGATGTGAAGAAAGTTTCATTTTTCGAACTTTCACCAAATGCACATAGATATAAATGCAATGAACCGCATTCGGAGGATATGAAATTGTTGTAGAGCCACTTGCAGAGAGGACCATCGCTAGAGGTGGTGGTTGCTAGCCGGATTGTGATAGTCGAGTTCGGGTAAGAGTATGAATAAGAGATGGTTGCGAGATCGGTGTTGTTTGTTGTTGGTGGTGGTTAAGGTGGCGGTGGTTGCCATGGTGGTTATGTTAGTGGTGGCTGGGGTGGTGGAGGTGGCGGTGGGTGATAGTGTGGTGGAGTGGTGGTGGTGGTGTACGACAGGGTCATTCCAACATTTTTGGAGACTCTAAGCGAACTACGAAGTGGAGGCCCTTAGCAATATTTGTTCGGTCTGGTTCATGTTGGGTCGGGTCAAATTAGATCGCGTAATAAAAAGATTAAACCACTAAATTTAAAATGTATAATCAGATCAGTCTTTTGGTCCAGTTTTTCAATGAAATCAGTTTCGGACACGTTCAATCCAAGCTCGAAACTATTAAGAAAACTAATCTAATATTGTTAAGAGCTGCAATGATAGTCATTGAACTTTTACTTGGAACTAGAATGTTTTTTGCCATGTTTATTTTTCTTGGACCCAAAGTTTTCCATCCATTTAATGGATGTTTAACCATCGCAGCATTGATGGCTTTGATGACTCCATTCTCATTTCAAGATATTTAACCGATACAAATTACAATAATACATTAATGGCTTTTACTATTTCAGTTTTTTGAGTTCAATCTCATCATTATTTGGTGAGCTTTAAATGCGAATTGTGCTTTGAAACTGAGCCTTTTTCTCCTAAACTATATTTTTTTGAGCTTCTTTAATGAAAAGTTGGTTTAGTTTTACATTTGACTTATTTATTTAGGCCTAATACACATACTATACATAAAAACTTTCTAAAAAATTGGAGACCCTTATATTTTGGTGGCCCTAGGCCCGTGCCTAGGCTGGAAAGCCCATTAGGACGACCCTGGTGTAGGGTTGAGTGGAAGAGAAATGAAATGGGTTTTTAATTAGATCTGAATATTTTTTATTGTTTGGACTAAAATGTCATTCCTTGCGATTTTTGTTATTTGTCACATGTCATCTTATTATTGCATCTTACCCTTCCTACCTAATTTATACTTCCTATTTGATCTTTTCCATATTAACGATTTAATTTTAGCCAAACATGTTTATTTAAAACCTTTTTTTCTTCAAGAAAACAAACCTCACATTACACCAATTTTACTTAGATTTAGTTTCATTCACTATTTGACATCTAGTCAGAAGAATAATAACTGCACCTAAGACTCCTGTTGTGACTCCACCAGCTGAACCACAACATGAAACTTCCTCTAGTCAACAACAAAGATCTGCAGTTCATCAGCGAAGCTCAGAACGATGTAGCAGAATGTTCTCGGACATGGGATCGGATGAAAAGGTAAACTTTATATTCTCACAATTACAAGCTGTTGCAGAACAGATCAATCGGCATTCGGAGTAATGTCTGCAAATAGAAATATTGTGCTCAAACAACAGTTAGATATCAATACGTTAAAGGAAACTGTTGGAAGACAACAAGCCAAAATAGCGGAACTCCGAGCTGAAAATGAACGTCTGAAAGTTGCCGATGATGAATGGGCAAGGCAGTTGTTACAAATGCGAGCTGCTGACAATGCTCGCGGTATTGAGCTGAACAGAGTGAAAGAACAAAGTATTACAGTGAAACAGTCTGCTGATCGTTTGGCTGAAAGACATGATTTCATGAAGAATTGGTATGATAGCAGGAACACCACACTGGGGGATGGTTTCAAGTCTATTAAGGACGCCTTCGAGATAAGCAGAAAAAGGGTGAACGTCTTATGGTCTGATCGATGCAAAGCATAAGAAATTCAGCGAAAGCGTGATCACGATAGCGAAGGCTAAGGCAATCCTGATGCGTCAGCCTCCTCTGAGCCTGAAGGGGCATCTGCTTCAACTCAGATCATTGTTTATCAGCCTCAGCAGACTAAAACAACTCAAGGCACGTCAGGTGGTTCAAAGGATGATGTAGAACATCTGGAAAGTGGTATTGCTTTGCAAGAGTTTCCTCCTGAAAGTTCTACAGCTGGTGCAAATGTAGCGTCAAGCTCAGCTGATATTCACTTGGAAGCATGCCCTCCTGGTACTCGAGAGGACTTAGAAGACGGGGAGTTTATTTCTGAAATGACAGATGAACAGATTTTGAGGTTAACCGATATGAAAGTAGTCGATGACATTACAATAGACAAGACTCCAAGTGAACCCGATGCAACAAACTTGGATGGTCTTGATGAAATAGTGTTCGAAGGCGATGTCGAGAAGTCGAAGTACATTAGAGAAGACGGTATTGAGTTCAATCCATTTGATGAAGACTGGTTGAAAGATAACATGTATAAGATCGATGAAAGATTGAACAATCGTGATTCATCTGATGTTCCAGCTGATTCATTTGAAGTATGGAGAAAGAACTTCCTTTCAAAGAATGCGAAACCAGCCCCTCCTGTCGTACAAGTTGATTACATGAAGTACGAAAAGAATCGTCCTTAGGGAAGAATACTAAGCTGGATGTTCGTTAAAGAAATTCATTGCGTTGCTGTGAAGCGAGAACATGTAATTCAGTATTTCAAGTCGCTTCTGAGTATTCTTACTTTACCATTCTACGATGTGGCAGCGTTAGCAAGACTGGAGCTCATTAATCGATCAAACTTTGAAGGTGCTAAGTTGTTTGCTCAAAAATTGAGGATTGAACGACCAAAGGGTTGGAAAGATGAATTGTACAAGCCACAGTTCCCTATGTATGAGCAGATCAAGTTCACATTGGATCCAGCAACCAACATGGCTCGGTACAGGCTCGTGTACAAGCCGGTGAAGGTTTTGGATAAGATCCCGTTAATGCCGATGGAACAAGACATTCTCACGAACATGGCTCTATGGTGTTATGATTCAGACACGCACGAGGCAGTTATCGTCTTCAGAAACGACAAAGAAAATATTTCGTATTCTTGATCCGATGTGGATAGTCAACATGTCGGCTGCTGATATCGACAGACTATTTCATCATGACATCTTTTACGAAGACAAGGATGCACGTCAGGCTTTAGGCTTTCAACGCATCGCCTGTTACTGTTACTATCGGGGAATACATGCTGGAAGCTCGTGGTTGGAAGCAGCTCACTGAAACCGAAGACCAAGCAACAGCCAAGGGGGGGTTTGTTGATGCAATTTTTGTGTCTGTCGCTTGTTCTTATTATATTTTCGTTGTAATGTAATGAACGGTCTTATGGTTTATCGAGTTTGTACGTTTTTGGCCGAGTCGACCAAGTCAAGATATCCTCCTATCTTGACTTGGTACGAAAGTTACATAGAATTGGTTGTATTGCAGTGCATTTTTTTTGTCTCCAAGTTATGTTTCGCTTATCTTTCTGTTCTGCACATTAACTGTCTTGTGTCTGCTGCTTGCAGCCTCCCATGAAGAACCATTCTTCGTGGGATATGGCCTTCATGAAGAACCTTCTTCGTGCCTCTCAGGGTTTTTCGTGGGCTGTTCAACGAAGAACATAGTTCTTCGTGGGCTCATAGTTCTTCGTGGGCACAGTAACATTCTTTGTGATGTTACTGGGCTGGGGTTCTATAAATAGCAGCATAGTTGTGCAGAATAGTCAAGATAGTTTGGTGAGTCTGTAAACACTGTGTGTATGTGTTTGTAAGTGTTCTCTTCCATTTAATCAAGATAGTGAATCTTTGGTTACGTGTGTGCTTTATACTTTGCTTTGGTTGCATATTTAGGGGCTGTTTGGCTAAGCTTATTTTAGTGACTTATTTACTTATTGACTTTTTGAAAAGTTAAAAGGTGTTTGGGTTAGCTTATTATGTGAGAGAAATAAGTAAATAAGTCACTCCATTATGACTTATTTACTTTTCCAAAAAGTCAATAAGTAAATAATTCACTAAAATAAGCTTAGCCAAACAGCCCCTTACAAGGATTCCGCACTTGTATTTGTGTTCTATCAACAAGAAAGTAGGTTTCTTGATCCTCCGAGTGGACCTACAAGTACCGGTACCATAACAAACCGAGATATGTTCAAAATAATGTGTTTTTCGTTGTAAATTATACCGATTGCAGATACCGTACTGGTCCAGAACAAAACCGAACTGATACTGACCGAACCACGTTCGTAGCGACATCGGTATAATTAGAACCATGCCAATCGTTTTATATGACGTAACATATTTTGTTTGTTTTCAATTATAAAGTTTATGATAGTAATTTACTTCAGTTATAATCTTTATGATAGTAATTACAAGTCCTTATAGCAGGAGCAAAGCACATGTTCTTTAAAGCTTAGCTTTTTTAGAATTTTATTTTCACCACTTATGCTATTCGTTATTAACCTATTTAATTTTTACTAGTTTGAGTTTTTTTTATAACGTGTGTTCGTTAATTTAAAAAAAAAAAAAAAAAACTAAATACGCAATTGTGTTTAGTTCTTTTTCTTAACATTCATGTAACTTTTGTTTAAAAGGAATTTGTGTTCTAAATAGAGCACATTTTTGGTACCGTAGGCTATATCAGGGTGCCGATGCCATGACAAACAGAACCAAAACAACTGATCAGTAACAATATCAGTATAGTCAGAACCAGTACATATAGCAACATTCATTATTATGGTTTCGATTAATGTAAAGCACGACTTTTGTTTTTGGGTCACAGGACTTTATTTTCTAGGTTACATCAGACAAGTTTTGTGTAACTAAACCATTGTAATTGAACATCTTTTTGGTATTGTAAACTATGTATAACGAGTACTAGTACAATAATGAACCGAGTTCTGCTTAAAATACTGCATTTTTGTCGTTAATTACAATGATTACCGGTATGATACTGGTAACAAAATGAACCAAATTGATACTGAGCGAACAACGTAACATTATCGGTGTTATCGGAACCGATGTTGGTATTCAGTTTTATAGTTTTCAATCGATGTAACATATTTTGTATATTTTCAAGTATAATGTTTTATAAAATTTTGAATATACCGCTGACATGCTTATTTTTATCTAAATTTTGATATAAACTTTAAACGAAACCGAACCGCCACACATAACCCACTCGATTAATCACTAGAATCAACTGTTAACTAATTTAAATAACGTTAGCAAGTGTTAAGTTTTTATCACTTGTTCGTACAATCCCAACTGTCGGCTCTATTGTTGCCACAAAAACGTATTAAAAAAAGGAAAATTGGTATTTAATAAGCCAACCTTTAACCAGTTGGTAAATAATAATCCAACCTACAGAATTGGTATATAATAATCCTACCTATCAACATGTTGATACTCAATGAACTTCCGTTAATTTTTTTAACAGAAGTTAGTTTTTAAGTTTAATTTATTACACAAACAGTTCCTATAGTTGTAATTTACTAGTTTTATCGATTTTATAAAGCTCAAATCAAGGAAAAGGAGGATTTTCGAGTGGTTTTTTTGTTTCATAAAATAGTTAAAACTAGTAAATTACAACTACAGGGACTGTTTGTGTAATAAATAAAACTTAAAAACTAACTTCAGTTGAAAAAAATTAACGAAAGTTCAATGAGTACCAACATGTTGATAGATATGATTATTATATATCAATTCTGTATGTTTAATTATTATTTATCAACTGGTTAAAGATTGGTTTATTAAATACCAATTTTACTTAAAAAAAAAAATATACCACAGAGACAACCCTACCATTCTACCAATAAACTGCTCCCAATAATAAACAACTAAACAAATAAAAAAGTTAAAGTAAGACTACAGTTATCCCAAGTTACTTTTCCCTATTTCAGGAAACTCAGTTTCACTCCACTTTGTTCTTGTGATTAAAAAGGAAACCCTAGCTACGAACATTCAAAAGATACCCTAAAAAACGAAACCAAACATCACGTCTCAGACATTATCCGAAATATCAATGGATCCATACACACAAAACAATAACAACCACAACATGAGCTACCAAGACTTCAGCAGCTTGTCCACCGTCGCATCCGGTTCCTCCAGTAACTCTCCGGCGGTTGCAACCACCCCGAGCCGCTACGAGAACCAAAAACGCCGTGACTGGAACACCTTCTGTCAGTACCTAAAAAACCACCACCCTCCACTCTTTATACAACAATGCAGTGGTGCACATGTGCTTGAATTCCTTTGTTACCTGGACCAGTTCGGAAAGACTAAGGTTCACACCTTAATATGTCCGTTTTACGGTCACCCGAACCCACCGGCTCCTTGTCCGTGCCCACTTCGACAAGCTTGGGGAAGTTTGGATGCACTTATAGGCCGGCTTAGGGCTGCGTATGAAGAGAACGGTGGGGCTCCGGAAGTTAACCCGTTTGGGGCAAGACCAGTGAAGCTTTACCTTCGTGAGATTCGTGAGTTGCAATCGAAAGCAAGAGGGATCAGCTATGAGAAGAAGAAACGGAAACGTTTAGCGCCACAACAAGATCATGATAACAAATTACTTCCTGGTATGGACTAATTACTTTGTTTTTACTCTATTTTTGGATATTGTTATCTTTGATTTTATGTTAAGTTCGCAAGACTTCAAGGGTACTGCAAGCATGTTTTAGTTAAGGATTATTGCTAGTTTTGCTTTCCATTTGGGTATCTAGATATTTATAATGAAGACTATGAAGATTGCTATTGCTAATTAATGTTTCTTCTATTTTTATTTTGATTTTTAATTTTTTGTAATGCTAAAGCTTACTTCTACCTTACATTACACCAATTACTTCTATTTAATTTCATTCACTATTTAACATCTAGTTTGAAATAATAATCGGAAGCAGTCTCTCTATTTCTACGGGTAGAGGTAAGGCTATCTACATCTTACACTCCTCAGATCTTATCTTAGATTTGCTATTGGTGAGATTTACTGAGTATGATGATGATGATTAGAAGAATAATAATCGCAACGAGCTATATAATGATTTAATTTTAGCCAAACATGTTTATTCAAAACCGTTTTTTCTTCAAGAAAACAAACCTTACATTACACCAGTTTTACTTGTATTTAATTTCATTCACTATTTGACATCTAGTCAGAAGAATAATAACTTCAAAGAGTTTTAGCCAAAAGCTTTTGTTTTATGTTTTTAAAGATACGGACATACGGTGAATTATTTGCAACGGAGATTAAGGGAATATGTCATTTTCTTCGAGGATTAGAAGCCGGAGTTATTGACTCAGTGGCAGCAACAGTTGTAGTGGTAAATTGGACTTGGATTTAAAGTACATGAAACTTGAGCAGCATCTATCTTTTTTTTTTTTCTGGAGTTTCTAGATGTTACTGAATAAGTGGCCTTTATTTTGTTTTACTCAAGACATCTTATGAAGTTTTTTAAGTTAATAGTTCTAACTTTTAAAGTTTCGTTTTACTCGAGACAGCTTATGAAGTTTTTTAAGTTAATAGTTCTAACTTTTAAAGTTGATATTGACAGTATTTTTTGTTACCTTTTATTGGCTAAGGGGTACGGGGTCATGGTAATTGGGTCATGATTTACCACATAGGATTATTATTCATGCGTTTCACCACCCCCTTATTAAACTATGGTAGTTTGAGTGGATTAAACCATGACAACCACACCCTCCCATTTGATGATTTTAAAACAAAAATAAATTAAAAAATTAAAGAGATGATGGTTTAAGTCATGACCACACCCTATTACTACTCTTTGGACAATATTCTTTACCCATCTAAATGGTGTGTTTGTTTCAACGGATTAACAAATTAAATGACATTCCTATTGTTCTATAGATTAAAGATGACAAAAAAATAGTAATAATTTGTACAAAGTGGGTATAATAATAACACATTTAAAAAAATACCAGGTTAGATTGACACGTAAACAATTTTGTAATTTTTTAAGTTTATAAATTATTATTGTATATAAAAACGAGTACACAAAATATAATTTTATATTTGAGGAGGTTAGGTCGACACGTGAATATTTCATATTAGGTTGACACATAAATATTCTTGGGATACAATGAACCAATGACTTTTAGTGTCAACCCACAGTTAAAAGTCATGGCTAGAAGGGGCATGTCCTCTAAGACGAGATGGCAAATGATTAGTCTTGGAAAGAAGAGAGTGTCGTGCCATCTTTAAGCATGAAATATTTTTCAATCATCAACAAGCATATCCAAAAAGTCAATAATCTAAAGCAAATATATCAAGAAACTAATGTAAGACGGAAACATGTTGGTTGATGCATGGTGAACTTTTCAATCGACTGATCCAAAAGCTAAACGAATTTAAAAAAAAAAAAAAAAATCAGGCAATTGAAGAGTTGTTAACTGTTGACAACTTAATACGTGAGATCAACTGTTATGAATAGATCAAACAATCTCAAGCTTGGTTACTCAAATCGACAATGAGTCTATTCATGCTTTGGAATTCAAGAAACATCAATTTAAGAATGAGTGGTGTGAATGTAAGTTAAACTTATAATCGCATAAAGCTCACTACATTTTATAAAGCCTACAAACACATTTTATAAACTAAACCAAAAATTCTATAAATTAATATTAGATTTATAAAAGCTTTTTTCATGAGTAGATGGATTAAAACCGGGATATATATAAGGGACCACTAAACAAATGTTATCAAAATCAAAAGAGAATTATACAAGTGAAATTTTTATGAAAATATATATAATACACAGATATATTTTAGGGTGTTTCAAACATATTTCGAAGTCTTGAAAATTCGAATAACACACTTTAATACAAGACTTTATAATTTGGCTACGTAATTAGGGTTGTGTTCATCCCCTTATCGGTTCGGATATCGGTTTATTCAATTTTAAACTGTTTTGGTGGTTCCAAATTATAATGTGTCTAACCGGACCAAATTCAACCGACTATAGATTGCTATACGGTTTGTTTTATTGAATTCAGGTAGGAACCAACCCAAATAATTGAAAAAGTTTTCAGTTCAATATTCATCTATATAATGTTCATCTCTAATGTTTGGTTCATATGGCGATCAAGAAATGATGTACTTTTCAACAAAAGACTATTTGTATACAAGTTAATATTATTGAAGAAACAAAGGCAAGCTTCATCCTTTAATTAAAAATAGGGCATTTTCTTTCGTTAGAATGGTCTAAATAGTATAATTTTAATTTTGTAACTTTCATGATGCAACCATACAAATATGAATAGACAAAAATACGTGAAACATAAAAGTGATAATACATCACGCTCAAATTCATGAATATCTCATTATTATAAACCTCTTTTCAAATAAATCCTGGATCTACATAATTTCAGTATTTTCGTCACTTAAAAGTTCGATATACAAAAAAATTACAATGCTTTTGTTATTGATCATCCGAATATTTTGTTAATTATTTAAAATTAGAGGCTTTTAGCACTCCCTATAAATATTGTTTTAAAAGAACGTACGAAATAAATATTGTTTTAAAAGATCGTACGGATGTACAGATTTCACACCAACAAAATCAAAATAACTGTTGGGGAACAGTCTACTTTGTTTCCATTTACTATACCTAACTTTTATATGAATGTTTTTGGAAAAAAACACATATATAAAAATAAAAAAATAGCTGAGTGTTTCATATTTTGTATATAACGTCAAAAACGTTTGTCAGTACTCAGTTAAAGATTTGAGTTTTGGACTAATGTGGTAAAAGTAATCAAACTTTAGAGACCATTTTGGCAGTTACTCTATCCTATACAAAGAATTCCATCTATAAACACCCCAGCATCTATTTGAACGCACTTAATACGTCTCGTATTGTGTATCTCTTTTTCAATTTTCAATGTCAAACATAGTAAACACATGTCAATCAGACAATACGTCACACATAAGTTTATACGTGGCGTATACGTTAACTGGTTGACATGTGTCTACGATTTTATCTGGCATTAACTGGTTGACAGCATCTATTTGAACGCACCTTATATTTCACACATTTGGAGGCCCTCAGACGATTCATTCCCATACCCATTCTCAACATTCATTATTCACATTTTTTATATTTTGCATCCTTATACGATTCCAACTTCAACGTTTATAATCATAATCATACGATTCGTTCATGAATGATGTTGTATTTGGGCAATAACTATATTTTTTACGAATATTTTAATGAGTTCTGAGTGCCTGAAAGCAATCTCGTATAACATTTATTCACTTATTTGTTGTTTTGTTTATCAAATACTTACCATACCATTGTTTTAGAAGGGGTCTGGTCAATACGAGAAGGGGTGCATGCCCAACACGAGGAGGAGGTTGTGTCTAGCGTTCATTCTCACCACAAGATATTGCTGCTGGATTTGAATTAGAAGGGGTCTGGTCAATACGAGAAGGGGTGCATGCCCAACATGAGGAGGAGGTTGTGTCTAGCGTTCATTCTCACCACAAGACATTGCTGCTGGATTTGAATGAGGAAAAAACACCTCTTTATTTATTTTAGTCGTCAGATTTACCATCACATTTTAAACATTTAGTTGTTTCAAGAGCATGACCCTGATGATGAACCCTCACACCAAGCACAACCTAATAACGCGTTCGTTAACGGGGGTCAACCTTCGCATGTACGACAAGGATATCTGGACTACGTATACGAAGGTGAACCTTTGTACGTACAACAAGGCTATCCAGTCCACGGATACGCGGGTGAACCTCCGTATTACATATATGGGGGTGAACCTTCGTACGTACAATAAATCCATCTGAACCACATATATGCGGGTGAACCCTTTTATGTCAAACAAAACAATCAGGAGTTCGTAGATGATAAACAACGCCCTGACCTGAAAGTTTTTTATGAAACTAACCAGATATGATATTCCTTTATTTATGTCGTTTTCGATTAATATAAGTTTAATCGTACCGTTGTTTCAGGATTTCTTGTCTCTAAAACAATTGAAGGAATAAATATAGAGAAGGACAAGTGAGAATGGTTACATCATTGTGACCTGGTGATCGAAGACAAAGGGAGAAACTATCGCAAAGGTATGGCATGAATGTGACTGTGGTGGTAACCATTAGACTACAGCTGTAATGAGACAAGCCGACAACGAAAAAAAACTGTGTGCCCTTTTCATTTGATAAGGTTGCACAACGGAACAAGTGTCATTTGGAAGTTACACGTGAGGAACGTGAAACATAACCATGGTCTTGCTCAACATCTCGAGACCAGACGTTTGCTAGAAGATTTTATCTGAATGAATACAAATTAGTGGAGGAGCTAGGAACACACAACATGGAGCTATGTAACATTTATTTAAACATAAGGAAACAGAGCCCCAAGAGCATGTGTGTTCCGAAAGACATACAAATGATATGCAGAAGATTAAAACCGCAAAGAAAGTCGATGAAACTTATGCAGGTTCTGGAAAACATACAAAATGAGATGCAGAAGATTAAAACCGCAAAGAAAGTCGGTGAAACTCATGCAGGTACTGGAAAAGCCTACTTTCTTTTAAACATTATGTTTATTACACTCGGGCGGATCCCTCCACAAATTTCGATGAGGAGATTTTCTTTGTTTATCCATTATCGTACAAAAAGTGTCGTGCATTCCAACATGTATTGATGATCGACACGACGTACAAAACAAGCATCTACAATCTTCCATTTGTTTAAAATGTGGGTGTGACATTGACAAACCTGTCGTTTTCTATCATTCATGGGTTTATTTTGAAAGAATGGGAAGAAAAACTCATATGGGTGCTACAGAGTACAAAGGATCGGTTCTAAGTTGGAAGTGAGTATGGAGTCGCATGTGATTGTAACAGAAAGACACCAAGCCCTCAGAACGTGTGTGATACAGTATTCTCAGAGACAATTACCCCGCTTTATACCCATGAGCTCACAGCCATGGATAGAGCCACACTCCTTTGATTTTGGACAATGATTGCCGACACTCCTTTCGTATGTTGAGTCCAAATTGAAGGCCATGAGCATTGTAGACCCCTACATGTACCTCCATAAGATTATTACCACATCTATCACGCCATGTGAGAGGAGTTGGGAGTAGTGCATGAGTACTGGCCTGCTCTTCATGTATTCTTTGCTTTACCAAGAGTCAAAGTTCGCTGGGAATCCAAACGTGACCCAGAATTAACTTGGGAATGTGAGGATCAGATGAAGGTGAAATATCCACATTTGTTTTCACAAGTTTCCTCTAGCTAAAATTTCGTGACGAAATTTCCTAAAGTAGTGGAGACTATGACATTTGTGCACTTGTAAACGCTGTATGATGTAGAAAAATTTCAAATATCAATTAAACATGGTGCTTTGATCCCAATATGTGTTTATTTATGTTTGACAATTTCACGTTTCAATTCTTGTTCGATTTCGAGCTCTTAATCACTTTCTGGGAAGTTATACGCAAACTGTTACGTAAACGTAATCAGTTTAACGTGACATACACTCTGAAACAGTGACATAAGCTTAACATACCTTAAATAACCTTTATATAACTTAGAAATAAGTTTTGAAGTGTTTGGCATGGCAAAAACAAGTTTATTCGATCACAGGGACTATTTGCGACAAACTGCAAAAGTCTGCCAATTTGCATAGCAACGTAGACTCCGGAACAAGATCATAAGCTAAACATACCATAAATACCCTTTACATAGCTTATAAATAAGTTTTGAGGGGTTCGGTATGAGAAAATACGCTTATTTGATCACAGGGACTAAAAGGGTCAAAACTGAGAAAGTATGCAAATGCGTGCATATCTTGCGTTCTGACCATATCCGGACATCCAAAAATTTTTGTAGTCACTAAAATATTGTATTTTAGTGATGGGAATGCAAAAATACCATTCGTCGCGTAATTTGGATCGTTTTCGCGTTCGTTCGAGTTTCGTCGTAATTAATCGAAAAACGCGACCGTACAACCAAACGAACCGACATCCATGATATTTTCAAGCATATTTCAAGTCCCCTATTCTTTAAAATCCTTGTAGAGCCTTGAAATTGGGTTAACGGTGGTTAAAGGCGTCGAAAAAACAAGTTTTGGGCTGTAGGGACCAATTCTACCAACAAGTGAAAAATCAGAACAGCACCCAGGCTCGCGAGGCATGACTCCTGAGGCTATCTGGGTCATGGGGCATGAGGAATGATGCTGGGCAGAATGGTTTTTCTTACAAAACAGCATGCGGCCCTTGTTTTTAATCCAAGTTTTCTGATTATTGTGGGCTATTTGTGTGATCATCAAGACTTTAATTCTTGGCCTAACACTTGTAATTATCGTGTAATTTCTTGGGCAATACACAAAACTTTTGGCAAGATCTAATGGTTGCAAGATTACTATAAATAGCCAACTCTGTTGCTTCATTCTCTGCTCATTCACTTCTTTCTTCTCTACAAGCTCTAAGTGGCGGCTATCACATTGTTGAAGGCCTCCTACCTGAGTTTTCTTAATCATTTTTCCATCCTAGAACACTTGTAAGTGTTCTAACCAGTCTTATTTTATTTATTCAAGCTAAAAGTCAAACAGTGTTTGAATTTCGGCTTTGACCATGAATTGGTCAAGACAAAGTTCAATTGAACTTTGCAATATGATCGTAATCATGATGCTTATAGTCCCTTGCGACTATACCTACTGATTACCACGTTGACTAGTCGAAGTGACGAGTCAAAGTTTCGGTCAAAATGCACAATTATGTGCATTTTGCGACGGGACTATTTTCCGGTATCAAAACACTTTGTTTTGATACCAAATCAGTTTTCTAAGTTAGTTAAACATGTTTCAGCATGTTTAACTTGTCACTTCTAGTATAGTGCTTATTTAGGGTCGTAAGTCAAGCGGTCTCGACAACCGCTTAGACTTTCGAACTCGACCCGTTTGGTCGATCATTAGGATCTGACCAAACATATATTGTGACCATAGTTGTATAGGTAATAACCTTCCGAGGTTATACCTTATGGTCACTTTGTTTGATTAGTTGTATGATAGGTAGTTTATATGCCTTAGGAAAATGACCAAAATGCCCTTTTTGAGCATAATTTCAATTTAAGCATATGTAACTTAAATTTTGACACTTAAACTGATTATGCAACATTATTAAGCATGTTTAGGCATATAAGACTTATCATAGGCTAGTTAGACCATCTGAACGCGCAATTGCGCAAATGACGCGTTAAAGTAGCGTAAACTACCTTAATGGGTCATAACGAGTCAAAAGCACTTAGGATTGATTTCAAATCAGAATGTAGGCTTTGTTAAACCATATCATATCCAACACTCATTTGGTTTACAAGACCTCATTCTAACCGATCTCCTGATTTAGGTCCCGATTTATTAACATAGTGATTCCATACTAGGTGCCACTTAATTCCTTGATTTCCCGAGCTTTGTTAGTTCACTTAATCGAGGATACTTTGCAATTTCAAGTGAGCACATAGTTCCCCTATTTTTTGCTTTCAATTGTTTTGGGGTGATTCATATGTGCTAAACCGATTTCAAGTTTTTAAAAACAATTACTATGGTTTATATTAAACACAGTGATTTCAATAATGTGAACGAACTTGTTGGTGCGTTAATACATAACACGAATGACATTCATTAGCTTTGGCCGAGCCGATTAGTAGTATGTTATGGTACCATAGGATCTAAAAAAAACCCTTATCGGACTATCACCATGGATATGGGGGTATGTGGGTAATGACAGAAACTGTTATTTTAACAAACCCTTTGGTGGTTTGTTAGTCGATTTAGAGATACCCTTTGGTGGTATAGTCGAGTCACACAGGTTTGAATGTATTCAAATGGAACGACCAAAAGTTAGCTTTCACAATTAAAACATGGATAATTGAACGAATGGTTTTATGACACAGACGATTGTACGATGGTTTGTAACACGAACGATTGAACGAATGGTTTTATAATACGGACGAATTGAACGATTGAAAACACGGGAGATTGATAACACGTACAATTGAACGATTGGTTTATAGTAAGTGATTAGATAACGGGACAGGTGTAATGTGATAAAAGCACGGTAGATACGCCGCTAGTACTTCTTATATATAAGTGTTTTTATCATATTACATTCCGTGGAGCTATTTAGTTCACTTGGACGAATGATTTCAAATGATGTCATGCAACAATGTTTTCCTAATAATATAAACCATACAAGTTTTCTCACGAGACGATTTACAATTTGGTTTACAAAAGCAAATGTTTGGGTCAAGATTCATGGCAACGATGTTTTAAAAACTTTAACCAACTTGTTTTAGTTGGTTTATTATATTTCAATACCAAACACTTTTCAATACAAGGTTTTCAATTACCAACTCTAGTAGTCGTACGAGGTATTGCAATATGTATACAAGCCATGAATTTGACACACTCACAAAACCTATGTACTCGCCGGCATTTTTATGCTGACTTTCTTTTCATATATGTTTCAGGTGCAGTTGTTTGATGATTATGATGAATCACGTAGGATTTAAACTCGTTTATTTTACTTCAAGACAATGTTAAACTCGTTTAAACTCATACGAGGTATTGCAATATGTATACAAGCCATGAATTTAAACTCGTTTATTTTACTTCAAGACAATGTTAAACAATTATTAATTCAATAAAACATAACTTCAATTTCCATGTGTTGTGAAACAATGATTCTGTTACTACACTCCCTGACATTTCCACCGCGGTTTGTTGTTTTATGCGGTCGGGGTGTGACACAGGGCATTGATGGTCACACAAGAAGATTAGGGGCTTGATTGGAGCAAGTATATTCCTGATGAGGGTTCTGCATTGGTTGCTAAGTGGATGTATAACAGAGAGGAGGATATTGCTCGAAAGAAGCTTGGAGAGATTGAAATGATCTATAGAGAGGCAAAAGATTCAAACAGATGGGATGAGGAGCGACAGTGCTACTTGGATCCAGAGGGTAAGATTGCAACTGATCCAGTAACAATTGATTTTGATGCACTGGTCAGAACGATCCCGACTGTCGAAGAAGAACACAAAGATGTATTAGCGACTATGATGAAAGAGAAAGCAGAGAAAGAGGCAAAGCTGAATGCTGCTAAGTATGGTCCAGAGATCATTAACGTGAAGCAGGAAATGACAGCCAAAAACCTGAAGAAGATGGCATATAATGCTTTAATGGCCAAATAAAACGAGGTAGAATCTTCAACCGTGTCTACCAAGTCATCAAACCAGGTCAGGGCTTTAAATGAGAATGTGCAGAATGGTAAGTCCATTGATGAAAAGTGCAGACATTGCATAAAAATGTGCAAAATCTGTGCTGAAAAAGAAAATGCTTTGAAATCTAAGATTGATGAATTCACCCAAACGAAAAATATTTTGAAAGAAACAAACCAGAAAGTTGATTTGTTAAAAGATGAAATTGTTCTAAAAGACAAATTAATCAAAGGTTCAAAAGATAAAATTGATCTTTTAGAAGAAACTGTGAAAAGGGGTGAATCAGAAGTTGCAAGATTTCAAAAGACAAATGAAACGCTCACTTTCGAATTTAGAACAATAAAAGAAGCATATGATGAACTAAATAGGGTCGTTTCTGAGGTAGAAGAATGTGATTATCAAAGACGTGAATTAAACAACAAACTGCAAACAACTCTTGAAGAAAAAGAAAATCAATCAACATGTTTCTTGATGAAATTGTAAAATTAAAACTTCAACTTGAATAAGCTAAAATAAAAAATGAGCGTATCAACTTGAAGCTGAAAAGCTATTATTCATCTAGCTTTGTTCTTGATTATGTGATTCCAAAACCAATTGGAAAGAACAAAGAAGGTGAAGATGTTTATAGCAATGAAAGCGGGATCGGGTACAACCGCGTTCCACATCCATGAATGGTGATTTTTCGAGAAGTAACTTGGGGGTGGGCAAGGCTTTAAACATCAAAATTGAATCTGAAATTGACAAGTTACCAGAAAACCTCGATGTGACTTTTGAAAATTCTTCTGATGAAGAAAAACTTTATTCAGAATTGGTAGAAAATGTTGTTAATGATGTTTTGAAAAGTAAAAGTGACAGTCCGAATGAATGTTTTGAAGATTACGAGTGTTTCATGAATAATTACATTCCTAAATCCAAAGACAACTCAGATGACGAACCTACTCTAGTCATGTACCAGGTGAATGGATCGGTTAAGTTGTATTCGGATCAAGATTTTCCGATTCAAAACGTTACTTTGGATAAGATTGAGAAGGTTTTCAAATTGGTTGAAGTTGATGTTTCAGAAGTTGAAAAATTGTCAAGTTCGAAGAGGTTTCGGAAGGATAAAACTTATTACAACAAACCTAAACCATGATTTCAAAATAAAAATCAAAATGGTGGTAATGGGCGTTGGGGTGGTAAGTCAAATCAGAAAAGAAGTTTTCAGAAATCAAACTATGTGAAGAGAACTGAATTTGTTAGAAGTTTGAATTCTTTTGGTGATCAAGAATCCGAAATTTTCACGAAATCAAACGAGTTCTTTGCTAAAAAAGCAACACAAAAGCAGTCTGAGGGCACAAGTCGGGTTCCCGATAACCGAACTTGTTTCAAATGTAATGAGATTTGACACATTGCACGAAAGTGTACCAATATCAAGCCTAGGACTGTTATTGTTAAGAACAAACAGAAACTTAACGATGTTAAAGGAAAAGCTCACATGTTTCTTGAAAAACCAGTAAAATAAGTTTCCAAAACTAGAGAAACTGGTAAAACTTTCAAGAAAAATGTTCAAAACCAACAAACATGGAAGTCAAACTTTCAAGCTAAAACATCTGTTGCTCCAAAATCAAAATAATATTCTTCAACTCCACAAGTCAAGAAGAATGTTCTGAAGGTTTCAGTGACTGAAACTAGAAAGAGACAAACTTCTCCAACCGTACCGGTAGGAAAGTATGTTCCTAAAGTTTTAGGTGTTGATAAGAACAAACGAACTTCTTCGACCCCACAGGTCAAGAAGTATGTTCCAAAATCTATTTAACCGAATGTTTCAAAACCTGAGTTGTTCAAAAAGGTTGAGGTTGAAACAAAGAATGTTTTGGAAGTTAACGATAAGAATTTTCCTATTCTTTCCATGATTCACATCAAGCTACCAGAGTCGAAGGAGGCTTGGGTTGCTTCATTCAACTAATCAAATTTGATATGTGCAGGAGCTCCCGAGATCAATCTCAAAGTGGACAATGGATAGTGGGGCTTTTAGGCACATGACAGGGATGCTCGCCCTGTTGTACGATGTTCGAGCGATAAGACGTGGTTATGTTGGTTTTGCGGGAAACCAAGGTGGAAGGATAGTCGAGGAAGGAACTTTATCGAATGGAAATGTGTCTTTTGAGAACGTAAACTACATTGTCAAATTGGAAAACAATATGCTTAGTATCTCGCAGATTTGTGACAATAAGTTTACTGCACACTTTAATGACCGAGAATGTCTGATACTCAAACCGGGATTTGTCATCCCTGAAGAGTGGGTTCTGATGCGGGCACCGCAAGAGAATGATCTTTATGTCCTCGATATGAGCATCGCGACAACGACAGATAACAAACCACAGTGCTTTGTATATAAGGCGACTTAAAAGGAATCGATCTTGCGGCACCGTAAAATGGCTCATATCCATTTACGGAAAATGAATCATCTTGTTCATAATAATCTGGTGGAGGGGGTCAATCTAAAGATTTTCCAATTGGGTGACGAATGTATCAGCTGCAAAAAGGGAAAACAAACCAAAAAGTCACACTCAAGGAAACTTTTAAACTCCATCAAGAAGCCACTAGAGAGGCTACACATGGATCTCTTTAATCCAGTAAACGTAAAAAGCATATCAGGAGATCTGTATTGCCTCGTGGTAACAGGTGATTACTCGAGATTTTCTTGGGTACTGTTTCTAGAGACTAAAGATGAGGTTTTCACAAGTTTGTTGAAGCTGTTCAGGAAGCTGGAGAATCTGTACAAACTTCTAATTAGATGAATCAGAAGTGACAATGGTATGGAATTAAAAAACAGCAGAATGGCAGAATTCTGTGAAGCAAAGGGTATTTTGCATGAATTAAGTGCTCTATATACTCCGCAACAGAATGGAGTAGCAGAACGAAAGAATCGGACGTTGATTGAGGTAGCTCGCACTATGTTAGCTGATTCAAAGCTCCCCGTGAGCTTTTGGAGCGAAACAGTAGCTTCTGCATGCTACAACCTAAACCGAGTTTTGACCATCAAACCGCACAACAAGACATCTTTTGACTTGCTGATGAATCGGAAGGCAAATCTGGGGTATCTTGAACCTTTTGGTTCACCGTGCATAGTTAAAGATCCAGATGGCAAATTTGGGGTGAAATGTTTGGAAGGATACTTCGTTGGATATGCTAGTCCACTCCGACGGGTGTTTGTATGAGGTCTCAAACCTATAATCGAAGTTCAACATGTTGACTACCAGGGGTATACTGTGCCTACACAAAAACCTAGTGCTGTGTGGATGTTTGACTACGAGGGGTTGGGGAATTCATTCGAGCTTCCAGAGGAACCGTCAAATGATGAATTGGTAAAGCTGTATCAGCAACATCTGTCTTCTACACAAGAACAAGTGCCAAGACCTATGGTGGTTACTGATAATCAAAAAGGCGGTGCAAATGATTCGGAAGCGGGCCCTAGTAACACTCAGAATGATGCTCAAACTCAGACTACAGAAACAGTTGCTCCAGCAGAAATGCTCCGGCCACGGTGATCAACCACACAAATGATTTAGATTCAGACAGTCCCACATTTGATCAGGGAGATACTGACTCTGAGGGGGAACAGATCCAGCTTGATGTTCAGACAAACGAAGTTATTCAAGATGCAGAGCAGAATGTTACAACCTAGAGAATGAAGTGATAGTTTCCAATGAGGTAATGCCACAGACACTTTCCTCTCACCCCGAGGAGTTTATCATTGGAGAGCTTCAATCTAGTGTTCGAACCAGACGCAAAATTGATCAGGGCCTTTCGTGTTTTTATGCTAAGATTGCTCCATTACAAAACGAATTTTCTGTCAAGTGTTTTATCTCGCAGGTAGAGCCTAATACATACAAGGAAGCACTGACCGAGGAATCGTGCGTGAATGCGATGCAAGAAGAACTTGGGCAATTTGAGAAGCTAGGAGTTTGGAAGCTAGTAGATTTACCCGACTGGCACAGAAAGATAAACACAAAGTGGGTATTCAAGTGCAAACAAGATGATAGAGGAGTGGTTGTATGCAACAAAGCTCGCCTAGTCGTTCAGGGTTTTAATCAGAAAGAGGGAATTGATTTCACCGAAGTGTATGCCCCAGTTGCTCGACTTGAGGCGATTAGAATCTTTCTCGCTTTTGCATCATGGAAGGGTGTCAAGGTGTATCAGTTAGATGTCAAGTCAGCATTCTTATATGAAAAAAGTGAAAGAAGAGGTGTATGTTGGTCAGCCACCAGGCTTCACTGACCCTATCCACAAAGATAAGGTCTACCTCCTAGACAAAGCCTTATACAGGTTGCACCAGGCCCCGAGAGCCTGGTATGAGACGCTCTCCCAGCACCTGTTATCGAACGGCTTCACACGAGGGAAGGTAGATGCAACTCTCTTCACATGGGAAGCTGGTAGTCATCTTCTGATAGTTCAAATATACATTGACGACATTATCTTTGGGTTTACCAACGACGATCTCTACAAAGATTTTGAAAAAGTTATGAAGTAGAAGTTCGAAATGAGCTCAATGGGAGAGATGAAGGTCTTCCTCGGCTTGCAGGTCGATCAACTGCCAGGAGGGATCTTTATTCATCAAACGAAGTACGTTCATGACATGTTGGAGAAAGTCAGCATGACAGGACCTCTGCTATGGCTACCCCGTTAGCAACCAACCATGGCATCAATCTGGATCTCACGGGAGATAAGGTTGACGAAACCTTGTACCGGTCAATGATTGGTTTGCTCATGTACATAACCGTGTCAAAACCTGATATAATGTACCCAACTTGCCTCGCGACACGCTACCAATCAAGTCTGAGGGCTTCTCATTTGATCATCGTCAAGCGGATCTTACTATACTTGAAAGGAACTTCGAGCTTAGGCTTGTGGTATCCTAAAGCTGGTGATCTCAATCTCGAGGACTACTCTGATTTAGATTACGGCTGCTTCAAACTCAACGCAAAGTCTACAACGGCCGGTTACCAGTTCTTTGGAACACGCCTGGTAGCATGGCAGTGTAAGAAACCGACCAAGATCGCTCTCTCTACATGCTAAGCTGAGTACATTTCGGCTAGCAACTATTGTCCACAGTTATTGTGGATTGAACAGCAGGTGAGAGACTATAGTCTGCAATTTCTTAACTCGCCCATATTTGTAGATAATCAGGCAGCTATTAATATCACCAAAAACCCTGTTCATCACGCTAAAACTAAACATATTGAAATTCGACATCACTTCATTCGTGACTGTTACAAAAAGAAGTTGATTAGAATTGAAAAAATCCACACCGGCGAATAGAAAGTTGACTTTCACACTAAACCGTTTGATAAATCACGTTTTCATTATCTTTTGAAACTAAACGGTATGAAGCTTTTGTCGTCAGGGGGAGAAATAGTTGGCGTTAATGAAGAATCCAAAGTAGAGGACACTGAGACGCAATCTGCATTGGTTTGTCAATCTTTCTTTTAAATGTTTTGATTTTTAGGGGGAGATAATGTAGTAAAAAATACAAAAACATTTAAAAATACGAAAATACAAAAACATAGAAAAAGACAAATTGAGTTAGTGTAAAAAGAGGAAATGATAGTACATCGGCTAGACTGTCACGGTACGCTAAAGATTTGGAAAGTTAAAAAGCGTTAAACGGTCTCACTGATGATGTGTCGGTAGGTTTTTACACATTTAGTAGACTGAATTCGAGATGTAAACATAAAATCAATGTCTTGCTTATCTCGTGGGGAACATCTCTCAGATATATGGGTAACCCCCTAAATGTTGTTTGAAATATTGCTGAATTCTGAGATACTAGGTCTTTATACTGTTTGATATCTGGGGTATTATACCAGGTCTTCTGATTTTGCGTCAGCAATGGCCTAGACCTCGTATAATACTTTATGCACTTTAGAAAGCTTTCCCTCTGCATAACAATTGAGAAAATATCGAAAGTATAAATCAAGTGCGGTTGTAAAGAAGATCCCTAAGTGGAACACACCTAAAGTCGAGCCTTCATCTCTCTGACTGAACGAAAGTTCTAACATGAGCTCTAAAGGTCTCGCAATATAGTATATTCACCCTTAAGACTAAAATTGAAGAATCTGGATACGAGAGTATATTCTGAGGTGGGACACCTGAATAAGTTAAGTGCTTAAAACATTAAAGTTGTATCTCGAATCAGTTGAACTCTGTGTGAGAATTTAAGTGGATCAGTATACTAACAATCTAGGTGAATCGTTTAAAACTTAGTGTGTTTATAAGCTCAACGGTGCTAGTGACTTGTCGACAGCTGATATGATCCTCTAACACTACTCACAAAAATATGTCTGTAAATAGCTTGTTATTTCATTTTCAGATTAAAACCCAAAAAGATTTTCAGTTTGTTTTAATATAAACTTTTTAAAATACAAAAAGATTTTGTTTCTGCATTAGTTACGACAAACCAGTGTTGGAAGCTGATCTTTAGATTCTGAGATGCAGAGAAAGATCCTGAAAAGACTGGGTGGGAGCAAATCTGAAAGTGTTGGGAAACTAAAAAGATGAACAAGTTCATTAACTTGAAACTTGTGTTTTTTTTTTTTTTTTGAAAAAGTTAAAAATTTGAATAAAAATGTCAGATGATTCATAAATCGGGTCAACCAAGGTCATTAACCTGGACTTGGTCGGTAAATCGAGTAACCAGGGTCATTAACTTGGACCTGGATACTTGAGTGGATGTTAAAATCTGATAAAATTTGAAATAGTTTGAAAAATTGAAAAGTTTTGAAATTTGGAGTTCCATCCGGACGAATGGACTTAGTCCATCCGGACGTATAGAACCACCAAGTCCATCCGGAGCATTGTGCTCATCCGGACGGATGGATTTGGGAGATATATATAGGCCATCCGGACAGAATATGCTCATTCGAACACTTTACATCCGGAGAGAAATTACTTTCTCTCAACTTTTCAAAGCCAAAATCTAGCCGAAACCCTGCCAAAATTTCTACCTGAGGGTGTTGATTAGCAAAACATCTAACATGGTGAAGGTAGACTTTCAATATCACTTCATTTGATGCTTCAATTGATCATTCGGACACAGTCGGCTATAAAACCTTAGATCTAGGACTTTTGAATGTTTATATGATAAAATTAATCATGGATTATAGCTAATCGGCACTTTATCTGAGAGAATCAATCATCAATTTGATAAAAACAAACAAAATCTAACTGTTTGATCTTTAAATGTTCATATGATTGTTCATCCAGATGAAGCTCCGGATGAGCTCATCCGGACGGATAGGCTATTTGATTTGAACAGTGTTATGTTTATGTTCATCTGGATGAAATTGCCCATCCGGAGATGGTCCATCCGGATCAATAGTTTTGTTGTCCATCCGGGTCAATTGTCTATCCGGACCAAGTTCATCCGGATAGAATATGTTTGGAAGTTGAATTTTTCTAAGTGTTAGGAATTTTTCAATGACCAGTATTTTCTCGATATACGTGCAATATCTTATGACGCGTGTTATATGTGCAGGCTAAAAGTTCAGATTTTCACAACAAGCACAACATATGTTGCACTCTAGACAATTCATTGCCAAAGATGGGTTCTTTCGTGGAAATTCTAAAGTTTATCGAAGACAGCCGGATTCACAAAGCATTGACTAATCAACATAGATGTTACGAGTCACATGTCAGATCATTCTGGAACTCAGCACACTATGAAGAACCAGATAAGGTGATACATTCAGCAGTCAAGATGAAAGAAGAGAACAATAAAGATATCGATATTGCTGTGAAGATAACAGTTGGTGATATTCGAAGGGTCTTGGCAACTTGCTGATTACCTTGGAATCTTGGATTTTTGACTCGTTTATGATCATTTTTCACTTCTTTTCATCCTGAGACCTTAGAAACCTGCATTCGTCAAATAGGAATGATTTAGGCAGCATTTTAAACTACAAAATCCTAAACGTACCTATAATTAGGGGATAATTCTGCACTAAAGATATGTATAATTGATGGCTCATCATAAACTCCACACTTAAACATTGCTTATCCTCAAGAAATCTAGTATGTTTTTGATAAAAATCGTAGGTGATCCAGACGTCTTTGGACATTGCCTAACTCTATTGAGTTACAACTTACTAACACTTTTGGAATAATGCTGAATCATGACATGCCTACTTGAATTTTGATTATGCATAGCCTCACACACCTCACAGTGTTCACTGAACTCTCGACTATGTTTAGGGGTGAGTTTTTATGGGTGTAATACTCAAGTCAATCCAAATGCATGCATGAGTCAAAGGTTTGTATGAAAGTCGTATTTACACCAATCGCTTAGCAAATTTTCATGAATTAAAAGGGCTTCTTTAGGAGATATGATAAGACATGTGGTTGTTTAGTGGTGTCAAAGGTTTAGGTAGATGGCAAATGAGTAGGTATGGTCAATGCTTTTCATAGAACACCAAGTGATAATCCTTCTAAAGTGGTTGAAACGATGCTAGTGGCTCTTGTTAGTTCAAATCGTCAAGACCATTCTACAACTCTTCTTGTCTAATTCTCTATTCTTCTTGGTGATACTCTTTTTGGAATTATGGCTTTTGATGTTTGCCACTCCCTTTCTTGCTTCCCACTTTGTGATGTGCGGTTTTCCTTAATGTTCTGATACCTAAGGCTTTGTTGTTTCCTTAAGGTATTGGCACTAAAAGCTTGAATGTGATGTGTCATGCACCAAAAACTTGAGGGATAGCGGGTTGCCAAAAACTTCTTCTTCTTCTTTTGAAGTTTTGTTTCCACATTTTTTTTTTTTTGAACTTTTCTTCATGGCTTTGATGATTTAAACTTTGTTGAATAGTTTCAAAAACTTTGATGTTAAAAACTTTTGTTAAAACCAAAAGCTTGATTCCTTGTTGTTATCCTTGAATATTTCCTTTTTACATAATTTGATATTTTCCTTTGTAGATCTTGATGGCTAAAAGACTTCTTAATGGCTAAAAGACTTCTTGATGAACTAGAATTTCTTCCAAACCCCTTCTTTCTAGATCATTCCTTGGTGATTCTTGTGAAAGCATGACGTTTGGGTGGATATAAGCACTAAGGTTAGGGCTCAAAGGTCAATCTAAGTGGATATTTTCTATGGTAAGTGAATTTTGGTGGAATTAATAGATGAATGATGGGAGAAAATCCTAAGTGCCTCAATCCTTTTCATGTAATCTTTACTTTGATCATGGAAGTGGAAATGTGTAAGTTACACAAGTTCTAACAATGCAATGGAATGCAGTTGATGAATTTACTCTCTGTTTCAAATGAATGAGCATTGGATTAAGTATGTATGATTAATGCTCTTTTAAGGCTCAAAATTCTCACATGTAAATAATGGAATAGGTAAAGTGTGAAACCTATGCATAACTTCTATTCTTTCAACATGCCATGACCTTCATTATCTTACTTGATTATTTTTGTTGAACTAAAAGGGTTTGAAATTAAAATTTTAAAAAGTTTCTATTTAGGAAGATTTTAGGCCCTTATGATATTGCTGAAGATATGCTTTAGGCTATAAGTGCACACTCATACCAAGAATTCCCATGAATGTGTGACGGGTCCGATTATGTGGATTTATACAAACACTCTTTCCTTAGACAGAAAGCTCAATGTACGGACACTCAACCTTCCAGATTGCACGTGTTCTATCATTTGGGTCTTCAATCCCATGCAAAGTAGGTTTGATAAAAACATTTTTTTTTTGAAAAACGGTGATAAAATTGCCGAGTCTGATGTGATAACAAAGTAAGTGTTCTAATTCTTAACTCCCATACCACACTAGAATTTTTGCTTCATCCCCAATGCACCAACGAATGTAATGAAATGTAATGTGCAAGTGTTAAGGGTAAAGAAACTAGTACTCCCCTGGTCAAGTCATTGTGCTGAATGTGTGGTCGGTCCCGCAACCACCTAAAATTGGATGGTTCTATTCTGGGTTAAGCACGAGTGTGTCTCATTATGCACGTTGTGCTCATGCTTCAGCTTGAATCTGACCGAATCTTGCAATTTGTTAACAGTGTATTAATAGAACAATTGATCGGCTGTTTACTGTTCCATTTTCACACAAGCATGTGAGTACCACATGGTGTGCACTAGTAAGTGGGTAACTTGTGCACTATGTGTGGATCTATTCAACAGTTTGAAAAAATTGTTAAAAAGTTTGCGTATTCGGAAACTGAAGTGAACTCGGAACACTGAACCATTGTGGAAATCAGATTAGGTTTTAAACCAAGTTCATAACAGAACAGTTTCTAACCAAAATTGTTTTTGTTGAAAAGATGCATGGTCGTGCCTAGGTGGGCATGGCCGTGGATTTTTTATTTTCTTTAGTTTATCACTTTTCTACTCTGATTGACATACGCATGTCTGTGCTCAACTCGTCAGTTTTCCAGCGAAATGTTTCATAATTTTTTTTTCAAATTTCATCATTCATTATGTTCTTATTAATACCCTAATTGTTTCTATACAAGTTTTATCTTGAAAATCTACTATTTAAAACTTGAATTTAGAAGTTTTAGTAAAAACTGGGTTTTACCCCAAAATATGGTGAAACTGGCAAATCGGAGACTTAAGAGCAAACACAAAGAGTTAAAGATGAATAATATGTACCTGGAGATGTTGAATCTCAAAGAAATTGGGAGAATTGGGGCAGAATTGAAGGTGGTTGGTGGTTGGGTCGTTGTTTTATAGGAAGAAGAAGGTGGGCTTATGATTTTGACAAAATCAACTGGATTTCTATACGCAACCTATGTACATGATGCATGGCCTTGCATTTTTTTCCCTTTATTTTAAAGAAAATAGTTTTGCGATACTATGGTGCATGACGGTGCTCGTAGACAAGCACGGGTGTGCATATCTGGCGTTTTTCAAAAAAAAAAATATTTGTTAAATTCAGCACCATTTTTTCAATCGCCAAGTTCATAGAACTTACCTTCTCCATTATTGCACATATTACAAATAACTTGTGTTGATAGAAAAGATTTTTTGGTAGAAAATTTGGAGAAAATATCTCCAAGAAAAGTGGTATTCGTCTTCGCCTCGTCATTTCTCATGAAAACTTTCGCGGTCGCAAGATAACAAAATAACAAAAACGAGAGCAAGTGCCGAAAATAAAAGTGAAAATAAAATGAAAAGGAAAAGAAAGAAGAAATAAAAAGATAGAAAATATGATTTGTCAAAATAATAACTTGGGTCTTTCTATGGAATAAAGTGTATCTCTGCAACGGCGCCAAAAACCTTGATGTCATGTGAATTAGGTGTATTAATTTAATGATATTGAGCACACTTAAGTGTGTTAATTTAATAACTTGGGACCTCGATTATCTACTTTTAAATTTATAAAAATGATTATTAGTTAAACTAAATAAATTAAATGGGTAGAAAACCCTTCGCGTATAGTATATTGAAGGGGTAAGGTCCCAAAAACCTCATGAAAAGGATTTGAGATCATACCACAAACCAACCTTTTAGCCTTTTGACCTTGCGCGACCGCGCATTGGTCTTACAAGAGGAAGAAGTAATCAGCGATCTATAATCGCGCGCCCAAAGGAAAACATAAATCCTTGCGCCTTCCCCCATTAGCAAAGGATAAAAATCCTGAGATCAATACTTCCGCCCAAATATCCAGACTTGGATATCATTTTACCCAGACTCGGGATTTATTTGTCTGTGTCCACACAACAAGGTGTCACACCAGATTACAGCAGTAATCTTCTAGAAAGAAATACAATCGTGCACCACCCAGACGGTTATAACCGTCTGGACACGTGTCATTACCACAGGCACCCCTGGAATCACAACGAAGGCATGCAATTGGAGAATAATCTCCACTTAATCACTTTCCACGTGGCAATTCCCCAGCCATAGATCAAACCACGATCCGTGTGCATTCACATCGGATCGAGGTAACTCAACGTCTGATCAAAGAACTTAACGGAAAGAAATGTAATCGTCACGGCGTTAGCATCTTCCGTCATCTTTTCAATAACAGGTTTTCCCTCCCAAACTCCCTGTTATAAATACAGAGACTATTCAGGTATGAAATCAGATTACACCCACTTCTCAAATACTTTCTCTTCTCCATTACCAATACTTATTCTCACACCGGAGTCGGGTCAAGGAGAGAACCCTCTTCTCCCCTTGGCGAGGCTAACGGTGTTCTTTTTTGCAGAATCATCGGAGAAGAAGATCAGCTGTGACTGAATCAACCGAGAGAGAGCTAACCTTTTTATGCGGATTCAAACCCCCTAGCTATCTCGGTTCCGACCATTTAGTTAGTGTTTCTTCATTGGCGCCCACCGATTCCTCAGTTTTCTAGTTTCTATCTCGTTTCGATTCAGTTCATTCCATTTTCTGTTTTTACACATGGCAGAAAATTCGTCATCCCACCGGCAATCTGGTCCTCGACCAAACGTTGGAAACAATTTCCAAATAGAAGGATCCCCAGAACATTGGTTTAACAGATGCCAAGCTGCTTTAGACACAATCGTTATACAAATCGCCAGATCTGATTTCCAAAACATCAGATTTGGAAAAGAAATCAATACTACAGTATTGGACCCACCAACACCACGTCGGGGGGACATCCAATCCAGCCAATCCAGAGATGGCAATTATCAGAAACAAATACACATGGTTCAAGGAGGTCCGTCATGAAGACCAAATAAACGAAACTATGATCAACATTGGAGAGAACAGCAAGTCGTGTTCCCTGTTGTTCCTGGGGGCCCTCAGGAAGAACGACCAGTGATTATCACTGGTATTTTCGGTCATTACCGAACGGACTATATGTTCATAGATCCAGGAAGCTCGATGGACATCATATACGAGCAATGCTTTAAACAGCTCGACCCAGAAGATAAAGCACGTCTAGAACCGGTCGATTTTCCCCTCACCGGATTCTGTAATGAAGCTGTATTCCCATTAGGGAAAATCGCTTTCCCGATGACTTTATCAGATGGGGAACATTCACGAACAGTTACAGTCAATTTCATGGTCATGCCAGCAACATCACGTCATGATGTCCTGCTCGGGAGAAGGTCACAAAGAGAATTCAGCATGATCACTTCCATCCCACATGCTGCTTGCGGATTTCCGACAGAAACCGGGATTGCAATTCTCTATTCAAGCAAAGAAGTCATGTACGTGGACGACGAACCACCAGCAAAGGTAGTCAAACCTTCGGCACCAAACGAACCAGAGAAATGGGTCCTGAACAACGAATACCCAGAGCAGACCATTCTGCTAGGACAAGCCATTTCACCAGCAACACGCATACAACTGAAAGAATTGTTGTCTAACAACAAAGATATATTTGCTTGGTGCCCAGCAGACATGACTGGAGTTCCACGCGACATCGCCCAACATTGTCTAAACATCAAACCATCAGTAGAACCTGTTGCTCAGGGGAGGCGCAGTTTCAGTGAAGAAAAAGCAAAAGCAATGGACGAGCAAGTGACAGAGCTACTCAATGCGGGGATCTTGCGCGAAGTGAAATACCATACAAGGGTTGCCAACCCAGTGATGGTACAAAAACATAGCGGCGGATGGAGAATGTGCGTCGACTTCAAGGACCTGAACAAAGCATGCCCCAAAGATTGCTACACGCTTCCAGAGATAGACAAAAAAGTCGACTCTCTAGCATCATTCAGATGGAAATGCTTTCTCGACTGTTATAAGGGTTATCACCAGGTCCAGATGAAAGAAGAAGACGAAGACAAAACCGCGTTCCGCACAGATAAAGGCATCTACTGCTACACCAAAATGCCGTTTGGTTTGCGCAACGCAGGCGCAACTTATCAACGCTTAATGGACACAGTCTTCAGCGGGGATATTGGCAAGACTGTCGAAGTATACATGGATGACCTTGTCATCATGAGCCATGAAGAAGAGACAATGCTCAACAATATCCAGCGCACGTTTGACTCCTTACGCAGCGTGAACTTAAAACTTAATCCGACAAAATGCTCCTTCGGCATGGAAGAAGGAAAATTTTTGGGTTTCATAGTTACAAGAGACGGCCTTAAGGTTAATCCAGAAAAGGTGCAGGCCATCCAGCTAATTCCATCACCAGCAACAGTTAAAGAAATGCAAAGGCTCGCCGGGCGATTAGCAGCCTTGAACAGATTCTTGGCTAATCACGCAGCAAAGTCTTATCCATTCATCAGCACGCTGCGAAACAGTGCAAAGAAAACTGCCTTTCAATGGACATCTGAAGCAGAAGCAGTGTTCAAACAAATGAAAGAATGTTTAATCCGGCTACCAACGCTGACCGCACCAAAAGAAAAAGAATCACTGATTTTATATCTATCTGCTACAGAAGTAGCGGTTGGTGCTGTATTGATGGTAGAGCGTGAGAACATTCAGACTCCAATCTACTATATAAGCAAAATGCTCACAGGCCCAGAAACTCGCTATTCAATGATAGAAAAACTAGTCCTCGCACTAGTACACGCATCACGACGCCTGCGTAGATATTTTTCGGGCCACGTCATCACAGTTCTCACCAATTATCATTTAGGCCAAATATTATCCAAACCCGACGTAGCGGGAAGATTGGCCAAATGGGCCATTGAGCTGGGAGGATACAATACCTTCTACAGGCCAAGACCAGCAATCAAAGGACAAGTTCTAGCAGATTTCGCCACTGAAGTTCCCATTGACAAAGTTCAAGAATGCGAAGCGATCCAGAACCCTATACCCGTTTTCGATGATAGAGTCTGGACCTTACACACAGATGGCGCTTCCAATGACGACGGAGCAGGGGCAGGTCTCCGATTAGTCAGTCCAGACAATCATGAACTTACATATGCCATACGCTTAGATTTCCCAAGCACAAACAACGAAGCGGAATATGAAGCATTCTTGGCGGGCCTCCGCTTAGCACTAAAAATGGGGGCAAGAAATCTTGAAGCTAACGTCGATTCAAAACTGGTGGCCGAGCAAGTCAATGGTCACTACGACGCGAGAGGAGAAGCTATGGCACTATACCTTGAACAAGCACGGATGCTGATCCGCCAATTCCAAACATTCAAAGTTAACCACATAAACAGAAGCGAGAACAAGCATGCAGACGCACTTAGCAAATTAGCCGCTACCAGCTTCAAGCATTTGGCAAAGGAAGTGCGCATAGAGGTATTGTCTAACCCTTCGATTCATCTCAAACAAGTGAACGTTATAGAAGTTGGTAGTCCATCCTGGATGTCTCCGATCATCTTATACTTACAACACGGAAAACTCCCGGAGGGAAAAGCAGAAGCCAGAAAACTCCAACACAAAGCGATAAATTACGAGATGGCAGATGGCGTCCTTTACCGGAAATCATTTATGGGCCCATTACTACGCTGCGTTGATAAAACAGACGCCCAATACCTAGTCAGAGAGATCCATGAGGGATTATGCGGAATACACGCGGGACCGCGCATGGTCGTGGCAAAGATAATGAGCGCCGGATACTACTGGCCAGGAATGCACATGGACGCAGTTGATCTATTAAGAAGATGCGCGGCATGTCAACGCCACGCACCAAAGACACTCCGACCCAAAAATCCGCTAATTCCCGTTACTTCCGCCTGGCCATTCCAACAGTGGGGCATCGATCTTGTCGGCCCATTTCCTGACGCGCCAGGTGCAGTGAAATTCATCATCGTCGCGGTGGATTACTTCACAAAATGGGTGGAAGCTAAAGCTTTGACCTCAACAACAGCAATGGTAATCCGCAAATTTATATGGGAACATATCATTTGCAGATTTGGATTACCATTGCGCATTATTTCCGACAATGGTACAAACTTCGCCGCAGAAGATCTTCAAAAATGGTTTAAAGAAATGAAGATCGAGCACAACTTTGCCTCCGTCACGCATCCTCAAGCGAACGGTCAGGTCGAAAGCGTAAACAAACAAATCGTTGACGGCATAAAAGCGCGACTCGGGACGGCACGCAGAGGGTGGGTTGACGAACTTCCCAGCATCCTCTGGGCGCATCGAACAATGCCAAAGACTAGTACTGGCGAAACTCCGTTCAGTCTAGTCTATGGGTCCGAGGCCGTCATTCCAGCTGAGGTCGGTTTACCATCACCGCGCATGATAGCCATGGAAAAACAGAACAATGAACAAGAGCGAAGAATAGATTTGGATCTTCTGGAAGAAAGACACGAGAATGCCGCCATAACGGAAGCAAGGTACAAATCCAAGCTCGAAAAATATTACAATGCGCGCGTCCGTGTTTGCACCTTTGTCCCCGGTGATTTCGTCTTGCGCGACAATGAAGCTTCAAACGCTGAAAAGCCGGGCAAGGGGGCATATACCCTAAAAAGAATTGATGGAACTCTAGTTCCAAGCACCTGGAAAGCGCAACAGCTGCGCAAGTGTTACATGTAGGTCAAATCATTCACAAGCAATGTATTTCCTATTTACACTTGTATTACAAGCCTCACGCGCTATCAATACAAACGCTATTTCTATACTTGTTACTATTTGTTACAAATTGCATGAAATTCACGCGAAAACGGAATGGCAAATATTGTACAACTCATGAACAGTCTGAGAAAAAAGCGCAACAAAAGCGCAGATTCTGACAAACGTTCACACATGAGCACAATGTCATCTCTAAATTCGCTCTACCTGATCAAAACAATTAAAACACATGCAACATATTGTAATCCAAACATGCAAAAACGTACATCAATTTAGAAGCACGAAAGTGCATCAAAATATACATTACCCAGTGTAACATAAAACACTTCTTAACAAAAATCATGACAATGATCTTTGGAAGTTTGTAGTACCAAAAGCTGAGAATACATACAATAATCACACCAGTGATCTTCAAAAAAGAGGGTTGTGTTAAACAGACTAACACAAACATCAAAAGAAGGGATACTCCAAACTTAATCAACAGCAAGTTCATCTTCAACACCTATGTTCACCGGAGG
The DNA here is from genome assembly GCA_030545235.1 of Helianthus tuberosus. Classification (NCBI taxonomy): domain Eukaryota; kingdom Viridiplantae; phylum Streptophyta; class Magnoliopsida; order Asterales; family Asteraceae; genus Helianthus; species Helianthus tuberosus. Next base: position 64,380,765 of record CM060425.1, read on the forward strand.
TTTCTTCCGACGACGATAATACACCAACTCACACTTACTCGGACGGAGAGTTGGGAAACGAGCCATTAAAGCCTCAACCGACAGCACAACGGTCTCTTTATTAGCCTCTGGTAGACCAAGATCGGCGTCAACAGGCTCAACGGCAGACGTCACCACATCAATTCCGGTAAGAGGCGGTGACGGAGAGTTAGCAAGCAACAACAAGCTCTCAGCGGCATCGTAAAAATTCAAGATATCATGAAGTCGACGGGTACGATATAAACCCTTTATCTCCATAATCTCCAAAATAAGAGGATAGAATACACATCCTACAAATATATAAAGTGGATTACACCTTGGAGAAAGGGAAACGGGATCGTTATGATTAACTGTCAGAAAGATATCACATCCAAACGGCGCTACTGGAACAAGGGTCATATCCTCATTAAATAAAGCCTGACAAAGCGCCACTACAAATCCCAAGAGAGAAGAAAAAATGCACATTCTTACTGACAAATGACGTCATCATGTTGGTGCATGTTATGTGACAACAGCGTTGGTTTGGTCTTTGGATATTGAACACGTGTTTGGGCCGCGAAGACTCGCGAAGACTTATGAAGACTTAATGATTACGAGTTATTGAAGCCCAATCAAGTCCAAGTTTGTATCAAGTTTTAGTCTATCTAGTTTAGCCCAGATTGTATCTAGAATTCGTATGGGCTTGGCCCAGTTCGAATTGTATGGCTGTGTGTATATAAACAACCTTAAACTAGAGTTTTAGGGTTAGACCTTTGTTAGACTTTTGGAGATTGTGGAGAGCATTCGAGTTGTGAGAGTTCAAGAACAAACAGAAATCGGCTGTTGGTTCTAGGAGATCTTTAGTGATTGTAAACGATTTCGTTGGATAATCATAGAAGATCGGTTGGTAAAGCTTTTCGTGTTCTTGTTTCTGTTTGATAGGTTTATCAAGGGGATTCCGCACCCTTGGTAGATTGTCAGTTTTGTTACGATCCATACGGGATAGGGACCTACAATTGGTATCAGAGCATTTGCTCTTGTGTACGGTTCAAAACTGATTTTACAGATTCAAGGATTTTGTTCGTTTGTTGATTTTCGAATTCGGGGTGAAGAACAGTGAAGAACATCGAAGAACATTCAAAAATTGTGAGTGTTTGATTCGTTTTGGTTATTGATCTGATTTGTTTGCTTGTTTTTAGGATTTTCAGTTGGAAAGTTATCAATCAGAGGATTCTGTGGTGTAAAAGGTGCCTGATTTTGTGGGATTTTGGTTGAAAAATAGCTGGTTTCGACTCAAGGGTGCAGGTCTCGACTCGCAACCAGAGGTCTCGACTGGTACTGTTCACTCGCAACCAGAGATTTCGACTTGTGCTGGTTGACTCGCAACCGTGGCTCGCAACCGTAACTCGCAACCGTGGTTACGACTTGTGCTGGTTGACTCGCAACCGTGACTCGCAACCGTAACTCGCAACCGTGGTTACGACTTGTGCTGGTTGACTCGCAACCGTTGACTCGCAACCGTGACTCGCAACCGTGGTTTCAAAGTGGTGGAATTTTTCTAGGCAATCGTAAGAAAAATTTCACTGTTTCGTGTTTAGAGAATTATCCGTAACTCATCTGGACAAACCGTTTGCACCGTTGGACTCCTTGGATTTTTAGAAAAAAAAAAAAAAAAAAAAAAAAAAAAAAAAAAAAAACAGACTCTGGAAAATCCCGAAAACGGTTTTAGACATTATATATCATTGGAATCGTAATCTCGAGACGAATCTAACGGTATAATTTGGTAAAAACAGCATTCGGACTAAAATTGTACGGTTTTACCAGTCTGATTAACTTAAAATGTCGAACATGTCTAAATTAAACGAACTCTTAAGAATGGAACATGAGGTAGGCACAACGAACAAACCACCTAAGATGATGAAGGTGGAGAACTACTTGACATGGAAGGATCGGTTTCAATCCTTTGTTGAGTACCAGGACACTCGTATGTGGATGTGTATAGAGGATGGGTATGCGAACCCAACTCATGACTTTGAGGGAAGACAACGTGTAACTGCTTATGTTGATATGGATGCTGAACAGAAGAAAATGTATGAGGCTGAAAAGAGAGCCTTGGCAGCCATTAAAATGTCTTTACCTGATGGCATCAAGCATACCTTTAAGAAGTACACTACTTCAAAGGCAATGTGGGATGCGCTAGAAAAGAGATATGAAGGAAATCCTGATGTCAAGAAGAACAAAGTTGATTTACTGAAGAAGCAGTTTGCTGTGTTTAAGCACATGAAAAACGAGTCTCTTGAGGACGTCATCACTCGATACTATCATTTGATGTCAGAATTGGACAATTATGATATAGAATGCTATACTGACATAGAGAAAAATGACAAGCTGCTGGATGCTCTACCTGCTAAATGGGATATCTACACTCTCATGATAAAAGGAGAAGCAGATTATGACACAAAGGAGCTAGAAGAAGTGGTTGGAAAGCTAAGAGCTTATGAGCTCAACATGAAGAAGAAGGACACTGGATATGATCAGGTTCAAGATCCAGGGATCTACAATGGGCTTACATCGTCTTCATCTCATGATGCTTCTAGCGACTCAGCCACTGCTTTTCTCTCGCATGAAAATGAGCAGGTCACAATAAATGATGATGGTGATGTGTGTTTTGTAGCTGCTTCAGGTGGATCAACAGGAGCCAAGAAAACATCAGCTTCTAAGCAGAGTAGTGGTGTTAAGTCGATGCCAATGAGTGTGAAGTCTGCTGAAGAGCATCTTGCTCTACTTGCTTCATTTGTTGCTTCATATGAAAACTACATTCAGGGGAAGATATCTGATCCTGCCACTTTAGATGAAGATTACGATCAGATTGACCCTGATGATCTTGAAGATATGGATTTGCAGTGGCAAATGGCCATGATTACTAGAAGAGTGAAGAGGTTTATGAACCGAACTGGAAGAAAGTTTATAGGAAAGACTGTTGGTTTTGATAAGACCAAAGTGAGATGCTTCAACTGTCAAAGTTATGGGCATTTCGCCAGGGAATGTCAAAAACAAAAGCAGGATACTTCGAGTCAGAGTTCAAACAATAGAAATGCTTCAAACAACTCTAACTCGAGAGCGCTGATCTCTACTGCTAGAGAAGGTTCATATGACTGGAGTGTTCACTTGGAGAATGATGACAATGTCACTCAGGCGTTCATGGCAGAGATAACGCAAATTGATGATGGTGAAGCTACAGTAGATGATGTTAAAGTTGAGAAGAAAAGTGATGCTGAGGCAGAGGTGAAGGCAGAGAGTAAAGCTGAAGAAAAGAAGGCTGATCAGACATCAGATGCTGAGGAGAAAAAGCAAAAGTCTGACCAGGAACGGGAAGCTGAAGAAAAGGAAGCTGAATACAAAAGAGTGAAAGATCAGCTTGCAGCTCTTATGGCCAACCTTGATAAACAAACAGGAGAGGTAAAGTCTATTTCTGTGTGTTTAAAATGTCGTGAATTACAGGGTGAAGTTGATAGGTTGTCCACACAAAACCAAAGTCTGGTGGGCGAGATGTCTACCATAAAAGAAGCAAACTTTTTTGCTAAAAGAAACGAATCGTCATACTTGAAGAAAATACAAGGTTATGAAACTAAAATTGAAGCTGTAACCTGTAAACTAAATGAAAAACTTCAAGTCATAAACTTAGCTCATGACATGATGGCTGAGAAAACAAAAGAGATTTCTGATAAATGCAAAGAGTTGTCAGATGCACAACTAAGAATTGTTGAACTTGAAAAGAAATTAGGTCAATTCAGGGATTCTACTTTTGTTATGAAACATATGATGGGTGGCTTGAAGAAAAGTAATGACAAAACCAGTGTGGGATTTCATGGTTTCAATGAAGTTCCACCTCCTGTTAGTCATGACTATTCTTTCTTGCCTAATGAAGATGAGCTCATGGACTTTGGGTCAACATTGCCAAGTAGTTCCACGTCACGTCAAGGAAATGTGTTTGAGAATGCTGATGCTAAGAAGGATAATAACAGCAAACCTGTTTTGAGAAAGAATACATCACATCCTAAAAATAACAATCCAACTTTTGTTAAAAAGGTTAATTTTGTTCAAGGAAGTGACATGAAAAACGAAACCGCTGTTATTGAAAATGAATCTAATATAGAGTTTGCTAAAAATAAGAACAAAGAAAATTCTGAAACTAAGCAAACTGAACCAAATCCTTCTAAGGCATCATCAGAAGAAAAACCCGAATCTAGTTCAAAGGCTTCAGAAAAGAAGTCTTCGAAACAGAAATCGTGCTTCAAATGTCACACCAAGGGACATGTAGCTAGTTGCTGTCCTAACAAAAAGAGTGAAGCACAAGTTGGTGAGAAACAAAGAGGGAAATCACCTGAGAAGCAAGGTGATAATGAGGAGAAAGTCTCAAATTCTCCAAAGAAATCTGCTCCAAAGCAACAATCGGATGTTGCTGTTGGTGTAGATAAGGCTGAAAAAGGAACTCCACAAGTTCCTCGTTTTCAAAGAAATCAACAAAGATTTCAGCCTAGATCTCCACCAGGCAGATTTGACAGACCTAGAAGCAGTTCACCAAGAGTGAACAACTATAATGCAAATAATTTCAGAAGTCAAGGTCAATATCAAAATCGATATCAAAATAATGGTTGTCGAAATTTTTATAACAATGACTTTAGAAATTATAACAATCAAGCTTCTTGGAATCAAAATTTAAGATATCAAAATCAAAATTTTCAAAGGTCACATAGTCCAAACACAAATAGGTACCCTCAGGACCAGAGACCCAAGACTCCAGCTAGGAGTGATGGATGCTGGATGGACGTTCAAATAGTTGGTGAATTTGGACGACCCAAGACCATTAAGGCTTGGGTCCCCCAATCTAACTAATCTTTTGGTTGGTGTGTGCAGGAGCTGCTAAGGAGGATTATCAACTTATGGTATGTTGATAGTGGCTGCTCCAGGCACATGACGGGGGATGCGAGGTTGTTTTCTGAATTTGAAGAATATGATGGTGGACATGTAAATTTTGCTGGTGCTAAAGGTGGTAGGATTACTGGACGAGGAAAAGTGACGAATGGGAAGATCACTTTGGACAAAGTGAACTATGTTGAGCAGCTTAAACACAATCTGATGAGCGTGTCACAAGTCTGCGACAAGGGTCACTCGGTCCATTTTACAAATACTGAGGCATTGGTGTTGAAACCGGGTTTGGTTATTCCGGACGATTGGATAGTGATGCGTGCACCGAGGAAAAATGATACTTATGTCATGGACATGGGTGCCAAGGATCCAACTGCTGCGGTGGCGTGTTTACTGTCAAAATCATCTGAAGCTGAATCTATGTTGTGGCACAGACGCATGGCCCATATTCACTATCGCAAAATGAATTATATCATAAAAAATGAGCTAGTGAAAGGGGTTCCATTGCTGAGGTTTCAAGTGGAAGATAAATGTCTTCCATGTCAAAAGGGAAAACAACACAAGAAACCTCATAAGTCTAAAACAGTAAATTCCATTAATGCCCCTTATGAATTACTTCACATGGATTTATTCGGTCCAGTGAATGTGAGGAGCATAGGTGGAAAGTACTATTGTCTTGTTGTCACTGATGATTACTCACGTTATTCATGGGTTTTCTTTTTAGGTACAAAAGATGAAACAGCAGAGATGTTGATAGATCTTTTTACGAAATTGGAAAACGTCCATGATGCAAGAATTAAGAGGATAAGGAGTGATAATGTCTTTGTACAAAAGATGGGTTCGTTGATCCAGACTATCCAGATCGAGTGTACAAACTTGATAAGGCTTTGTATGGGTTACATCAAGCTCCTAGGGCGTGGTACGAGACACTGTCTACACATCTGCTCAAGAATGGTTTTGAAAGGGGTCAGATAGACAGTACACTGTTCATAAAGAGGAAGAAGGAAGATTTTCTGCTGGTACAGGTATACGTGGATGACATCATCTTTGGGTCATCTGATGTGAACATGTGTAAAGAGTTTGAACAGGTGATGAAGAGTAAGTTTGAAATGAGCGCTATGGGTGAGCTGTCTTACTTTCTGGGATTACAAGTGGAACAGAAGGAGGATGGGATGTTTATTCATCAAACGAAGTATGTGTATGACATTTTGGATCGGTTCAAAATGAATGATTGCTCTACTTTCAACACACCCATTTGCGAAAATCACAATCTCGGCCCAGATCATGAAAGTACTGAAGATGTTGATCCTACTCAATACAGAGCGATGATTGGTTCTCTAATGTACTTGACTGCTTCAAGACCTGACATCATGTTTGCAGTATGCTTGTGTGCCAGATATCAGGCAAATCCGAAAGAGTCACACATGAAAGCAGTGAAGCGTATTCTTCGTTACTTGAAGGGGAAACCTAAACTGGGGTTGTGGTATCCAGCTGATAGTGATTTGAGGTTCGTTGCTTACACTGACTCAGACTTTGGAGGATGCAAATCAAACAGAAAGTCTACAACAGGTGGTTGTTAGTTCTTAGGAGGCAGGATCGTGTCTTGGCAATGCAAGAAGCAATCCTGTGTGTCTACATCTACGTGTGAAGCTGAATATATTGCTGCGGGTAGCTGTTGCTCTCAGGTCCTCTGGATTCAACAGCAGATGCGCGATTACGGTTTGGATTTCACTCGTACTCCTATTATGATAGATAATAATGCCACTATATCAATCACAAACAATCCCGTAAAGCACAGTAGAACTAAACATATTGACATACGTCATCACTTTATACGGGATTGTGCTGAAAAACGACTAATTGAATTACATCGAGTCGACACAGAAGATAACCTTGCTGATCTTTACACTAAAGCTTTTGATCGAGCTCGCTTTGAACACTTAGTCGAACTCAACGGGATGAGGAATCCTGAATAACTGGTTTTTCATAAGAATTTTGTAAATAGTTTACTGCTTTTTCAAAAATCAAAAATACAAAAACATTGAAAAAATCAAAAACATTAAAAAAAAAATAGAAAATCAAAAATGAGTTATCACTGTGTGAAAAAGAAGAAATGATAGTACATCAGCAAGTTAGACTGTCACACTCAAACTGAATTAAATTGCTTAAGTGTGATAGCAGTTTCATCATATGATGTACCAGTAGGCAAAAGCATGAACTAATCAACTTACTAATGTGATATAAATCTAAATGCACTGAGTATGAGTGGGGAACACATCAGTGGTGTATGGTTTACTGACCTTAAATCTTGTGTTGATAGATTGCCAAAATCTGAAGTTTTGGGTCTTTATACTGTTATTTCATCTGGGGATATCTTGACTGTCCGTCTGTTCAGAACTAAAATTGTACATTACCCTAAGAAAGAAAGTCACTTGGAATTAGCACATTTCTATTTGAATGTCTGTATGTGTCCCGATACACACAATTTTGATCTGATTATGAAATCTTATCTGAAAAAAGTCGTGTACCTCCTCTGCTGCATCCAGATATATGCTGACCTGGAGGTGCTAGGCAACGACAGCTTCTGCTGCATCCAGATACATGCTGACCTAGCTGTACGTTGTCGCACTATAGATCTAATACACCCGAAAGAGGCCCTCTAGTGCCCAAATGAAACCCAATAAACCTATATCAAACTGAGAAAACTCATTTGATCTGTATATTATACCATCTCTCCTAAAGATCTATTCTGTTCTCTTCTCAACCTATTCCCAGTTAAGATTTCAGAAATCTGGATTGGACTTGTGAAATATGTGGTAGGGAAGATACTTGCATGATAGAATGTGTTGTTTATATTTCCAGGATTTGATTAGTATTTGTTTGGGTGTTCATTGTTAAGCAATCAAAACATGATAAAACAGATTATATGCAGACCTAGGCACTGTCAGGATATCTTAAAGGATGACTTCAGTATACTCACCTGCTACGATGAATCTTTGTGCATACCTTGATCGTGGGGGTATATCCTGAAGTGGGACACACTAGTATATCAGTAATTAATATTACCTTAACGTATCATATGGTAATGGTACTTGAAATGTTCATGCATTTTGTTTAGATGGACAAACATACTGGTAATCGTCTTGAACTGCTTTTCACGAAAAATTAAATAAAGAATTATCTAATAGTGTGAAACAGTTTGATTGTGCTGATATGATCTTCTTACTGGTGATTCTCACAAAAATAGAGTGTTTATTGCTTTTCGTATTTATTTGCTTTCAGAAAAATACAAAAATACAAAAATAGTGTCTTTTTCTGTTTAAAATTCTTAATGTACGGAAAACTGTTATTTGTGGAGGAGTTGTTACTGATAGGGGGAGACGGTGTTAGTAAGTGGGTTCAAAATTTTGAAATGATGCAGGTTATAAGGTGTTTGATTAAAAATTGTTGCGTGTTGGTGCTTAATTTGAAAATGTTTAATCTGTTATACAGTTTAACTATCTCTTGAATAATAATAATTCTTTAACTATGTTGAAAAATTCTTATGGTTTCTCGAGATGTTTGTTTTATAGTATACAGATTGAAGCAGTTTGTTGATGAGAAGTTGCTTTGAAGAGATGAGGAGTTTGTTGCTGCTTGGTAGAATCCTCCTTCTACAATGCAGAATGGATGCTGTGAAGACTTATTGAGAATGCTGAATCACAACTTGGAAGATTTGGTGATTGGATACATCAGCTTAGGGGGAGTCTGTTGCTGACAGAGTTCATGTTGAAGCTGACACTATCCAAAGACCAAAGACTGTGAGATTCTGAAGACTAAAGTTTCCTTTGCAAGCTATTGTCAAGGGGGAGTTTGTTGGTGCATGTTATGTGACAACAGCGTTGGTTTGGTCTTTGGATATTGAACACGTGTTTGGGCCGCGAAGACTTATGAAGACTTAATGATTACGAGTTATTGAAGCCCAATCAAGTCCAAGTTTGTATCAAGTTTTAGTCTATCTAGTTTAGCCCAGATTGTATCTAGAATTCGTATGGGCTTGGCCCAGTTCGAATTGTATGGCTGTGTGTATATAAACAACCTTAAACTAGAGTTTTAGGGTTAGACCTTTGTTAGACTTTTGGAGATTGTGGAGAGCATTCGAGTTGTGAGAGTTCAAGAACAAACAGAAATCGGCTGTTGGTTCTAGGAGATCTTTAGTGATTGTAAACGATTTCGTTGGATAATCATAGAAGATCGGTTGGTAAAGCTTTTCGTGTTCTTGTTTCTGTTTGATAGGTTTATCAAGGGGATTCCGCACCCTTGGTAGATTGTCAGTTTTGTTACGATCCATACGGGATAGGGACCTACACATCACACGTCAATACATAAGTACATTTTCTCCTTAAAAGTTTTTTTAGCAACATTCAAACTTCTCGCAGAAGATTCCCTACTCAGATAAATTCAATCTTCTAATAGAAGATTTCTTATTTTCACGCCCAAAAACATTTCCCTCTCATAAGTCCAGTGCTCCACTTATTTGCATAAGTACAACACTAGACTGGGGGGACTTAAAGGGGTAAGGTCCCAAAAACCTCATGAAAAGGATTTGAGATCATACCACAAACCAACCTTTTAGCCTTTTGACCTTGCGCGACCGCGCATTGGTCTTACAAGAGGAAGAAGTAATCAGCGATCTATAATCGCGCGCCCAAAGGAAAACATAAATCCTTGCGCCTTCCCCCATTAGCAAAGGATAAAAATCCTAAGATCAATACTTCCGCCCAAATATCCAGACTTGGATATCATTTTACCCAGACTCGGGATTTATTTGTCTGTGTCCACACAGCAAGGTGTCACACCAGATTACAGCAGTAATCTTCTAGAAAGAAATACAATCGTGCACCACCCAGACGGTTATAACCGTCTGGACACGTGTCATTACCACAGGCACCCCTGGAATCACAACGAAGGCATGCAATTGGAGAATAATCTCCACTTAATCACTTTCCACGTGGCAATTCCCCAGCCATAGATCAAACCACGATCCGTGTGCATTCACATCGGATCAAGGTAACTCAACGTCTGATCAAAGAACTTAACGGAAAGAAATGTAACCGTCACGGCGTTAGCATCTTCCTTCATCTTTTCAATAACAGGTTTTCCCTCCCAAACTCCCGGTTATAAATACAGAAACTATTCAGGTATGAAATCAGATTACACCCACTTCTCAAATACTTTCTCTTCTCCATTACCAATACTTATTCTCACACCGGAGTCGGGTCAAGGAGAGAACCCTCTTCTCCCCTTGGCGAGGCTAACGGTGTTCTTTTTTGCAGAATCATCGGAGAAGAAGATCAGCTGTGACTGAATCAACCGAGAGAGAGCTAACCTTTTTATGCGGATTCAAACCCCCTAGCTATCTCGGTTCCGACCATTTAGTTAGTGTTTCTTCATATATCTTTAGATAAGAGCCAAGTACCGACTAAGGATACGTTTCCCCTACTCCCTTTATTATTATTATGACTATCCTTATTTGTCTATAGTTTAGTAGACTAAAATAGTAATATAGGACTCTTGGATAAGTGTTTCTTTATCAATATAATTTATTCTATAAAATGAGGAAAATATTTAAGTCTTCATTCTTATCTTTTATAGAAATTATAAGTGGCTTCGTTGGTCCGGTTGCTAACATCCCTCAATCTTGACACAACATATCGATAGACCATCCTGGAAATATGCTCATAATGAATCTCCCTTATCCTTTAAACTAGTAAACGATATAGAACAACAAGATTGGTTTAAAGTCATCTTGGTTATCTTATCTTTTTATAATTTAATTAGGGATCTTTAAAATTACCGTAACTATTTAGACATCATATTAATTAAGTTACCGAATAAGCAAAATACGTCCCATTTTCTTCTATTCCACTGGAATTCATTATTCCCCCATTGGTTTATTATCTTAACTTTTACCCCCTAAGTAGATCTTGGTGTATTACCAGAAGCCTTCCCAAAGGATCTCGATGTAATATCAAAAGCCTTTTATTATCCCAAGATCTTTTATACGAAAAGTTTGTCACCCGGATTTGGTTCAATAATAGAAGTCTACATAATAATAATAATCTTGATACGCCAAGTTCAGATTTCCCTTATTAGTATGTGGGTTATTACACACCATGAGTGTACTAATAAGCTTCACCTCTAAAGGTTATCAAGAACACCGGATCTGATTAAGGGTACCAAAAGTCGTACACACACCTTTATCAAGTTAAGTTAGGTTAAATTAAGTGGTTAAGTTAATTTAGTTTCAAAGGGGTCATGGAATCCTGTCACAAAAAAATAATAAAACCAAGAATTAGTAAAAGATAAACACATTAAATAAAATAAAGTTATAGATTAATAAGATTAACTTATCCAAGAGTATGAGATGACACAGAGATTAGAACCATATGAAGATCTTAACACTTTCATCAATGGTGATTACTACTCTTCATAATCTTCAAGTTTTAGCTCTAGTGCGATGCAAATATGTGTGCAACAAAGTGTCTCTCATCTCTCTTTTTACATTTCTAGTGAATTAAGCTACTTGGTGCCTTATTTTGGAAAGAAAGGTAGAAGGGAGAGGCACTACATTCCTCTAGAAAGAGTTATGGTCGGACCTAGGAGGCCTCTCAAGAAATGGTACGATTTGGAATGGAGATTTGGATTGTTATTTATAGGCAAATTGCGTGAAGGGGAGCACGGGCGTGCCTGGGGTGCACAACAGTGCCTAATACGTGGCCTCGATAGCTGGTTGTCCTTCTCATCCTTTTCGGGTACATTCAGTTGAGATTGGGTTTTGAGCATGGGTGTGAATGGGCAGGCACAGTCATGCATGAACAGGTGTCCCGATAGGGCTTGAACAGGTGTCATTCTTGTCAATTCTTGAAGCTTCTACAATTTGTCATTAGTAAAGCACGGGCGTGTCTCGGTGTACACAGTCGTGCCTCCGCATACCGTGGACCTTTGTTGACAATTCTTAGGTTGACTTGTTGATTTTGTGCTCCTGGGTGTTGAGCACGACCGTGCTTATGCTGGCACGGCCGTGCTAAATCTGGAAACTTGCTGATTTCCTTGAAAACTTGGATTTTTGTCTCGTTGATGCTCTTTTTTCACTTCTTGATTGAGTTAAATGCTATTTTAGTCCATGTGGTTTGGGTCATTTTGTCATTTTAGTCCAAGGGTTTGAAACATTGCCATTTTCATCCAAATAGTTTCAAACGTTGCCATTTTAGTCCACTGGGTTAACTCCATCAATTTTTTCTGTTAACTAAAAGGGAAATTCGGTCATTTTAACATGCAATTTCTTGTGTTGTAGAAACATCCACAATTACCACAACAACAATCAATAAATCACCACAATTACAATATAGATACAATAGAAACAATAAGACTCAAAGACTATAGCGTGCATCAGTCTCAAGCCCTGAAGAGCGAGTCTAATGTTGGTGGCAATACTATGCTACAACCCATGGTTGTGGGGAACCTAGCTAGCCAGGTGACCTGTGACACAAAGCGAGTAAACACATAAATAAACGTATATGCAACTATTGATACTAGAAAAATACTCGTTTTACAATTTGGGTCGGATTTCGGAGGTTCAATTTTGACAGATGTTACAAGGTTTTTTTTTCTTTATTTTTAGTTTGATAAAATTATGTAAGGGCATGTACTTATAGGTTTACGTTTGTCTTGTATTTACTAGTTTTGGGTTGGTTACTTGTTTTGTTTGGGCTTGGTCGATGTTATTAGTGTGCGAATAGGGATTTGGATGACCTATTTATAACCCATAGGATGACCTATTACAACAATCAAAAACCTACAATGACTTAGGTGCATCTCGAAAGTTTGTTACATCGAACTGCTTTTGGCTTCCAAAATTAGTTTGGAAGTGTACGAGACAATTAAATTCATTGTGCGACATCAAGTGTACGAGTAATTTTGTGAACAAGTGTGCGACGTCTAGTGTACAGCTTGATTGGTGGAATGACATTCAGTGTACGGGACCATTAGCTCAGTGTGCGGCACAAACTAATACAGTGTGCGGTCCAAATACTCAGTGTACGTTCAAAGTATCAGTGTGCGATCACTTTTGTTTTTAAGTTGTTGTTTGGTTGAATCCCAATTCAGTGTGCAGCCCAACAAGGTGGTGTGCCCAAGTAATTAATTGGTGTGCGGTCCAAGAAGCAGTGTGCGACTGATATAATAGTGTGCGGACTGTTATACGTTTGGACTGTTAATAGTTTTGAACCCTTGGACTGCGCGACTTCATACTTTGAACCCTTGGACTATGCGACTTCATACTTTGAACCTTCTGGATTGTGCGACTTAACTTGTCAAATTGAACTGTCTAATCTTAAAATAAAATTGAAAAGTTGTTAAGTGTTAAACTAAGTTTATTTTACAATTATTACTTACAGTTTGATTTTTCAGCAATGGAACTCACTAACCAGATGCCGTTAATTGATAAAGCTGCAATAAACCAGGATCTTGATAACATCATAAGAACCAACAACAGGATCCCCAGGCTGCTGTTAGAGGGATCATTTTCGGAATGAAAGTTCAGCTTCATTCAGTACATGAGGATCAAGGATCCAAAGGCTTGGAGGTCTATTTGCAATGGAGCAACTGTGATCACTTACGTGGTGGATGAGGCAAGAGGATCTACTGCTGTCAAGCCTACAACAGAATACAGTGAAGAGGATCAAGAAAAGGTTGATATTGATGCAAAGGCTCTGGCACTGCTACACTCTGCATTGGCGCCTGAAATTGATGTTGGGGTCAGAGAATCTGCTTCTGCTCAAGAGTTGTGGAATGCTCTTCTGGCAATGTATGAAGGGAACAAAGAGATGAAAGAAAGCAAGAGGGAATGTTGATGCAAAGGTTTAACATGTTCAATCACGTTCCAGGAGAAAACCTTGAAAATCAAATTCAAAGGTTCATTTCTCTAATCAGTGAAATGAGAACGCATGATACGCCACTGGAAAATTCTCTCGTCAACAAAAAGTTATTGAATACCCTTCCTAGAAACTGGGATACAAATGTTACACTCATCAAGAGAACCAAGGATTTGTCTCATATGAGCCTTGCTGAACTGATATCCTTGCTCAAGTCTTATGAAATGGACGACAAGAAAAGATTATACAACCACACCTCGAGCTACAACAATGCGACAGTTTCAACTAACACAGCTTTAGTTTCACAGCAAGGGGCTAGGTCTTTTCACGTGTTTCCTACCAGTGTTCCCAACACTCCCAACTACACTAATACTTTAGCTTCTGTTATGTTTCCTGACAATATTTCCACTTATCCTGGTTATTCAGGTTTCATGCTTGTCACCCCAATTCAACAAGTGAACCCGGTTCAGTCTGCATCAACTCATGCCACATCCACTACTGCTTCAAGCTTCACACCTCCCTTCACGGTTTCTAAAGAATTTGATGAACATATGGTATTCATGGAAGGGGTTATGAATTGTTATCATGCTTTCATTGATGGGCATCTGACTGCCAATCACATCAGGGCAGATGAGCTACATGAAGTCCATCCTGATGACATCGAAGAGATGGACATCACCTAGCAAATGGCCATGGACGTGTTTCGTGCTAAGAACTTTATCAATAGAACCGGCAGAAACAACTGGGAAGTGGCTAATAAGGAACTCGGTTGGAACAAATCTAAGCTCAGATGTTTCAACTGCCACGAGTCGGGGCATTTTGCTCGTGAATGCCGACAACCAAGAAGAGAGATATTAGACTCAAATGTGATCGTCACTGTCAGCTCAGCATCAAGACCAACTCCTAATGTTGTCTCTACTTCAAATGTGACCGTCACTCACCCAGCTCATATTCAAATACATCCACTAGAAACCAAAACACCATCTCTGGAACTTCAGTTGCAAACCCAGACTATGCTTTGGTGGCTCAGGAAGGGGGAGGATTTGATTGGTCGGATCAGATGGCTGACCTGCGACTCACTGAGGATAATGTGTTTCACGATCTCATGGCTCATATGAACGATTTTACTCCCTCTGCTACTAAGGTATGTGTAGATAATATTTGTTGTACTAGTGCTTGTAGGGATAAAGTTAGTGGTTACAAAGAGCAGGTTGACTCACTCATTATGCAACTGCAAATTTCCAAATCTAATTTATATCAGATTAAAATGAAAATTAATGGATGTAAGGATATGGTGGAGGCACAAAAGCGTGATATCCGACAGTTGCAGAATGATCTGAGTCAAGAAAAATTTAGGCATTTCCACTTTAAAGAACTGTCAGAGAGATTAACTGTTGGTACACACATCTGTCGTCTTCGTCTTGTATCGAGTCTCGGGTGCGGTGCGGGTTTGGTGCGGATATAATCAAGCATGATGTCATCATCTTTGATGATGACATCACACTAGTGACATCACATATTGCATCATCATTACTACAAGACAAATCAGATTTGAAGATTAGTTGATGTTTTCGCTTGAAGACAAAAGTATTGAATTAAAGATTTCGCTTCAGGACTAAAGTTTAGAATTGGATTTCGCTTGAAGTGTCTTCAAGCGAAACCATGTGTATTATATATAGGTCAATTGGTCATTTCAGTTGTAACTTTTCTGATATTCTTCCGGTGAGCCACGAAGTGTTGCCGAAGTGTTGTTAGGTCTGTAATCGCATTCGTTATCAATACAACAACAGTTTAAAGTGAAATCTCGCTGAATTGAACTCGGTTTGTTCGTTTCCGCCACTCAAACTGAGATAAACTCTTTTGAACGACTAGTTCGGGTCCGCAAACGATCCTACAATTGGTATCAGAGCTCAGGAGGAAGAGTTCATACCAATTCAGCCACGTTTTCCGATTTTCTACACCTTCTTTCAAAATTAATCAACTTTTTACGGTTCAAATCGGTTCAAACTTTCACATATTGTGCGAAAACATGTTTTAACAAACCCTTGAGAGTTTAAGAACCTAATTCGGCCATTTACACATTCAATTAGATCAAAATCAGACCGAACGTGATGATGTCATCCAGGCTCGCTTGAAAATAGGTTGATTTCGCTTGAGAATATAAATTTTGTGTATGATTTCGCTTAAACAAGTTAGTGTCTGAAGCGAAATTGAAGTTTTCGCTTGAAAGATCAAAATTTATTGATTTCGCTTGAAGATGCATTAGGTGGATAATTTCGCTTGAGTTTAAGATCTGATTTCGCTTCAGGGATTTATTTTAGTTAAAAGGTTTCGCTTGAACTGTGATTGACTTGGTGATTTCGCTTGAACTTACTGGTGTGTGAAATTTTTGAATTCCGAAAAATGGACGAAGATTTCTACAATGCTTTTGCTAGTCCAGTTACAGTTACTCAGAGTGCTTTGCATGAAAATGAAACCGGGACGTCTCAGAAACCACCAAAACTCATGGATATTGATGATTACAATGGATGGTCTGAAAGGTTTGGAAATTGGGTTGAGGCGTATCACTTGGATGCGTGGGAACACACTGAAGAGCCGTATGTTAAACCCACAAAGGACAATGTTGTGAATGGTACTCCGTTGACACTTAGAGAAATGACTACTGTAGATAAAAAGAAATATCGAGATGAGAAATTGATGGTGAGTCTGCTTCAGCAAGCGATAAAAGAAGATATTTTGATACTGCTTCAACATGATGGAACTGCATATTCAATATGGACAGAGTTGGAAGCAAAGTTTACTGGAAGTGATGATATGCTCAGGAATAAGATGTCTCTCATGAAAAAGGAATTTGACTTATTTCGGGGATTAAAAAATGAGAGTGTTAAGCAATTAATTGATAGATATTGTAACTTGGTGAGAAATATGACGAAACTTGGTGTTAAGAAAGATACTGATGAATTGGTTGAAAAACTTGCAGATGCGCTACCATATGAAACATGGGGAACATTTCTGATGATGTTGCGGTCAAACAAAACAGATTATAAGAAAATGACATTGGGAGATTTCATCAAACACCTGGAAGCTCAAGAAATGGAGCAAAGAAAGATTGCTAGGATGAAGAATTACGATGGAGAACAAGATATCAGCTTGTATTACAAGAGTGGTGTTACTGGAATAACAAATCATTCTCCAAAGATCGAAACTGCTTACAGTGTGAAAGATTCTTCTGAAAAGAGGTCATCTCAGGGTTCAAGCAGCACAAGATTTTCATCATTTGATCCAAACATTTCAGCAACAAAGAACGGAAGAAAACTTCAGTGCAATATTGTTCTAAGTCTTGAAAATGATCAAGATTATACTGAAGAGGTTGCTAAAAATCAAATGTCTTTGTTGGGAATGGTGTTGGAATCCTATAGTAGTTTTGTGGCCGGAAAGATCGGTAATCCAATGCTCACGAAAGAAGATTACGATCAAATCGATGCTGAGGAAATGGAATTGATGGATATTAAATGGTGCATGGCTAGTGTAATGAGAAGAGCTGAGAAGTTTAAACAAATTACGGGAAGAAATGATTTTCTTGATGCAAGTGTTTCAAACTTAGGCTTTGATAAGTCCAAAGTTACATGTTTCCGTTGCAGGGAAAAGGGGCATTTCAAGAGAGAATGCAAAAATCGTGAAGCTACTGGAGCTCAGAATCCTTTTGGAAACAACGATTATCACAAAAAGGCGATTTATCATCAAATCACACCACCAGCACTGCATCAGGCACAAACTGCACATGGAATGATGGAGATTAAAGATTCAAAGAAAGCTTGTCTGGGAAAGAATAGTGGTTTTAGTTGGGATAAATATGTTCCAACAAATAGCAAATTGTGTTTGGCAGATCAAGACAATGAAAAATTAGCTGAAGGTTTCAGTTGGGACAATTTTTGCTCAGATCAAGAATTTATGGACAAAGAGATGTCCAAAGACACTTCAAATGTTAATGCTTTCTTTGCAAATGCTTATGATTTGAAATGTGCAGAAAGGTGCAGAAAAGTCATGGAAGCAGCTGAAGAAAGACGAAGAAAGAACGAAGAAGAGGAAGAAGAAGAAAAAAGATTAAAAGCTGAAGCTAAAGCTGAGAAAAAGAGAAGAGCTGAATTTTTACAATCAAACAGAACAGTCAAAGAAGTTCCTGAATTTGAGATCAAAGTTGATGCAGAACCTGTCAAAGATTCTGAAAAGTGCATGAATTGTGATTCTTTAATCAAGCAAAACAATGAATTGCTGCACAACATAAACAGATTGAAAGAATCATATGATACAATGAACAGAGAAATCAACAAGTATACTGATTCAAACGGTGAACAAGCTGAAGCTATGAATACTTTGAAGATAGCTTATCTGAGACAGCTTGATACGGCAAATTATAACATTAAGAAATGTGCAGATCTCGAGCTTGAGTTGGCAACACAAAAGATAGAAACTGAGAAAGTTAAGAAATTATTAGACAGTTACTCATGTTCTACTTTTGTTATTGACAGGATTTATCCGGTAGTGGAGAATTTGAAGACATTTGAAGAAATGAAAATGTCCGAAGAAAAGAAATCTGTGACAAAAGATGAAGTGAAGATTTCTGGTAAGAAACCAAGTGTGGTTTACACTAGATGTCCGCCCCCGGTTGAAAATGGATTTTTACCTCGAAATCCAAATTCAGAAAGAGTCGAAAAAGCAATAAACTTACAATGGGAGTCTGTGCCGTCGGATAACTTGCCAGAAAATATTGATGTCACGTACACGTCGTCCGATACTGATCATGAGTCAAAATTGATAAAAAGTGTGGTCGATCAGGTGTTAGACAAAGATGACATAGAGGACTCAAAACCAGAGTTCAAATCCAAGTCAAAGTCTGAGTCCGATTCATCAAAGTCAACAGTCAAAAAGGAGAAACGGGTTTATGATAAAGAGTTTTTGATATCAAAATCTAATTTGAATGATGAATCATTTAAAGTGGCATATACTTTGAAAGATTCTGACAAATTATATTCTGATGAAGATTTTCCATTAAGAGGTGTTAAAACTGAATTGATCAAAAAGGTTTTCAAACTAACAGAAATCAATAGTTTTGAATTAAAAGATGTAAATCTTATTGATAAACCTACAAAATACACTTCAAGAGATCAACAAAGATTTAACAAGAAAATGGGTTACAATTGTGGTTACAGTTTCCAAAAGAAATCAAACCATAATCGTAATTTCAAAAAGAAAGGATTAGGTTTTGTACCACTGAAAAACTATAAAAATGAAAAAATGTATAAACCAAAAACTGTGTTTGTTTCAGGAAATTTTTTAAATGATGAAAAAGAGCAAGCATTCAGAAAGCAGACAAATCAGGAATTCCTTGTCAAGAAGCAAGAAGAGTTGAAGAAAAATCATGTTCCAAAGAAGATAGAAACCAGAACCTGTTTTCAGTGCAAGATTGCTGGTCATGTTGCTAGGAATTGTCCGAAAACATTCAAACCAAAACAGGAAGTATCTGGTAAAGTGAAAGAGAAAGTTGTTGAGAAAACTGAACTTTCAACCCGAAAATTCACAGGCTTTGAAATTCAATCTTTGAGAAGGGAGAATGTTCAAAAAATGTGGTTAAAAGAAAAGAAAATCTGATAAATCAAAAATGGGTTGTTAAGGGTTCAGGAAACAGTTCTGGTGATGAATCTGATTCCACAAAATCAGAGGAGCCAAAAGTTGTTAAAGAAAAGGTTGAAAAATCAGTTTTAAAAGTGGATGATGTGAATTTTCCATCTTTGAGTGCTGAAAATTTTAAAAAGAGAGTTGGGAAAGTTGAAATTTCAAATCAATTTTATTCTGACAAGAAGAAATTTGATGTTGATAAAGCTTTCAACGGAACAGTGAAACACATTTTTGGCAAAATGATCAATGGTAAGGCCAAAAGTGTTAAAGAATTTTATGCTACCAAAAGAGGAGGTCACAGGTTAGTTGAAAGAAAAGATGATGAAGAGGTTGTTACACCCAAGGAAGGTCAGGCTTGGGTGGATATATTTTTCAAAGAGTAAAAACCTGACTTGCCGGAGATCCCAAGTTGGTAATCGTGGATCATGAATCGGCATCATTCTTATGTTGTTTGTTTGAAAATTGAAAATTTTTGAGAAGTTTTGCAGGAATTGCCGGAACTCCCAGGTATGTAAGCGAGGAGTAGGAATCGGCACCTTGAGAATTCAACTAACAGATGATGTTTGGTTGAAAATGTTTGATTGGATTGATCTTAAAAGTGGTAAATCAGGGACATTAAATTGTATCTGATTTTCTACAAGTGGTTGAAAAAACAATGTGATGAACCAAACCCCTAATTTTACAAGTGATAAAATCAACAAAACTTATTTTCCGGAAAAACCATTTGATTAAAACAAACTTAAGTGTTTTGAAATCGATGGGAAAATAGTTTGTTGTGAGGAGGAGTTCTGATTGTTTATGCCAAGTGGATGGCGAATTGAGGCAATTCGATATCAGTTGTCATGTTGTTGTACAGTTTGTTTTCAAATTTCCTAAAATGTTGTTGCATTTTAGGGGGAGTAAGAATTTTTAGAAAATCCAAAAACATTTGAAAATTTGAAAAAGCCAAAAACATGATAAAATGAAAAATGAGTTTTGTTGCATAAAAGAGGAAATGATAGTACATCAGTGGACGATCACAACATGCTAAAGAATTGGTAAGATAAAAAGTGATAAACGGTCTCACTGATGATGTGCCAGTAGGTTTTTGCACATTTAGTAGATTGTGACGAGATATAAACCTAAATTTCAAACTTGTTTGTTCTGTGGGTTAACACAAACTTGGATATATAGGTAACCCCTGAAATCTTGTTTGAAAGGTCCCTTATTCTGAGATACTAGGTCTTTATACTCAGTGATATCTGGGGTATTATCCCGGGACTTCTGATTTTGCGGAAGCAATGGCCTAGTCCCCGGAGAATACTTTCTGCTTGCTTGAAATATAGCACCACCCTCAGCTAAAAAATGATGAAACATTGAATAATGCTAATCATGGCTGTTGTAATTCAAAAGATCCTCTAAAGGGGACACACCTAAAAGTCAACTAGGCTCTCTGCTGAATGGAAATTCTGACCTGAGCTATCACGGTTGCATAATTTATTCCCCTTACAGATATCATCTGTGGTATACTCACCTGTAAGACTGAATATTGGGATCTGGATACGGGAGTATATTCAAGTAGTGGGACACACGAATAAGTTCAAGAGCTTAAAACATTAACCTCGTATCTCTGATCAGTTGAACTTTGTGTGAAAATTTAAGTGGATCAATATACTGACAATCTAGGTGAATCGTTTAGAGCTTAAAATGTAAAAAGCTTAACGGTGTTGGTGATTGGTCTCAAAAACTGATATGATCCTCTTGCACGAACTCACAAAAATATTGTTTGTAAATATTTCATTTTCTGCATTTCTATTTCAGTTAAAAATCCAAAAAGATTTTAGTGTGTTTTAGCATAAAGTTTAAAAAATTTAAAAAGATTTTCGACAACTGGTGTTGAAGAGCTGATTTTCAAAATTCCAAGTGCTAAACATGATGAACAAATGGTTTGGGTGAAAGTGTTTGAAGAATGTTGAAATGAAATGAAAAAATGTTTTGAAATATAAATGTTATTCCTGCAAGTGGTAAATTAGACTTGAAAATCTTATCCACAAAATGGTTATCAGAAAATTTATTTTTGGGTAGAGTTTATGCAGGTTAGCCAGGTTCTGAAACTTCAGAGTGATGAAGTGCCAGGTTACGATCTAAGAACCTGTGGAAAGTGAATTCCAGACTACGATCCCAGCAGATTGAGAGGGGGAGTCTGAAGACACCATGATATTCAACATTTGAGAGAGAGGAGTTTGTTGAAGATAAAGATAGAGAATGAGGATTCTTGTAATGACAAATACTTCAGAGGAAGATCGAAGACTGATAAAGACTGAAGATTGCGAAGACTCGACACTTAAGACTCGTCAACATCTGAGGGGGAGTCTGTTGGTACACACATCTGTCGTCTTCGTCTTGTATCGAGTCTCGGGTGCGGTGCGGGTTTGGTGCGGATATAATCAAGCATGATGTCATCATCTTTGATGATGACATCACACTAGTGACATCACATATTGCATCATCATTACTACAAGACAAATCAGATTTGAAGATTAGTTGATGTTTTCGCTTGAAGACAAAAGTATTGAATTAAAGATTTCGCTTCAGGACTAAAGTTTAGAATTGGATTTCGCTTGAAGTGTCTTCAAGCGAAACCATGTGTATTATATATAGGTCAATTGGTCATTTCAGTTGTAACTTTTCTGATATTCTTCCGGTGAGCCACGAAGTGTTGCCGAAGTGTTGTTAGGTCTGTAATCGCATTCGTTATCAATACAACAACAGTTTAAAGTGAAATCTCGCTGAATTGAACTCGGTTTGTTCGTTTCCGCCACTCAAACTGAGATAAACTCTTCTGAACGACTCGTTCGGGTCCGCAAACGATCCTACATTAACTGTTGAACTTGATAATCTAAAATCAACTTTTGAAAATACAGAGTTCAATTTTGAAAACCTTAATGTGTTAAGTGAAAAAGGTTGAGAAAATGATAAATCAACAGTTAAAATATAGTAAAAAGGAAGTTAGGAATAAAGGATTGGGATTTGTATGCATTGCTCCACCATACAATCACAATTACACCTCTATTCCTATGACTGAGGAGGAGATAGCCAACATGCCTAACATGGAATATGGGAGACCGAGTGATGTGAAGGTTGAACCAGTCAAGCCCAAGAAAGTCAAAATCACAAGGTCCGATAAAACTGAAATCAAGTTAGAAAAACAGGCTTTCAATAAAACATTCATAAAACTTGATGATGCTTCAAAACATACTGAGACTCTAAGTTTTGAGAAAAATGTCAATATTGATAAACATTTTCAAGTATTAGATAATATTGAGTCAACAATTTCTCAAAAACCATCTGAACTGCAAAATCAAAGGAAGAGTCTCAAAACTAATCAACCTGCTTTGAGTTTACTATGATGAGTGGTTTGGCTGAATTCATCAAAGAGTCTGAGTCTAGAAAATAAACTGAATCAACTACTTTGTTTGATTCTTCATGAGACTCCTCAGGAATAACTAATTGTGAAAATTCAGAATTAGTTGAATCTACCGAGTCTAGTGATGAATCATCTGAAGTAGTTGAATCAGAACAGACGCAAGTAGAATAGAAGCCTCTGTTCAGCCATAGAATATTATTGATTCTGAAACTGCTGAGCAAACGGTGTCACTCGAAACTGAGAGCATTGCTCCGAATTCGACTGACACTGTTCGTGAGAGAATGAACGTTACTAACTTGGTTACTTCACATGCAGAAAAAGTGATTGTGGAAGATTGGGTAGATGATGATGATGAGGAGGACGATGGTGTTGAATTGCTTGATTTAAAAATAAAAATTCAGAAAAACAATCGTTTTGTTTCTGAAAAGTCAAACAATATTTCAATTTCTCATCATACTTTGAATTGTGTGGTCTCTGTTTTAAAGAGCGATGGATGTTGCTTTGATTCAGTTTCTGATTGCTTAAACCAAGTTGATCAGGCAACTCAAGTCTGTAGGCCACCTAACTGAATCTTTTCGAAATTCTTGAACGGTCCGACATAGCACGAATTAAGATTGCCTCATTTCTCAAAACGAACCACGCCCTTTCAGGGTGAGACTTTCAATAGAACACGGTCGCCCAAGGTGTATTCCAAGGGCTTCCTACGCCTGTCAGCATAGGTTTTCTAGCAACCATGTGCTGCCGCCATACGATCTCTGACTTGATTAATCATATCAGAAGTTCGAGTACGAGTTCTTAACCCGTGATTTGGCTGTCGCCCACCTCAGCCCACCAAAGAGGGGATCGTCATTTCCATCCATACAACGCCTTGAACGAAGCTGCCTGAATGTTAGAGTGGTAACTATTGTTGTAGGAAAACTCTACCAAAGGCAAATGTCTTTCCCTACCGTTACCAAAATCGATCACACATGCTCGCATCATCTCTTCAAGTATCTGGATGGCCCATTCACTTTGGCCATCCGTTTGAGGATGATAGGCGGTGCTTATGTCTAGACGTGAGCTGAAATATTTGTGCATGGCTTGCCATAAATCGGAAGCGAAACGCGGGTCGCGATCAGCGATGATGGTGGTCAGCACCCGTTCCTAGAAACTACTTCCTTCAAGTAGATGTTAGCTAGTAGCAAAGACTTGTCGATTTCCTTGATCGCAATGGAGTGTGCAGATTCGGTCAGACGGTCAACGATCACCCAAATGGTATCGTTTCCATTTTGAGTTTTGGGTAACTGGTGATGAAATTCATGAAAATTTTTTCCCATTTCTACATAGGTATTCCACCTTGAAGTAGGGCTAGCAAAATCGTGTCTTAGCAGGTTTAACAGGTATCTGATAACACGAACAACAAAAAATTTAAACGTGAGTACGACTCGTTTAACTACTTTATATCCAATGTATATAAGACAGATGTATATTTATGCACCTAGAAGGAGAAATAATGGATCCTAACTTTTAAATTTTGATTATTTTTAAAAACGTAAAAAATCACATGGTGTACTTTTCTGTCATCGTGTCTTAGCAGGTTACCTACTGGTTACCTATTGCCAGCCCTACCTTGAAGCGAGCCAGACGGCTTTTGGTATTCCACCTTAACTTTTGTGTAAGTCTAGCATTTGCTCACATACGTCACTATGTTACCTTTCATGTTTGGTCACCAGTACAAAATGTTTAGATCTTAATACATCTTATCCGAATCCAGATGAATAGAGTAGCAAGACGGGTGCACTCCATCCAACACAAGTTCTCTTAGGTTTCCGTGCAAGCTCCATGCAATAGCGAATACTTTCAGACTTGATGTCGAGTTGTTTCTCCATGCCCCGCATGGATTTAGCTTGAAGGTTCTCGTCCTTCAATGCTTCAGTTTGGGCAAAATCAATCTAATCAAGAAGGTTAGAATGAATGGTAAGTTGTAAAGCTCACACACGTTTAGGTCTAGTTTCCTTCCGACTACGGACGTCAGCTATCACATTAGCTTTGCATGGATGGTATTTGGTTGCCCAATCATAATCGTCTAAGAGTTCAACCCGACGCCGCTGTCGCATGTTCAACTCTTTATAGTCAAAGATATGTTGAAGACACTTGTGATCGGTTTAAATGGTGCATTTAGTACCGTACAAGTAATGCCTCCAGATTTTAAGTGCAAAGATTACGGCTCCCAATTCCAAATCGTGAGTCATGTAGTTCTTCTCGTGAATTCTAAACTGTCGGGAAGCATAGGCTATCACTTTCTCGTGCTACATAAAAAACACAACTGAGACCCCTGAATAGAGGCGTCACAGTACACCACGAAGTCATCTGTACTATCGGGTAAGGACAATATCGGTGCACTACAGAGTTTCTGTTTCAAAAGCTGAAAGGCATTCTCTTGATTCGCTCCCCATGAATAAGTAACACCTTTCTTGAGTAAAGCGGTGAGAGGTTGAACAATTTTCGAAAATTACATGATGAATCTGCGATAATACCTCGCGAGACCAAGAAATTATTGCATCTCCGTAGGAGTCGTAGGTGTTGCCCAGTTCTTAATGGAGTCGATCTAGCTGGGTCAACATGTATTCCTGACTCGTTAACCACGTGAGCAAGGAAGTGTACTTCTCAAATCCAAAAATAACACTTAGAGAATTTCTGTAGAGCTGCTCCTTCCTCAGAAGTTCCAAAATAAGACGCAAGTGTCGTCGAAGTTCCAAGATAGCCCGGTCTTAGGTAGATTTTCGAGTAGAAACTTGGCCCATGCAGCGGGTCAACAGGTCTTCAATACGAGAAAGAGGATATCGGTTCTTGATCGTCACCTTATTGAATTCGTGGTAATCGATACATATTGATGTGTTCAAAATGTAACATATAAATTTCATCAAATGAGGCATAAAACTAACCCTTTTTTAGTACTAATGTTGGAAAAAGTGTGCTTTTGTCTTCCTTTTGTATTTTCAGGATTAAAAGAGCTCAAATTAACAAAAGAAGCAAAAAGACATCAAAATCTAACATAAATACAAGAAAAGGAACAAAACGTGACATGCCTGACCCCACGACAACATCTTCTCAAGCAAAACAAGAGATCAGAAGACTGAACACGCCCCGTGCTCAGCCAGCACGGGGGCGTGCCCAAGTGTCAGCAGAAAAGACAAAGTGGTAGAAGCTTCTATTGCCCACCACGGGGCCGTGCTCAGCGGACACGGGGCCGTGGTCAACTATAAGATTCGCACAATCCAGCAAATCTACATAGTACAAAGATTCTTCTGCACCACGGGGTCGTGCTCAGGGGACACGGGGGCGTGGTCAACTAATAAGACAAAGCTGCATTAAATGAAGAAAGAGAAGGATGTGGACACGGGGCCGTGCCCGAGCTTCTGTTCAGTCTATAAATAGAAGTGCTTGGCTCAAGCTCAAACCATCCATTGGCACACCACCTCTCTCACACTTCACCCACCACCCACCACCACCATAACACCATCATCCATTGTCCATCGTAGAGTGTGTGAGTCGTCTCGGGATCCAAGATTGATCGTAAGAGTTCTTGACAATCAAGGCCATGTTTGCCTAAGTCTCTTACATCACTTGGTGAAGACAAAGTGTCTAGTGTAATACTTTTTATTTCTAATCTTTTCGCACTTTTCATTTGGTTTCATATTAATGACTTTAATAACTAGTTGCTTATGTTGAAGGTGATCTTTCTTTATCGTTTGTCCGTGGTGTCTTGAAATTATTTTACTGTCTATATAAAATAAAAGATTTTCACCATTCATATCTCCACGGTCTATATGGAGGTATGTTGGCTACCTGGTCGGGGGTTAAGGGAACGGTTTGGTAAAGGTCTTGCCATTGTTCAGCGTTTAGAGGTCCTGCAATGGACCTGGGTCAAATTTAGTAGGACCTCCTTCAATACTTAACGGTATTGGATGGCGGGGGTCCAAACTCTTTGATCCCCTCATAAGTTAGCTACTATTAATACTATAACCCGGCTATTTAGGACTGTATCCCTGCTGACTCAGACTACTTAGCCGAGGGTAACGTCACCTCCAAAAGAGGGGCCTACCATAATATTGCATTAATAACTTAATTCATTATCTTCCAATAATCTACCCTTTTAGGATTGTATCCTTGCTGACTCAAACTACTGGGGTGAGGGTAACGTCACCTTCAAAAGAGGGGCCTACTACAATAACTAAGATAATCTCTTAAAATAGTGCAAAAGTGCGGAAATAATCAAAGGTTACACTAGATACGAGTCAAAACCAAGTGATTCATCTTGTCTATCTGTTTTTTCTTTTATTTTTATTTTCAGCATTTTAGTTAGTTTTTATTTTTCTTAGTTTAAAATATTTTTCTAAACTTTTTGATTTGATTAGACGTTGAGGATAAACCGGTACTAAAAGCTCTTGTGTCCTTGGACGACCTCGGTATCTTACCAACACTATACTACGCTCACGATGGGTGCACTTGCCCATATGTGTGTCTAGTGTTAGTAAATATCGTGTTTTATAAATTTAAAACTTGACTGAAAAATGTTAAAGGGGCTTAAAATATACACCTAAAATATATAACACTCGACAAGGCATCAAGTTTTTGGCGCCGCTGCCGGGGACACAAGGATTTTAAGAAAGTTAGGAATCAACGGCCTAATCGTTTTTCTTATTTTTCATTATTTTTAGGATTTGTTTTTAGTTTTTCAGCTTCTGCAGAACCCAGCACGGGCCGTGTCCGCTGAACACGCCCCGTGCCCAATCATTGGAACTGGCAATCCTGTTTTAAGTCAGACAGTAAGCTGAACAAGGGGCCGTGCCCACTCAACACGCCCCCGTGCCCAAGTTTCAGTTACTGAAAATAGAACCGTAAGATCCCGACGGTTGGTAATTTCTGACACAAACATGAGTGATACTGATACTTTTTACTTTCGGCACTCTTATGGTACTATGTGGTGTCAATTGTGTGGTGGTAACCATAAAGAATTAGAATGTTTTTTTCTAAATTATAAACCCCACTATATAGACCCATCATTTCCTAGTATCCTTAATTGGGGCGAAAGTAAAAATAATCCCTATCGCTCCCTCGAATGCGCCCAACCGGATATTCTAGGAGAAATGCTTCTCGGTTAATTATTTCAACTAGAAGATCTAATTTTTAATTGGTTAGAAGAACTTAGGGAAGACCTCAATAATCTTTTCCAAGGCGATAACCAAGAAGAGAGGTTGGAAACGCATTCAAACAACTTCATTGTTTCCAATGATACTTCTAACTCTAGTGAGGACTTGAGCGATAGTCGTCCCTGTGTCGATTGTGCCGTGAAGGACTCCCCATCAACTTCGTTTGATGCATACATAGACCTGAGCGATTCGACATACACCTTTTTTAATGAGAGCCCGGAAAAGGGTTGGACTTGTCCACCTACATATAGCATAGGAATCACCCTCACCGACAACCTCTTGCGTTCTCGTCTTAATCTAGATCAATTAAGGTATCTTAGGCACTTTGGGGTTGTTCCATCCAGTAAGGAACCACCCGATCCGGAAAAGTTCCTTAAAAATAGACGCACTTCATAAATCAGCCTTCCGACACGGGGCCGTGTCCAGGTCAACACGCCCCCGTGTCCACCAAAAGATTCCCTTCTGACTTTTGTCAGAATACGGACAAAACGTGTCAGGATCTTGCCTGCACACGGGGCCGTGTCCAGCACGCTGTCGTTTTCTATAAATGCAGCCAAGAGCCCTGCACATTTGGACCATCCAGGGACAGAGATTTGAAAGGATTTTCTGACTTACCATCCTAGGTATGTTCTATGAGAAGGTTCTTACAAGCATCTTGTCCTTTCCTCTTTTATCTTTTGCCTTCTTCTTCATCTTTCTTGCACCAAGAACTCCATTAAAGCTTGATTTCAAGCTTTGTTGTGATGTTTATTGAATTTTTGTTCAAGGAATCTTGTTAAAAATAAGTTACACAACATTGTTTTAAGTTATTTCTGCTCAAAAAGCTTCATAAGTTGAGAAAATAATTTGAAACCCCAAGATTCCTTGTTCTAAAAATCTGCAGAAAGTTGAACATGGGGACGTGCTCATCGAGCACGGGGCCGTGCCCGTAGTATTGTTTCATTAAAACGAACTGTTTTTGGTTTGTTTTCGTAGAATGTCTAGCCAAAACAGCGGAACCTCTTCTGCACACTCAAGGAACAGTCGACGAGAAAGGAGGCCATCGATTGAAGCAACTCTCGTGAGATACGTAATGGCACTACGTGAAGCACTTGACGAGATGACTTCAGTGGAGGAAGTCCTCATTGACCGTATAAACTATCTCTCGGTGGGGTTGGAAAACAGTTTCCGGGAAATAAACCTCTTGCCCCAGAGGTTAAACATTCTGGTAACACCTCCTGTGGAACCAATCCTCCCTCAAGAGGATTGGAACCTCGCACTTGGAATTCAAAATTCTATCGGTTGGGACGACATTCCGGCGGAGCCTCCTCTTGAAGAACTCCAAGAAATTCCAGTGGAAGTTACACCTCCTCAACCTAATGAGCATGAGCCCGCTTTTCTTCTCCCTAGGGAGATCGAAGAGTGGCTCGCCGATGTATGAGGAGCGCATACCCGTAGGAAGAAGTTGTCAAGCCACTTTTAACCGAGAGATCTATCTTTTCGGAAATTTTGCTAGTAGAATAAATAGTAGGCTAGAAACTTCTTGGATTTCTTGTGTTTCTTTGACCTAACTAGCAAATATTTTTAATTTTTAGGACTATTATGTAATTCTCTCTACGATTAATGAATGATGGTTTTAGTTAATTTGGTGCTTTGGATGGTGTTGAAATGAATAAAACACACTTGAGATGGCAAAGGATGCAAGGGAAACTTGAACCAGCACTCCATACAGGAAAACAGAACCGTCCGACAAATTTCTTCGTTTACAGTAAGTTCGGCAAGGGCCGTGTCCACCCAACACGGCCCCGTGCTGCACAGTCTGCAGAAAAAGACCCAGTTCAGGTAACTGGACACGGGTCGTGTTCATCCAACACGCCCCCGTGTCCAGACTTCTGTTTCTCTTGTTTTAATTTTGTTACTGGCACTTGAACACGAGGCCATGTTCAGCGCCCAGTAACACAAAATTTTTGCTTTTTACACCTTTTTACGCATTCAATCAACCTAAAAACTTATTTTTGGGACACATTGAGGACAATGTGTAATTTAAGTGTGGGGGGGATGCTAAAACCTTGAATCTTGCAAGTCCTAATTACAAGCCTTACACAAAACTCTATTGGAACCGCTAATCACCCCAAATTTTTTTCAAAAATTTTCATTTTTTTTACTTGTCTAGGTTTAACTCGGGAAATTCAAGTTCTTAAAAAGGTTATATTTTTACAAATTTACAACCGATAGCGTCGTGATAAAAAGAACCAACATAAGAAAAATATGAAAAGGCATGACAAGCTTAATTAAAATTTAATTATATATACTTGATCACATAAAAACTCATTCCCACAAAAGTGAGTTTTGAGCCTTTATTGAGCAAACATTTACATATCATTTGACTAAATGCTCATTTTCGTTTCTTGTGTAAATAGCCGCTTGGTTCTTACGACTCTAGAACTTGCCATGACGATACATTCCCGGTCCTTACCAACTTAAACCCGAGTAAGTAAATGATGGAGGCATTAGGACTAACCCTTTTTATTTCTACACCATTATTTTTCTTTTTTTTACCACCTACCCAAAATCCCCCTAGTTAGCCCCTTTGAGCCTAAACCTTTTCATTTCATAACCCAAACCAAACACCCTTTTTACCCACCAAAACCTTTTTCATTTTTAACCCTTTGTTTTAGTAACAAGTTCGGTTCTTCATATGACTTTTCAAAAAAAATATATATATATTTGTGTTGATGATGAAGCAAAAGAAAATAAACAAACAAGTTCATCAAAAATAACTTTGTTTGAATAAATAGCTTCATCAAAATAAAAGTTACAAAAATAAAAAGTCTTACAGACACTTGTTACGCTTTTCGCCTTTTTCTACTAACTACTAACCACCAACCCAACCACCTACCTCTAACCCAAGCCTAAACCTTCACCCACAAAGTCCTCTTGATATTTACAAAGGTATATAAGTTAAAAAGGAGGAGGATTGATCGCTTGGCAAGCCTATGGTAGGAGTAAGTTCCATGCCGCTCTCGAGTGATCCACAAAAATACATTTTCGGCCGAGTGTTGAGTGATCCCCGTGAGGTATGTGAAATTGTATATAAATAGAATTTTACAAAGGCATGTTATGCCCTAATAAGTAATTTATCTTATGAAAAGTTTTAAATAAATCATGACGAATAGGATTGTAAATAAATAAAAATTAAATTAAATAAAGAATCTTGGAAATCCCGACACTCTACGACAAGCCCAAAACCTTCTTTTCTACCAATTCCATTTGGGAGTGTAAATAGCCACATATTAAAGAGTTTTGCTTGAGGACAAGCAAAGATTCAAGTGTGGGGGTATTTGATGTGTTCAAAATGTAACATATAAATTTCATCAAATGAGGCATAAAACTAACCCTTTTTAGTACTAATGTTGGAAAAAGTGCGCTTTTGTCTTCCTTTTGTATTTTCAGGATTAAAAGAGCTCAAATTAACAAAAGAAGCAAAAAGACATCAAAATCTAACATAAATACAAGAAAAGGAACAAAATGTGACATGCCCGACCCCACGACAACATCTTCCCAAGCAAAACAAGAGATCAGAAGACTGAACACTCCCCGTGCTCAGCCAGCACGGGGGCGTGCCCAAGTGTCAGCAGAAAAGACAAAGTGGTAGAAACTTCTATTGCCCACCACGGGGCCGTGCTCAGCGGACACGTGGTCGTGGTCAACTATAAGATTCGCACAATCCAGCAAATCTACATAGTACAAAGATTCTTCTGCACCACGGGGTCGTGCTCAGGGGACACGGGGGCGTGGTCAACTAATAAGACAAAGCTGCATTAAATGAAGAAAGAGAAGGATGTGGACATGGGGCCGTGCCCACTAGACACGGGGCCGTGCCCGAGCTTCTGTTCAGCCTATAAATAGAAGTGCTTGGCTCAAGCTCAAACCATCCCTTGGCACACCACCTCTCTCACACTTCACCCACCACCCACCACCACCATAACACCATCATCCACCACCATCATCCATTGTCCATCGTAGAGTGTGTGAGTCGTCTCGGGATCCAAGATTGATCGTAAGAGTTCTTGACAATCAAGGCCATGTTTGCCTAAGTCTCTTACATCACTTGGTGAAGATAAAGTATCTAGTATAATACTTTTTATTTCTATTCTTTTCGCACTTTTTATTTGGTTTCGTATTAATGACTTTAATAACTAGTTGCTTATGTTGAAGGTGATCTTTCTTTATCGTTTGTCCATGGTGTCTTGACATTATTTTACTGTCTATATAAAATAAAAGATTTTCACCATTCATATCTCCACGGTCTATATGGAGGTATGTTGGCTACCTGGTCGGGGGTTAAGGGAACAGTTTGGTAAAGGTCTTGCCATTGTTCAGCGTTTAGTGGTCCTGCAATAGACCTGGGTCAAATTTAGTAGGACCTCCTTCAATACTTAACGGTATTGGATGGCGGGGGTCCAAACTCTTTGATCCCCTCATAAGTTAGCTACTATTAATACTATAACCCGGCTATTTAGGACTGTATCCCTGCTGACTCAGACTACTTAGCCGAGGGTAACGTCACCTCCAAAAGAGGGGCCTACCATAATATTGCATTAATAACTTAATTTATTATCTTCCAATAATCCACCCTTTTAGGATTGTATCCTTGCTGACTCAAACTACTGGGGTGAGGGTAACGTCACCTTCAAAAGAGGGGCCTACTACAATAACTAAGATAATCTCTTAAAATAGTGCAAAAGTGCGGAAATAATCAAAGGTTACACTAGATACGAGTCGGAACCAAGTGATTCATCTTGTCTATCTGTTTTTTCTTTTATTTTTATTTTCAGCATTTTAGTTAGTTTTTATTTTTCTTAGCTTAAAACATTTTTCTAAACTTTTTGATTTGATTAGACGTTGAGGATAAACCGGTACTAAAAGCTCTTTTGTCCTTAGACGACCTCGGTATCTTACCAACATTATACTACGCTCACGATGGGTGCACTTGCCCATATGTGTGTCTAGTGTTAGTAAATATCGTGTTTTATAAATTTAAAACTTGACTGAAAAGTGTTAAAGGGGCTTAAAATATACACCTAAAATATATAACACTCGACAACGCATCACATATGCATAAAGGCCCGTCTTTCTTCTTCACAAATAGGACTAGTGCTCCCCATGGCGATGTGGGGGTAATCATGGGAGTTCATTGGGAAAATTACGTCGGAAAGTCACGAACGACTGAAATGTCTTCGATCTTGTTTTCCTCAGGTTGAGTATTGGTAACGAGAGCTAGAATAGCAGGATAACCCTTCTGTATGCACTTCTAGGATTTCATAGCCGAAATGATGCCAATAGTAGCACCACTCTGGTGACCTCGAACAGACGATGCGAAATATTTTCTCTTTCTAGATAATTTCAGCTTGGTGTTTGGACAACTGGTCCATACCGACGACAACATCTAGCTACCAAGAGTAACAAGAAGGAGGTCAATGTCAAACACTTGACCTAGAAGATCGAGTTTGCACACAACATGAACATGGCATGCTTCAATCAGCACACCGTCAGCCAATTCTACGATTTGCTTGGTTTCAAGAGGTGTTGAGATCATCCTTAACAGTCTACCGAATTCCAAGGACCAATCGGCTCTAGAATCAAATAAAACAGAAGCGAAAAGATTTCTCACAAAGAACGTATCGGTCACGACGTAATTTCCTGGCATCACCCACGCCAATCGTGAATGCTCTCAGCGAGCACCCTAGCCACCCTTGTTGTGGTGGTTGTTGTTGTTGCTGTTGTTGCTCCGGGAACGGAGCTTTGCAATTTTTCGATATATGGCTCTCATTGTCACACCTCTGACATGTTCGAGTGCACTACCCATGGTGATGGTAGTTACACTTATTGCACTTTGGTTGCTTGCCCGCGCAAGAACCTTGATTCTGATTGGTGCTTTGGTTTTGATCCGCAGAAGAAGACTGGTTGAAGTTGTGATTGTTGTTGTTGTCAGCCTTCTTCTTTTGTTGGCTAGAGTTGGAGGCCTTGTTTGAGTTGTTCCACTTTTGTTTATGGTCAATAGCAGGAGCGGTCATAGCACCACACTCCTGGTAGTGTACCCCGTTCAACTTCTTGTTCATTGGTCTTGTAAGCCAAATGAATAGCCCATAGTAAGGTGTTGGGATTTGCAGGGGTGACCATACTCTTGATCTGAGGCGTTAACCCGTTAAGTTCAAGTAAACAAGAAAAGTGGGGAAGAGTACAAACCAAACATTTGATGCTTTGATGACTAATTCAGAAACATTTTGTACTAACACAAAACATTCCCAGTCAATCTCCAAACGTTCAGATAAGTGTTCAAGCAACACTCAATATCATCTAGGTTCAAAAGGGTTAAGGAAAGAGATAAAGATCAAGATCGAGTAAGAGTAAGATTCAATCATCACATAGCCCCTATGGATGGTTGAAATCCCAATTATGTCGGATAATGGGTCAAAATCCTTTACACACGCTAGGTCTCATAGGGACTCACATGCACCCCAAATCATTATTACGTGTGCACCCGTAATGAGAATATGATTTGCATGTTCATCTCAATTCCTCCTATCTTGTGTCAAAGATCCTCAGTTTCGAGTGTCAAAAGTGGGTGTTGTCAAATGATCAAAATCACAAAAGGGTTTAGAGATAATGTTATACTAACGACTCATCATAATGTAAGTGAGTAACACATGTAACAGCGCTAGAATGTTGTATATGTAACTATATGCAATGCAATGCATATGTATACGCTAGATGTATAATGAATACGATAAATAAAAGACGAACCTTGCTATCTGGAGCGTAGTGTCATGGGCTCTGATACCATCTATAACATCCCAGCATAACCGCACCAAGATATTGTCCGCTTTGGCCCCCTTTTTCATTGTTGGAATTGAGACTTTAGATTCAGATAGAGCATATCTTGTCATTTTTTCGACGCTTCTTTTTGTTCTCCTTAATGACCAAAAAATTAGATCTCTTATAATGATAACTAGCCAATTTCTGTCGTTTTTTGCAGCCAGCACGCCCTCAACGCCCGCCCCTCGCGGTTTTAAAAGCGTCATGATGGTGAAGGTATCACGCCCCTTATAAGGAAGCCTTTGTTCCCCTTCACAACCAATGTGGTATGTCACAATCCACCCACCTTACGGGGCCTATCATCCTCGCTGGCACACCAATCCGGTCCCTGGCTCTGATACCAAATTGTCACACCCCTAGATTTCCACCTGTGGAGTTACACCGCGAGGCGTGTGACGTACCAGGATCTAGCCACTAATTACGTTGAGCTAATGATAAAATATAATTAAACGCAAATGTTTTGTCCAACATGAATAGTGTAATTTCAAATAACATTTCAACATAAAATGTGTTCAGCGGAAACAATTGTAACTGTTTCAATATAATCACACCAAATCACTTTAAATTTCATAATTTTAATAGTTTGCATCAAGTAGCGTGCCCCATGACACTCCCGGCTCCCCAGACTGCAAGTTCCAAAGCATGATGTATCTAACGACCTGCAAGCATGCAAAAAAAGTGTGTCAACATAAAGGTGGCGAGTTCACAGTTTTGTTTAACGAAAATCATGTAAGAACTTAGTTTAAAGACATGTTAAGAATAATCAACTCGGTACCGATTGACTGTTCTGTTTTTGGTTCCCTTATCAATGTCTATCATCATTGATCAAAGTGTTTAAGGTCATTAGTTCACGCCTGGCTCCCAGCACGGTGTGAGGTTTGTTAGGCCTAATAGAGCTATCAACTAATACTCCGTTGCCTCCCAGGCAACTAGCTCGGTATGTAAGTAGGGACTTTCGTGATAGAGTTTGAGTTTATTAACCAACAACAAATTTAAACTACAACATGTAGAAAAAAGTATTCCTCCCATGAATAATAGTTTTGATCTTGATGATCATTATGATTATGCTGAACTCGACCCTGAAGTGCAAAATGCCATGCAAATCAATGATGAGAATGAAGAAGCTTTCATTCAAAGGGTTGTGGATGAAGATGTAGAAAGCCAGAACAGGATGTTTGAAGTTTCTGCATCAGGGAATCATGCTCTAGTAAGAGTACTAACACAGTATGAAGACCATGGTGTTGGTGAGGAACAACAAAATAATGAAGCTGAGGAGGTATGTTGTTCGAATAATAAGTTTAACAAAAAAACACAAATCGCTATACTTAATAAAATCCTTTTTTTTATTTAATAGGAAATAACTGAGAAGTTGGATGGGGCATACAAAGAATTAGAAGACTGTTACAATAAAATGAGGACATTGTTAAAACAGTCAAAGATTGAACATCCAAACAGCGTATTGGTACACATAAAAATACTCACAATGTCTAAAATTGTTAGAGAACATGTCAAAATTTGTTGATGAAAACTCCAAGAAAGTGGCAGCTGAGAGAGAAGAAGGTGAAAATGAAGATGAGGTTGAAAGGGAAGTTGAAGGTGAAAGGGAAGTGGAAGTAGAAGGGGAAGGAGAATGGGAGGGGCGGATGACTGGGGAACAAAACGCCATAGAAGTGCAAACATTTGTTGGTGAAAACACCAAGTAAGTGGCTGATGAGATAGAGGAAGGTGAAAATGAAGATGAGGTTGAAAGGGAAGGGGAGATGGCTAGAGAAGGGGAAGGGGAAGGAGAAAGGGAAAAAAAGGGGAAGGGGAGATGGTTGGAGATCAAAACGCCAAACCCTCAACTGTTACACTAACCCCCATAAATGATGATGCTCATCATGAAGATGAAAGGGAGACTAAGGGTGGTGATGAGAATATTATATTGTCAGATGAAGATATAAACGAAAATGACATTGGAAGCTGGGATTGTGATTTCAAAACACTTGAATATCATTTTCATATATAATGAGGAAAAGATAATTAAAAGGAGTATTGCTGAGGTTTTGGAACTGCCAGGACAAGACCTAGAACAAATGATTGAACTAAAAGTAGTTTTAAATTATCCAAAGATGGTGGATCAAATGCTTAAAGCTATAAAAAAACACCTGCACCCTGCTGATGAAACCCCAAAAATGTTTGTATTTGATACAACGCCAAAAATCCCCCCAACAAAAACACAATACAGTCAGTGGTTCATCACTGAACTACAAAAAACTGAAGGGGAGATGGTGAACAAAAGTGTTAACCAGCAAGGTGCAGTGGTTGATGAAACGCCATGTCAGCAGCCACCATCTGGAGGTAGGAAGAACCTCATGCAAAATTTTGAAGAAGAAGAGACACCCCAGAAACCCCAAGATGAAAACGCCACTAACACATCACCAACCAAAATGCCAAACAGGGCAGATGTGCAGGAGAAGGGTGATGAGGACAAAACGCCAGACATCAGAAAGTTGATGCAAGATAACACAATTTGTAACCCAAAAAAGTTGCCTGGTGATGAAGAAGATGATGAATATAAAAAGAAAAAGACTGTGGAAAAAAGGGAGAAGAGAGAACAAAATAAGAGTAGGGCATGTTTGTCACTTTAAGTCAGGAGGCAAGTGGTTATACATGCAACAAGGGTGGCGCAAGAAAACAACATTTCCACATACATATTCACTGGATGTGGTGACTGGATGTATGTACATTTCTTTCTCGTAAAACGCCAAACTTTGCATTTGTTACGTTAAAAATATACATGCATATGCATGTAAACACCCAAAATGCCATGTCTTAGATCAAAATGAGTTTGCATAACTAAAACGCCATATGCTGTTTTTTAGGAGTACCATGTTCAAGATTGAAGGAGTGTCAGAACTCTCAAGGGTGATTTCTGAGAGCATGAGACCAGGATTCTATGCACACGTTTTCATTATTCAAAGTTAGGGGCATATCCTGAACTATGAAGAAAGATACAAGGCTCCATAATCACCCTCAAGATTATTTTGCTCACAAATAATGCTGGTAACTCTTTGCTATATTTAATTGATGCAATTATATTATGACTTTGTTTTGTTGTTAAAAATATGGTTCCTCAAAATTACAAAATACGCCCGTGTATACAAAGACAGCGGGTTATCGATACAAAGAATTGAACAACAACATGGAATTGGTTTTGAAACTCGCCCGTTTCAAAGAAGACCGAAAGATAGAAAGATAAATGAATATGATATGGTCTTCTTGCCAATAATATGGCAAAGACATTTCTATGTTGTATGCTTTAATATAAAACGCAATAGAGTTGACGTATTGGATAACAGCGTTGGAGGGGATACACTCAGCATAAAAAAAAGTATGATGGATGGGTGGAAAAGTTGGTAAGTATCTTAAAAATTTTGTATGTAGAAACTGTGTTGACAAAACGCCATACTAATTTATGCAAAAATATGAAACTGCAGCAAAATGCTTTTACAAACTACTTGCTTATTCAAAAACACCCAATGGCTAAGATCATGAAGTTGGCACCTATTGTTAGACAAAAGATGGATTGGAGGACAGAGTCTGACGGGATCGACTGTGGGATTTTTGCAATGAGACATATGGAAACGTATATGGGGCAGTTGGCTGGTTGGGAATGTGGTCTGGCAAAAGAAGATGCCCTAAATGACCTACAACAAAAACAGCTAAATGACATCAAGATCAAATACATTGCAAAAATCATGTTGCATAGCCAAAATGAAAACAGAAAAAAAAAACTGATCAAATCTTTAAATAAATTCTTGGAATTAGAGGCAGTAAGAATATCTTAATTGTATAAAACAGGGCACAGTAGAATAGAACAAAGGATGGAGAAATATGTAGATTAGCTTAAACGCCTTGAATTGCTTACATTTTATAATTTTAATGTTGACTAATGTATTTTGGTTTAGACTATTGTATTGACTTGTTTCTTAATAAAACATATTTCATTATGGGGTTTTCATCATGGCGTTTTCAATAATATGTGTGCCTAGAGGTGAGAAATCCATGAAAACGCCAAGATGAATACTCCATAATGAAAACGCCATTAGTTGAATAATAAACAGTAAGAAGAACTGATGTTACTATCTTCCTAAAACATGTTAATGAAAACGCCATAATTTGAATAATTAACAAATAGTAACCAGGTGTAAAACGCCATTGATCGTAAATAATAAGCATATATTAGAACCCAAATGACAATTAACATTAATAATAAAAACGCCAAATATTGAATATAGGAAGAATGCCAATGAAATATAAACGTCATTTCCAAAAAATGACTTTGAAAAAAAAGCCATTGAAACAAACATAAAGAACAAAACACCATATCTGCTGGAATTTTGTTTGAAACGGAATTATAATGTCATTTATTGAGGGGAATGTGGACAATGACAATCGTGCCCATGCATATCATTTAGCACCCCTGCCACGTGTTCGACCAGGATACGTGTTCACCGTTTCACACTTCCAACCGGTTTTTCCTGATCTCATATATATATATATATATATATATATATATATATATATATATATATATATAGGGGAATGCTAAAATGAGACCATCTCGGTTTTTCCTGAGCGCCACAAGTTTGTGTTTACGGGACCCGTAAATCAGGCCGGAAAATTTACGGGTCCCGTAAACACAAACTTGTGGTGCTAAAAACTACACCCACGACATTTTTTTTCGAATTTTTTTTTTTTTACAAATGTTGTTTTTATACATGCATCTACATTTCTGAAAAAAAAAATTTGGTCCACCTCGCCCCGGATCAAAAAGTTCTCACGGTTCTTACAACTCGAGGTTGTTCTCATTTTAGCGGATACTTATATATATATATATATGGGAAGGTTCAAATGAAAACCACTAGTTATTGTGAAAACTCGAAAACTAAATAAAAAACCAAAAAAACATACCATTTTTTTTTGCATACCAATTTTCGCCATTTTTTAAATATAAAAAAAATTGTAGTGCACATGTGTACTACAAAAAAAAATTGAAAAAAAAATTATATAAAAAAACCTGCGATTTTTATAAAAAAATTTAAAAAAAAAATTGGTGTGTTTTTTAAGCTTTTTTAGTTAGTTTTCAAGTTTTCACAATAAAATTGGTTTTCATTTGAACTATCCCCTATATATAGAGAGAGAGAGAGAGATTTAGGGTTCTCGGAGAAAACAGGCCTCGCCCTGATCATTAACGCTAACTTAAACAATAAATTAACTAAAGTTAGTCCGGGACTTGCTTTCTGAAAAGTTAACGAAAGTTAGTCTTCCAACATGAAATTGTTAGAAAATTAAAATCATAATTGCAACTTTTGAAACTAAGAGTTTGATTGTGTGATTTCGGCCAAACACATGAACCATTTATTTATTTTGAACGACAAAAATTACATAATTAGTACTTCTAAATTACACCAAGTTTGCCTAATGTTAGGGATTATGGCTACATGAACCATTTATTTAATTAGCTCTAATCAATATGTTGATTAGTTGAGTAGTATGCCAAAAATAAACATATTAATGAAAAATTATGATTGGCTTCATGAAGTCAAAGTAGGAGGAATGGAACATGCAAGTAGTATACACATCCTTTAGTCTTAAGCTTGTACTATACCCAGGTCAAAGATTCGGTTATACAAGGAAAACAATTGTATTATTTTTATGACATTTTAAGTGAATATAATCTTAGTGATAAGAATGACAAAGATATTATCGGTTATGTTTGTACGAATGTATCTTATCTAATCGATCGACTTTAGTAGTGGTTGCAACTCATATTATGACATTTTAAGTGAATATAATCTTAGTGATAAGAATGACAAAGATATTATCGGTTATGTTTGTACGAATGTATCTTATCTAATCGATCGACTTTAGTAGTGGTTGCAACTCATATTATGACATTTTAAGTGAATATAATCTTAGTGATAAGAATGACAAAGATATTATCGGTTATGTTTGTACGAATGTATCTTATCTAATCGATCGACTTTAGTAGTGGTTGCAACTCATATAATTGTTATATTTCAGGGAGGTTTTTTTCTAAATACATGACCTATAGAATAAATATGAAATTCAGCCAATATTTTATTTTGTCTCCTATATGAATAATTGATAAAATTAAATCTTATCAAATCAAGTTCCCATCGTACTTATGGTCACGTGTGCTCTCTGCAGACTGCACTAAGGGCCTATTTGGTCCGTGCTAGTAATTATTTTTAGGAAAATTTACCATTTAAGGGTCTATTTGGTACTTGCTGGTAATTATTTTTAGAGCATCTCCAATAAAAGATATATTTTTTTTATAAAGGTGTCTAGTTGGCATATCTGTCCAACCAATCATTTTCTTTTTCTTTCTTGCCATACTCACACAACATAAAAACACATATTATCTCTCATCTCTCCTACATCGCACTCACATAATCTTTTCCCTTCAATTTTCTCATTTTTCTTCACATACATCACCACACTCTCTCCTCCACCTCACAACCTCTCTCCTTCACATCACTCTCTCTCTCTTTAAAAATATCAAAAAATCTCTCTATTGTGGATGATGTTAGAAAAATTTACCATTTATTCCTGTTTATACTAATTTATTAAAGGTGATAATATACATACACCCTTATAATTTTATTTTCACATTCCTAGGGTATACGACCGTATAATGTTTATACGATCCGTATAAAATGATTTTGCATAGAAATAAATGCATTGGAATCTTTTTTTTGTTTTACATGTATACGGGTCGTATAACATTATACGACCCGTATACATGTGTATACAAGCAATATAATGTTATATGCCCATATGTGTTTATTTTTTGAGGTTTGATCAGGTTTTTGAGTTTTAAGATTTGTATACTGTTTTGGTAAAAAATTACCGAAGCAATTAAGTGATCAAATTAGTTAAGTGAGGTAGTGTGCTAGAAATATGTGTGTAAAATATTTTATACAAGTTAATTGTAAAAACAGTTTCAGGATACGGCTCGGGATATAGAGCTGTATCTACGATCAAACTATGAGCGAAAAAGTAAAGGTTGACACGTGATGTACGAGGAAAGCCCTTGATCAATCTAGATCGCCGGCACAAAACCTCGGGAGCTGACAATCGCAGCTGCCTTGTTCTTCTATTACTTCAAATATCAGGATACAGTGCAGCATGTGGTGCGGATCAACTAGGTGTTACAATGTAATTCGAATACAAGTGTTTGTGTATAGTGTTAGCAGTGAGCTAGAGAGCAAAAGTGTTTGAAAGTGTGTGTATGAAAGTTGCGTGCCTTAATCTGATCTGCCCCCATCTATTTATAGTAAAAGAAGTGTAACAAACTATCCTAATAAACCGGGATCCGGCGAATATTCCCCACTCGAACGTTGTAGACCTGGTCTTTCGGGTTCAACGTCTCTCACATAACAGATACGCCCGAGTCTTGTGGAGAAGAAGTCCATTTGACCGTTAGTAACCCACAGCCTTTAACTTGCATGTGATTAATTCAATCAACCTCAGGATAACGCTCAGGATGTTAGCAATATCCCAGTCCAGTATCCTGGTCACAAATAAACAATTAAAATCAGGATATTAGTCAAGATATATACGCTCAGAAAATGATCCATAACAATTGTCCCCAAATATATCTGTTGGTATACCAATCCAACGGATATATTTTAAAAATTCCACCTCGTAAATCAAGCCAATTAAAACGAAACGATGGTTGAGGTGACATTGTGACATTTTCAATGCAATATTTACTCTTTACCCCCTATATTCAGCCTATAATTAGCTGAGATATTTTTCTTCTTGTTATCATTACTCTCCAAGCGATTCTCAGGTAATCATCCTTCTTTCCGTTCTCTGTTCTTTCTCCAAAGTTTCTTTTAGTTTGCTCAACACATTTCATGGCATCTCGAACAAGATCTCGTTCGGATGAACCAGTCCCAACCCTCGTGAGTCAAAACCTCATACGAGAACCGGAAAAAGAAATCTGCTGTTTCAACAACGCCGATATCGCTGCCCTCAAGAGTTCCGGTGCCTTTCCCACGGGAACAGTCGTTCGGCCTTTCGACCGAGAGATCCGATCAGACGTGTCTTCAGACGAGTGGGTTTGTTTTTTTGCCTACCCCTTTTCTTTGGGACTCCGGTACCCATTCCCCCATTTTATCTCTCGTTTCTTTGACCTCACCGGTCTTAGTTATGCCCAAACTATGCCAATGGTCTGGCGAGTTTTGATGGTACTGGATCAAATCAGATCTCGCCATTGCCCTGACCTGTGTATTGAAGACCTCCCTATAGCATACCGGTTGAGGTCCCATGGCGACAACCGTTTTCTTTTGTTTTCTACCTCCAAAAGCCCTTTAGTCCTTAAGGCCACCAAGAACGAAGACCGATGGCGGCGAAAGTTCTTTTTTGTGAAAGGAGACTCCATCAACAAGGGTTTCGACCTGCCGGTTAGATGGTTAACCAAGGGTAGGTTCTAGGGTTTTAGGAATATCCCCAAGTATATCCTTAAACTATATCCTAAACTTATATCCTGATGTTTTTATGCAGCGAACTTCAGAGACTTAGCACCCCCAAGCGCGGAATCCAAGTCCAGGATCAAAGGAATCTACCAGCTTCCTGCCAATGAAAGAACTTTCTCCCTGTCTCTTACAGATTCAAGCCAAAAATCAAGTTCAGATATGTCTAGTAAGCATATTTTCAGTAATTATCTTTATTTATCAACCCGATTATTTTTTCAGAAGTATTATGAGTTTTAAAAATATCTTCCCTTGTGCAGTACCAGTTGTCAACCTTGAAGGCTTCCAACTTGATGAGTTGGATAGTTACTCCAGCCTTGTACCTGTCAAACAAGAATCTAAGCCGAAGCCATCTGCCACACCGAAGCCCACCACTTCAAAGACTACTACTTCTCCTAAAGCTCCTCCGGCATCCAGGACCCGGGCCTCTAGCTCCCGGAAGAGGAAAGAAATGGAGTCTCCAGCCGCCTCTGAGACATTATCTCTCGAGAATCATGGGTTTAATGAAGCTACTTCATTCCTCAAGCAGGTAAGAATTCCCTTCCAATATCCTGAACATGCATGTTAATCATTATCCTGTTCATTTTACACCGATACCTGTATCTTTAACTGCAGGGCTTGGAACGTCTCATGCACTTGTATGAAGACGCCTGTGGGCTCAACAAGATGTTGGAGATTAAGCTGGAAGAAGCTGTAGCCACCATAGCTGATCAAGGAACAATCGCAGCTGCCAAGTCCCAGCACTATGAGGACAAATACAAGGCAATGACCCAGGAACACCAAGCT
This sequence comes from Helianthus tuberosus, assembly GCA_030545235.1. Classification (NCBI taxonomy): domain Eukaryota; kingdom Viridiplantae; phylum Streptophyta; class Magnoliopsida; order Asterales; family Asteraceae; genus Helianthus; species Helianthus tuberosus. Next base: position 64,425,073 of record CM060425.1, read on the forward strand.
GCCCTCCACAAAGCCAATGAGGATGCTCAAGCCAAACTAGATGCTGCTCTTCTTCAATACCAGCAGGACATGAGTTCATACCGGGACAGTCTCAAAGCATCCGTTGTTATTTCCCTTCTCCAAGCCAGGTTAAGGATGGCTTATGAGGCCAAAGCCTTGGGCTTCGAATGCCCCTCCTGGAATGTCAAAGCTTGGGAAGCGAAATTACAGGATCTTGGAGGCCATCCTGTTGCACATCCTGTAAAGCATGCTGGTGAAGAGCCTTCTAAGGCGGCGGAGGAGGTGACCAATGCTGGTGATGATGCTGAAAAGAATCCCGAGGGTGATGCTGGTGCGGATGCTGGGAAAGAAGTTGCCGATCAAGAAGGTGCTGCCCCTTAGGCGGCGAAGTGGGCGATGATGGATATACGTGCCAAGGCCAGAGCCCACTTTTTTAAATTTCATGCTTGTGGTTTGTATAAACAATTTACTTTTCCTGTTCGTTGAACAATTTATATTTCCTGCACTTAGAACAATACGATGACCAAAGGTGGATGGGTCCTGGGTTTCAGGATGAAGCCCTTGGTCATCGGTTAGTATAACCTCTTTTGAATATCGTAACGGTTGAAGGTGGACATGTTCTGTTTTGAGATAGAACCTTCAACTGTTACATAAGTATGGTAAAGACTAATTGTGCTTTTGGTGGATGGGCCTTGGTTTGAGGTGAATCCAAAAGCACAACTTTTGACATGTTAATAATATAACTTACTTTTGACTTATTTGTCGTTGCCTTTTAATTCCTGTCACACGTTCCTTAATGCAGATTTTAGCTTTGCAAAATTTGTACGACTGTCTTTCAAAAATATCCTAATCAATATACTCAGTGACATATTACGAAAACTTTAAATAAAACTTCTAAAAATTCAATCAATCTTCATAGGAAACTTTTTATAGAATGAAAGACAGTCCACTTTCCGAAACCTGTTTTGACAAAACTTGTTTGATCAAAGTTTCAAACTAGTATCAGTTTCAAATATTTTAATCAAATATCCTGAAAAGTATTTTGAAAATATATTTTGAGAATTTATCCTAATCAGGATGTTTAATCTTTTGTCAAACATAGTATTGTCAAAAACTCAAATAACTTAAATAACGTTTACAAAGGAAAGATCATACCAGGAATAGGGTATAACCCTATTCTCAAACTTCAATCCCTTTGCAACTCTTCCAATGAAGATGTCCCCTGTCTGTGATACTTAGTGTATTAGGTCCGAGCTTTATCCTTTAAGCTTTATACCATTGCCTCAGTAGGAATGTCCCCTGTGCATAATATCTTCGAATACTTAAAAAATTTCTGGACATCAGTTCCAATTGTATAGACATTTTTTGGTGTTACAGGGGTAAAACCCAAAATTTACTGGAGATAAATCCCTCGTATCATGGGGGAAATCCCAATTTTTCGTGCGCTACAGGAGGGAGTGTGTAAACTCCAAGACTTAGAAAAGTGAAAACCTTTAAACCTTAGAGAGTATGAAAATACCCTTTCGTGAGAGAGGGTGATCAATCCTCATATACCTTTAGGATTCAGGATATAGCCAATAGTAACAAAATTGTCAGCCACTTTTACATGGACTGGTCCCGCCACCTTGAACTATTCCCGAATAACTTGCGCTCCAGGCGGGGTGTTTAAACCCAATTCGGAAGAAAGGTGAATACCTTTAAACCTGTGAAGGGATCAGGATCCCTTATACGTGAGAGAGGGGGCCAATCCTCTAATCTTCCGAAGTATCTTGAGTGTGTATCCTGGTGCTATATCCCGAAGCATATACTGCAAAACATCCTCAAACTAAGGTGGGTGTTAGCTTGGCCAACACCCCTCCGATGCTTAAGTCAGTATTGGGTTTCAAAGAATAAATCAAATCAAACATATTTAAAAGAAATAAAATTCATACCATCCTGAGTTAGAAATTAAATTCTAAACTCACTTGAAATAAAGCTTAAGGTGTATAGCATTCCAAGATCTCGGCAGCATATCCCCCTCCATATTCTTGAGTCGGTATGCACCTTTTCCTGATTCTGATTCAACCTCATATGGTCCTTCCCATTTTGGAGCCAGCTTTCCATCAGCAGGATTAGTAGTATTTTGAAAAGCCTTTCTTAACACCCAATCTCCAACTTTGAACCTTCTGGTCCTTATATTCTTGTTATATGCTCTGGATATCCTTTGTTGATATGCTGCCATCCTTAGCCTTGCTGCATCTCTTGTCTCATCAATAGTATCCAACTCCTGGCATAGGACTTCAGGATTCTGCTCAGGATTCCTGAGGTTGGATCTTGCTGTAGGTATCACCATTTCTGTCGGGATCACTTCTTCTGCTCCAAATACTAAGGAAAATGGGGTTTGACCAGTTGCATTTTTTACCGTCGTTCTATCAGCCCACAAAACAAAGGGTAATTCTTCTGCCCATCTTCCTTTCTTGGTCCCTAATCTCTTCTTCAAGTTGTTGACAATTATCTTGTTTGAGGATTCAGCTTGTCCATTTGCTTGAGGATGTACCGGGGTGGATGTAATCATTTTGATTCCCCAACTCTTGCAGAAGTCAGTAGTCCTTTTACTTATAAATTGAGATCCGTTGTCACAAATTATCTCAGCTGGTATTCCAAACCTAGTCAGGATATTCCTTTTTATGAAGGATACCACTTCCTGATCTCTAACTTGAACAAATGCTTCTGCTTCAACCCACTTGGAGAAATAATCCGTCATGGCCAACATGAAAACCTTTCCTCCTGGAGCCTTTGGAAGATTTCCCACTATATCTATACCCCACTTCATAAATGGCCAAGGGGAAACAATAGGATACAGCGGTTCAGCAGGCTGATGTAATATGTTACTATGTCTTTGACAGGCGTCACATCTTCGAACATATTCTGTGGCATCTCTCCTCATTATCGGCCAATAATATCCTGTCCTTAATACTTTTGAGAATAAGGACCTGCCCCCAGTATGGTTGCCACAATCCCCTTCATGTATATCCTGAAGTACTTCTTTGGTTTCGGGATCCTCCAAGCACCTCAGATATGGTCCAGTAAGAGATTTCTTATACAAAACATCATTTATAATAGTGAAACGTGGTACCTTCATCCTAAAGGCTTTAGGATTCTCATTCTTTGGGACGTATCCTTCCTTTAGATATCTCATGATTGGAGCCGTCTAGGACTTAGGATCCTCCTCGGGATACTCCCCATCAGGATTCTGAATACTTATTACTTCCTCATCCTGAGGATTCGTCGCAGGATACAATATATGTAATATTGGTATTCGGGTCCCTTCCGGTATCCTGACCGATGATCCCAGATTTGCTAAGGCATCAGCATTATCCTCTCTTGGTACCTGTTCAAGTGTAAAAATATCGAAATATCCTGCTAATTTTTTGAGAATTTTGAGATACTCGATTAACTTCTCTCCTTTAACTGCATAGGTTCCATTAAAATGATTAGTGATTAACAAGGAGTCAACATATACTTGCAAATTCTTGATACTCGTATTTTTAGCCAACTCTAATCCTGCAATTAAAGCCTCATATTCTGCCTCATTATTAGTAGCAGGAAATTCACACCTAATAGCCTGGGGTAATATGTCCACCTGTGGCGATTTTAGTAGTATACCTAAACCTACACCTCTTACGTTAGATGCACCATCAGTATACAATGTCCAGTATTCTAAGTTTTCTCCTAGCTGCTGTACTTCTAAATCTACTTCATTTTGAATGTCACTACTGAAATCAGCCACAAAGTCAGCTAAAGCATGAGATTTTATGGCATTTCTAGGCTCATATACTGTCACACCCCGACTTTCCACGTGTCACCGGTGGGCCCGGTGGGGAGTATCGTGACGTAGTTGATATCATGATAGTCAAACAACACAATATATAAATGCATAGCGGAAGCAAAAGATAAATATATTACAATCCGAATAAAAAGTAATATCCAAGTATTACAACGGAAAGTAAAGGATCCACAGGCGGATCTTAAAAACATAAATTCTATTCAACATACTTTAGACGCCTAGAACTTTCAAGATTCCTTATTAACGTCCTGAGCAGCTTCCAGCCTATTACGTAATTGTACCTGTCACTTAGACTTTTGAAAATACGTCAGTTTTCACTGGTAAATACACTCAACTGACTCATTTGAAAAGAGTTTAAGAAAATTGATTAAGATGCACCAGGCACAACACATTTTGACACTTTGATTAAAATGCACAGAGGCAAACTTAATCTTTTATAACTTGGGACAATTATATTTATAACCTTGTATACAGATTTACATGTTCGTTGTACGTTCAGGGCCCGATGTAGAAACCGAGTCAGATTAACAGACACGCCACAAGTATAGGCCCACAAGAGAGTGAGATACCGTTATTACTTAAGCAACTGTCAGGTGTATGCCTACACCCCGTGCTTAAGACGTGGCCATTTTATAATACAATGATGTCAGGGATATCCGGGACATGGTCATTAACCCCTAAAGGCTTTTATTTCAAACAATACAGATTAAACCGGGTTACCTCAATAATTTAATCACAATCCGATTAAATATTCAATACCCGACCAAGCGGTATCATTATACCGTATCCCAAGCCCGTATAGGGAAAATAAGTTAAGAGTATTTACCTGAGCTAGCTCCTGTCTTAAATAGCAAGAATTAATAACCCAGCCGTATTCACTTAAGTAAGCGTAGGTACAATTTACCGGAAGGCTCTAGTCTGGAATGATGGTATAAATAACCAATTAGAATGCTAACGGGTCTTTAATTAAGCCTAAGCTTAGACCGGTTAGTCTTAGAGAAATCTACGGTTCAAACGCCCGATTAGGCGAAGACCGGATAGAATGTGATTTAGACCCAACACGTTCAGAGACTTGCTTAATATGGGTCCTTCATGCACATTCTGTATTTTGAGGTAAAACCGTTAAGGTTTGACCCGTTTAGGCTAGTTTATGTAAACTAGTTACATAAATCGAACCGAACGCGTAATAAGCGTAACGGGTAGTGATGAGAGCCATTTACATGTTTCCCAAGTTAATATGCTTCATATATGTTGTGACATTAGTAAGATGTCTTTCATTATGCCCGACTGAATTTAATCCCAAACTATGCCCCGTAGGGGTAGTTTGGTCATTTTAAAGGTTGTAAAAGAGTTTAAGTGTCAACCTGAGTTACAGGCCTGATGTAATCAGCAAACATACTCAATTTTCTAAGTTATATCAGTAGATTAAAGTATATAAGTGAAATTTATCAATTATAACCAAACTATGCCCCGTAGGGGTATTTTGGTAATTTCACATAAGCCGAAAAGCTCAAAACTGACGTATGAGTTTATCAACCTTTGGTTACTGTTAAAATATTATAATTTGCCTCAAATATCAGTAGGTATCACCCTTGGTATGTTTAAAATAATCTTAGTACATATTATGCGTTAAAAACGCTTAATTAGGCGAATAAAAGCCGTTTACGGGTTCGATACCTAAAGCTGATATTTTTACTATTCCAGAAGGCTTAAAATAAATTTATTTATCATTTACGATCAGTAGCAAAAGGTTTGGAGTCGTTTGGATGTGTAAAACTCATTTTATGGCCCGTAAGGGCAAAACCGACAATTACCGGATTAAGCCTACGACTATAAGTTATGCTCAGCCTAAAATTTATTAAAAATCTTTAAAAATCCCAAAATAATATATTACATCAGTGGGTAAAATATTTGATATCAAAAAGTAGGCTTAACTAGGCTATACGCTAATTACGCCGTTTTATTAACATAAAGCTTTAATTTTACGCTAACGAGCATAACTCTTATTCTACACCTCAAACTGATGTCAAACTTTGCATACAAGTCTATATATCAGTAATTAAGGTTTATACTCTTTTACATTTTCAAAAATCACGTTTTAAGGTGAAAAGGGCGTAATGGTCAACATATGAGCAATTAACGGAATCATGCGTATTAATCGGTTAACTAATGAACCATAGTGTATAATCACAGAGGGTTATACTAGCATGTAACCTGGTCCAAATGAAGCTCTTAGGTATTTCTAAATCATACCAAAACGGGTCAGAACTGAAAGTCAAAGTAAAAGTCAAACTATGCGACTTTCGGTTCCGAACCGGGTCTAAATAGGAAATTGTCGGGTTGAACATGTTTAGACATGTTCTTACACTAACTACTAAGTTATAACAATGATACAACAGGTTGTATATGTTCTACATTGCTAATTATGCATAAATTAGAATTTAAGTATCCTGTTGACTTTTTCTTAGCAAGTTTGACCCGACATTGGACCTAGTTAGAGTGGGAATCAGGGGGAACCCTTTTGAGGGTTTATTACCCACATAATTACCAACTTATAACTACTTTCAATTCAACTAATCACTGGACCATTAGTGATTAATCGTTAAGTCAACCGTTAATTATGACGGGTTGACTTTTAAGCTAAAACTAAGCTAAAACTTAATTAAGAAGGGTTAGGCATACTCACCAAGGTCCTATGCACTATTAGAGATGACTTGGGTCTGCTTTGGAGCTCCAGAAGTCCTCAAGAATGCAGATGGAATGGATGATCAAATGTTGCAACTAATGGTCCTATTTATAGTGTTTAAATCACCATAAATTGTTGACATCTAAGTCTATCATGGACCATGAATCATCAACACATGTCCCTAAGTGCCTAGGAATGTTTAGGGGTCGTCCATGGATGAAAATATCTGATCTAAGTCGGTTTAAACGCTCAAAACAGGCTGCTGCCCGTTTTCCAGTCGCTGGCAACCCCTTACGGACCCGTAAGGGTGGACCTTTACGGTCCGTAAGCCAGTGATCAGGGCAAAACATTTTCTAGTTTTCACATAAATGTCTCTTGGCCTTTCGAAAGGGCAACTAAGCTTATTTCTTGCAATTTGACCCCTTCTTATTTACCTACAAGGGCTTTAGGACTTATTCCCACTTTGCCAAGCCCCCGGACATTTCTGGTTAACCCGAAAAGTCATAACTTTCAACGTTAACGCTTTAACCCCTCGCACACGAATTTGATCATAACTTTCTCATACGATAACGAAACTTTACGAAATTTATATTGTGCATTCTAGTGAGCATAATTAACTGTTACAAAGCTTCGGGTTTGTCAAAAGGTCACTCAGAGGTATAACTTAAACATGTTGACACATTTAACCCCTGTAGTTTGTAATCTCTCACTTTTAGCTTCGTATGATCCATGATTTATTCGTTTGATCGTATAAACATCATGTAGGGTTATTATAAAGTATACTTATTCACTGTTGACATTTTGAACGCGTATATTTACATACTTTCCATGTTTGTCAACTTTAGTCCCTCAAGAGTATACTTTCACACGTTCGAGCTTATGACACGTGTCAATACATTATAGGACGTGAATTTTCGAGGTGTTACATATACTAAGTCATAAGCACTCAATTTTACTGACCACTTGGCCATTCTACCTGACATCTCTGGTTTCCTAAGCACGTTTTTAACAGGATAATTGGTTTTAACATGAATCCTATGTGTCTCAAAGTAATGTCTAAGCTTCATTGATGCCATAACTAATGCTAGTATCAACTTTTCTAAATGAGAATATCTAGTTTCAGCATCTAGTAAACTTTTACTAACATAATAGACAGGATATTGCTGACCTTCATGGTCCTTTATAAGAACGGCATTTACAGCATTCCCTGATACAGCGAGGTATAGGGATAGTGGTTCACCATTTTCAGGCTTCATCAATAGAGGTGCAGTTGAGAGATATCGCTTCAAATCCTGCAAGGCTGCTTCATGCTTTGCTCCCTATTCGAACTTCTTATTCTTCTTGAGGATATCATAAAATTCCTTGCATTTTTTCGAGGATCTTGAAATAAATCTGTTCAATGCTGCAACTCGCCCTGTTAGCCGTTGAACATCCTTCATATTTGAAGGTGATTTGATATCCAGGATAGATTTAATCTGCTCCGGGCTTGCCTCTATTCCTCTTTTAGTCACCATATATCCTAGAAACTTTCCTGCCCCCACTCCAAAATGGCACTTAGCAGGATTCAGCTTCATGTTATATTGGTCCAGGATATCAAACGCTCCCTTAATATCCTGGAGGTGATCCTCAACCTTTTTAGATTTTACCACCATATCATCGATGTATACCTCCATTGTGTCCCCCAACTTATCTTTGAACATCATGTTTACCAATCTCTGGTATGTTGCACCTGCATTTTTCAAACCGAAAGGCATAGCAGTATAGCAATAAATACATGTTGGTGTCATGAAGGCAGTATCCTCCTGGTCCGAAGGCTCCATTTGAATCTGCTGAAATCCTGAGGATGCGTCCATGAATGTTAACATCTCATGCCCGGCAGTAGCATCCACCATTGCATTGAGGAAGAGGAAATGGGTCTTTAGGACAAGCCTTATTCAAGTCTGTGTAATCTACACAGACTCTCCATTTCCCATTTTTCTTCTGTACTACGACTACATTTGCTAGCCATCTTGGGAACTTGACTTCTCTGATCATTTTGGACTTCAACAATCTTTCAACTTCCTCTTGGATAATTGCATTTCGTTCAGGAGCAAACTTCCTTCTTTTTTGCTGAATTGGCTTGAACGACCTGCCAATTCCAAGTTTGTGAGTAATAATGTCCTTGGATATACCTGTCATATCCTCATGCTTCCATGCAAATGTCGACATCCTGCACTTCAAAAAGTTAGTTAATTGTTCTTCAATATCCTGAGGGATATTGGTTCCTGCGAGCACCGAGATATCAGGATTATCCTGATCTAGGATAACTTTCTTCATATCCTGCTCTGAAGCCTCCACGATATCCCGGGCCCGCATCTTTAATTGCTATGCTGGATTAGGCTTGGTTGAGGATTTCATTGAGGATGAGTAGCATTCCTTCGCCTCCTGCTTGTCACTATCAACTTTGACGACCCCCCAAGGGGTAGGGATCTTGATGCACTGGTGATAAGTCGATGGTACAGCCTTCATATCATGGATCCACGGCCTGCCCAGTATTATGTTATAGCAGGATAGGGAATCCATCACACAGGAACGTTGTATCGAGTTGACCCCTTCAACATATACTGGTAACTTTATTTCTCCCACTGTGTTCCTAGCTTCTCCACTTAAACCAACGAGCACAGTGGACTTTGAAGTAATGTCCATCGGAGATACGTTCATCCTCTTCAATGTTTCCAGCTGAATTATATTGACAGAGCTACCGTTGTCCACCAATATCCTGCGTACAAAATGGTTAGCAACATATAAGGTTATTATGAGAGCATCATGGTGAGGATCCTGGACAGTACCCCTGTCATCACTATCGAAAGTGATCACTTTATCAGTTGTAAGGGTAGTCATCCTAGCTGGTTTATCTCCCCTTTCAGTCTTAGCTTCCTTTGCATGTCTCTTGGCCGCCGAATACGAAGTCCCACAAATGTCGGATCCTCCTGAAATAAAGTTAATTATTTTGGCATCTGCTGGGGGTGATGCTGCTCGTTCAGGATCCTGCCCTTTATTTTTCTTTCTTCCCAGCAAATCCTTCAGATACCCTTTGCTTAACAGGTAACTTATTTCTTTCCTTAGAGCAATACAATCCTTGGTCACATGTCCGAAGTCTTCATGGAAGGCACACCATTTGGATTTATCCTTCCAATCAGCTTTCTGCTGGTTCTTTCGAGGCCACCTAGCTTTGTCTCCTAAACCCTGCATAGCATACATTAACTTAGGTATATTAACAGAAAAGCAGTATTCAGATAATTCAGGATATTCTTCAGGATCCTCGTCTTCAACAACATTCACTTTCTTGTTATCATTTCTACCATATGGCTTGGAGCGATATGGTTTATACGAGGATTCTGACTTCCTGTTGGTTGATTCGTAGGCTGAGGTAGAATTTATCCTCTCTTGCATCTTTTTGTCATCTTCCAAGCGGATATATCTCAAAGCCCTGTTACGAGCTTCGTCGAGATTCCTGCAGGGATTCATTACAAGATCCTGATAAAACTGAGAATCCTTTTGTAACCCCATCTTAAAAGCCTGTACAGCTGTTGCAACATCAAGATGTGGGATATCCAAGGATTCTCGACTGAACTTGTTCACATAATCCCTCAAGGATTCCTGAGGTCCTTGAGTTATCCTGTAAAGGTCACTGGTTAGTTTCTCAAAACTCCGACTACAAGAAAATTGACTATTAAATAAATTAACCAAATGAGCAAACGAAGTAATTGAGTGAGGAGGAACATTCAACAGCCATTTTAAGGCTGATCCTGTCAAGGTAGAACCGAAACCCTTGCATAAGCATGCTTCCTTGAGATCTGGGGGGATAGGATTGACTTCCATCCTCTCCCTATATTGGGCAATATGCTCTTCAGGATCCGTAGTCCCATCATACAGTTTCATGTTGGGGTCTGAAATCTTTTTGGGATTTTAGCATCACAGATAGGATATGCAAAGCGGGATATCCTGTGGCTGTCTTGAGATACTTCCGGAATTGGCTGGACCACTCCAGGTACACTGGATATCATGTCCTTCAATTTCTGAAGCTCCCTGGTAAATGTTGACGTCATACCTGCATCCTGCAAAGACCCAGTGTTGTTAGTAGCAAGAATATTATTATTTGACACGTTACCGGTCTGAGGATTCTGGCCATATCCTGAGGCATATCCTGAGCTCCTCACAGTTGACATCCTGACCGAGGAGGGAATCTCAGGAGTATGATTCTGAGAATGGCTTGGGACGATGTTCCCCCGGTTATCCTCAGTGTAAACTGCAGAACTGAAGTTCAAAGCCCTAGGCTGTATAGGAGTGACAGTTTCTTCAGCAGGTCTGCTTGGGCCGGATTTCAAGAGTTGTATTTCTCTCATCAGCATCCGATTAGTCTCCTGCTGCTGCCTCATCTGTTCCTGTACACTACCAAACAAATTCAGAATTTCATCATTAGATGCCAAAACAGGACCGGATCCCTGGATACTGGGAGCGGGGATAACATCCCGAGCTACATGACTTTCGGCTCCGTGTGATGAAGCTTGCATTCTTGGAGAAGGAGGTGGAAGCACCGAACCAATTGTTGCAGAGGTTGTAGCAGACATGGTGGAAGAGCTCATGTTTGATCTCGAGGCCATAGAAAACAATTTAGAAAAAAGTTTTGACAAAAGAAAACCGAGTAATGATTTTACTAAAGTTTTTAGCAAAAATAGCACCACTTGCCCCACGGTGGGCGCCAAATTGTTTTAGTCAAAAATTACCGAAGCAATTAAGTGATCAAATTAGTTAAGTGAGGTAGTGTGCTAGAAATATGTGTGTAATATATTTTATACAAGTTAATTGTAAAAACGGTTTCAGATACGGCTCGGGATATAGAGCTGTATCTACGATCAAACTATGAGCGAAAAAGTAAAGGTTGACACGTGATGTACGAGGAAAGCCCTTGATCAATCTAGATCGCCGGCACAAAACCTCGGGAGCTGACAATCGCAGCTGCCTTGTTCTTCTATTACTTCAAATATCAGGATACAGTGCAGGATGTGGTGCGGATCAACTAGGTGTTACAATGTAATTCGAATACAAGTGTTTGTGTATAGTGTTAGCAGTGAGCTAGAGAGCAAAAGTGTTTGAAAGTGTGTGTATGAAAGTTGCGTGCCTTAATCTGATCCGCCCCCATCTATTTATAGTAAAAGAAGTGTAACAAACTATCCTAATAAACCGGGATCTGGCGAATATTCCCCACTCGAACGTTGTAGACCTGGTCTTTCGTGTTCAACGTCTCTCACATAACAGATACGCCCGAGTCTTGTGGAGAAGAAGTCCATCTGACCGTTAGTAACCCACAGCCTTTAACCTGCACGTGATTAATTCAATCAACCTTAGGATATCGCTCAGGATGTTAGCAATATCCCAGTCTAGTATCCTGGTCACAAATAAACAATTAAAATCAGGATATTAGTCAAGATATATACGCTCAGAAAATGACCCATAACATATACGGGCCGTATAAGATTATACGGCTCGTATGTATTTGTCTAAATTTTTTTGTGTAAAACCGAACAACCGTTTAATATATTTTAGGGATTCTTTAGATACCGTTTTCAGTATCTGGAGTTTGTTGGTTTGTTTGTAGCTAGGGTTCAGAATGGTTTAATATGGTGATATTAGAACACTATACACTGCATGTAAACAAAGTGGTTTTGTGATGCAAGGATCTTTGTATGCGGTATGTACGTTAAGTACAGATCCTACAACTGCATTTGGAACAAGAAGTACAACAATTCGTTCATTATCTGTTGTTGTCTCAATGCACACAACACGCAGTCGTTGATGGACTTTGCGAGCCTGTTCGTAACTAGGGTTCAGAATGCTTGAATATTGATGCGTGTGAAGTGTTATATATATTAGGTGTATATTTTAAGCCCTTTTTAACACTTATTTTAGCCAAGTTTTAAATTTATAAAACACGATATTTCACTAACACTAAACACACATATGGGCAAGTGCACCCATCGTTGAGTGTAGTATAGCGTTGGTAAGATACCGAGGTCGTCCAAGGACACAAGAGCTTTTAGTACCGGTTTATCCTCAACGTCTAACCAAAATAAAAGTTTAGAAAAAATGTTTTAAACTAAGAAAATTAAAAACTAACTAAAATGCTGAAAATAAAAATAAAAGAAAAAACAGATAGACAAGATGAATCACTTGGTTCCGACTCGTATCTAGTATAACCTTTGATTATTTCCGCACTTTTGCACATAATTAAGAGATTATCTTAGTTATTGTAGTAGGCCCCTCTTTTGAAGGTGACGTTACCCTCACCCCAGTAGTTTGAGTCAGCAGGGATACAATCCTAAAAGGGTGGATTATTGGAAGATAATGAATTAAGTTATTAATGCAGTATTGTGGTAGGCCCCGCTTTTGGCGGTGACGTTACCCTCGGCTAAGTAGTCTGAGTCAGCAGGGATACAGTTATAAATAGCCGGGTTATAGTATTAATAGTAGTTAACTTATGAGGGGATCAAAGAGTTTGGACCCCCGCCATCCAATACCGTGAAGTATTGAAGGAGGTCCTACTAAATTTGACCCAGGTCCATTGCAGGACCTCTAAACGCTGAACAATGGCAAGACCTTTACCAAACCGTTCCCTTAACCCCCGACCAGGTAGCCAATATACCTCCATATAGACCGTGGAGATATGAATGGTGAAAATCCTTTATTTTATATAGACAGTAAAATAATGCCAAGACACCACGGACAAACGATAAGGAAAGATCACCTTCAACATAAGTAACTAGTTATTAAAGTCATTAATACAAAACCAAATAAAAAGTGCAAAAGATTAGAAATAAAAAGTATTATACTAGACACTTTGTCTTCACCAAGTGATGTAAGAGACTTAGGCAAACATGGCCTTGATTGTCAAGAACTCTTACGATCAATCTTGGATCCCGAGACGACTCACACACTCTACGATGGATGATGGTGGTGGATGATGGTGTTGTGATGGTGGTGGGTGGTGGATGAAGTGTGAGAGAGGTGGTGTGCCAAGGGATGAGATGAAATGAATCCAAGCACTCCTATTTATAGGCTGAACAGAGAGCTGGGCACGGCCCCGTGTCCGCTGGGCACGGCCCCGTGTCCGTCTGACAATCTCTCTCCTCATTAATTGTAATTCGCAATTACAATAAATGCGCCTGCTGTACTTTCGACACGCCCCCATGTCCGCTGAGCACGGCCCGTGGTGGGCAATAGAAGCTTCTATAGGTTTGTCTTTTCTGCTGCTTCTTGGGCACGGCCCCGTGCTGGCTGAGCACGGGGCGTGTTCAGTCTTCTGATTTCTCTACTTTGCTTTGGAAGGTGCCGTTGAGGGGTCGGGTAGTCCACTAATATTCCTTTTCTTGTATTTATGTTGGATTTAGCTGTCTTTTTGCTTCTTTTGCGTTTTTGAGCTCATTTAATCCTGAAAATACAAAAGGAAGACAAAAACACTCTTTTTCCAATATTAGTACTTAAAAAGGGTTAGTTTTATACCTCATTTGATGTAATTTATATGTTGCATTTTACATACATCAAATACCCCCACACTTGAACTTTTGCTTGTCCTCAAGCAAAACTCTTTAATATGTGGCTTACACTCTCAAATGGAATAGGTAGAAGAGAAGGTTTTGGGCTTGTCGTAGAGTGTCGGGATTTCCAAGATCTTTTTGGGTTTTATTTTTATTTATTTACATTCCTATTCGTAATGATTTATTTAGAACTTTTCATAAAAGAAATTACTTATTTGGGCATAACATGCCTTTTTAAAATTCTATTTATATACAAGTTCACATACCTCACGGGGAAATCACTCACACTCGGCCGAAGGTGTATTTTTAGTGAATCACTCGAGAGCGGCATGGAACTTATTCCTACCATAGGCTTGCCAAGAAATCAATCCTCATCCTTTTTAACTTTTATACCTTTGTAGATATCAAGAGGACTTTGCGGGTTAAGGGTTAGGCTAGGGTTAAAGGTAGGTGGTTGGGTTAGTGGTTAGTAGAAAAAGGGCTAAAAGCGTAACAAGTGTCGGTTTTCATATTTTTGCAACTTTTTATTTTGATGAAGCTTTTATTCAAACAAAGTTATTTTTGATTAACTTGTTTGTTTATTTTCTTTTTGCTTCATCATTATCACACATTTTTTTTTCACGAAGAACCGAACTTGTTACTAAAATAAAGGGTTAAAAAAATGAAAAAGGTTTTGGTGGGTAAAAGGGTTTTTGTTTGGGTGATGAAACGAAAAGGTTTAGGCTCAAAGGGGCTAACTAGGGGGATTTTTGGGTAGGTGGTAAAAGAAAAAGAAAAATAATGGTGTAGAAATAAAAAGGGTTAGTCCTAATGCCTCTATCATTTACTTACTCGGGTTTAAGTTGATAAGGACCGGGAATGCATTGTCATGGCAAGTTCTAGAGTCGTAAGAACCAAGCGGCTATTCACACAAGAAATGAAAAATGAGCATTTAGTCAAATGATATGTAATTGTGTGCTCAATAAAGGCTCAAAACTCACTTTTGTGGGAATGGGTTTTTATGTGATCAAGTATATATAATAAAATTTTAAATAAGTTTGCTATGCCTTTTCATAATTTTCTTATGTTGGTTCTTTTTATCACTACGCTATCGGTTGTAAATTTGTAAAAATATAACCTTTTTGAGAACTTGAATTTTCCGAGTTAAACCTAGACAAGTAAAAAAAATGAAATTTTTGAAAAAATTTGGGGTGATTAGCGGTTCCAATAGAGTTTTGTGTAAGGCTTGTATTTAGGACTTGCAAAATTCAAGGTTTTAGCATCCCCCCCACACTTAAATTACACATTGTCCTCAATGTGTCCCAAAAATAAAATTTTAGGTTGATTAGATGTGTAAAATAGTGTTTAAAAAGCAAAAATTTGTGTTACTGGGCACTGAACACGGCCCCGTGTTGTCCGGGGTGTTCAAGTGCCAGTAACAGAATTAAAATAAGAGAAACAGAAGTCTGGACACGGGGGCATGTTGGGTGAACACGACCCGTGTCCAGTTACCTGAACTGGGCGTTTTCTGCAGGGTGCTCAGCACGGGGCCGTGTTGGTTGGGCACGGCCCGTGTTGAACCTTCTGAAATTGTCGGGTTGCCTTGTTCTTGTGCATGGGTTCATTTTTCTCGTTCCCCTTTTCATCCTTTACCACCATGAGTGTGTTTTATTCATTACAAACCATCCAAACCTTAAAACCATCATTTCATTTCATCATAGAGAAAACTTACATAGTCCTAAAATAAAATTAAAACTTAACTAAATAGGTCAGCAGGTACACGAGGTTATCATAAGGAGTTCTACTATTTTAAGAAAATTTCGAGAATAGTTTCCCGATATAGTAGGACTTTTAGCCGAATGATTTCTTCCCTAAATGTTGTTTAAAGCCATTCTTCGATTTCCCTAGGAAGGAAGAATGCGGCTTCATTTTCCTCCGCAGCTGGTGGTTGAGGGGGAACATTCACCGGGACTCCTTGCACCACTCTTCGCGGAGGCTCTTGGTGCATGGCGTACCATTCGGCTGGAATGACAACTTCGGGTACCACGTTCCACGCCCTTTGGGTTATTATAGGCACCAAAGGCGGGGAGGCGAGAAGGTTCAACCTCCGGTGCAAGAGGTTTACTTCATGGAGACAGCCCTCCAGCCCTACTGTAAGATGGTTGATACGGTCGACCAATGCTTCTTCCACTCCCGTCATTTCATCAATAGCCTCCCTTAGAGCGTAAACATAGTTTACAAGAGAGTCTTCTGCTGTTGAAGATCTCCTCCCTTGTCGGTTACTTCTTGAAGATGATCCGCTTGTTCTGCTTGCCATTTTCTGCGAAGGAAACTGAAGAAAGCTAAATTTTTACAAAACAGATCCTCGGACACGGCCCCGTGCTCGCTGAGCACGGCCCCGTGTCCATTTGTCTGCAGGATTTTATGCTAAGGAGTCTTGGAGTTTTAAATTATTCTCATGATTTTTAGCTAGTTTTTAGGCTTAGATAATTTAAAATAAAGTTATACAACTAACTTTAAACAAGAATCCTTAGCAAATAATCTTACAAACTTCACATAGAGGGTTGGAATCAAGGGAATTCCAAGCTTTCATGGAGGAAATTTTTGAAAAAATTTGAAAGAGGAGGAAATGAGTAAAAGTGGAAGGGACAAGAGGTTCCTTTGGAACCTTCTTTTAGCACTTACCTAGGATGGTATGAGTGAAAATCCCAGGAATCTCTGTCAATTGAAGTGGTAAAAAATGAGCTGGAATCAGGCTGCATTTAAAGAAAACGACAGTGCACTGGACACGGCCCCGTGTTCAGAGGAAATCCTGACACATTTTGTCCGTATTCTGACCAAATAAGCAGAGAATCTTTTTGTTGAGCACGGGGGCGTGTTAACCTGGACACGGCCCCGTGTCTGGAGGCTGTTTTTATGGAGTTTTGCTTCTTCTAGGGATTTCGTCGAAATCGGGTGGTTCCTTACTGGTTGGAACAACCCCAAAGTGCCTAAGATACCTTAATTGTCCTAGACTAAGGCGAGAACGCAAGAGGTTGTCGGTGAGGGTAATTCCTATTTTCATTCTAGGTGGACAAGTCCAACCCTTTCCCGGGCTCTTGTTAAAGAAGGTGTATGTCGAATCGCTCAGGTCTATGTATGCACCGAACGAAGTCGATGGAGAGTCCTTCACGGCACAATCGACACAGGGACGACTATCGTCCCAGTCTTTGCTAGGTACGAAGGTATTTTCGGGAGCAACGAGGTTGTCGGAATGCGGTTCCAACATCTCTTCATGGGTATCGTCTTGGGGTGGATCAATAAAATCCTTCCCAAGCTCTTCTAACCATTTCAGAATTAGCTCTTCTAGTTGAAATAATTCGTCAAGGAGCATTTCCCCTAGAATATCTGGCTGGGCGCATTCGAGGGAAAATAGTGCTTATTTTTACTTTCGCCCCTCTTAAGGTTGTAAGAAGTCGGTGGGTCCATGTAGTGGGGCCTATAATTTAGAAAGTAGCATTTTACTTCTTCATGTTTGCCATCACATAATTGACACCACATACCATAAGAGTGCCGAAAGTAAAAACAATTACTATCACTCATGTTTATGTCAGAAATTACCAACCGCCGGGATCTAACGGTTCTGTTTTCAGTAACTGAAACTTGGGCACGGGGGCGTGTTGAGTTGGCACGGCCCCGTGTTCAGCTTACTGTCTGACGTAAAACAGGATTGCCAGTTCCAATGATTGAGCACGGGGGCGTGTTCAGCGGGCACGGCCCGTGCTGAGCTCTGCAGAAGCTGAAAAACTAAGAAAATCCTAAAAAAATTAAAAGAAAAAATAAAAGATGATTAGGCCGTTGATTCCTAACTTTCTTAAAATCCTTGTGTCCCCGGCAACGGCGCCAAAAACTTGATGCGTGTGAAGTGTTATATATATTAGGTGTATATTTTAAGCCCTTTTTAACACTTATTTTAGCCAAGTTTTAAATTTATAAAACACGATATTTCACTAACACTAAACACACATATGGGCAAGTGCACCCATCGTTGAGTGTAGTATAGCGTTGGTAAGATACCGAGGTCGTCCAAGGACACAAGAGCTTTTAGTACCGGTTTATCCTCAACGTCTAACCAAAATAAAAGTTTAGAAAAAATGTTTTAAACTAAGAAAATTAAAAACTAACTAAAATGCTGAAAATAAAAATAAAAGAAAAAACAGATAGACAAGATGAATCACTTGGTTCCGACTCGTATCTAGTATAACCTTTGATTATTTCCGCACTTTTGCACATAATTAAGAGATTATCTTAGTTATTGTAGTAGGCCCCTCTTTTGAAGGTGACGTTACCCTCACCCCAGTAGTTTGAGTCAGCAGGGATACAATCCTAAAAGGGTGGATTATTGGAAGATAATGAATTAAGTTATTAATGCAGTATTGTGGTAGGCCCCGCTTTTGGCGGTGAAGTTACCCTCGGCTAAGTAGTCTGAGTCAGCAGGGATACAGTCCTAAATAGCCGGGTTATAGTATTAATAGTAGTTTAACTTATGAGGGGATCAAAGAGTTTGGACCCCCGCCATCCAATATCGTGAAGTATTGAAGGAGGTCCTACTAAATTTGACCCAGGTCCATTGCAGGACCTCTAAACGCTGAACAATGGCAAGACCTTTACCAAACCGTTCCCTTAACCCCCGACCAGGTAGCCAACATACCTCCATATAGACCGTGGAGATATGAATGGTGAAAATCCTTTATTTTATATAGACAGTAAAATAATGCCAAGACACCACGGACAAACGAGAAGGAAAGATCACCTTCAACATAAGTAACTAGTTATTAAAGTCATTAATACAAAACCAAATAAAAAGTGCAAAAGATTAGAAATAAAAAGTATTATACTAGACACTTTGTCTTCACCAAGTGATGTAAGAGACTTAGGCAAACATGGCCTTGATTGTCAAGAACTCTTACGATCAATCTTGGATCCCGAGACGACTCACACACTCTACGATGGATGATGGTGGTGGATGATGGTGTTGTGATGGTGGTGGGTGGTGGATGAAGTGTGAGAGAGGTGGTGTGCCAAGGGATGAGATGAAATGAATCCAAGCACTCCTATTTATAGGCTGAACAGAGAGCTGGGCATGGCCCCGTGTCCGCTGGGCACGCCCCCGTGTCCGTCTGACAATCTCTCTCCTCATTAATTGTAATTCGCAATTACAATAAATGCGCCTGCTGTACTTTCGACACGCCCCCGTGTCCGCTGAGCACGGCCCGTGGTGGGCAATAGAAGCTTCTATAGGTTTGTCTTTTCTGCTGCTTCTTGGGCACGGCCCCGTGCTGGCTGAGCACGGGGCGTGTTCAGTCTTCTGATTTCTCTACTTTGCTTTGGAAGGTGCCGTTGAGGGGTCGGGTAGTCCACTAATATTCCTTTTCTTGTATTTATGTTGGATTTAGCTGTCACACCCTGGCTTTGCGGAAGCGTGGTTAATTGTTGGTGTGACTTCTTAATACCATAGCTTAATCATAACAAGCTATATGAATTTAAAACCATGCAAGTCATCCATTAAGTTTGAAAATAACATACAATACCATTGTTTGACGAGAACATACTCCAACAACAATAACCTTGTTCAAAAGACATAACAACTTATAACATAAACATAAACGTGATTTAGGGACTGTGTCTTGTCCAGGTAAGAGACACATCCCCTAAACCCTGATGACTTCATGACAATATGCAGCGGAAAACGTTCCATACCGTGCCAGATCCGTTTAATTTCCTGAAATACATGTGAGTTGAAAAATCAACAATAATGTTGAGCGAGTTCATGTGTAAGTGAGTAAGTAAAACACTTGTGAGTATAAAATAGTTGTGGTATGTAGCAGTTGTAAGAGGACTTGTGATCACCAATGGTTTGCAAGGCCACTGACATATGTGAAGTGCAAATAGGGAGACTCAAACCTAGCAGATTTCGCCACGGCAAAGTATGTGGACAAAGTCACCCCACGGTCCGTTTCTAGTTTGGCCGGGGGCTGGGCTCGCTACACCCAGATAGATCTACCGCTCCTGTCCCTCGGTCCCTCCATGAGGACTAATGGCCCCATGTGTTCCTATCCACTCACATGATCGTATAACACCTCCTTACTTTACAACGGTATGTTTAACGTAAGGAGGTGTTATACGATCATGTGAGTGGATAGGAACACATGGGGCCATTAGTCCTCATGGAGGGACCGAGGGACAGGAGCGGTAGATCTATCTGGGTGTAGCGAGCCCAGCCCCCGGCCAAACTAGAAACGGACCGTGGGGTGACTTTGTCCACATACTTTGCCGTGGCGAAATCTGCTAGGTTTGAGTCTCCCTATTTGCACTTCACATATGTCAGTGGCCTTGCAAACCATTGGTGATCACAAGTCCTCTTACAACTGCTACATACCACAACTATTTTATACTCACAAGTGTTTTACTTACTCACTTACACATGAACTCGCTCAACATTATTGTTGATTTTTCAACTCACATGTATTTCAGGAAATTAAACGGATCTGGCACGGTATGGAACGTTTTCCGCTGCATATTGTCATGAAGTCATCAGGGTTTAGGGGATGTGTCTCTTACCTGGACAAGACACAGTCCCTAAATCACGTTTATGTTTATGTTATAAGTTGTTATGTCTTTTGAACAAGGTTATTGTTGTTGGAGTATGTTCTCGTCAAACAATGGTATTGTATGTTATTTTCAAACTTAATGGATGACTTGCATGGTTTTAAATTCATATAGCTTGTTATGATTAAGCTATGGTATTAAGAAGTCACACCAACAATTAACCACGCTTCCGCAAATCCAGGGTGTGACAGCTTGGTATCAGAGCTCTGATCATAGCGAACTAGGATTCTGTCTCGAGTCTAGACTATGATCACTAGGGCTCTCACGAAAACATTTTACTGCATACCACTTAAGTCCAGATCCACAACTTTTTACAAACAAATGTTGAGCACATTTTATTAATTATAAGTTCAGCTTGGAGGGCTGAGGATCGATCTGGAGGATCGAGATGGTCAAGGTAGTTGAGCACGTTGGTTTGTTATAGGATCGATCTGGAGGATCGAGATGGTCAAGGTAGTCGAGCACGTTGGTTTGTTATAGGATCGATCTGGAGGATCGAGGTTTGGTTTAAGTGAAGGATAAAGCAGTCTTGTAGACTGGACGAAATTGGCTAGTAAGACTAGGAGAACTATGTGATACCTTACTTGGTGACTATGTGATTAACTGATTATATGATTGATTATTATACGTATATGTGTTACAAACGTTATGCTTTCATCAAGTACTAGAAAGATGGGCACTACGAACCCCATGACCATAGTATCAGACGACGTAGTTCAATAAAGCACGAGGTGTACATTTCTGATACTACCGGCACAGACAATGACGACTTTCAGCCCTTTGTGCACCGCCTGAAGTCGTAGCAGAGCCTACTGATGGCCATCTTGGGAATTTGCCACTGGCGGTGATCCCTGCTCCGGTGCCCCTTGCCGCTTATCTCGTTGTTGATATGCCCCCGACATTGCCTCTGAAGACGATGTCGAACTATTAAGAGGAGGACCCACTTGAGGGCAAAGCCCTCTCGCTGCTAGCATTAGACTACTGCATGCGGACGCTCCTATAGGGGAAACTCGAGACCATTCCCCTATCCCAGACTCATTTGAGTTTCTGACACCCGCATCTTCGCACATACAGGGAATGCAGCACTACTTACACGACGCCGACCCTGATATGGCACCACCAGCTGCACCGGATCCCGCACACAGATTTGAGTTTGATCGCGATTATGAGGACAATTCTGTTTTTCCCGCCTGGTGTTGATCCAGACCATGACATTGAGTTCATGCACTTAGACCAGCCCTTGAGGGATCCTGTAGCCCTGTCGACCCCTGTGTTTGTTGATCCAGCTAATCTTGAGATGGAGCCGGCCGTGGCCCCTGAGCCAGGCGCTGCTCCTGACCCCGCATTGGAGCATGACCCTGTTCATGCCAATGCACCTACTGTTGCTCTTTGATTGATCACCTGCTTGGACGAGAGAAAATTTGGGGGTAACTGTGCAAGACAACTTATTATTACGGGGGCCCACGTAATAACGATTTGTAATGCACAGGAATCCTGGTGGACTCTGCGGGTCAAGCTAATGTTAACCCATGCAGCAGGAAATAACCTAAACACGAATGACCAAGGCGGAGTAGCCTCGAGTTCATTCTATTACAAGCAACAAGCCAAATTAACGAGCCTATGTGAAGGCTCAGGAATTTATTTCCCCACTTATACAGTGAGTATATTTGCATGTGAAATGGGGGATTACATGACGGCTTACGTTGCTATATATACCCCATAGACAATTGAAACATTGTCCAACCCGCTTCACGCTATTTCGACAAAAGGGGAATGTCACCCAGGCGTGACACAAACACCAGTACATTGCCAAGGACAGAAGCCGAGCTGCAAGAACGCATCTCACAGATAAATGCACGACATGAAGTCCTCCACTCTAAGTACAACGATGGCATTACTGGAGATAACCCTCCAACTGGCTGCACCTATAAACAGTTCCTGAACTGCAAGCCTTTGAACTTTGTCAGAACCGGAGGCACCGTTGCATTGGTTCGTTGGTCCGAAGAGACCAACTCCATTCTAAGAACGAGTAACTGTTCGCCCCAACAGAGTGTTACCTATATCTCGGGGATATTGCTATATGGCACACTCTCTTATGGAACCTCTAGGTTCAAACCCTTGGCACAGACGCTGCTTATGCACTGAGCTGGGACGAGCTCAAGGAAGCGATTAAGAAGAAATGTTGTTTTAGGACAGAAATTCAGAAACTTGACGTGGAATCCTGAAATTTGAGAATGGACGAACCAGAGACTCCTGAACATGTCCAGCGATCGCACGACTTGTCTAGGGTCGCCCCCTACTAAGTCATTGATGTAGTATGATATAATGGTGTACTTGTAAGCTTTACATTGTGGCCCCGAATTGTGGCAAAACAATCGCAGCATTCTCATCACATACGATGTCCAATCAATTGCTTATGTCCTATAACATAAGGGGTTATGTGATGTATTGATGACATGAGATATTACGTGCTATTACTATTACTATATACGTACTTTTCGCTATGGCCTAACCAACTTAAACCATCTTTTAGAAGATGCCGCCAAGACGCGAACCAAACATGCCAACAAACGAGGCAGAACTCCAGCAGATTATTGCTGCTGCCATAGCACAGTACGCAGCATCTCAGCCAGGAGCGAGCGGAAGTGTTAACCAAGGCAATAACAATCCACCACACGGTAATACCACGCCATTCGAACCTACCATGTCCTAGCTGGACATCTTTAGCAATGATGCTAATGCCAAACACATGTCTTAACATACGTGCAGGATGCACCTACAAGCAGTTCTTAGACTGCAAACCAGTTAACTTCGATGGCGCAGGAGGTGCAGTTGCCTTTACCCGCTGGGCTGAGAAAACCGATTCTGTGTTACGCATGAGCAAGTGTGCCGAGGATCAGCAAGTCACATACATTTCAGGGCTGTTTTTAGACGGAGCCCTATCTTGGTGGAACTTACAAGTCCAAACCCTAGGCGAAGCTGCCGCCTACGCCCTGACTTGGGCCGAATTGAAAGAACTGATGCGCAAAAAGTACTGTTCACGCGCAGAAATTCAAAGGTTGGAGACTGAATTTTGGCACTTAAAGATGGATGGACCTAAGATTGCGGAATACGTCCAGAGGTTTCATGACCTATCTCAAGTGGTTCCTTACATGGTTACGCCTGAATACAAGCGAATCGAGCGCTTCATTTGGGGTTTGGCTCCCCAAATAATAAGCATGGTAACCTCCTCCAAACCAGCAACTATCACTGAAGCCATCGATTTGAGCGTGGCTCTCACCGAGGAGGCGATCCGTTTAAACAAGTTTGATGAGGTCAAGGTGAAGAAGACAGAGACTCACGTTGAGTCCTCAGGGGATAACAAAAGGAAGTTTTCAAACTTCAAACAAGGCGTCAGTATGGCAGTAAAGAAAGGAAAATCAGCTGGCAGTACCAAGAGAGGAAAAGGGTACCAGGGCACCCAGCCCAGATGCAACAACTGCCAACGCCACCATAATGGCCCTTGTAACATGAGAGTTTGTGAATCTTGTGGAAGACCGGGCCACTCAAAGGAATCATGTTGGGCTAGTGTAGGCTGCGGAGGCCAGGGAGGACATGGAAATAGGAATGATAACCGTGGTGGAAATGGAAACCGCCTACCAGGAAATTTTGGAGGAAACAGAAACCGAGGCTACAATGCAAATCAGGCTGGCAATGCCAACCAGAACAACACCCCAGCTGGAAATGGGGATGGAAACGGGCAGAAACTCGGATGCTATAACTGCGGGGAAATCGGGCATTTTAAGAAGAACTGCCCAACGTTGAATCAGGCCCGCGGTAGAGTATTCCAGCTCGAAGCCAGAGAAGCACGCCAAGACCCAAATGTTGTTACGGGTACGTTCCTTATCAATCAACGCTATGCATCCGTTTTATTTGATACTGGTGCCGATTATAGCTTCGTATCATTAGAATTTAATAATATGCTTGGGTTAGCTGCTAATAAGTTAGACATTCCCTACTCGATCGAATTAGCTAATGGGAAGTTAGTTGGAGCCGACGAAGTAATCAGAGGTTGTGTGATAGAATTGGGAGAACGCGAGTTTACTCTGGATCTACTACCAGTCCAATTGGGAAGTTTCGACGTGGTAGTAGGAATGGATTGGTTATCCGGAAACAAGGCTGAGATAGTATGTCACGAGAAAGTTGTTCGCATCCCAACCGATGACGGTAAGATGATTGTGGTTCACGGAGAGAAGCGTGACACACCGCTAAGATTTATCAGCTGCTTGAAAGCAAGGAAGTGTTTACAGAAAGGATGTGTTGCTTTTCTAGCACACATCGTGGATAAGAAGGCTGCTGAACCAAGAATCGAAGACACCCCTGTCGTAAGGGAGTATCCAGAAGTCTTCCCAGAAGACTTACCCGGACTGCCACCTCAGAGGCAAGTGGAGTTTCACATTGACTTAGTTCCAGGCGCCGCGCCTGTGGCTAAGGCACCATACAGACTTGCTCCGTCTGAGATGCAGGAATTGTCAACACAACTTCAAGAGTTGTTAGACAAGGGTTTTATCCGACCAAGCTTCTCGCCTTGGGGAGCTCCGGTCTTGTTTGTCAAGAAGAAGGACGGAAGTTTCCGCATGTGTATTGACTACAGAGAATTGAACAAACTGACGATCAAGAACAGGTATCCTCTGCCAAGAATCGACGATCTATTCGATCAACTTCAAGGTTCAAGCTGTTACTCTAAGATCGATCTTCGATCCGGATACCATCAATTAAGGATACAGGAGGAAAGTATCCCGAAAACAGCCTTCCGAACTCGTTATGGACACTACGAGTTCCTCGTTATGCCATTTGGCCTGACAAACGCGCCTGCGGTATTCATGGATCTAATGAATAGGGTTTGCAAGCCATACTTAGACAAGTTCGTGATTGTATTCATCGACGACATCCTGATTTACTCAAAGACGAAGGCTGAACACGAACAACATCTTAGAACCATATTGGAGCTGCTAAAGAAGGAACAGCTGTACGCCAAATTCTCCAAGTGCGAGTTTTGGCTACGCGAAGTCCAGTTTCTTGGACATGTGGTTAATGGGGATGGAATTCATGTTGATCCCACAAAGATCGAGGCAATCAAGAATTGGGAAACGCCTACAACGCCAACCGAGATTCGACAATTCTTGGGTTTGGCTGGCTACTATCGAAGGTTCATCGAGGATTTCTCGAAAGTCGCTCAACCTTTGACGCTCCTCACGCAGAAGGACAAGACGTTTGATTGGGGAATCAAACAGGATGAAGCATTTCAGATACTGAAGGATAAGCTTTGTAACGCGCCAATCTTAGCTCTACCAGAAGGTACTGATGACTTTGTGGTATACTGCGACGCATCGCGTCAGGGATTGGGTTGTGTGTTGATGCAACGCCAAAAGGTCATTGCTTACGCATCACGCCAACTGAAAGTGCACGAAAAGAACTATACCACCCACGATTTAGAGCTTGGCGCAGTGGTTTTCGCTTTAAAGATCTGGAGACACTACCTGTATGGTACGAAGTGCACAATCTTCACAGATCACAAAAGCCTACAGCATATATTCAACCAGAAGGAGTTAAATATGAGGCAAAGACGATGGGTTGAATTGTTAAACGATTACGACTGCGAGATAAAGTATCACCCAGGGAAGGCGAATGTAGTTGCCGATGCCCTAAGTCGTAAAGAAAGAATCAAGCCCATAAGGGTTAGAGCTTTGGAAATGATCATACGAACCGATCTTTCCTCGCGCATTCGTGCTGCACAAAAGGAAGCTCTCAAGGAGGGAAACCTTGAGGAAGAATATCTCCGTGGAATGGAGAAGCTTTTGGTACCAAACGAGGAAGGGACGTTATGTTTTGAGAAAAGGATTTGGGTTCCTCTGTTTGGTGGATTAAGGGAAGTTATTTTCGACGAAGCGCACAAGTCACGGTACTCTATCCACCCTGGATCGGATAAGATGTACCAGGATCTCAAAAATTACTATTGGTGGCCTAGGATGAAAGGCGACGTTGCTGTTTACGTGAGCAAATGTTTAACGTGCGCTAAGGTTAAAGCGGAATACCAGAAGCCTTCGGGACTTCTGCAACAACCTGAGATTCCCAAGTGGAAATGGGAACAAATCTCAATGGATTTTGTTACAAAACTGCCAAGAACGCCAGGAGGCCACGATATGATTTGGGTGATTGTTGACCGCCTAACAAAGTCCGCACACTTTCTGCCAATCAAGGAGAAAGACAGTACTAGCAAACTTGCGGAAATTTACTTGAGAGAGATCGTAGCACGTCATGGAGTACCACTCTCGATCATCTCTGATAGAGACGGAAGATTTGTGTCAAGAATATGGCAATCTTTCCAAGAATCTTTTGGCTCACAATTAAATCTGAGCACTGCATTCCATCCGCAAACTGACGGCCAGAGCGAGCGAACGATACAAACTTTGGAGGACATGCTGAGGGCATGTGTTATGGATTTAGGCGGTAGCTGGGATAAACACTTACCTTTGGTCGAATTTTCATACAACAACAGCTACCACACCAGTATTGGTGTCGCGCCATTTGAGGCCCTATACGGACGCAAGTGCCGATCACCACTATGTTGGTCTGACGCAGGTGATAGGCAGCTTGCTGGTCCCGAGATCGTCCAAGAGACGACAGACAAGATCGCGCAAATTCTTAAACGCATCGAAGCCGCTCGCCACAGACAAAAGGCCTACGCGGATCCAAACCGGAAGCATGTGGACTTCCAAGTCGGAGAAATGGTGTTGTTAAAGGTTTCACCCTGGAAAGGGGTAGCACGCTTTGGAAAGCGTGGGAAGTTAAATCCGCGCTACATTGGTCCTTTCAGAATTCTGGAAAGAATTGGGACAGTAGCATACAAGTTGGACCTACCTGCTGAACTAAATGGTGTCCACGATACATTTCACGTATCCAATCTAAAGAAAAGTCCAACTCAAATTGACGTTGCCATTCCTATAGACGAGATTCATATTGACGACACGCTCCACTTCGTTGAAGAACCTGTTGAGGTCACGGATTGGAAAGTTAACAAGACCCGCCGGAGCAGTGTCAAACTCGTCAAGGTTCGTTGGAATGCCAGACATGGTCCTGAATTCACATGGGAACGTGAGGACCGGATGAAAGAGAAATACCCCCACTTATTTCCCAAGAACCCTGCATCTACAAGCAGAACTTAAATTTCGGGACGAAATTTATTTAACGGGGGGAGAATGTGACAACCCGCACTAAACCAGGTATCCGTACAACTTAATTAATGATTAATTACAACTTGATTACTGTGCTTGATTGAACTGGCTGATAAACTGCTACCTGCATACTAATACATGCACTTACTTGCATCATACTTTATTTGCTGTCACTACATTAATTACATACTGAACCTTAGTGACAAACATGATGCACAAAAAGCACAGTAGCACTATACGGATACACGGCGAACATGCTGATATAACCAGCATCAGGCAAATACTGCCTCTAAGGCCTGTTAAGAGCCTCATATATTTTGACTACACTGGTAGTGAGTGTAGGGATATAAGGGTTATGGTACCGCGTCTCTAGGGATAAGATACACTGATTCGGATGTGCCAAAAACGTACTTTAAGTACCAAACACAGCACTTTAATAATTTAACCAGCTTCTAGCTGACTAGTAAAGTGCCAGAAAATGAGAAAATAACACTAGACACTTTCTAAAGTGTTGGAAACAAAATGTGTCACTAAAAATGTAATAACGACACTTTAAAGCGTTACAAAAGACTTTAACGGATTACTATCCAACCGGACACCCGGACTTTACCCGGAACATGAAAACATTACTATTTTTATTATTACTATTTTTCTGAGCCAGTTAGGGTCCCTGATTACCCTAACACCCGTCATAACACATAATACACAACTAACTAAGTTAATTACTTAGTTAACCCTTTCAACCAAACTAAACACTAACTAACCAAGTTTCAACCGAACTAACCCACCCCCCAAGCCCCTAACCGGCCCCCCAAACTAGGGGACACACTAGTACACTAGAGATTATCATAATCTAGTTTTGTCTAAAATCAATAAGACACATTGACCATTGGATTTTAGCACATAAGATTTCCTATAAATACATGAGATTACCTCACATAATTACACTTAACTTTCACCAACACACTCATACTCTCTCTTGTCTCCTCCATCTCGGCCGAACTCCCTCACACCCACCATCATAGTTTCAAGTTTTGATCTTTGCATTCCAAGATCATACAAACATCTAAGGTCACGTTTTAGGAGCTTTGGTGCAAGCGGAACACGAAGGACCTCAACCGTTGGCTTTTATCCACCCCGTTTTCGTCACGATTCTTCCCTAGCCCCGAGCTAGAGGTATATTGTTTAAAAACTCATTCTTGAATGTATTCAAAGTGGTTAAAAGAACTTTCGTCGGTTAAATATCGTAAACATGCGTTTTGAAACTTTAAAGTCTACTAAAATCACAAAAATGGAGGTTAATAGCATATAACTTGTGTAAAAGTCGTAGGACTTGAAATATGTGATTATTGAGACCCGATCTATGATGTGGTAGCTCGGATCTCCGTTTAACCCGACTTTGTAAAATCACGTATCATCACATAAGCTCGTTTTTGACTAAATACAAGGGTTAAAGGTGAAACTCTACCACACAAGATACATGAACTTGTGTAAAAATATTTTACTTGTGTAAAAGTGATTTAACCGGTAAAATGGTGTTTAAAACTAGCGGATCTACATATCCGCAAGTGGTATTTTAGAAAGACCACACTTTAAAGAAATCATGTTTTTCTAAAGATGGATCTTACACTAATAAATATGATTTTTATAAACCACAAGTGTGTAGACACTTGTGAAATGAAAAGATCCGACAAATAACTATTTTTGGGAAAAATGACTAGAAGTTGTAAAGACGGATTTCTCTAAACACGGGGTTTCTACAAGATTAAAGTTACTTTATATAAAGATCTACATATATAAAGGGTGTTTACACTATAGATTCGGAAAAACTACAAGTTCATGCGATTATGCAAATTTACATACTTGTCGACTAGTTTGTTGTGTCGGAAATGGTTTGATTGAATAAAGAAGATTGTTGAATTGATTTGTTAAAAGAAAATGATACGCTTGAAAGCGTGGCCACCTCCATTTACAGAGGAAACTCTGGCGAAATTTTCTAAAAACCTAACACTTAGACTTTTTACACAACAAGTGTTAGAACTATTTTTGGACATACTTTCGAAACATAAATTTCGCCAGCACTATATTTTACTAAATATTCGGAGGTGGGATTTTCACAAAGATTAACGTGATAAATATATTTGTCACAAGACTGTTTATGATTATTTTGTGAAATACATAAATATTATTTTAGAGTGAAAATAATATTTACAAGCGTTAATGATTCCAAAACTTACGAACGCCTCCACAAACATACAAGTTACACCGGTAATTACATTACCACAAGATTGATAAAACGTAACTTACGCACATGTATTGTATCCCCCATCCTTGGGAAGAAGAATAACTGCTAAGTGTATACGGAACATAAACACGAAATAGTTGTCTAACTATTTCCCAAGGACATAAACTATAAAGCTAAGGCACGGCCGTCCGTCTAATAGAATTAGCACTTGTAGGTCGTTGCACAGCTTACTGTATTGGAGACACTTGGTAGAGACGCGCATTCACTATGAGTTCATGTCCCCCTTTTCTCTAACTGTTTTCAGTTTACTTAACCGCGGGGGTGAAATACATGTTACTATGATTTACGAGTACTTTACAACGGTATGTTTAACGTAAGGAGGTGTTATACGATCATGTGAGTGGATAGGAACACATGGGGCCATTAGTCCTCATGGAGGGACCGAGGGACAGGAGCGGTAGATCTATCTGGGTGTAGCGAGCCCAGCCCCCGGCCAAACTAGAAACGGACCATGGGGTGACTTTGTCCACATACTTTGCCGTGGCGAAATCTGCTAGGTTTGAGTCTCCCTATTTGCACTTCACATATGTCAGTGGCCTTGCAAACCATTGGTGATCACAAGTCCTCTTACAACTGCTACATACCACAACTATTTTATACTCACAAGTGTTTTACTTACTCACTTACACATGAACTCGCTCAACATTATTGTTGATTTTTCAACTCACATGTATTTCAGGAAATTAAACGGATCTGGCACGGTATGGAACGTTTTCCGCTGCATATTGTCATGAAGTCATCAGGGTTTAGGGGATGTGTCTCTTACCTGGACAAGACACAGTCCCTAAATCACGTTTATGTTTATGTTATAAGTTGTTATGTCTTTTGAACAAGGTTATTGTTGTTGGAGTATGTTCTCGTCAAACAATGGTATTGTATGTTATTTTCAAACTTAATGGATGACTTGCATGGTTTTAAATTCATATAGCTTGTTATGATTAAGCTATGGTATTAAGAAGTCACACCAACAATTAACCACGCTTCCGCAAAGCCAGGGTGTGACATTAGCTGTCTTTTTGCTTCTTTTGCGTTTTTGAGCTCATTTAATCCTGAAAATACAAAAGGAAGACAAAAACACTCTTTTTCCAATATTAGTAGTTAAAAAGGGTTAGTTTTATACCTCATTTGATGTAATTTATATGTTGCATTTTACATACATCAAATATGGTGATATTAGAAAAGGAAAAACACTACCATAGGTGAACCCTCCTTAAGAAATCGCAGGCTGATACATAAAACCTATATGATTCCCCCCACCTTGTATGGCATATTCATTTATTTTCAATTTTTATTTACTTCATACCCCACCACGTTATCTAAAGAATTACTAAAATTTATTAAACGGTTGTTAGGTTTTACACTCGATGATCGTCTGTTAGCTACCGGATGGAGTACTTTCGTGGTCTAATTAATCATATCAAGTAATCACTACATAGAGCAGGTAACAGTTTGTTGGGTTGTTTGTAGCTAGGGTTCAGAATGCTTGAATATAGTGATATTAGAACACTGTACACTCCATTTAAACATAGTGGCTTTGTGATGGGAACCACATATTCGTGTGTTGCAGTTTGGAAAGATGACCGAATACAAATTTTATATTGAAATTTGTGAGCCTTCAAATTATTCTCGGACAATTCCTAACAATTGTCCATGTGAAAGTTAGGGTTTGTTGGGTTGTTTGTAGCTAGGGTTCAGAATGCTTGAAGCATATTATATAACTTTTTAGATGGTGTTTGTAAGGTTTAATTGCCTTGTGTAACTAGAAAAGGAGAAAGTACGGAACACGATTCTTCGAGAACTAGCAAAAGGAGAAAATACGAAACGAGATTCTTTGAGAACTAGCAAAAGGAGAAGATACGGAATGAGATTCTTTGAAAACTAGCAAAAGGAGAAGATACGGAACGACATTCTTTGAGAACTAGCAAAAGGAGAAAATACGGAACGAGATTCTTCGAGAACTAGCAAAAGGAGAAAATATGGAATGAGATTCTTCCACTAATTAGTCAGCAGTCATTACTTCTTAATGATGAGCAGTTGGTCGATGACATGATCGATAAAATGCGGAAATGTTGCATTATTCATTTAGTTTCTGTTTGGTACCTTCAGTTGGTCGATGACATGATAGATAAAATGCAGAAATGTTGCATAATTCATTTAGTTTCTGTTTGGCACCTTCAATCTCCAGTGCATAATTCATTTAGTTTCTGCTTGGCACCTTCTCCATCCATGTATTTGCAAGTTACATCCACAATCAATGTATAGAGCTGCAGCAACAAATTCAACAATATCGTTGATCTGGAATTGGAAAACCATTGTGTCTAATCATATCAACTATTCCTTGTAAGTTTTGTGTCTAATCATCATATCAATTATTCAATATAAGTTTTTAGCTGGTGTTTGTAAGGTTTGTAACAACTTTGCTGCTAACTGTACTGGAAGTCGCTTTTCCTATTTGGTAGGCACTAGTTGTCAATACAGAAAACTTAACAAGAGAAGCAGCTAAAAAAGCGGTGAACGGTGAGGAACTCATTCAACATCTCACCTCCCTTTAATCATCATAACCAATAACCTTCACCTTTTCACCGTCACTTCTGGCTAATTGCAGGAGTATACGGCCCGTATAAAGTGATACGGGTCGTATACAACCTTTTTAATTTATTATTCGATCGTATACTCCACATACGAGCATTGTTTTGTGTCTGGTATACGAGCTGTATAACGTTATACGACTCGTAT
This sequence comes from Helianthus tuberosus, assembly GCA_030545235.1. Taxonomy (NCBI): domain Eukaryota; kingdom Viridiplantae; phylum Streptophyta; class Magnoliopsida; order Asterales; family Asteraceae; genus Helianthus; species Helianthus tuberosus. The sequence goes on from CM060425.1 coordinate 64,458,041, forward strand.
ACAATTAACCAACTTTATTTTTTTAATTAGTATATGTGGAATTGGTGAAAACGCAGTAACGTTGAGGATTTAGAACTACGAACTTTGTTTGAGTTAGTTAATAACTTTTTTGAAATAAATGGATAGATAAATAAAGTCATAAGCAGACTTATTACCACCATTGTTGAGCTTCTTGTTCTCAAGTTCACAATGAAGGTTCTGAAAATTGAAGGAAAAGGAGAATCAGAATATCGATATGGTTACTGTAAATGCTCATATTTTACTACATCAAAGATTAATCCAAGATTGCACTTGAAACCAAGTAGTTTACTGATTGTTGAAAAGATTTGTTGAAATCGAAGAAAAGAGTAAAAAAGATTAAATGAGGCGTGTTATGTTGGAAACTGAGGTTGAAAATTTGAAGTAAAACATTTAACATCTCATTAACGCAAATGCAATACTTACAATTAACCAGTTGTAAAAGAAACTGAAACCAGCTTTTGCATTTATATCTTTTGTTTAGGGTTTCTTCATCACTTGTAACAATCTCGAGAAACGTTGATCGAAACACGCCGCTCAAATCGGAGGATGAGTTGATTTGATTGTGAAATAGATATGAAGGATGCACTATTCACTACCTGGGTTGTCGCCATTACTTCTTAATGAACTCGAATTCACGAAATGTTGCATAATTCATTTAGTTTCTGTTTGGCACCTTCAATCTCTGTTGCTTCATTAAATATAATTTCGCAATCTTATTGAGCATGAACAAACCATCCATGTATGTTGCAAGTTAAATCCACAATCAATGTATAGAGCTGTGACAATAGCTTCAACCAAGTTATATATCTCCCGTATAAAGTTATACGGATCGTATACAACCTTTTGAATTTTTTATTCGATCATATACTCAACATACGAGCACTATTTTATGTCTTGTATATGGGTCGTATAACATTATACGACCCGTATACAATTAAAAAACTTTCTTTGTGAGTAACTTTATTTCAATAGGGGTTCAGAATATTAACTTCACGCGTACGAAAGCTCCTTGAGCCTTGAGGATTTAGAACTACGAACTTTTATTTGAGTTAGTTAATAACTTTTTTTGAAATCAATGGGTAGATAAACAAAGTTACAAGCAGACTTATTACCACCACTGTTGAGCTTCCTATTCTCAAGTTCACAATGAAGGTTCTGAAAATTGAAGGAAAAGGACTTTGTTATTGTTTGGGGAAAATGTTCTGGAAATTGAAGGAAAAGGAGAACTAGATTTGTTGAAATCAAAGAAAAGAGTAAAAAATATGAAATGAGGTGTGTTATGTAGGAAACTGAGGTTGAAAACTTGAAGTAAAACATTTAACATCTCATTAAGGCAAATGAAATACTTACAATTAACCAATTGTAAAAGAGAACTATTCACATGATAAAAGTGTTTCTCTAGACAATCTGGGATTACGTTCTATTTTATCACAGTCGTCATGACCAACTCCTGCAGAGTGATTGTTGGTGCACACATCTGTCGTCTTCGTCTTGTATCGAGTCTCGGGTTCAGTGCGGATCTAAGCGAGTGTGATGTCATCATATTTGATGATGACATCATCAACTTACATCATTTAGTGACATCACTCACTAAAAGACAAAATAGAAATGATATTACATGTGAGGTTCGCTTGAAATCAGACTATGTTTGTTTGTTAATTTCGCTTCAAGGATATGTAAGGGATTTCGCTTGAGAGCTTCAAGCGAAATCAAGCTCACTATATATAGGCTTGTCATACTTGTCATTTGTAACGAAGTTCAGAAGTGATACCGAGGTGCTGCCGGTTTTCCTTTCGATTGTAAACTGTGTCATATCAATATACAAAAGGTTTAAAGTGTGAAACAAGCTGTTTACAGATCCGTTTCTTAGTTTCCGCCTTTGAAACGGACTAGAACTCTTCCAAACGACTCGTTTAGGTCGCAAACCGATCCTACAATTGGTATCAGAGCCAGTGAAGAAGAGTTCTTGTTGACTTAGCCGTAAAATCTGTTTCTACACCTTTCTTTTCCGAAAATTAAAACTTTTCACGGTTAAAATCGAACAAATTTCACGTATTTTGTGCGCAAACATGGTTTAATCAATCCTTGAAAGTTTCAAGTTTAAAATCAGCCTAAATCTTGTATATTTGTTTGTTTTCGCTTCAAGTGTTCGAACATAAGATGACATCAGCAACTGTTTAGACTAGATTTCGCTTGAACATTGTTTGTTAATTGTCGATTTCGCTTGAAAAAATTAGAGTTTGAAGCGAAATTGAAGTTTTCGCTTAAGAATTGTGTTAGAACTCGCTTGAAGTTTGGCGGTGTTTGAAGCGAAACTGTTTCACTTGAAGTTTACCTCGTGTATTGTGAAACCGACCCACCGATTGAAAATTCATAGTGTATTGTGAAAGTATATTGATTTCGAGGTGTCAGTACATTGGGTTGAGTGAACCGTTTGCAAAGTTAAAAATTGTGTTTAACATTCTGTTCGAGGTATAACATTCTGTTCGAGGTGTCAGCTCACTAAAATTTGTCGGAAATTATAAAATCAGTTTTGCATGTTAAGTGTCTTGAAAAGTCATTTGGTGATAAGTATTAGCTCACTAGAGTGTCTCGAAAAGTCATAAAGTTGATTCAAGATAGATAATAGGTCCAATCAGATTGTCTTTGAGTATTAAGGGTTGTTGGAATTACATGTGATAAGTGTTAAACAGTTAAGCTGTTGTCAGTCTTGCTTTAATTGATATGCGCATGTGATAATGTTCAATGTTGTCGAATTAGTGGTATGTTAGGTCCAATCAAAATTGATTCTCAATTTAAAAACTGAATATTACATGTGAATTTTGAGCTTATCGAGATGTACTAGATTGTATATTTACATGTGATAGTAATAATAGTGTGTCAGCCACGTGATGTTTGTATGTGATGTTCAATATTATGCAAAAGTTATAGGAGGTCAAATCAAAATGAAATGTATGTTGTCGACTTGGTGTTATTGTTTCATGACATGCATGGGATAAAGTGTGAGTTGTCAGACATTGAATTGGTGTACTTAATTGATTTAATCTTTTCAATATTCGATATATGTGTAACCCATATAATTGTTTCATGAATTTCGATTAAAAAATTGCAAGAAAAATTCGGTTCACATTTGTTGTCAGTTGTCAGTTGTCGGTAATCAGGTCACAAGGTTCGCACGGTTCGATCAGTCGTTTTTGTCTGTCAAGTCGCGGTTTCAGTCAAGTCGTATAGTGTGGTCAAATTGTGTGAAAAGTCCAGTTCATACGATTCGGAGTTCAAAGGATCAAAAGGTTCAGGTCAATCGAATTCGATCCGGGTCATTCAGTCCGCACAGTTGGTCAACGTTCAGTCCGCACAGAAAATCATCAGTTCGAGTACCAATTTGTTTCGATTAATTGATAAATCTTTTAACTAATTGTGTGTTGTTCGTTTTGTAAAGGTACTTGTCGATTTTTACAAGAGATTCAAGTTGCTAAAAAATGGATTCCGAGTTCTACAACGCATTTGCTACACCCTCGACTACTCCGGCTTCAATTGTTCAAAACATGAAAGCAGAAAACGAAACAGGAACAATGCAAAAACCCCCGAAGCTTATGGGAATTGAGGAGTATCATGGATGGAAGAATCGCTTTGAGAATTGGGTTCAGGCAAACCATCTGAGAGCTTGGGAAAGCATTGAAACAGCATACATCAGACCACAGACTGCTATGAATGTTGATAAAATTATCTCGGAGTTTTCAGATCAAGAGAGAGAAAGTTATAAAGGAGAGAAAATGATGATAAGTCTGTTGCAGCAAGCTATAACAGAGGATATATTTGTTTTGCTTCAGCATGATGGAAATGCGTTTTCAATCTGGAAAGCTCTTGAAAAGAAGTTTGAAGGAAGTACAGAGATGCTCCAGAGTAAAGCAGCGTTACTGAAGAAGGAGTTTGAGTTGTTTACAAGCATGCCTGGTGAGACTAAAAAGACTCTCATTGAGAGATACTGTCATCTTGTACGCACCATGTCCCAGTTGAAGATCACTAAAACTCCAGCAGAATGGGTGGAAAAGCTTGCTGACGCTTTACCTCAAAAGGAATGGGGTACATATCTCATGATTCTGAAGAATTCTGGACAGTTTAGCAGATTGTCGATTGGTCAGTTTATTGAAAAACTGGAGGCACAAGATCTTGAACAACAGAAGATTGCAAGAATGAATAGTTCAAGCAATCAACAAGACGTCAAATTGTATTACAAAGGAAATGTTCAAACTGCTGAAGCAAGTCCAAAGATACAAACTGCATTTAGTGCTGGAAATCAATCTACACCAAGTAGTCAAGGATCAGTCAACACTAGTGGGTTTTCAACAGTGAATCCTCCAAGTGTTCAAAGTTCATCTACTGGAAATGGTCATCTATTTCAGTGCAATATAGCTCTACATCTTCAAAATGGTCAAAATTATTCTGAAGAAGTTGTAAAGCATCATATGGGATTATTGGTCACTGCATTAGAGTCTTATGAAGGATTGATTGCCGGAAAAATAGGTAATCCGATGCTGACAAAGGAAGATTATGACCAAATTGATGCAGAGGAGCTAGAACTGATGGATATTAAATGGGCTTTAGCTAGCGTTTTGAGGAGAGCAGAAAAATTTAGATTGGTTACAGGAAGAACTGATTTCTTGGATGCAAATCTTTCTAATCTTGGATTTGATAAATCTAAAGTTGTTTGTTTTCGTTGCAGGGAGAAAGGCCATTTTAAAAGGGAGTGCAAGAATCAGGAACCGAGAGGAGCAAAGGAGTCTGCTGGAAAAGATGATTATTATAGAAAGACCATTTATCAGCAAATTACTCATCAACCACATCAACAAAAGGAACCTCAAACGGCACATGGAAAAATGATTGAAGATGCAAACAAGAAAGCTTACTATGGCATCATGGATCAAGATGACGAGAAATTGGCTGAAGGATTTAGCTGGGACAAGTACATTCCAGCTGATTCAAATGTTGGAGCGTTTATTGCTCATATTATTCGAAAGCCGGAAATGCTGAAGGAATGGATGGAAGTGTTATCTGATGATGAGAAAAGTGAAGATGAAGGATCTGTTTCATCTGAAAACAGTTCGTCAGAGACAAGTGATAGTGATGAAGAGCTTGTACAGATAAATGTTGGAAAAACTCATTTATCTTCTGATGCTTTTGAATTTTATTTTGCAGAAAAATTGAAGAAACTGAAAGAGGAGAAAACTGCAAAAGTAATGAAGGAAGTTAAAGTTGTTGAGAAGATTGTTGAAGTGGAAAAAGTGGTTGAAGTTGAAAAGATTGTGGAGATTGAAAAAATTGTTGAAGTCACAAAACCATGTCTCACATGTTTGGAATCTTGCAAACAATGTGAAGAAAAAGACGAGAGGTTTAGTGATTCAGAGAAGATGAAAGAAAAGTTGGTGTTTGATTTAAAGAATGTGAAAGAATCATACGATGTTTTGAACAGAACTGTGAATAGTTTGCAGAAAACTAATTCAGAAAGAGAAGCTGCTTTGAAGATGTTGAATGCAACAATGATGTCGAAGCAAAAAGAGATAAATTTTTACATCGAAGAATGTGCTAAATGGAAGCAAGAGTTAGATGGTGAAAAAGTAGAAAGTGAAAGAATTAGACGATTGCTGAAAAGTTATACAAGTTGTGATTACATAATTGATAGAATTTACCCTACTGTTGCAGGTTTCGAGGCGTTTAAAGATGAAGATAAAGACAAGAAATCAAAGAAGAAAACGGATACTGGTAAGAAACAGAACGTCTGTTATAACAAGTGTCCGCCTCCAATTTGGGAAGGGTATTCACCTAGAAAACCGAATGAGGAACAAGTCCAAAAGGCAGTCAATCTAAAGTTAGAGTCCGAGTTAACCGATGTGTTACCAGACAACATTGATGTCACGTTCACAGCGTCCGATACAGATCATGAGTCCGAATTAATTAAAAGAATGGTTGATCAGGTGTTGGATAAGGATGAGGAGTCAGAGTCAAAGTCCGAGTTCGAAAGTTCGTGTCAGTCAGTCGGGAGTTCGAGTTCATCCGAAAAGAGTTCAAAGTCGTCGGGAAAACGGGTTTACAGTAAAGAGTTTTTGTTGTCAAAATCTAATTTGAGTGACGAAACATTTGAAGTTGCATATACTTTGAATGATTCTGACAAATTATATTTTGATAAAGAATTCCCAATTAGAAGTGTTCGGTTTGACATGATTAAAAAGGTTTTCAAAATGACAGAAATTAATATTTCTGAAATTAAATATTTAAATCTTACTGGAAAACCTAAAAAATACACTTCAAGAGTACAACAACGTTTGAACAAGAAAAAAGGTTACAATTCTGGTTCTGGTTTTCAAAAGAAACCAAACCACAATCGTAGCTACAAAAAGAAAGGACTTGGTTTTATTCCACCTGAAAATTATAAAAATGAGAAAATTTCTAAAACAAATACAAAATATGTTGCAGGAACTAGCCATGAAGAAGAATCAAAAAGCTCATTCTGGAAGCAATCAAACACAGAATTTCTTGCAAAGAAAGTGAAGAATGAAGATTATCAAAGAAAGGAGATAAGAACCTGTTACAGATGCAATGAAGTTGGTCATATTGCATGGAACTGTCCCCAAGCAACAAAAACAAAACAGGGAGTCTCACAAAAAATGAAAGAAGTTATTGTTGACAAAGCTGAACCACCAACTGAAAGATTCAAAGTATTCAAAAATTCAACATATGAAGTTGGTGAATGTTCAAAAAGATTTTACAAGAAAAGGGGAAATCTTGACAACCAAGTTTGGGTTGTTAAGAAATCAGAGGTAAAATCTGGCGATGAATCTGATTTCGCAAAGTCAGAGGAGCCACAGGTTGAGCTAAAAAGTGAAAACTCAGTTCCTCCAATGGATGATGAGAACTTTCCATCATTGAGGACTGAATATTTTAAATCAAAAGTTGGGAAAGTTGAGATCTCAAATCAATTCTATTCTGAACAGAAAGAATTTGATGTTGAGAAAGCGTTTAATGGAAACATTAAAAAGATGATTGGTAAAATGATTGATGGGAATGTTAAAGGGGTAAAAGAGTTTTATGCTACAAAGAAGGCAACTTATAGTCCAACCCCTAGTGAAGTTGAGAAGGCTACACCCAAGGCTGGTCAGGCTTGGGTGGATATTTTCTTTCACTGAAAAACCTGACTTGCCGGAGATCCCAAGTTTGTAATAGCGGATCAGGAATCGGCATCTTTCTTAGTGATTGATTATGTGATTGAATCTTAAAGTTTGTTAAATTTTACAGATTGTGAATTGCCGGAGCTCCCAGGTTGGTAAGAGTGGAGCAGGAATCGGCATCATTCTTTATATCAGATTTTGATTGTGTTTAATTACAAGTGGTTGAAAGAGGTTTTCAACGTCAAGTGGTAAATCAGGGACATTAAATTGTATCTGATTTTCTACAAATGATTGAGAAACAATGTGATGAAACCCCTAACCTACAATTGGTAAAATCAAACTTATTTTCCGGAAAAACCATTTGATTAAAACAAACTTAAGTGTTTTGAAATCAATGGGAAAATAGTTTGTTGTGAGGGGGAGTTCTGATTGTTTATGCCAAGTGGATGGCGATTTGAAGTGATTTGATATCAGTTGTCATTTTTTTTGTATAGTTTATTTTTCAAATTTCCTAAAATGTGTTTGCATTTTAGGGGGAGTAAAAAATTTTCAGAAAATCCAAAAACATTTGAAAATTTGAAAAAGCCAAAAACATGATAAAATTCAAAAATGTGTTTCGTTGTGAACAGAGGAAATGATAGTACATCAATGGACTGTCACAACATGCTAAAGAAATGTAAAGTAAAAATGTGATAAACAATCTCACTGTGGATATGTCAGTAGGTTTTTGCACATTTAGTAAATTGTGACGAGATATAAACATAAAATTCAAACTTGCTTGTTCTGTGGGTTAACAAAACTTCTTGGATATATAGGTAACCCCTGAAATCTTGTTTGAAAGGTCCCTTATTCTGAGATACTAGGTCTTTATGCTCAGTGATATCTGGGGTATTATCCCGGGACTTCTGATTTTGCGGAAGCAATGGCCTAGTCCCTGGAGAATACTTTCTGCTTGCTTGAAAAATAGCACCACCCTCAGCTAAAAAATGATGAAACATTGAAAAATGCTAATCATGGCTGTTGTAATACAAAAGATCCTCTAAAGGGGACACACCTAAAAGTCAACTAGGCTCTCTGCTGAACGGAAGTTCTGACCTGAGCTATCACGGTTGCATAATTTATTCCCATTACAGATATCATCTGTGGTATACTCACCTGTAAGACTGAATATTGGGATCTGGATACGGGAGTATATTCAAGTAATGGGACACACGGATAAGTTCAAGTTCTTAAGACATTAATCTCGTATCTCGAAGCAGTTGAACTTTGTGTGAAAATTTAAGTGGACCAGTATACTGACAATCTAAGTGAATCGTTTAGAACTTAAAATGAAATGAAGCTTAATGGTGTTGGTGATTTGTCTCAAAAACTGATATGATCCTCTTACACGAACTCACAAAAATATTGTTTGTAAATAGTTCATTTCTGCATTTTATTTCTGTTATTTCAAAATACAAAAAGATTTTCGGTGTGTTTTAGCATAAATTTTAAAAAAAATCCAAAAAGATTTTCGACAACTGGTGTTGGAAAGCTGATTTTCAAAATTCCGAGTGCTGAATATGACGAACAGGTTTGGGAAAGTTTGTTTGAAGAGGTTTGAAATGAAAATGATCATTGTTAATGTTTGATTGTATGTTGATAAGAGAAGAGTAAGTGTTGGTGCATGATATTTGATAAATTGTTAAATATTTTATTCTTGTGAATCTTATTTTTGGGTAGAGGATGTGCAGGATAGCAGATAGAGTGCCAGGTTCCGATACCTGAGGATTCTAAAATTCTGTAAAAGCCAGACTACGATCCCAGCATGTTTTGAGGGGGAGTCTGTTAGAGAGAGAGAATTGGAGATAGAATAGAGCCAGGTAGAGATCCTGAAGGAAGATTAAAGACTGATAAAGACTGAAGATTGAGAAGACTCGACACTTAAGACTCGTCAACATCTGAGGGGGAGTCTGTTGGTGCACACATTTGTCGTCTTCGTCTTGTATCGAGTCTCGGGTTCAGTGCGGATCTAAGCGAGTGTGATGTCATCATATTTGATGATGACATCATCAACTTACATCATTTAGTGACATCACTCACTAAAAGACAAAATAGAAATGATATTACATGTGAGGTTCGCTTGAAATCAGATTATGTTTGTTTGTTAATTTCGCTTCAAGGATATGTAAGGGATTTCGCTTGAGAGCTTCAAGCGAAATCAAGCTCACTATATATAGGCTTGTCATACTTGTCATTTGTAACGAAGTTCAGAAGTGATACCGAGGTGCTGCCGGTTTTCCTTTCGATTGTAAACTGTGTCATATCAATATACAAAAGGTTTAAAGTGTGAAACAAGCTGTTTACAGATCCGTTTCTTAGTTTCCGCCTTTGAAACGGACTAGAACTCTTCCAAACGACTCGTTTAGGTCGCAAACCGATCCTACAGTGATCTTCATGACTTGATCGGAACACGCCGTTTAAATCAGAGGACAAGAAGAGTAACGTTACCGATCAGTCTGTTGATGAAAAGCTTAGATAAGAAGGATGAGATATCGGCAGTTAGCTCGAAGAAGTTTCTCCCGTGGTAGTTGTTACCATATCAATTATCCCCTTGGTAGTTGTTACCATATCCATTATCCCCTTGGTAGTTGTTACCATATTCATTATCCCTTTGGTAGTTGTTACCATATCCATCATTAGGGTATAGTTATAATTTCCCTAATATCAAGCCCATCGTTTACCGTGGAATGCATCCTTAAACTTGATAGCAGCAATTTTGTGATATTAGAACACTGTACACTGCATGTAAACACATGGGGCTTTGTGATGATATGTTATAAATTAGGAACCACATATTCGTGTGTTGTAGTTTGGAAAGATGACCGAATAGAGATCTGAATAACCAATACAGCCCATGTGTAACCCAACTAAAATCTCGTAACTGTGAATCTCTTCCCTCCAAAACCACCACCTTGTCACGTATGGTCATCAACATACCACCAAACCCAAACAAACCCCCAAACTAGGACATCAACATCAATTGATGTCCAATTGACGAACACGAATGTGTGAAATGGGATTTATTTAAAAGTAAAAAGAAAATTGAAACCAGTTTTCTTTGATAGCAGAAGTCATTAAATTTAATGGTTTTGAACACAAGTTTTCTTTTTGAGCTTGATGGATGTCCATTATCTTAACGCTTCTCCTTACATTACTGATCTGGAATTGCAAGTAAAACATTTAACGTCTCATTAACGCAAATGCAATACTTACAATTAACCAACATACATTGATTGTGGATTTAACTTGCAACATACATCAAAGCTTCATGCAGCCGAGACCACTTTCTTAATTTTAATGAAGCAATGAAGATTGAAGGTGCCAAACAGAAACTAAATGAATTATGCAACATATCCATATCCCCTTGGTAGTTGTTACCATATCCATTGATGTCCAATTGACGAGCACGAATGTGTGAAATGAGATTTATTTAAAAGTAAAAGAAAACTGAAACCAATTTTCCTTGATAGCAGAAGCCGTTTGATTTGATGGTTCCGAACACTACATAGACTGCCAGATTGAATGGTCGTTATTGACGCAGATGAATGACCAATTAATAAATATTAAGCACCTGCAAGATATTGATGTGTGCAAAATGTAACATATAAATTACATCAAATGAGGCATAAAACTAACCCTTTTAGGTACTAATGTTGGAAAAAGTGTGTTTTTGTCTTCCTTTTGAATTTACATGACCAAATGAGCTTAAATGAGCAAAAGGAACAAATATACAGCAAAAACCAACATAAATACAAAGAAAAGGAATAAACATGACATGCCCGACCCCTTGGCAGCATCCCAAAAGCAAAAGCAAATACAAGAAACAGAAGACAGACCACGGGGTCATGCCCACTGGACACGGGGGCGTGGTCAGGTGACTGCAGAAAAGACAAAGCTGTAGAAGCTTCTACGCCCACCACGGGGGCGTGCTCAGCTTAGCACGAGGCATGGTCAACAATAAGATACACAGAATCTTGCAAAATCTTGGTAGTACAGATACGCTTCTGCCCACGGGGCCGTGTCCTCTGAACACGGGCCGTGTGGAGCCCTATGCTAACAAATGTAATTAATGAAGGAAGAGAAAAGGATGGCCATGGGGGTGTGCCCGCTAGACACGGGGCCATGGCCGGGGTTCTGCTCAGGCTATAAATAGGGGTGCTTGGCTCACTTCAAAGGCATCCCTTGGCAAACCACTACTCTCCCACTTTGCCACCACTCCACCACCACTACACCACCAACACCCACACCATCATCCATCATCCATCTTTAGAGTGTGTAGTAGTCTCCGGATCCAAGATTGATCGTAAGAGTTCTTGCCAATCAAAGGCCATGTTTGGCTAAGCCTCTTACATCACTTGGTGAAGACAAGTCTTTTATGTATTACTTTTATTTTAAATCTTTCGGCACTTTTTACTTGGTTTTGTATTAGTGACTTTAATAACTAGTTTCTTATGTTGAAGGTGAATTTTCTTTATATTTGTCTATGGTGTCTTGGCATTACTTTACTGTCTATATAAAGTAAAAGATTTACATCATTCATATCTCTATGGTCTATATAGAGATATGTTGGCTACCTGGTCGGGGGTTAAGGGAATGATTTAGTAAGGTTCTTGCCTTGTTCAGTGTATAGATCCTGCAAGGACCTGGGTCAGGCTTACTAGGACCTCCTTCAATACCTACTGGTTTTGGATGGCGGGGGTGCGAATGGCTTGATCCCCTCATATGTTAACTACTATTAATACATTCAACCGTCTACTTGGGATTGTATCCCTACTGACACAAACCACTTAGCAAAGGGTAACGTCACCTTCAAAAGAGGGGTCTACCACTTTTCGCATTAATAACTTAAATGATTAGCTTTCAATATTCCGACCCGTTGGGGTTGTATCGTTGCTGACTCAAACCACGGGGTTGAGGGTAACGGCACCTTCAAAAGAGGGGCCTACTACTATAACTAAGATAATCTCTTAAAAAGTCCGAAAGTGAGAAAATCATCAAAGGCTACTTAAAAGGCGAGTCAGATCCAAGTGATTCATCTTGTCTATCTGTTTTATTTTATTTTTATTTCTGCATTTTTAGTTTTTATTTTCATGTTTAAAACCTTTTCCTCAAAAAAATTTAGATCGATTAGACGTTGAGGATAAACCAGTACTAAAAGCTCCTGTGTCATTAGACGACCTCGGTATCTTACCAACGCTATACTACGCTCACGATGGGTGCACTTGCCCAAGTGTCTGTCTAGTGTTAGTAGAATATCGTGTTTTATAAATTTAAAACTTGACTAATGTGTAAAATGGGCTTAAAATATTAATAAAAATATATTACATCTTGCACACACCAAGTTTTTGGCGTCGTTGCCGGGGACACAAGGATTTTAAGAAAGTTAGGAATTAACGGTCTAATTATTTTTACTTATTTTTCTATTTTTTTAGGATTTTTCTTTATTTTCCAGCATCTGCAAACTTCAGCACGGGGTCGTGCCCACTGAACACGCCCCGTGCCCAATCTTTGTTACTGGCAATCCTGTTTTAAGTTAGACAGTAGCTGAACACGGGTCCGTGCCCACTGAACACGCCCTCGTGTCCAAACCCCAGTTACTGAAAATAGAACCGTAAGATCCCGATGGTTGATAATTTCTGACAAAAATATGAGCGATATTGATTATTTTTACTTTCGCTCCTCTTATGGTGAATGGTGTCAAATATGTGGTGGATTTCATAAATAAGTAGAATGTTATTTTCTAATTTACACTCCCCACTATTTAGACCCATCGTTTCCCTGTAACCTTAAGATGGGCGAAAGTAAAAATGATCCCTATCTCTCCCCCGAATGCCCTCAACCATTTCTTCTAGATGACATAACCTTCAAAGAATTATGTCAGCTCGAAGAAATACTTCTCCAAATAGTAAAAAAGCTTGAGATGAAAATAAGTTAATCATCACAAGACGACAATCAAGGAGAATTATTAGGGGCACATTCGAATTCTAACAACATCGTAGTTACCAAAAGCGCCTCTAAGTCTTCTGATGACATGAGTGATAGTCGTCCCTGTGTCGATTGTGCCGTGAAGGACTCTCGATCGGTCTCCGCCAATGCGTTCATAGACCTGAGCGATTCGACATACACCTTCTTTAACAGAGCCCGGGTAAGGGGAATAAAGGTTGGTTTCGCCCATCGGTATTTAACATAGGTTTTACCCTTTTCGATAACATCTTGCATTCTTGTTTAAATCAAGAGCAATCAAGGTACCTTAGGCGCTTTGGTGTTGTTCCGTCTAGTAAGGAACCGCCCGATCTGGACAAATTCCTTAAAATAAGACGAAACTTTATAAAACTCTCTAGCCACAGGGCCGTTTCCAGGTCAACACGCCCCGTGCCTGCCTAAAAATTGATCACGAGGGCGTGTCCAGGCCAACACGCCCCGTGTTCAGAATACAGACAAAAAGTGTCAGAGTCTTGTATGAGCACGGGGCCGTGTCTAGCCAACACGGGGCCGTGGTCAGCGTGCTGTCGTTTTCTATAAAGTCAGCATGATTCCTGCACATTTGGACCCATTCCAAAGACCAAGATCTGCTGGGATCTTCACCCATACCCTACAAGGTATATTCCAAAGAAGGTTCCCAACAACCATCTTGTATTTACCACTTTTATCTTTTGCTTTCTTCTCTAAAAACTCCTCAAACCTCCCTTAAAGCTTGAAACTCCCATGTCTTCAACCTTTATTGTGATATTTTCTAGTTTTTTAACCAAGTAATCTTATCAAAAATAAGTTTTATAACACCGTTTTAAGTTATTTTTGCTCAGCAATGTCTCAAATTTTAGAAAAATAATTTAAAACTATAAGATTCATAAGTTCAAAAATCTGCAGAATGGTGGCCATGGGGCCATGCCCAGCGGATACGGGGCCGTGGTCGGAGTTACTGTTTCATTGCTTTGAACTTTTCAACTTGTTTTCTTAGAATGTCGAGCCGGAATAGTGGAACCTCCTCAGCTCACTCAAGAAACAATCGAAGGGGAAGAAGAACGTCGGTGGAAGACCCCTTAGTCAACTATATGTACACCTTGCGCGAAGCCATTGATGAGATGACATCAGTGGAAGAAGCCTTAATTGACCGTATTAACCATTTATCGGTGGGGTTAGAAGGTTGCCTTCAAGAAGTCAACTTTTTGCACCAAAGATTGAATATTCTTGCTTCACCTCCTATGGTGCCAATCGTCACACAAAGAAGGTGGAATGTAATGCCGAAAGTCATTATTCCAGCTGGATGGAATGTCATGCCTCCGGAACCCCCTCTAGACATACTACACGGGGTTCCGGTAGCCGTTGCACCTCCTCCACAAGACATTGTGGAAAATAAGCCCGCCTTCTTTCTCCCTAGGGAGATAGAGGAATGGCTCAATGACATTTGAAAGACATCCTCCGGTTTCCAGTTCTACAAAGGCCTTAAGTACCGGAAAGTCATTTCCGGGTTTTTGTCATTCCTACAACATTTAGGGTAGAACTCCTTAGTGATTTCCTGCATTTTATGACCTATCTATCTTAGGACCTTTGTAGTTTTTCATTTTTAGCACTTTTTTTAGAAACTATGTATCACGCACTTTTTAATGAATGATGGTTTAAAATTATTGAATGGTGTTTGGATGATGTTGTAATGGTTGAATACACTTGAAAAGGTGGAGGTTACCAAGGGAACGAGAAAACCACACCCCATGCACAAAAACAGGGCCTCCCGACAATTTTCTATCATTACAGCAAATTCAGCACGGGGCCGTGCTCAGCCCAACACGCTCCGTGCTCAGGCTCTGCAGAAATTTGCTGATGTGCGTGTAGCGTGATATATTTTTATTAATATTTTAAGCCCTTTTTAACACTTTAGTCAAGCTTTAAATTTATAAAACACGATATTCTACTAACACTAAACACACATATGGGCAAGTGCACCCATCGTGAGCGTAGTATAGCGTTGGTAAGATACCAAGGTCGTCCAAGGACACAAGAGCTTTTAATACCGGTTTATCCTCAACGTCTAATCAAATCAAAAATTTAGAAAAAAAGGTTTTAAACATGAAAATTAAAAACTAAAAATGCTGAAAAATAAAAATAAAATAAAAACAGATAGACAATATGAATCACTTTGATCCTACTCGCCTTTAGTGTAACCTTTGATGATTTCCGCACTTTTGCACTTTTTAAGAGATTATCTGAGTTATAATAGTAGGCCCCTCTTTTGAAGGTGACGTTTCCCTCAACCCAGTAGTTTGAGTCAGCAAGGATACAATCCTAAAGGGTTGGAATATTGAAAGATAATTAATTAAGTTATTAATGCGTAATGTGGTAGGCCCCTCTTTTGAAGGTAACGTTACCCTCGACTAAGTGGTTTGAGTCAGCAGGGATACAATCCCAAGTAGCCGGGTTAATGTATTAATAGTAGTTTACATATGAGGGGATCAAGCCATTCGCACCCCCGCCTTCCAATACCAGTGGGTATTGAAGGAGGTCCTAGTAAGCTTGACCCAGGTCCTTGCAGGATCTATACACTGAACAAGGCAAGAACCTTACCAAACCATTCCCTTAACCCCTGACCAGGTAGCCAACATATCTCTATATAGACCGTAGAGATATGAATGGTGAAAATCTTTTATTTTATATAGATAGTAAAATAATGCCAAGACACCACGGACAAATGATAAGGAAGTTTCACCTTCAACATAAGAAACTAGTTATTAAAGTCATTAATACAAAACTAAATAAAAAGTGTGAAAAGATTAAAAATCAAAAGTGTTACACTAAATGTTTGTCTTCACCAAGTGATGTAAGTGACTTAGGCAAACATGGCCTTTGATTGTCAATAACTCTTACTATCAATCTTGGATCCCGAGACTACTACACACACTCTATGATGGATGATGGATGATGGTGGTGGATGTGGGTTGTAGTGGTGGTGGAATGTGGGTGAAGTGGGAGAGAGGTGGTTTGCCAAGGATTGCCTTTGATGTGAACCAAGCACCTCTATTTATAGCCTGCACAAAAGCCCGGACACGGCCCCGTGTCCATTGGGCACAGCCCCGTGTCCATCCACTTTCGCTTTCTTCATTAATTGCAATTTGTCTGCATTAGCTCCACATGCCCCCGTGTCCGCTGGGCACGGCCCCGTGTGCATAAGCGTATCTGTACTATCAAGATTTGCTTGGATTCTGCGAATCTTAGCGTTGACCACGGCCGTGTTGAGCTGGGCACGCCCCCTGTCGAGAATAGAAGCTTCTATAGCTTTGTCCTTTCTGTAGACAACTGGCCACGCCCCCGTGTCCGCTGGGCACGGGGCCATGGTCAGCCTTCTGTTCTCTTGTTTTTGCTTGGGAAGATGTTGTCGAGGGGTCGGGCATACCACGTTTATTCATTTCCTTGTATTTATGTTAGATTTGGCTGTATATTTGTTCCTTTCGTTCATTTACGCTCATTTAATCCTGAAAATACAAGAGGAAGACAAAAGCACACTTTTTCCAACATTAGTACTAAAAAAGGTTAGTTTTATGCCTCATTTGATGTAATTTATATGTTGCATTTTACACACATCATTTGCCCAGTTCAGGTAAGTGGACACGGGGTCGTGCTCACTAAACACACCCTGTGCCCAGCCTTCTGTCAAATTTTAGTACTGGCAATCTGACCACGGGGCCGTGCCCGGACCAACACGAGGTCGTGGCCAGACGCCCAGTAACATAAAGTTTTGTTTTTCAACACCTTTTTACACATTCAATCAACCTAAAAACTTATTTTTGGGACACATTGAGGACAATGTGTAATTTAAGTGTGGGGGATGCTAAAACCTTGAATTTTGCAAGTCCTAATAACAAGCCTTACACAAAACTCTATTGGAACCACTAATCAACCCAATTTTTTTCAAAATTTTTCATTTTTTTTTACTTGTCTTGGTTTAAGTTAGGAATAACAAGTTCTAAAAAGGTTATATTTTTTACAAATTTACAACCGATAGCGTTGTGATAAAAAGAACCAATATAAGAAAAGTATGAAAAGGCATGACAAATCTAATTAAAATTTTATTATATATACTTGCTCACATTATAAACCTATTCCCACAACAAGTGAGTTTTGAGGATTTATTGAGCATACAAACATATATCTTTAAACTAAATGCTCATTTTTCGTTTCTTGTGTGAATAGCCGCTTGGTTCTTATAACTCTAGAACTTGCCACGAAGATACATTCCCGGTCCTTACCAACTTAAACCCAAGTAAGTAAATGATGGAGGCATTAGGACTAACCCATTTTCTTTTCAACACCATTATTTTTCATTTTTTTATCAACTACCCAAAATCCCCCTAGTTAACCCCTTTGAGCCTAAACCTTTTCATTTCTAAACACACAAAACAAACACCCTTTACCCAACAAAACCTTTTTCTTTTCAACCCTTTTATTTTAGTAAAAAGCTCGGTTATCTTGTGACGTTTCTCTATCAAAAAAAATAAAAGTCTAGCAATAAACAAACAAGTTCCTCAAAGAAACTTTGTTTGAATATGCTTCGTTTGAATAAAAGTCACAAAAACAAAAGTTTTATGACGACCGACGCTTTTTACGCTTTTAGCCCTTTTTACTAACCACTAACCAAAACCACCTACCCTTAGCCCAAGCCTAACCCATTCCCAAAGTCCTCTTGATATTTACAAAGGTTTATAGTTAAAAAGGAGGAGGATTGATTGCTTGGCAAGCATATGGTAGAAGTAAGTTCCATGTCGGTTCTGAGTGTTTCACAAAAATACATCTTCGGCCGAGTGTTGAGTGATCTCCCGTGAGGTATGTGAACTTGTATAAAAATGGAATTTTAAAAAGTCATGTTATACCCAAATAAGTAATTTTCCTTATGAAACGTTCTAAATAAATCAAAACGAATAGGATTATAAATAGAATAAACATAAAACCCAAGAAAGATCTTGGATTCCTGACACTCAAGACAGGCCCAAAAACTTCTCTCCTACCCATTCCATTTGGGTGTGTAATCCACATATTAAAGAGTTTTGCTTGAGGACAAGCAAAGATTCAAGTGTGGAGGTTTTTGATGTGTGCAAAATGTAACATATAAATTATATCAAATGACGCATAAAGCTAGCCCTTTTTTAGTACTAATGTTGGAAAAAGTGTGTTTTTGTCTTCCTTTTGAATTTACAGGACCAAATGAGCTTAAACAAGCAAAATGAACAAATATACAGCAAAAACCAACATAAATACAAAGAAAAGGAATAAACCTGACATGCCCAACCCCTCGGGAGCATCCCCAAAAGCAAAAACAAGAAACATAAGACTAACCACGGGGTCGTGCTCACTGGACACGGGGGCGTGGTCACCTGACTGCAGAAAAAATAAAGCTGTAGAAGTTTCTATGCCCACCACGGGGGCGTGCCCAGCTTAGCACGGGGCGTGGTCAACGCTAAGATACGCAGAATCTTGCAAAATCTTGGTAGTACAGATATTCTTCTGCCCACGGGGCCGTGTCCGCTGAACACGGGCCGTGTGGAGCCCTATGCTGAGAAATGCAATTATTGAAGGAAGAGAAAAGGATGGCCATGGGGGCGTGCCCGCTGGACACGGGGCCGTGGCAGGGTTCTGTTCAGGCTATAAATAGGGGTGCTTGGCTCACTTCAAAGGCAAACCTTCGCAATCCACTACTCTTCCAATTTGCCACCACTCCACCACCACTACACCACCAACACCCACCACCATCATCCATCATCCATCTTTAGAATGTGTAGTAGTCTCAGGATCTAAGATTGATCATAAGAGTT
This sequence comes from Helianthus tuberosus, assembly GCA_030545235.1. NCBI lineage: Eukaryota > Viridiplantae > Streptophyta > Magnoliopsida > Asterales > Asteraceae > Helianthus > Helianthus tuberosus. The sequence continues at coordinate 64,477,062 of CM060425.1, forward strand.
CTTGCCAATCAAAGGCCATGTTTGGCTAAGCCCTTACATCACTTGATGAAGAAAAGTCTTTTATGTATTACTTTTGATTTTTAATCTTTCGGCACTTTTTACTTGGTTTTGTATTAATGACTTTAAAAACTAGTTTCTTATGTTGAAGGTGAATTTTCTTTATCATTTGTCCGTGGTGTCTTTGCATTACTTTACTGTCTATATAAAGTAAAAGATTTACATCATTCATATCTCTACGGTCGATATAGAGATATGTTGGCTACCTAGTCGGGGGTTAAGGGAATGGTTTAGTAAGGTTCTTGCCTTGTTCAGTGTATAGATCCTGCAAGGACCTAGGTCAAACTTACTAGGACCTCTTTCAATACCCACTGGTATTGGATGGCGTGGGTGCGAATGGCTTGATCCCCTCATATGTAAACTACTATTAATACATTAAACTACCCACTTGGGATTGTATCCCTACTGACTCAAACCACTTAGCCGAGGGTAACGTCACCTTCAAAAGAGGGTCCTACCACTTTTCGCATTAATAACTTTATTAATTATCTTTAAATATTCCGACCCTTTGACATTGTATCCTTGTTGATTCAAACCACTAGGTTGAGGGTAAGGTCACCTTCAAAATAGGGGCCTACTACTATAACTAAGATAATCTCTTAAAAAGTCCGAAAGTGTGAAAATCATCGAAGGATACTTAAAAGGCGGTCCGGATCCAAGTGATTCATCTTGTCGATCTGTTTTATTTTATTTTTATTTCTGTATTTTTAGTTTTTATTTTCATGTTTAAAACCTTTTTTCTCAAAAAAAAAATATATAGATCGATTAGACGTTGAGGATAAACCGGTGCTAAAAGCTCCTGTGTCCTTGGACGACCTCAGTATCTTCCAACGCTATACTACGCTCACGATGGGTGCACTTGCCCAAGTGTGTATCTAGTGTTAGTAGAATATTGTGTTTTATAAATTTAAAACTTGACTAATGTGTAAAATGCGCTTAAAATATCAATAAAAATATATTACACCTTGTACACACCAATATACTCGGAAGTTATTGAGCAGACTCTTGATTATCATTGTGAACTTGAGAACAAGAAGCTCAAACAAACCACCAAACTAGGACATCAACATCAATTGATGTCCAATTGACGAACACAAATGTGTGAAATGGGATTTATTTAAAAGTAAAAAGAAAACTGAAACCCGTTTTCCTTGATAGCAGAAGCCAGTTCGATTTGATTGTTCTGAACACTATATAGGATTGTTCTGAACACTATATAGACTGCTAGATCGAAACCCAAATGTGTGAATATTAACTCATAAAAAATTCATATCTATACGGGTCGTATACCATTATACGGATCGTATAAAGATATCGTATACGTTGTATACGACCAAAGTTTGTTTTAACATGGTGTATACGGGCTGTATAAGCTTATACGACCCGTATAGAATAAGATAAACTGACAAAGTTTGCGTCTACAGACTTTGTCAGTTCATTTTATTCTATACGGGTCGTATAACCTTATAGGGCCCGTATACACCAAGTTAAAACAACAATTTACCATGTGTTAATATTAACACCCTTTATTAAAAATATCAAAAGTACACATTTGACGTATATAAGAAACTAGAAAATAATCCCGCGTGTTGAGGCGGAAACTCGTTCAGTTGGTTGCTCATTATGGTACCAGCATTCGCTATAGTAACTCAAAAAAGTTGTATGATGTAACTCAAAAAACAAAATTATGTTTTACATCGATCGAAAATTAAAAAACAAATACCAATCCCGGTTTCGGTAACAATGATACTAGCACAGATGTTGGTCAGTACCGGCTCAGTTCTTCACCATAACATCATTTCGAATACAGCCTCGTATTAAATAAAACTTCGAATACAACTCTGTTTTAAATAAAATTTATATCGAAATGTAAAGAAACAAATCTAGAGCAACCGCGTATTTAGTGTTTATAAAAAACGAACGAACGAACGAAATTATAAGAAAAAATAAAACTAATAGTGTTAATAGCGTATATTATTTATAGCGTAAGGTGTTTGATTGAAACTAAAAATTAAAAGATTAAAAAAAAGTCAAACTTACTATTAACATAAATTGATAATTTTTATATATAAAAAACGACAAAATTACTATTAACATAAATTGATAATTGATATAATAACTAGTTTTGAGGCCGCCCGCGTTGCGGGGCGAGGCGTTAAACTTTGCTACCAACAATTGGGAGTAGCAAAGAACGACTAAAACCGGGAAAAATATAAAGGAAAAACACGAATTTATAACACCAACTAATTCACGTGATGCAAAACATAGACAGACTCGTTTTTATACCGACACGTATTAGAAAGTCGAAGGACTAAAAAGTTTTTAGAAAATGGGGCAACAAAAATTACAACTTGGAACTTAACTGGGAGTGACCAAAAAAAGGAAAAAGAAAAAGAAATACCAAACTAAAAGCTGCTAGGAGTTAGTAAGAGTGTTTGGTTAAGAAAGTCTTGATCGTAGAATTGAAATTAACATGTATTTATTGTCTAAATCATATACTTTAGATCAGAACATTCACTAAATGTTATATACTAGAAGATAACATGCCGCGGTGCGGTGGGGTATTTCATTTCTATCAAGTCGTTGATGGTATTAGTAACAAATTTTAAAGCGTCTTTGGATGCATTTTATAAAGCTATATATAGAAAAAAGGATGTCTGGCATTATTAACAATAGATGCGTCTTGTGCACGATGTTTAGTCCTTGTAGCGAGTCTTGATCTTTACCCTTTGATACACCTAACATGTCACACCCCGACCCGCAGCGGAATAGGGGACCGGGGCGTGATTGGTTGATCCAAAGCTTAGGACTGCTATTAAATGGTTAATATTAATTCCATGTTAAAGGTTTCACATAACAAATAATTCAAATGAAACAAGTACATAAAAGACATTGTATAAAATAGATAATCAACTATAAGTCCACTTCTTGTTAGTAAGGCTCAATCCTATGTTGATCTCCTCTTCACTTTTGTTCACTTGTATCATGTGTAAAGAAGTATTTTTTGGGTCAAAAAAGGTTGGTGAGTGAATCTTATTGTTTTTATGAAAATGATAAGTTTATATTTGTATATAGAAATGTCCATATAACCAAATGTAATTGAATGTGTTGTATGTAAATGTATCAAACCTCAAGCAACCAATCAGCAAATAATATAATGATTCCAATAAATGTATGTATGTTGCACTGGATAACGATGTGCAATCTCAAAAAATAATCAACTCAATTGTATGTAAATGTGCACGGTATTATGGTGTGCTGGTTTGTATTCCAAGATTCGAGCTCAATCAAACAGAGCTGATCTCGTTTGTTGGCAACGTCAGGTTCTGCTCATGGTAATGAGGAACAGACGAGTCAATGGATCCATATGTAACTGTCTCATGAATGTAATTCACCAAGTAATAACCAAAAAAGTATCACACAACACATAAATTACACAAGTTGGTATTTGCACGTATTGAATTGTGAAAATGTAACACTTGATACACCGCAAAATGTGTAACAACCCTCCTAGGATCCCTTAGAACACCCCTAACGTCCTAAAATACATCTCGTATGCGAGAAACGGACCCGAATAACCTTTATATTAATAAATAACAAATAAAACAAGTAACCTAGGTCGCTCGCGAGCCGCGACCCAGTTAACAGAATACGTCGCGGGGCGCAAGGCCCCATTCCTTGCCGGGCACACAAACGAGCCATGTGGCTGACACGTGTCGAGACAACGCCGCGACTCAGCAAACCTCCAACCGACCTAGACTCCCTCACGGGCCGCGAGGGAGAAACAAAAATGCTTCGCGGGCCGCGACCCACCTACGATCAGACTATATAAGGAGCCGAGATCAGCCATTTCATTTCGTTCAGAATTTTCTTTCTTCTCTCTCAATTTCTATAAGCCAAAGCTATAACTAAATATATTACCCTACATGATTGATTTAGGGCTCCGTAACGCATGTCACAGCTATGCCTGACTCAGTCATTGGAGTTTCTGTCTCGAGTTACACCCGATTGATCTAGGACTCCGTAATACATGTCAAGGCTCTGCCTGACTCACTCATTGGAGTTCTGTCTCGAGTTGTAAGATTAATATGATTTGGGTTATTTTACTAACGCGTGTGCATTATTTATATTTTTAGAAAATAATCCAGAAATAGTACAAGGAAGCTAGAATATTATCAGGAAGCTAAAATACTAACAGGAAGCCTGTAGAAATACCTAAATCTACAAAAGTGAGTCATTCCATTTTTCTATAAACTGTGTTTACAAAACCTCAATTGTTTTTAATTGTAATTTAATAGTGATTGAGTATTTGTGATTCTACAATTACTGTCGGTATGTTGGGGTTTTGTATACATTATTTGTTACTACACTCGGGGGGCAAAAGCAAAAGTGCACTAATTTTAACGTTATTTTACTAATTTCGTGAAAATAACGTTAAAAGAGGGGATGGTTAATCATGCATCATGTGGTGGCGTTGATAGCCGAAAGACAAGGGGGTACATGCACCAATTGGCGTTTGTCTCAATTGCTGAGTGTTATGTGCCTTATGCCCAAGGCTTGATGCAAAACCACAATCGAGCCGGGGGTCTCATTGGAAGCAGCCTCTCTATTCCTACGAGGTAGAGGTAAGGCTGTCTACATCCCACCTGTCACACCCCCAAAATCCACCTGCGGAATACCACCGCTAGGAGGCGTGACTGACCAGGATCCAGCCACCAATCATATTGAACATGTAAGTTAAAAGATATAAAAGTTTAACCAATACAATTGGTGTCCAAACAAAACATAATTAAGTTGCAAGCGGAAGCATAAGTCTTAAATCAAAACATAAGTTTAATTGTTTCAAAGTTTAACATGGCACACAGCCGTCCATGTCCCACAACGACTCTCTTCCATGCAAGCTCCAGCTAAGTACCTATTGACCTGCAAAGCATGTAGTAACGAGTCAACAACAAGTTGAGTGAGTTCACGGTTGGGTGTTCGTTTTAAGTTGTTTCGAAAACAGTTTCCTTTATCTGGCATCCTGCCGTGGGGGTTACCCCATAGTTAAAAACGTGACTTGTTTATTCCCGGTTACTCTGGCAATCCAGCCGTGGGGGCTACCCCGTGTTAGTTATCTGGCATTTCGGCCGTGGGGGCTACCCCATGTATACACTAGACTCGTTACCATATCGACTGCTGACTGTAGTCATGTTTATGTGCCCTGAAACTGTCAATGTCTATCATCATTGACGTGCCCCAGATCCATTAGTTCACGCCCGTCCTCTGCGGCACGGTGTGAGGTTTGTCAGACCCAAATAGCGCTATCTAACTAATGACCCGCTCGCCATTGGCCCGGCGATTAAGTCGATATAAAAAGGAGGGACTTCGTGATAGAGTTTTGGTCTAGTACGAGTTATCTGTCCATGAGGACGAGGAATTACATTCCTGAACCAATGCTGTCCTACCCAAGGAGGACGAGGAACCCTTGTTCCTTAACCCAATTCCCGACCCCTGGGAATCCCATGCTTTGTAGAGGGTGTGAACTCACCTTGGTTTGCTCGGCAGATACACAGAAAAGTCAGTCAAGCAATATTGTGGTCACTCACGTCCTATCATAGTTGTATCATACAAATCAGGTTCGTATTCAAGTAGTACACGTATGTTTCTAGCACATTGCATTCAAGTGTCATTCATGGCAGCCCAAACAACATTCACATTCAACAGTAACACATAAGGTCTATGCATTAGGCCCAAAAGTCCGGCCCAAGCACCTAAGCCCGTAATCATGCAAGTCTAGTTCAGCGTGCACAAGTGTACGGTCTCGAATCGAGACTGTACGGTCTCTACTCGAGACTGTGCGGTCTCGAGTTGTAGTCCACAAGGTTTCGAGTCGCAACTAAGGTGATCTCGGGTCATGCATGAGGTGGTCTCGAGTCGCAACTGGACTCGCAAACATGGTCTCAGGTCATGATGTTTGGGTGTTGATCAAGTGTGGTCTCGAGTCGCAACTGGACTCGCAACCATGACTTCGAGTTGTGCTGTTTTGGTCTCGAGTCGAGACTATGGGTTCTCGACTCGCAACCTGTGTCGCAACCGGGGATCTCGACTTGTCCTGTGGTGGTCTCGAGTCGACATAAGCTGATTCTGCACAGTTGTACTATCCAATGGAAAACCGATTTCATGTAACATTTTGTACCATCCACTTAAACATGTTTTCTTGTCTAGCAACTTACTAAAATGGATCAAACAACAAATTTCAAATGTTCATCACACACTCAAGTTGTTCTTCATTTATTCAAGTCATGTTCATATTGCTTATTCAAACTTGTTCATCTTATTTCCGGGTTTTTATCATTAATCACAACATAATCATGAGCAACAAATCAACACACTTGAACATAGTCACCTAACGGTTTCAAATCATCACATAACATCTAAAGAATCAACTCTATACTAATCCGATTAGCATGGTACTACACATATGCAAGCCGGTTTTATGAACATCCACATTTAATGATTTGAATCACCTTTCGATACAAGATATCATGAGCTCTTTAGCAACATATTCGAAATTAAAACATGTTAGCCGATTATCAACATCACATACATCCGATTCACAAAACATCATCAAGCATACAACTACACTTGTTAAATCATATCATTCACACTACCATTTAATAACAACAAACATCATAAAATCACTAACCGGTTGATGAGTTTCAAAGGTGAGTATGAAGCTTCTAAACGGGTGCGTGTGGGAGTCGATCCGAGAGCTCCTAGTGGTCACCGGTTTGAATCCGAGAAGAAGGAGGAGAGGAGAGGTGATGCTTGGTCTCTAGGGTTTTAGTGAAAGAGGATATAGGAGTGTGTGTGTGGGAGAGTGTGTGGAAGTTGTCTAAAGAATGGCAAAGTTGGCTATCACTAAAGATTATATAGTTGTTCCACATGGGTGCACCCTAATGGGTTTTGGTTGGGTTAAATGAGGTGTGTGGCCCATCCGGCCCAAGTGTTACACTATTCACTCGAGACCACATGGTCTCGAGTCGGGTTCTTGGTTCTCAGCTCACTTAATCATATACACATACTATACACACAAGCATACATATAACATAACACATAATCATATAAAAGGTTCACTTATCATTCATTAAATCATCAAATTAGTTAGTCACTTAGTGTTCAAGCGTACAACGAAAGGTTCTAAATTTCGAGTTGTCACATCATCCCCAAGTTGAAAGAAATTTCGTCCCGAAATTTGGTAGGCACTCACTGAGGAAGCTAGTTAAGTTGTATGGTTTTCCTGGGGTGTCACATCCACCCCCCGTTGGTCTGGAATTTCGTCCCGAAATTCCGTAGCTTCAGCCTCAGTAGTGGGTGTACTGTTTGCGAACAGTTGGGGATACTTTTGTTTCATCTGATCTTCGCGCTCCCAGGTGAACTCTGGGCCGCGACGTGAGTTCCAACGAACTCGAACGAGAGGTATTCTGGTGCTCTTGAGGACCTTAACATCCCGGTCCGTGATTTCGACTGGTTCCTCGACGAATCGCAACTGTTCGTCGATAGTGAGTTCCTTCAGAGGAACTACGTGGGTCTCATCTGACGGACACTTCTTCAGATTCGACACGTGAAAAACGTTGTGAACTGCACCGAGTTCCGCTGGTAAGTTTAGTCTGTAGGCCACCCTGCCTATTTTCTCAATGACTTCGAAAGGTCCAACGTATCGTGGGTTGAGTTTGCCGCGTTTACCAAAACGAACCACACCCTTCCAGGGTGAAACTTTGAGTAGTACCCGCTCCCCAACCTGGAGCTCAAGCGGTTTCCTGCCCATGTCGGCGTAAACTTTCTGACGTTCGCGAGCTGCCGTCATGCGTTTTCGTATTTGAGCAATTTGTTCGGTCGTGTCTACCACATATTCTGGACCAGTGATCTGACTATCTCCCACCTCTGCCCAGCAAAGAGGTGACCGGCATTTACGTCCGTACAATGCCTCAAATGGAGCAGCTTTAATGCTGGTGTGGTAGCTGTTATTGTACGAGAATTCCACAAGTGGCAGATGCTTTTCCCAGCGGTTGCCAAAGTCGATTACACATGCACGAAGCATGTCTTCTAAGGTTTGAATAGTGCGCTCGGACTGCCCGTCCGTCTGAGGGTGATATGCTGTGCTCATGTCTAGTCGTGATCCGAAGGATTTGTGCATTGCTTGCCACAGCTCTGAGGTAAAACGCGCATTTCGATCTGAGATAATAGAGGTGGGCACCCCGTGCCTCGAAACAACTTCCTTGAGGTATATTTCTGCGAGCGTGGAGAATTTATCCGTCTCCTTGATAGCCAAGAAGTGTGCAGACTTTGTGAGTCGATCCACGATCACCCAAATAGTATCGTTCCCATGCTGGGATCTAGGCAGGCCAGTGACAAAATCCATTGAAATTTGCTCCCATTTCCATTGAGGTATCTCTGGTTGCTGGAGTAGGCCTGAGGGTTTCTGATATTCAGACTTGACTCTTGCATAAGTCAAACACTTGCTGACGTAAGTTGCTATGTGGGCCTTCATGCTAGGCCACCAGTACGTAGCCTTGATATCGTGGTACATTTTATCCGAACCAGGATGCACCGAGTAGCGAGACTTGTGTGCTTCGTCCATCACAAGCTCTCGTAGGTTGCCATAGAGTGGGACCCAAATGCGTCCCGTTACGTAGTAAGCACCGTCTTCCTTTTGTTCTAATCGTTGCCTTGATCCGCGTAGGGCTTCAGCCCTGACGTTTTCTGGTTTCAGTGCTTCTATCTGAGCTGCTCGTATCTGGGAAGGGAGACTAGAGTGGATCGTGAGTTGTAAAGCTCGTACGCGCTTAGGCGCAGTGTCCTTCCGACTGAGGGCGTCAGCCACAACATTGGCCTTGCCCGGGTGATAGCTGATTGAGCACTCGTAGTCATTCAGTAGCTCGACCCATCGTCGTTGCCGCATATTCAGTTCCTTCTGCTTGAAGATATGCTCGAGGCTCCTGTGGTCGGTGTAGATGGCGCACTTGGTACCGTACAAGTAATGCCGCCATAACTTAAGTGCAAAAACAACAGCTCCCAGCTCTAAGTCGTGCGTAGTGTAGTTCTTTTCATGAACCTTGAGTTGGCGTGAGGCGTAGGCTATAACTTTATCTCGTTGCATCAACACGCAACCAAGACCCTGAATTGATGCGTCGCAGTAAACCACAAAGTCGTCTGTGCCTTCCGGCAAGGAAAGGATAGGTGCGCTACAAAGTCTATCCTTTAGGTGCTGAAATGCCAACTCCTGTGCGTTTCCCCAGCGATAAACAACGCCCTTCTGCGTTAGTGAGTTGAGAGGCTGTGCAATCTTAGAAAAATCCTTTATGAATCTCCGGTAGTATCCCGCCAAACCCAAGAATTGGCGAATTTCCTTTGGTGTACGAGGTGCAGGCCAGTTCTTAATCGAGTCTATCTTGGATGGATCAACATGAATCCCATCCTTGTTCACCACGTGGCCTAGGAAATGGACTTCTCGAAGCCAGAAGTCGCATTTCGAGAACTTTGCATAAAGCTGTTCTGTTCGAAGGAGTTCCAGAATAAGTCGTAGATGCTGCTCGTGTTCCTCCCGACTCTTGGAATAGATCAGGATGTCGTTGATGAAGACTATAACAAACTTGTCCAGGTAAGGCTTGCACACTCGATTCGTCAAATCCATGAAAACCGCAGGTGCGTTTGTCATCCCAAAAGGCATGACCAAAAACTCATAGTGCCCGTATCGAGTTCTGAAAGCTGTTTTGGAGACGTCCTCTTCCCGGACTCTCAGCTGGTGATAACCCGATCTCAAATCGATCTTTGAATAGTAGCTCGACCCTTGCAGCTGGTCGAACAAGTCGTCGATACGCGGTAGAGGATAGCGATTCTTCACCGTCACCTTGTTGAGTTCTCGGTAGTCGATGCACATCCTGAAAGTACCATCCTTCTTCTTTACAAATAATACTGGAGCTCCCCAGGGCGATGAGCTTGGACGAATAAAACCCTTATCCAGGAGCTCTTGTAGTCGCGTGGAGAGTTCTTTCAACTCTGATGGGGCTAGACGATAAGGTGCACGAGCTATAGGCGCAGCTCCAGGAGCTAGTTCAATCTGAAACTCGACTTGGCGATGAGGCGGAAGACCAGGTAATTCCTCAGGAAATACCTCTGGGTAATCGCGTACAACTGGAAAATCTTCTATCTTCTTCTCTTTTTCTGAGGCGTCAGTAACGAGAGCCAAAATGGCAGTGTGGCCCTTTCGCAAGCACTTTTGGGCCTTAAGGAGAGAAATGACGTTCTCAACAGCACTCCTCTTGTCGCCATGAATCATGAGAGGTTCACCATCGGGACCTGGAATGCGGACAACCTTCTCGTTGCAAAGAATCTCTGCTCGGTGTTGGGATAACCAATCCATCCCAATGACAACGTCGAAACTACCCAAGACAATGGGAAGGAGGTCGATAGAGAAGGTCTGGTCAGCGAGAATAAGCTTACAACCCTTGACTATGTGTGTGGCTTCTAAACTTTTACCATTTGCTAGCTCTACGGTGTGCTTGTTGTTCAAAGGTGTTGGAATACGCTTAAGCATTCGACTAACTTCTAGTGACATGTAGCTAGTATCGGCACCCGAATCAAATAAAACTGAAACATAAAAGTCGTCGAGAAGGAACTTACCCGCCACAACATTGGGGTCATTCCTTGCTTCACCTTGGCCAATCACAAACACCCGTCCCCTGGCGCCATTGTTGTTGTTGTTCCCATTGTTACCATTCCCCTGATTGTTGTTATTGTTGTTGTTGTTGTTCTGGTTCCTGTTCAGTTGGGGACAATCTCTCTTGAAGTGGCCCTCAGCTCCACACTGAAAGCACCCTTTGTTATCACCTTGCTGTTGTTGCTGGCGTTGATTCTGTTGAGCTTGCTGAGGATTCTGATTGGCGGGGTATAAGCTCCTGCAATCCTTTGCAGCGTGACCAGGCTTGTTGCACCGATGACAGTTGCCCCTGGTGCATGGCCCGCTGTGGTGCAGGCTGCAGCGATTGCATTTGGGGTGATTTCCTTTGTACCCACCATGACTTTGACCACCAGACGATTGCTGATTAGGGCTCTTGTAGTCCTCAGTCTTTCTCTGCTGAGACTGGGAATGAACAGAAGTTGAACCCTTACTTGAAGTTCCATCCCATTTCCGTTTGTTGTCACTAGAGGTACCAGAAGTGGTTGCAGCACCTATGCGTTTTGGTAACTTGTTCTGCTCCACCGCTTGATCCGTGAGACGGTGAGCCAACTGAACGGCTTGCTGGTAGGTGGCGAGGTTCGCTGAAGTCACATGACTTTGGTTTTCTGGCACTAAGCCTTGAAGAAATAGTTCGATGCGTTTGATGGGAGGATCCACCATAGTAGGACACAAGATTGCCAGTTCGTTCGACCTTTTCACATAAGCTTCAATTTCCGACCCCGTCATCTTGAGGTTGAAGAACTCCACTTCCAGTTTGTGAATCTCATCACGACTGCAGTATTCCTCCTTGATCATTTCCTTAAAATTCTCCCATGGGGTGGCGTTGGCAGCAACCAACCCCAGCATTTGAACCTGAGCGTTCCACCATGTGAGGGCTAAACCCTCGAGAGTACCAGTAGCATACTTCACCCTGCGCGCCTCAGGGCATTCACACATTTCGAAGACCGATTCTAGTTTCTCAAACCAGTGTAGGAGACCTACTGCTCCTTCAGTGCCGCTAAAAGTAGTTGGTCGGCAGTCCATGAAAGTCTTAAAAGTGCACACGGGTGGCTGAACATGATGACCTATCGTGGGTGAAAGAAAAGACAGAGTTTAACACAAAGGTTGGTTCACGAGAGTAGGATTCTAAAGATCCTAGGATGAGTTCGGACTGCAGGATATACCTCCTGCGTGTGCAGCTGCAAGTGCTGCGGCAACTCGTTCGTTGATCAGAGCCGTCAACTGGGCTTGTGTCAGGTTAACGCGTCCAGACATGATCTTCATATCAAGAAGAACGTGAATGAGAGAGGTTCGCGAAGGTTCGACGATAAAACAGAGCAAGCACGCACGTGTTCAAGCAACAGTAGTTATACTAACCAAGCATACCATAAGCAATGTACTATGTAACTAACAAGTAGGCAATATACACAGACCATATCACCTAGAGTGTCGAGCCTTGCATGTGGAGTGAAGCGTCGTTGTGGACCGTTGAGCACTGTACAGGTTATAGTCTGGTTTTAACAAAAACGTTTTTCCCTTTATTAAAACCAAGTTCTCTATAACCAATGGCTCTGATACCAATCTGTCACACCCCCAAAATCCACCTGCGGAATACCACCGCTAGGAGGCGTGACTGACCAGGATCCAGCCACCAATCATATTGAACATGTAAGTTAAAAGATATAAAAGTTTAACCATTACAATTGGTGTCCAAGCAAAACATAATTAAGTTGCAAGCGGAAGCATAAGTCTTAAATCAAAACATAAGTTTAATTGTTTCAAAGTTTAACATGGCACACAGCCGTCCATGTCCCACAACGACTCTCTTCCATGCAAGCTCCAGCTAAGTACCTATTGACCTGCAAAGCATGTAGTAACGAGTCAACAACAAGTTGAGTGAGTTCACGGTTGGGTGTTCGTTTTAAGTTGTTTCGAAAACAATTTCCTTTATCTGGCATCCTGCCGTGGGGGTTACCCCATAGTTAAAAACGTGACTTGTTTATTCCCGGTTACTCTGGCAATCCAGCCGTGGGGGCTACCCCGTGTTAGTTATCTGGCATTTCGGCCGTGGGGGCTACCCCATGTATACACTAGACTCGTTACCATATCGACTGCTGACTGTAGTCATGTTTATGTGCCCTGAAACTGTCAATGTCTATCATCATTGACGTGCCCCAGATCCATTAGTTCACGCCCGTCCTCTGCGGCACGGTGTGAGGTTTGTCAGACCCAAATAGCGCTATCTAACTAATGACCCGCTCGCCATTGGCCCGGCGATTAAGTCGATATAAAAAGGAGGGACTTCGTGATAGAGTTTTGGTCTAGTACGAGTTATCTGTCCATGAGGACAAGGAATTACATTCCTGAACCAATGCTGTCCTACCCAAGGAGGACGAGGAACCCTTGTTCCTTAACCCAATTCCCGACCCCTGGGAATCCCATGCTTTGTAGAGGGTGTGAACTCACCTTGGTTTGCTCGGCAGATACACAGAAAAGTCAGTCAAGCAATATTGTGGTCACTCACGTCCTATCATAGTTGTATCATACAAATCAGGTTCGTATTCAAGTAGTACACGTATGTTTCTAGCACATTGCATTCAAGTGTCATTCATGGCAGCCCAAACAACATTCACATTCAACAGTAACACATAAGGTCTATGCATTAGGCCCAAAAGTCCGGCCCAAGCACCTAAGCCCGTAATCATGCAAGTCTAGTTCAGCGTGCACAAGTGTACGGTCTCGAATCGAGACTGTACGGTCTCTACTCGAGACTGTGCGGTCTCGAGTTGTAGTCCACAAGGTTTCGAGTCGCAACTAAGGTGATCTCGGGTCATGCATGAGGTGGTCTCGAGTCGCAACTGGACTCGCAAACATGGTCTCGGGTCATGATGTTTGGGTGTTGATCAAGTGTGGTCTCGAGTCGCAACTGGACTCGCAACCATGACTTCGAGTAGTGCTGTTTTGGTCTCGAGTCGAGACTATGGGTTCTCGACTCGCAACCTGTGTCGCAACCGGGGATCTCGACTTGTCCTGTGGTGGTCTCGAGTCGACATAAGCTGATTCTACACAGTTGTACTATCCAATGGAAAACCGATTTCATGTAACATTTTGTACCATCCACTTAAACATGTTTTCTTGTCTAGCAACTTACTAAAATGGATCAAACAACAAATTTCAAATGTTCATCACACACTCAAGTTGTTCTTCATTTATTCAAGTCATGTTCATATTGCTTATTCAAACTTGTTCATCTTATTTCCGGGTTTTTATCATTAATGACAACATAATCATGAGCAACAAATCAACACACTTGAACATAGTCACCTAACGGTTTCAAATCATCACATAACATCTAAAGAATCAACTCTATACTAATCCGATTAGCATGGTACTACACATATGCAAGCCGGTTTTATGAACATCCACATTTAATGATTTGAATCACCTTTCGATACAAGATATCATGAGCTCTTTAGCAACATATTCGAAATTAAAACATGTTAGCCGATTATCAACATCACATACATCCGATTCACAAAACATCATCAAGCATACAACTACACTAGTTAAATCATATCATTCACACTACCATTTAATAACAACAAACATCATAAAATCACTAACCGGTTGATGAGTTTCAAAGGTGAGTATGAAGCTTCTAAACGGGTGCGTGTGGGAGTCGATCCGAGAGCTCCTAGTGGTCACCGGTTTGAATCCGAGAAGAAGGAGGAGAGGAGAGGTGATGCTTGGTCTCTAGGGTTTTAGTGAAAGAGGATATAGGAGTGTGTGTGTGGGAGAGTGTGTGGAAGTTGTCTAAAGAATGGCAAAGTTGGCTATCACTAAAGATTATATAGTTGTTCCACATGGGTGCACCCTAATGGGTTTTGGTTGGGTTAAATGAGGTGTGTGGCCCATCCGGCCCAAGTGTTACACTATTCACTCGAGACCACATGGTCTCGAGTCGGGTTCTTGGTTCTCGGCTCACTTAATCATATACACATACTATACACACAAGTATACATATAACATAACACATAATCATATAAAAGGTTCACTTATCATTCATTAAATCATCAAATTAGTTAGTCACTTAGTGTTCAAGCGTACAACGAAAAGTTCTAAATTTCGAGTTGTCACACCACCCTCCTCAGGCCCTACCTTAGCTTTTGCTATTGGTGGGATATACTGAGTATGATGATGATGATGATGACTGTGAGTAGTAGCATGACCACAAGTCAGGATTGACAGTACCGTGGGTGGTAATTTGATAGATGTAAACAAAGGTAATTGCGGATGCCCTCAATACTGTAAAGATATAAAGGCATGTTTTGATTAAACTGGGATTCACTCACCAGTATTTCTTGCTGATAAATATTTTAAACACGTGTTTCAGGTAACTTAGTGTGAAGCCAATAAAAGCCAGCTGGAGAGCATTGAAGGCTTAGAAAAGTGGCTATAAAAGTTACCTAGATAAAAAAGAGAATTGTTTTCAATACTTAGGGTTTATCCCTATAAATATATTACAAATAAAAAAATCAGGTTTGGTCCCACTTGTTTATCATAAATGTATTATCAGCAAAACTTGGGTTTTATCGCATTTATCTACTTTAAACATTTTGGTGTTTAACTCTAATAACAATATTTCCTAACTACGGTTATGATGAAAGTTTTCCGCTGCCAAATTAATAAATACCGATACCATCTGACTCATTCGCGGCTCCCGCTCCTGGGGTGGGGTTGGGGGCTGTGACAGAAGGTGGTATCAGATCTATGCCACTAGTTTAAGCCCTTTAGGTGTTCTTCCAATACCTACGCCTTAAACATTTATGTTAGGAAATTAATATCTTATGCGTTATTCTGTAAACATAAAATCTTAATACGTCTATTATGATTTTTATGTCATTTAACGAATTTTAAATTCCAATAAATGTTACCCATATCTGTATTTTACAGTTATGCTATGTTTAATATTACATATATATACGTAATATATTAATGATCTTATGCCTTATTAAATTTTGTGATATTATATATATATATATATATATATATATATATATACACACACACACATATATATATACACACACACACACATATATATATATATATACATATATAGGGGACCGCTAAAATGAGAACCACATCCAGTTATAAGAACCGTGAGAACTACACCGTACGGGGCGAGGTGAACCAAATTTTTTTTCATAAACGTAGATGCATGTATTATAAACACATTTGCAAAAAAAAATTCAAAAAAAAAATGCCGGGTGTGTAGTTTTGAGCACCAAAAGTTTGCGTTTACGGGACCCGTAAATTTTAAATACAATTTACTGTACCCGTAAACACAAACTTGTGGTGTTCAAAACTACACGCACGACATTTTTTTTTTTTTGAATTTTTTTACAAAGTGTTTATAATACAAGCATCTACGTTTATGAAAAAAAAAATTTGGTCCAACTCGCCCCGGATCAAAAAGTTCTCACGGTTCTTACAAATGGCGTTGGTTCCCATTTTAGCGGTCCCCTATATATATATATAGGGAGGGGCTCATGCGAGAACTCCATTTATTGCGAGAACCGCGATAACCAATGTGAACACAACCTAAAATAGCTAAAAAAAACCTAACCCCCCCCCCCCAAAAAAAAAAAAAAAACCTAACCCCCCCCCCCCCCAAGCTAAATGCTAAAAACTAAAACCCTCAAAAAACCTAAAAAAAAACCTACCCCCCCAAGCTAAAATGCTAAAAACTAAACCCCCAAAAAACCTAAAAAAATCTAAAAAAAAAATCTAAATATTTTTTTATATATTTTTTATGCTCAAATCGCTACTTTTAGTGGCCAAAAAAAATTTTAAATTTTTTTTTTGCTTCGAAAAGTAGCGATTTTTATATAAAAAATATTTAAAAAAAATTGTGTGATTTTTAGCTATTTTTAGGCATTTTTGGTTGTGTTCACATTGGTTCTCGCGGTTCTCGCAATAAGAGGTGGTTCTCGAATGATCTTCTCCCTATATATATATATATATATATCATATCCATATACATATATATGAATATAATTCAATATGAATTTTATAACCTTATAATAATATTACGATATTAACATTAATATTTCCATATTAATATAAGATAACCCAATTCAGATATGATATTACGAAAATATCATAATTTAAATATTAAGATAACACAATTCATGTATTATGTCTAAATAATTTTATGTCATTTAAATTCTCAGGATGTATAACTCATATTTGTATCTTACAGTATGTTATGCTATAATATATAAAGGGGATTTATTTATAATATGTTAATATTAAATTTTGTGATATATATATCATACCCACATATTTATGTAAATACAATTCAATATAAATTATAATAATATTATATTAATATTAATATTTTAATCAAAGATATATGATAACACCCTTAGGGATGATGTCACTGAAATATCGTAATATAAAATATTATTCGATGCAAGCAGTATATTTTATGATATAACCCAAAATTTTATTCGACTTAAAGATATATATTTGTCAAAGTTTTGACAAAACATATAATTATATTAATTTTGTTAAATTATAATATTTTAGCATACTTAAAACATGTTTATTGTTTAGATACAATAATTAAAAACAAAATTTTCATGATAACTATATGAAAATATTATTCCATATGATTATATTATATCCATGTACATTTTCATCTATACGAAAAGAATGCAAATATATATATATATATATATACATATAATATTCTATATTTTATAACATGTATTAGTGGAACAAATGTTATTTCATACATAGACTAAAAATAAGTACAAAAACATTTGGTATTGTATAGCTAAATGATTTAAAATATACGTATATAACACATACATATCAACAGGAAATGTTTTAACGATTTTTATCTAAATAGTTCAACTTGTTCATTAAAATTTTGATATATATATATATATATATATATATATATATATATATTCTGATATAGGAATAATACTTCACTACTTAATATATTAAGGATCAAATTTAGAAACGCTAAACTTTGTATTATCTATTATGATTCTTTAATAAATAAATATGATAAATTAAGAATCAAATCCTAAATATGTTATAACAAAAAATGAGTCAACATGTCAGTTAAAAAAATAAATTGTTCTAAAAGAATCCAGAAAATTTATATTTTTATTTAAATTTATTCCTTTTGATGAATTACCCTTTTCTTTCTAAAATATTATGTTCAATACATTTAATAGAAATTGATTTTGTTAATATAAAGGAATAAACAAATTTATGGGATTAAACAGGATAATTAATACAATTAGTTATATAATTGGATTCTCATAATTTGGTATTATATGTATATATTACAGGAAATTTTAAAACTTTATAATTATACGCATGTATATGCAAGACACAAATTTCTTGATAGTATATACAATATGATAATCAAATATCTTCTGTAAGAAAAACAAGCTTTTATATAACAGAAGAAATAAACCTACATGTTTACTCAGAATCTATTTTGATAATTTCCCAACCCATATCCGCATTTGACTAAAAAGAAACTAGCGCCAAATTTAAAGGAAACAATGATAGGACTAATGACGGTGTCTTGTATAAGACCCTTATTTCTGGCAACAATCACAACCATAAATTCCAACCACACATCCTGAATACCTATTTAGCCATGAGCTCTGGAAATATGGCTAAGCTAGGACCATATAGAGAAAAGTTAGTCCAACAAAGAAAGAAACAACACCATAATATATATACTTTTCTTATTTTGATAAAATATATAGCGAAAGAAAATGTTAAAGTATAATATGTATCTATCAACGCATCATACTGATAGGTATGATTATAATTGTGCTAATGTAATATGAGCAACAAAATGTGCATGCATAATTGCTTAGTTCTGTGATAATTACATCTGAACATGTTTGTAATTCAGATGTCACAGGAAATCGCATGTAATCAGGAAATTCAGGCTAGTAATGAAAATTCTTTGGATAGAAATACTATAGAAAATATAATAGCTCAAGGAATATCGAATGCCATTCCTTCGATCATTGAAGCTATTAAAATTTATGTGCCTATAAACAAAACTCCTACTATACGCTGTAAGCATACCCATCACTTCAAACCTAACCCTAGTATCGATGGAGGCCATGATATTCGTATCAAAACTCCATCTTCCAAACGAAAGAAAACCACAACCAACAGCTACTCTTATAAGGAATTCCGCTCTGACAAATCATATAAGGATAAAGGAATGGAATCAGCAATCGCGCGGCCTACCTGCAACGACAAAAAGTATTCAAGAAGATGCCACTCTAGGAAGACACTTCACTGTAACTTCTGCAAGAAGACTGGACATACAAAGGAAGAATGTAGAAGGAAAACTAATGTATGTTACAAATGCGGAGAACCAGGTCACATCCGTCCCTACTGCCCGAGACTATCTAAGGCACCCGACAACAAGGATAGAAACCCAGATGAAGCTAGGGAGAACACATAAATATTTACGACACAGGAAGCGATAGCAAATTTTAAAATAAGCACCTGTATGTTTTGTCTGTACCAAAGTATTAGTTGACTTTTGATTACAATCAAAGTTTTATAAATAAATTATCTTTATTTTTCTTTCAAAAAGCCAACACTCATTCATATGTTGCACGCGCATTACTTGTTATGCATGTAATGTTACTTCAAAAGATCTTTTATTCACAAGTTCGGATCTTATTTCGTTATACTCATTTTTGACAATCCTTATGATTGCAAAAACGTTGACTTTTGAAATCAAGTCAACAAATTTCTTGGAAAACCCCCTTCCTATTCAAAAGTTATTTACCGGATTTCCATTATAACCATTCCTGGTCAATACATATATCCATTGTTTGAATATGTCCAAACCAAGCTCAATTGTTTTAAGTTACTCATATATATTCAATTCAAAATCTCATATAATGAATTGAGATCATCATGTTCAAGATAATCTAACCCTTCATTTGTTTAAATCATAATAGACTTGTTTAAAGTCTACAACTCTAATAAATCATTTGTTAAATCACGACACCTTGCGGTGGCATTTTCTTTGAAATTTGAATTTATTTCATTTCCACACCTGAGGTACGAATATATCCCTCTGTTGTTGATTCATTATCCTAAAACTGATCTTAATACAAATTAGGTGTTAAGATAAAGGTACCTAAAATCCTATTCCAATGTACCTCCAACATTTCTTTCATCTTTAAATAATCCTATGATATTTATTTATTCCTTTGAACATCCAATCTTTTGAATATCCAGATTCACTTCATTGAAACTTTCAATTAATTTCGAGAACGGTGAATTCGTTCGGTCACCATAATCATTGAATTCTTTCAATCATTACAACACCCTGCGGTGTCTGTATAAATTTGTAGCCAGAGCTAATCGTAAACCCTAATCATATCAATTCATACGTTCGAATCATCATTCAAGTAGTCCTGATACAGTATGTATCAAGATAATGATACACTAAACCCTATTGTATTTTCAGTGTATCCCTTCCATTCAAGGCCACTGATTTCTGCTTTAATAATTGACAAATCATTTTTCATACTTCCATTCTCATTTAAGATTATTAATTAAGAATTTTCCTTAATTTACGGTCAGAGTAAGTTCTCTTTTGACATTGAATCCTATGGTATCTAAAAAGTCATTTACAGTCGATTCTTATGTCTCGGTTGCTTTGTGAAACTCAGTCACCCTGATGATTGTACCATTTCATCTCGTTCAGTTAAAACTAAAATTTTTGGGACCTTTGAATTCCAATTATCCCATGGTATCTTTATATTTCTTCTTTCGATTCTATTTCTTCTTTCGATTCTATTTCAGACACCTTGATGTACTGTTCTTACTAACTTAAAGACGTGACGTAACCCCCAAATCTCGAGGACGATATTTAAAATAAGGTGGGGAGGATGTAACAACCCTCCTAGGATCCCTTAGAACACCCCTAACGTCCTAAAATACATCCCGTATGCGAGAAACGGACCTGAATAACCTTTATATTAATAAATAACAAATGAAACAAGTAACCTGGGTCGCTCGCGGGCTGCGACCCCGTTAACATAATACGTTGCGGGGCGCGAGGCCCCATTCCTGTCGGGCACACAAACGAGCCACGTGGCTGACACGTGTCGAGACTACGCCGTAACTCAGCAAACCTCTGACCGACCTAAACTCCCTCGCGGGCCGCGAGGGAGAAACAGATATGCTTCGCAGGCCGCGACCCGCCTACGATCAGGCTATATAAGGAGCCGAGATCAGCCATTTCATTTCGTTCAAAATTTTCTTTCTTCTCTCTCAATTTCTATAAGGCAAAGCTATAGCCAAATACCCCCTAATAAGCGAAGCTCTGCCTCATTGTAAGTACTATAACCCTGTTATTACCCTACATGATCGATTTAGGGCTCCGTAACGCATGTCACAGCTCTGTCTGACTCAGTCGTTGGAGTTTCTGTCTCGTGTTACACCCGATTGATCTAGGACTCCGTAATACATGTCAAGGCTCTGCCTGACCCAGTCATTAGAGTTCTGTCTCGAGTTGTAATATTAATGTAATTTGTGTTATATTACTAACACGTGTGCATTATTTATATTTTTAGAAAGTAATCCAGAAATAGTACAAGGATGCTAGAATATTATCAGGAAGCTATAATATTACCAGGAAGCCTGTAGAAATACCTAAATCTAAAAAAGTGAGTCATTCCATTTTTCTATAAACTGTTTTTACAAAACCTCAATTGTTTTTAGTTGTAATTTAACAGTGATTGAGTATTTGTGATTCTACAATTACTGTCGGTATGTTGGGGTTTTGTATACATTACTTGTTACTACACTGTGAGTAGTAGCATGACCACAAGTCAGGATTGAAAGTACCGTGTGTGGTAATTTGATAGATGTAAACAAATGTAATTGCGGATGCCCTCAATACTGTAAAGATATAAAGGCATGTTTTGATTAAACTGGGATTCACTCACCAGTATTTCTTGCTGATGAAATCTTTTAAACACATGTTTCAGGTAACTTAGTGTGAAGCCAATAAAAGCCAGCTGGAGAGCACTGAAGGCTTAGAAAAATGGCTATAAAAGTTACCTAGATAAAAAGGAGAATTGTTTTCAATAATTAGGGTTTATCCCTACAAATATATTACAAATAAAAAATCGGGTTTGGTCCCACTTGTTTATCATAAATGTATTATCAGCAAAACTTGGGTTTTATCCCATTTATCTATTTTAAATATTTTGGTGTTTAACTCTAATAACAATATTTCCTAACTACGGTCCTGATGAAAGTTTTCCGCTGCCAAATTAATAAACACCGATACCATCTGACTGGTTCGTGGCTCCCGTTCCGAGGGTGGGGTCGTGGGCTGTGACAAAATAGTTAAATGATAAAAGGGGGAATTTGGAAAGATTTACTCACCTTAGGTAGCAAAGCAATCACACAAGCTGTATCTAATGTAGGCGTTGGGAGAATCCCAAAGTGTTATCTTAACATATTCAATAATAAAGTTTGATTGGTAAGGATCTATGGTTATGAACCATGACATACTAGATCTATAGGAAATTAAGGATTCGAGATTTAATTTTATGGTTTATAATCTTGTTAGTTATTTAAAATGAATAATTGTTTAGTTGAAGTCATATGTTATGGGTGGTGAAAACATGACATAATTAGTTTATAAAGTAATTACGGAAGGATAAGATGTTTTTTTTTGAACGGCAAATTTGGATCACTGACGACCACTAGAGTATCATCGTGCCACTAGCGGAACCATCCGATCATATCCATCTCCACTAGGCAATAATGACTATATACCAATTCAAAAGGAAACCCAATAAATCTGGGAAAACCCCACTTGTGGGAATCGAACCCATTCTAAGTATGCTTCCTGAAATATTAAATAAATTCAAATTTATTATTTAGGGACTTAAAAGAAAAATTATTTTATCTAAAGTTTTATATGTAATAAATTTAAGAGTAAATTGCCATTGTAGTCCCTGAGTTTTGTCCAAATTTGTCATTTTAGTCCAAATAGTTTTTTTTTCGCCTCTGGGTCCTGACTTTTCCTTTTTGTTGCCATTTTGATCACATACCCTAACTCTGTCCAAAAACCCAATTTGTAACCAGGGGTATTTTGAGGATTTTCACATTAAATCTTTTCGGTTGCCATTTGATCCAAAATTTATTTTACATTAAAAATTAAAAGAAAAAAATTAATGTTATAAAAATCACACTTATATACATATATATGTATACTGCTTATGTCAGGGTATAAACACATAATCATCATCACCATCCTCAAGCACTTCAACCACCATCATCCTAAACCACCGTTCACCACCAGTGTCACCATCATCTCAAACCACCAACGACTACCGTGCACCGCCACTTCCGCCGCCACACAACCACCACCACAACCATCCGGAAGGAGACCAAAACGAACCCCATATCCCTTTCTTCTTCACCTTTTCACCATCGGCCTCTCGACCTTCTTCAGATCTGAAATACTGCGAACCGGATCTTAAATGTTGGTGCTTGTCGGCTAGATCTGGTGTTGCAGGTCCATCGGTCGTTCAGATTGAAGGCGGCGGCGATGAATCGAAGTTGATGGGTGGATGATAGTGTAGTAATGGAGTGTCAAACGATGGAGTGGTTATGGTGGATAATGGTATGTGGTCGGAGATGATTGTGGTTTACAGTGGTTGGTGGTTGCAGGTTTAGGTGGTGGTTGCATAGTGGTGTAGGTGACGGTGGTGAAGGTGGGTGGCGGATAGGTAGGTGAGGGTGGTGGAGTTGGTAACCGGTGTTGGTTGTGGTGGGGGTGGTTGTCACGGTGGTGGTGATGGTGGTGCATAGAAGGAGGACACACGGTGAGGATGGTGGTGAGGTGCAGGCTGGGAGGGTTTGAACAGATATTTTTATAAACACTAAATTATAAATTAGAGTTTATCTTTTATATAATAACAATGAGTTTATCTTTTATATAATAATAAAGAGTTTCTGTTATATAATAATTATTATAATCATTATTATATATACATATATATTTCTATTTTTTTTTTAAATTGGATCAAAATGGAAATTGAAAAGATTTAATGTGAAAATCCTCAAAATACCCCTGGTTAAAAATGGGGTTTTTGGACGGAGTTAGGGTATGTAATCAAAATGGCAACAAAAGGGAAAAGTCAGGGACCCATAGACAAAAAAAACTTTTTGGACTAAAGTGGCAAATTTGGACAAAACTCAGGGACTAAAATGGCAATTTACTCATTAATAAATAAAGGTTTACGCTCATAGGTTTATTTAATCAAATAAGTTTGGTAAGTACATGGTTAATTTATATGATTTTCTTTTATAAGATCTGAATTTGAAGTTCAAGATGGTTATTATTAGGGGTTGGCTAAATGCACACCCCTTTCCATAAAAAAACATTTTAAAACTTTTCAAATTTCATCCTTTAAAAATCCATGACTCACATTTTTTATAAAGAAAATAAGTCATCTTTATTGTTAATAACTTATAACAAAAATATTTGTGCATGTCATCCTTTTCTTTAAACGTAGTATCGTGTGTCTCTTGACACATATTTTAAGACAAAATAGCTTGGATGCTTTTATAAGATTTGTTAGAAAAATGCATAGTGAGAATATATATATATATATATATATATAGGGTTGGGCTAGACAAAAAACCCTATCTTTCTTCGAAAACTCTGGAAACTCAAAGCTCCCGACATTTTTTTTTTGAAAAAAATAACACATGTAATATACATGTTTTTAAGACTTTTGGGCCAAAAAAATAAAAAAAGCGCCAAGTACTTTTTTTTAAAAAAAATAAACAAGTTCCAAAAACTTCATTAACTAACATGTGTTAGACAACAAATGCTGAAAGTTGCTGAAATTTGTTTTTTTTTTTTTAAAAAAACCCTTCGGCGCTTTTTTGATTTTTTTGCCCCAAAACTCTTAAAAACATGTATATTACATGTGTTATTTTTTTCAAAAAAAAAATGTCGGGAGCTTTGAGTTTCCCAGGTTTTCTACCTAAAGAGGGTTTTCTACCTAGCCTTATCCTATATATATATATATATATATATAGGGTGGGGTTACTCTACAAAATGTGTTTTTCCTACAAAGTGTAGAAAGTGATCTTGACCATTAGATGAGTGTGTTTGATGGTTGAGATTATCTTGATGGCATTTTGGTAATATATTTATCTTAAAAATGGGCTAATTTAATTGATTGAGAACAAATGCGTCATTTAATTTATTTTAAATAAGAAAATAACTGTCATACCATAACTTCCCCCACCATTTTCGCAAGTTTCTCTCTCTCTCTTTCTATCTTCTCTCCTTGGAAACTATTGTGTTTTAAACCTCCCCATCTCCGAACCTGGTGTGTTTTATATTATGTATTTAAGACACTGGTGTGTTTTATATTGTTTATTTAAGACACTAGTATGTCTACATTGAATCAAACATTGGTGTGTTTTATATTGTATATTTCAGACACTCTGGTGTGTTTTATATCAGACGCTGGTGTGTTTTATGTGTAATGGGTGTGTTTAATTATGAAAACTGATATAACACAATGTGAAGAGCCCAGAAACAGATAAAAGACAACGTCTAGAAAATTATAGATGTGTTTTATGTTTCGAAATTAATGAGGGGATGTGAAAACTGATATAACACAGTGTGAAGAACAAGAAACTGATAAAACACACCTTAAAGAAATAATGGAATGTGAATATGAATATGAATTTGCGAACATCATGAGATAAAATATTATAGTCGATTTTGAAATCAATGGAGATATGCAGTTTCCTTAAATAACTCGTTAATTTGTTTAGGATAATAAATCTTCCATAATTAAAATAATTATCCAATTACCAATATACCCTTTTGTATAAAATAACTAAATGCAACATGTCTAAAGGAGATTGCTTCCTACACTTTGCAGGAAAAGTAGGCTTTATAGCCAACTCCTACCCTATATATATATATATATATATATATATATATATATATATATATATATATATATATATATATATATATATATATATATATATATAGGACGAAGATCCGTTAGAAACCACCCTTTATTGCGAGAACCGCGAGAACCAATGTGAACACAACTAAAAATGCCTAAAATAGTTAAAAAACACACAAATTTTTTTTTTCATATTTTTTTATAAAAAAATCGCTACTTTTA
This sequence comes from Helianthus tuberosus, assembly GCA_030545235.1. NCBI lineage: Eukaryota > Viridiplantae > Streptophyta > Magnoliopsida > Asterales > Asteraceae > Helianthus > Helianthus tuberosus. The sequence goes on from CM060425.1 coordinate 64,503,087, forward strand.
GTAGCAAAAAAAAAATTTGGCTACTAAAAGTAGCGATTTTAACATAAAAAATATTAAAAAAGAAATTTAGATTTTTTTTAGTTTTTTTAGGTTTTTGGGGGTTTAGTTTTTAGCATTTTAGCTTGGGGGGGGGGTAGGTTTTTGGGGGGTGGGGGGGTTAGGTTTTTTTGGGGGTGGGGGGTTTAGGTTTTTTTTTTTTTGGAGGGGGGTGGGGGTTAGGTTTTTTTAGCTATTTCCGGTTGTGTTCACATTGGTTCTCGCGGTGCTCGCAATAAGGGTGGTTCTCGCATGAACCTTATCCTATATATATATAGGTAAAGAGTACGGTACGAATTACCTTATCGTACATCATATACGCGAACATAATAGCCATACACATGTCCTGATTGGTTTTTTCATATATAAGGTTAAATGAGACGATCAATTCAAGCATCTGAGGGTAAATTCGTCTCTTCATTCAATCAGCGAGCGAGAAGTTCGTTACACTAATATCCCGGTATTTATCATTCGAATCATTTTCAAATTTTTCCTAATTCTCAATTTGCAGTTATCGTTCTTCTGTGTTAGGGTTTTATTCAGTTGTTTTTTTTTTCGATGGATCCACAGAGCAGCACTGGACGTGCAAATGTTGATGTTGAAGAAAGTCGACCTATCGGTGATCATGCTCAGTTATCTGCATATCAGAGAGTTTCTATTGAGGATGTTTTAAATCCGCCATCTGCAAATTCAAATCCAATTGCAAGTTCAAGTGCTCTAAACGATTGTTTTAATGGTAATTATTTAATTCAGATCTCTAAAATGTTCGTATACCTGTTTTTTGTTTAATCGCTCCTCTGATTTTACGTTGTTGTAACTGTTTTTGAAGTTTGAATGTTGAGTATATTTTTGACATGAAAGCAACATGTACAAATTCACATGTTATTAGTCTTTCAATTCGCATTTGATGTTTTTTCCTTAAGTATTTCGCATGCTATGGTATATTAAATCGCATAGATAAATCAGATTAATCAAAATCATCAATTTCGCATGTTTTATTCATAGATTTCGCATGTTTTTGATTTTTCTGATTTGATTCATTTAGATGAAAGGGTTTACACTCCGGAGGTTCAAGCATCAGCTACACCTGTGGTTGGAATGCAATTTATCTCTATTGAACAAGCATATGCGTTTTACCAATCATATGCTAAGTTAGCTGGTTTTTCTATTCTGAAAGGTGGTGAAGTACACAGTGGTGGTATAATCAAAACTAAGTATTTTGTTTGTTCTAAAGAGGGACATAAGCCACTGTGTATTGACGATCGTTCGAAGTAAAAAAAGCAATTCAAAACAAGGAACAGGGGGACTATTAGAACTGGATGCAAAGCTCAACTTATGATTTGCACTGTGGATGGTAGATTATATACAGTAAAGAGATTTGTTGGTGGTCATAATCATAAGTTTGTTTGTCAAGATGATATTCACATGCTGCCAGCTTATAGACAATTGTCAGATGTCTAGGAGGAGTTGGTTTGGGAACTAGGCACTATAAACCTTGGTCCTGTCAAAGCTTTCCATATAATGAGGAAACGTTATGGTGGTTTCGAGAACGTTGGTGCCACGGTTGATGATTGCAAAAATTTTAGGAAGAGACTTAACAACTACATAGGAGAATATGATGCTGACATGGTGATTAATAGGATGACTGACAAAAAACAGTATTTAGCTGATTATTCGTTTGAATATTCTGTTGATGATGGCAAACGTTTAACTGGTTTGTTCTGGGCTGATGGTTTATGCAAGCTTAACTATATGGAATTTGGCGATGTGATATCCTTTGATGCAACTTTCAAGACAAACAGGTTAGTGTTTGAAGACAAACATGTTTTTTTTTACTATTTTCGCATGTTATATGTCTTCATGAACTGTTATATCGCATGTGTAAAATTGGTGTTGACTATATCGCATGTTATACTTTTGTTTTCGCATGTGTTTTTTTGTAATTCGCATGTTTTCAACGTATTTTCGCATGTGTTGTGCAGGTACAAGATGGTGTTTGTCCCGTTCACTGGCATTGACAACCACTGTCGAAATGTAACATTTGGAGCTGGGTTGTTGGCATCGGTGAGCATTGAATCATATAAATGGCTTCTGAATTCATTTTTAAAGTCATTTGGTTCGCAGCCAAAGGTTGTAGTGACTGATTAAGACCCTGCTATGAAACAGGCTATTGAGGAGGTTTTCCCTGTCAGCAGACACAGATTGTGCATGTGGCAGATAATGAAAAAAGTGGCAGATAAGGTATAGTATGCTATATTGTCTTCTGTTAGTGTTATTTTTTTGTATATTATATTTTTTTGTTATAGGTTGATATAAAAAGCATTTATTATCATAGGTTGGACACGAGTTGTGCAATAACGATGAGTTTAAAAGGAGGATGTGCGACATTGTATGGACTGATTCGATTGAGCCCGAAGAATTCGAGAGACAGTGGAAGTTGGTGATGATTGAGTTTGGTCTCACAGAAAACAAATGGATCGATGATATGTTTGTGATGAGATCCATGTGGATTCCGGCTTTTTACCGACACGAGCCAATGTCGGGACTTATGAGAACAACCTCAATATCAAAGAGTGAGAACCATTTTTTCTGCCAGGTGTCTAATTCACAACTCACTCTCGTAGAGTTTATGAATCATTTCAACGGTGCAATGGATGTCCAACGTTTTAATCATAGAAAGAATGATCATATTTCAAGATATACTGAGCCTGCTGATTTGACCGGAACTTCTTTGGAAGAAGATGCTGCTAAGAGATTTACCATGTCTATATTCTTTTATCAGCAAATAGAGATTTGTGGTACAATTTCTGAATGTCTGCCGATGGACACCAAGGTAGAGGGTCCACAGATCAGGATAATGTTGAAGGACTTTAAAGCCCATGGAAATGGTTTATTGGAGGTATTATATCATATTTATTTTACACATGCGATTTGTTGATAACATATATGCGAATTTCTTTTTATCAGAATTATCTTATTGCAATATGCGATTTTGTTTTTTATCATGCGATTTTCAAAATTTATTTATTTGCATGATTTTTTAGGCATGCGAAATTGTTATGCTATACATGCGATTTTTGGTTTTTCCTAGGTGTGGTTCAAGAATCTTGAAGATGATGTAACTGCACAGTGTAGCTGTTTGCGTTTTGAGCAGTATGGGCTGCTATGCAAACACATTTATTTTCTTTTCAAGATGTTTGGTGTTAAAGAAATACCAAACAAATATGTTATGAAGAGATGGACGAAGGATGTTGTTCCGAATGAGTTAAATGTGAAGTACAATCTAAATGTGGGTGGCAAGGATGTGCAACACAAGGCTAAACGGATTGCTCATGAAATCATCCACACAGGGGAGTATTTGGTTAGTAATTTGATTTCCGACCTTGATCAACTTGTTTTAGTCAGGGATCAAATGATGTAGCTTAAAGAGAGAGTTTATCAGAGTCGAATAACCAAGCAACTTGATCCAAAATTTGACCGATTTTCAAAGTTGATTGGTTATCAACAACCAGTAACTAATGCTCCTCCTATTGTCCGTGTGCTGGCTGGTATAAGAAACAAAGGTCGCGGCTCGTATAAAAGGATTAAATCTAAGAAAGAACAAATGATCAGCCGCAAGGGGAAAAGGTCAAGGACATGTAGCGTATGTAATGAAAAAGGTCATGGCATTCGGACTTGCGAGGAGCTGAAAGCCAAACTACAAGGTAAACAGCAAAAAAAGAAGAAGAAGGGCACCCAGATCGAAAATGTTGCTAGAGACAAAGACAATGAGGTGGAAGATGATGAAGAGGAAGATGAGTTTGAAGATTACAGTAGTGATTATGGATCAGAAGAAGAAGATCAGTGGGAGGAGGTTTCGGAAGATGATGAGGATGAGTAGTTTTTTCTAAATGGACATGCGAATTTATACGAAACATTTGCGATTTTTTATATTCATCTATTTATATCAGTTTTCATGCGATTATATGTTGGGATTGAACCCTACCAGAGGAACAGATAATGTAAAGCCAAAAACCAGGTCACAACAGAGGATTCACAATAAGCAGCAGTTTACACTTTGCTCTCCCCTTGAAAGTGAGTTATAACATCTGATGGTCTCTATCTGCTGCTCATAATCAACTGCTGCTGACCTTTCAACTGCTGATATGATCCTAAAAGATTGCTGAAGACAAACTCTGTTGCTCTATCTACTGCTGTCTCTTAAGTGCTGCTGAAGACACAAACACTGCTCATTCAAGGACTGATCACCTTTGAAGAAAGCACTGATGTTGTTGTTAAGCATCAGTGCTTAGGCTACAACAGTCGAACGTGAAGCAGTTGTTTCCTCATGTTTTGTATCTTTACTACAATCAGTTGTTAGACATCAGTAGTTTGTGTAAGGACAGTAGATATAGTTTGTTAGGCTGTTAGACGTCGCTTTCATGGTGACGTCAGCTGAGATTCCTCAGTGGTTTGGTTTGCCTATAAATGTAACAGTACCCTGTACTGTTACATTTGATTGACTGAGTGGGTTCTTCTCCTCATGTCTAATCCTTTCATCTTGTGCAATCCAACCTTGGGGTATCAGGCTGAGGGGGAGTATAGTTTGTAAGCTTATCTGTAATCTTTTGCTTTGATTTGTAAATCATTCGACTCTATGAGAAGCAATTGTTTATCAAACTATTTTTCTCCTTTGATTGTGTTTACTAAGTTTGTTTTCATTTCCGCTGCACTTAACATGTTTTCATATTCGTTGATCATTCATTTTAAACAAACAAACACTATCATGAGAGCCTCCGATCCTAACAATTGGTATCAGAGCCTGGACAGTCAAATTCGATCTAACAATCAATTTGACATAACAGTTCGCCTCAAAATTCATTGATACTAAGGTTGGTTGTATTCAGTTGAAAAACAGAGTAACGAGTAGATCATGTTCAAAGTGGTTATTCAAAAACTCTGTAAATCAACCAAGATGTCATATGACACACAAATTTCATACAACAAGTGATATCATGCACAAGTCACTCATAGTTTTCAGGTCTGTAAATATATCTGATAAATTATGGGATTGGTCTATATTCTCAAATTGATTTTAACTGTTGTTTTGATATTTGTGATGTTTTCATTAAATACTAAAGTACTAACCTTAGATTAACAAAACCTATGTTCATAAAAGCATTGTTGTTTTGTTAACACTAAAAGAGGGAAATTAACACTTTAGTTATTTAGATCTTATGTGTAGAAAAACAGGTTGAGATCCTCAAAAGGAACAAATCAACTTTGTCTAAATACACTAAGAAAAACAGAGGTCAACATAGTCCGCATCATATGTAATGTGAGATTGGATGAAAAACTTGTGAAAACATGACCAAGTCTCTCAAAGCATTACTGCAGAATGATTTTGGACTTATATTCACAAATACTCAGAAGTGTGTTTATCTCAAAACTTTTGAAGTCAAAAGAAAAAGAGTATAAACATAAAACACTTATGAGTCAAAGTTTAGGGTAATAATGGTCATTAAGCAATTATGTGCATTCATCTGTTCAGGGAAAGGTTTTGATTCCAGTGAATGAACTTCAAGAGGACTAGACAAATGTTCAAAAATTTATCCATGTGTCCTCATGTTTGCAATCAACCAACAAAGAAAATGGTTCCAAACAGTGGTCAAAATGTATTCAAAAGTTTCCTACCACTGTTGTTAAACCACTGACCATTTTCAAAAACCTGTGAGTGATGTGATTACATTCTCTATTGAAATTATACCAGATCTTTTTGACACTATTCTTAGAAAATCCTTTAACCATTTTTTTTGTGTTCAAAAGATTCTCTCGAATAATCAGGATATATTACTCATTTTTTATATAATATATTTGAAACTTTTGCTTGTTTTTGTTGGCAATAGTTTCAGCTCCTGTCAGGATGTAATACCTTATTTTTGCATGGTATTTGTGTCCTCAGAAATGGTTCAAAAGGAAATGGTACATATGTTATGATCATGTCATACTCAGATTTGCTCCTAAATTTTTATCAAAGGTTGATTGCAAACTGTGATTAAATTACTAGGGTACTCATGTGTTAATTGAATATTAAACGAAAATGAGTTGCCTTAGTAAAAAGTTTTCATCATCTGGGGTACTAAACCACTATCTTTCAAAATTGACATGTGGCAAAACCTTGAATGAAAATTCTCAAAACTATTGCTGAAACACCTGTTCTTCAGATTTGCACCATTTACCCTAACCACTGATTTGTTCCAACATCTGATCTCTAAACACTGTCCACTGCTGAAAGTTAACCACTGATCCCTCATTTTCTTGTAAGCACTGATGCTCAAAATCAGTGTCTTATCCACTGATATGCTATCTACTGATAGTAAAAATCATCCACTGCTCAAGATTTTTACCGTTGTAATCACTGATGCTTAATACGTCAGTGGTTCTTAAAACAACTGTTCTCCAAACTTCATCCGTTTCATCAGTGTTTGACACGTGGTCAGTTTTTAGCCCTCAGATCTTAATAACCGCTGCCACATCAGCGATCATTTAAAAAAAAACAAAAAACCTGCCCTAAACCCCAAACAGGGTTTTACACTGTCGAATTGAATTCCAAAAATTCTCTTCTCATAACAGTTTTCAACCCTTCTTCTCAAAACCCTCAAAATTATACTCCGATTCTTCTTCATCAAAATGACGAAGTCAAAAGGAAAATCAAAATCAAAACCTACATCACCACCACCTTCAACTGAGGTCGCTCAAACGACCGAAGAACCCATCGAAATACCATTCAAACAATCTCATAACTATCTGGGTTTATACACAAAACCTACTGATAATCACACTTTTGACACCATCATTGATGCATTATCTGCATCAAAGTACAAAACTTTGTTGACAACAAATGCTCCCATCTATCTGCAAACCCAGAGAGAGTTTTGGAAAAAGGCGTCGCTTGAAAAACAAGACGGAAAAGTCATAGCCATTAACTCCTCGATACAGAGAAAAGCGATCAAAGTCACACCAAAATTGATATCAGAAGTCTTCATACTCGACGATCAGAACGGTAAAACCTCTTTTGACAAAAACGAGTTAAAACCTGATTTTCTGAAAAGGGGTTATGCAGAAGAACCAAAGGTTGATACCCTACAAAAGGGTTATTTTCCATCTGCACCCAGATTTTTATTCCACACACTCTTGATGTGTGCTTCAAATAAAACAACATCTTTCAACGAAATACCATTGAAAATTCAAAGCCTGGGTTACGCTATTTTGAATAACAAAGACTATAACTACTCCCAGGAGATTTTCAATGACATGGTGAAAAACGTTGAAAGTAAAGCATTTTTACTTTTTCCAAGATTTTTGAGTTATTATTTTGAACAAAAATTTGAAAAGAAAAATGTAAATTTGCTCAAACAAGGTGTTCATTGTCAAATAAAAAGTATAACAAAAGAAACATTTTCAAGGATGATGGCACCAATAAAAACAAAAGCAGGGGTACATGAGCAGACTTTAGCGGTTACAACTGCTCCTCAGGTATCAGCTGCTGAGCCCACTGCTCCAGGTGATCATAGCAGCACTCCCACTGCTTTGAAACCCACACCTGCCACCACTAAAAGGACCAAAAAGAAAATATCCAGAAAACCCACCAATCCCAAAACAAAGGCAACTCTGGAAGATGAGATCCCAGAGGAAATGCCTGTGACAACACAAAAGTCACCACAAACCACTGCTGCTACTTCCTCACAGCATCCTTTGCCTAAAACTCCTCCTGCATCCTCACAAAAGTCACCTTTGCCTAAAACTCCTCCTGCATCCTCACAAAAGGATCAGGTTGTAAGCACAGGGACACCACAATATGAAGCTCTGAATCCACTCGGATCCATCTTCCTCAGTCCTGATCCCAAGGACATGTCTCTTTCAACCCCCATCCCCTCACCAATCATAATGCCACAATCCATGCTACCTTTGTTGCATGCAGCTGCTATAGCTCAGACACAAACCAGTTCCTCTCTATCACCTATCACTGAGAGCATACATCCACAAGTGACTGGGTCTGATGCTACTACTCCTGCTATCCCAGCAACAATTGAGGAGGTTACACCCCCTGAGTTACAAGTAACTCTCGGTGGTAGTTCAAGTGGAGCAGCAACTACAACTGGTGGACCAACAGGTCTCCAGTTGGCCAGTTGTTTCATAAATCAGACTCCCTTGAAGGCAATTTCTTCCATGGCAACTTCGATAACCACCAGTGAGTTGGATCTAACCACTGGCACCATCAAAGGTTTATCAAGTGCTGAAGAAAGAAGTCCCCAGTACCAAGAACAAGGGGCATCAATGGGTGATTTTTGGGACTCTGTTCCTAAGTCACACGTTGATACAACCACCACAGGTGGGGATTCAGATGATCCCAGTAAAATGGGTGATGATTCAAGATATAAGGAATTGACGGGCAGAGTGGAAAAACTTGAAGAATCAGTTTCTGAAATAAAGGAGATGGTGCAAGAGATTTTAAAAGCTCAGAAAGCACAATCCTCTACTGTTCCTGCTCAAGCACCTGCTCCATAACAAGCACCTGCTGCAAATGAGCTTTGGAATATTTTCCAGCCCATGCTGGAAAAACAGCAACAAATGGCTGATCAAAAGCATGCTGTTTAAGTACAACTGCTGTCCAACATGATGGAATCAAGGTTCAAGGATACTCAAGCAGATATCAAGGCTATTAAGGCCAGTATCCAAACTGCCACTGGCAAGGCTCCTTCAACTTTACTATTCTTTGATGACCCCCTTGCAGATAATGCCAAAAAGGGGGAGATAATGAAGCAAATGAAGAAAAAGGGAATTGAACATGGCCTTCATATTGAACCTGAAAAAGAAAAAGAAAAAGAAAAACAGGTCTCAAAACCTATTAGCCAAGCAGCTGATACAGCAGTAGTTACAAAAACTGCTGTCAGTAGTCAAACAGCTGCCATGTCATCAACACACACACTTTCAACACACACCACCACAACTACTGCTCTGCCACCATCATCTACAATCACACCATCATCACTACCTCCTGCCATAAAGCAGAAGACAGCAGATGTTACAACATCTGCTGTAATGACGACAGTGATTGAAACACCAGTTGTTTCAACCACTGTCAGTCAATCACTGCCACAAACCACTGCTATCCAATCCACCACCACTGATCCACCCAAAACATCATCTGCCCCTTCTTCATTAAAAAGGAGAAGGAATCTCATATCAGATGTTGATTCACCACCACCATCACCATCATCCAAAACCACCTCACCACATCCATCCCCTGCTCAAAAGCAGAAGACAACTGCTGACATATCAGAAGTTGTAATGACAACAGATGTTGAGACACCAGTTGTTTCAACAGCTGTTAGTCAGGCATCCACCACTGCTCTCATTCTTTCTACATCACAACCAAAGCTCTTCAATAGAATAAGAAAGCCAATCTCTGTCGATGAGGGTATACATGATCCTAATGCTGCACAATATCCACTAGAACTTGAAGCCATAAAAAATGAGATGAGGCAATTCTATACAGAAGAAGATCCTTCAAAAAGGAGATTCTCCTCACTCATAGGCTACATGCCACCAGAGGATATGGATGATTACCTCAAACTCAAGGCAAGACAGGCTAAAGCAAGAGCTAAATTTGAAAGTGAACGTGAACGTCTAAGCGAAGAAGGCATTGCTCAAAGACTGGATTTCTTTCTTGAAAAGGTAAAGCAGATGGAAGATTTCGCACAGGAACTAATCAAAGAAAAGGCTGAACAACGCAAAGAGCTTAGAAAACAATATCTTGCCTACATTATGAAAGAAAAATTCTATCCTGCTGAAGAAAAACAGTTTGAAGAATGGCCAATAATCGCTCTAAAGCATGAGGCTGAGAGGATTGACAGAATTAAGAAAGATCCTACAAAGAAGAAGAATGCTCCAAACTGGAACAAATTCAAAAAGCTCATTGCTGACTTCACTGCTGAGTATAAAAGAAAGAAAAAGGAGCTAGTGGATGCAAAAATGGATACTGCTGAAGCCATATCAAAATGGTCTAAACAGCAGACTGATGAAGCTTATGAAAGGCTGAAGAAAAGAAAGATAACTGTTTCAGGCACTTCTAAGAAGAAAGAACAAATGATGAAGCTTGAACAGAAGATGGGAAACCTCGACACACTGTTCTGGTCTACTTTTGTAACAAATCAAGACAAGGGAGAACAGTTGACTGAAGAAGAGGTAATAGAAAAGGAAGCAGAGTACTTCAAAGATACCATCACGAAAATGGGTCTGAAAGAAGAAACTTCAACAAAGCTTCAAAGCCTTTTTAAGGCATTAAACAAAACTGCATCTCCAAACACTGCTAAAGACAAGACAGAAGCTGAAAAACAAGAACTCATTGAACAAGAAACTGCAGAAGATATAGCTGCAGTTGACAAAGTCTTTGAAGAAGCTTTCAAAAGAATGTCTGAAAGTCTGCAGTTGTTTTCAAGGCCATTATCCCTCAACTCATCTTCAAATAAATCTCTCCCAAGAAACCCACTTGGCTTAAAAATACTAAAGTGGATGTCTGATCAAAAGACTCACGTATTGACCTTGGTCAGAGCCAATGGCGATGTGAAGCACATATCAAGGAAAGAAGCACTAGGCCTTAGTGTTCAAGATTTGCAGGATCTCCTTGGGCTTTCACTGTGTAGGGATGAGGATGACCAGAGTACAAAGGAATTTGAAGCTGAATTCAAAGAACAAGCTAAGGCACTCTTGATGAGTAATAAAGGTCCTGAATAATGAAAGGTTTTGGCATTATCTGTTCCAGGGGAGATTGTTGGGATTGAACCCTACCAGAGGAACAGATAATGTAAAGCCAAAACCAGGTCACAACAGAGGATTCACAATAAGCAGCAGTTTACACTTTGCTCTCCCCTTGAAAGTGAGTTATAACATCTGATGGTCTCTATCTGCTGCTCATAATCAACTGCTGCTGACCTTTCAACTGCTGATATGATCCTAAAAGACTGCTGAAGACAAACTCTGTTGCTCTATCTACTGCTGTCTCTTAAGTGCTGCTGAAGACACAAAAACTGCTCATTCAAGGACTGGTCACCTTTGAAGAAAGCACTGATGTTGTTGTTAATCATCAGTGCTTAGGCTACAACAGTGGAACGTGAAGCAGTTGTTTCCTCATGTTTTGTATCTTTACTACAATCAGTTGTTAGACATCAGTAGTTTGTGTAAGGACAGTAGATATAGTTTGTTAGGCTGTTAGACGTCGCTTTCATGGTGACGTCAGCTGAGATTCCTCAGTGGTTTGGTTTGCCTATAAATGTAACAGTACCCTGTACTGTTACATTTGATTGACTGAGTGGGTTCTTCTCCTCATGTCTAATCCTTTCATCTTGTGCAATCCAACCTTGGGGTATCAGGCTGAGGGGGAGTATAGTTTGTAAGCTTATCTGTAATCTTTTGCTTTGATTTGTAAATCATTCGACTCTATGAGAAGCAATTGTTTATCAAACTATTTTTCTCCTTTGATTGTGTTTACTAAGTTTGTTTTCATTTCCGCTGCACTTAACATGTTTTCATATTCGTTGATCATTCATTTTAAACAAACAAACACTATCATGAGAGCCTCCGATCCTAACATTATAGTTTTTAAACATGCGATTTTATAATCAGCAGTTTTATATAAATTTTTACATGCGATTTCACTTTTATTACATGCGATTTGTTAGTTATCTTGTTTTTTGTTATGTGACAATGATGGCTATATCATTCATGCGATTTAATATTAACAGATAACATAATATATTCAAAAACATGTACCCAAAATATAATAATAGTTATTGTCTAACATAGCCATTACCAAAAAATGATTAAAAAGAGTTTTTTAGTTACTTGGAGTAAATATTTTGTCACGTTCAGAAGAGCTGAACTCCATCTTCTCCTTCACAGTGTTCAGAGCATCTGTTAGGAAAGAGAAGGCCAAGTCATCAGCTCGAGATTGCTCTTTTATGTGATCCAAAGCTCTGTCTCTGAAGGTTGATGGTGGTTCTTGAAGTAGCTTTTCCCATACTGCTTGATTTTTCTTGATTTGTTCAAGAATTTTGCCATGCACATCAAGAATCAGATGAGAAGAGGTGACATCAGTGCTTAATTCTGTCAACATTCTAGTTGACAATAGCTCTTTGATTGCAATGTTTTTTTATTTTTTCTATATCTTCAGATGCCATTTTTGTTGGTCTGTGTTTTTGTGTGTGTATTTCTTTGTCTTCTATGTCTTAATATGGAAGGTAGTTATATCTAGGTTTTTTATATTAATATAGTGAAATTATTATATAGGTAGGGTGGTAAGTTCTATAGTATTTATTGTAAAATTGATCATTACATGTCAAATTACAGTCACATCGGTCATAAATTAAGTATTTTTTTTATATATAATACTACTATTTTTAGTTTTTAAGATTCGTATTTTGTTTTTTTAGTTATTTGTTTATTTATTTATTTATTTTTTGCATTTTTAGGAGAAAGCATTTTTTAATTGTTTTGCATTGTTTTTATTCGAAATCGCATTTGAATGGATACAAATTCGCACCCTATATAAAATCTCAAATAATACTTAACATTTTACTGAAATCGCAATGCTTTATCATGAATTCGCACACTATATGAAATTTGAAGGAATACTTAACATTTTACCGAAATCGCATGTACATTGTTATGAATTTGCACACTATATAAAATTTGAAAGAATTTTTTTCAATTGAAATCGCATTTGCATTGTCCATGAATTCGCACATGATATCACAACCTGCATCATCTTCTTGATTAATTGTTATAATTTCGATTTATAAATTCATCAGAAGTTCACAAACGTGTCCATCGATTTGTGTTAGTTGAGAATTTCTAAATTCATCAGAATTTCATTTTTCACAGAAGGATTTGGTGAATAGGAATCGATCGATTTTTTATTAATTGTAATAATTTCGATTTCGGTTTTGATTTTAGAATCTTACGTTATGATTTTGAGGTTTTTGTTTGCTGATTATCAATGGTTTTGATCTCCCATTTGACGATTTTAACCTTGGCGGTTTCTTTTTATTAATTTTAATTTGATAAATTTAATAGTAAAACACGCTGTTTAAATGAGATGATCTGACGGTTGTGGATGAAGCGTACATAATGTACGATTAGGTTATTTGTATGATAACCGGCCTATATATATATATATGGGTACGGGATTAGGAGAAAACGCCCAAAAGTGTGAGAACGGTGAGAACGCATCCTGGCCCAACACGTGGTGCGAGATATTATCAGGGAGTGAGGGTTTTTTTTGTCTTTTCAATCTTCTTTTATTTTCCCAACGCGCTATAACATTTTCTGGCGTCTAAGATTATTTTGGCGTTAATTGTATTCATTAAACTTTTTGGCGTTGAATTAATTGTTTTTGTGTCACATAGATAATTTTTTGGCATTATAGCGTTTTCTGGTCAATTTTTTTGGCGTTTTGTGGCGTTGTATAATAATTCACCACGAATCATTAATATTTTCATAAGATTACAATAAGACCAAATGTTTTTTATGGCGTTTAGTCAATTCTTTTGGCATTTAATACATTTGACAAGGTGCTTTGCCAGCACCCGTTCTCACAGTTTTCATACTACTAGCGTTTTGGTGTTTGTAGTTTTGGGCGTTTTATATAATAATGTATTTTATTTGTAGAGAATTAGATAACAAAACAACAGATAATTTGATAACAAAACAATATAAAATGAAAAATAAAAAGTGTAATCTAATTTCTCATCCGAATCTTCACTGTCATCAGCCTCTTCTTCTTGAATTTGTTTTGGCGTTTTGAACCTTTGAATACCTTAGCTAGATGTCAACTTTCCTACATAAACCCCATCTTTTTTAGACGAAGCTGCTTAGTGGCATCCTGTTTTTTGGTGGGATATTCTTGTTTAGTGGCATGTCATTGAAGATCAACTCTTTCTTGATACTATTTATAATAATGGAGTCCAAAGTAGCATTTTACACTTGTGTTGATCCATTCATGCCATGCATATATTCATCAAGAACAAAGCTCACATGATAACATATCACTGTCATCAGTCTCTTTTTCTTGAATATTTGTCCATCTCATTCAGCAAAAGATTATAGAGATAACCCCCTCAGAGAAGAATCGATTCAGTGAACATGACGTTTGTTTTTCTGCCATTTGTGGTTAGTTTAACTAACATTTTTCGGCGTTTTAAAGTGAGTGGTTTCTAGAGAACATGGCGTTTGTTTTTCTGGGTGTGATCAATTCATTGTGTGTAGACCCCTCTCTTACATGAGTTTTTGGCGTGTAGTTTAGGCGAGATTTTTTTTATTATAATAAATGATAGTAACAAAGTAAACGTCTTTTCAGTTACTGTTTGTATTTACTATTTTGATCAGCTTTTATCAGTTTCTAGGGAGATAGTCGTCCCATCTTCCAAGTTTGGCGTTTTTTAAATAGCGTTATGCAGACCAAGATGACAAAATACAATAATGGAGAAAATAAAATATTAAGCAGGAAAAATATTTTTTGTTATTTCTGGCGTTTTGTAAGCAATAACTTTTTGTAGTATTTTTTTGGCGTTTTGCAAATAAATAGAGAAATATATCATTTAATTATCTTAAAAAAAGGAGATTACACAGAAGAAAAAAATTAAAACCCTTCGTCAGAAGGTAATTTATCCTAAAAGTATCCATCACTTGCGTCATCTTCTTCCTCGGGGTCTTCATCTGGATCTTCATCCATGTCATCACCTTCACCTTCATCGGCTTCTTGTTCCTGAAGATTCTGAAGCCTCCATTTGAACATGTCTTGCATTAACGCCAATTTTGAGTCCATTTCTGTGTTCAAACAAGTGGCGTTATGCAATTCTTCCATGAACCCAAGCCCCTGCTTTGTCATGATGTTTTCAACCCAGTAGTCTTCCTGCTCTCCGCTGTCATATATAACAGTCACCGTGTCTGTTTCATCATCAAAACACCATGATGTCATGACAGGGTCCGGCTTTACATCTGCTTTGATTGGTCCATGTTGGTGCATATGTCTGTCGACTTTGTATTGTATCGAGTCTTGTATTAGATTAGATAGATCTGGGCACGATTTACGAGAAAAATGAGAAACATATAGGTTTGAGCCATTTCGCACGAAATGGAAAGGCCATTTCGCACGAAATGGAGATGTCCATTTCGTACGAAATGGAGATGGCCATTTCGTTTGAGATCATCTCGTGTGGAATGGGTTGCCTATAAATACGTGCCTTGTCCATTTCATTTGTAACGTTTTAGATTCCGGTAGCGAAGCTCTGTCGAAGTGTCTCCAACATTGTAAAACGATCTGATATCAATACAAGAGACAGTTTAAGTGAATCTAAATGCAAATCAGCTGAAATAACTTCGATACGTCTGTTTCCGCCTTTCGTATTGGACGAGATCTCTTCTGAACGACTCTTTTGGGTCACACAAACGATCCTATAAGTGGTATCAGAGCTCAGGAGGAAGATTTCTTACCGATTTCAGTTGTTTTTCATCAAAATTTTGACTTCTACATCTTCTTTTACACATTTTTTTTCAAAAATTAACCAAGTTTCACGGATAAAATGACTTAATTTTCACATATAACGTGCTAAACACTGTTTTAACAAATCCTTGAAAGAATCAGACCTTAACTCGAAGTAAAACTTGATCAATTTATCAAAAACTGTCCGATCGTGTGACGTCAGCTCCATTTCGTACGGATTGGATACCAGATCGTTTCGTTTGAACTTGCATCCATTTCGCATGAGACATGCTTCCATTTCGCACCAAGAGTCATTTCGTTTGAAACAGTACTCCATTTCGCTTGGAAGTGTCAATTCGCTTGAAAATTATTCATTTCGCATGAATTGGTATCCCATTTCCCACCAAGGTCCATTTCGTGTGAATCATACTGTCCAATCCGCACGAATTGGGTAAAAAGGGTTCAATTAGTTTGAACAGTGACCATTTCGTTTGAAAGACCCCATTTCATGTGAATCAGTTCGCTTGTAAGTTCCATTTCGTGTGAGAGTGTATCCCGGTTCGTGTGAAACATCTCCATTTCGTTTGAAAGTCTGTGTTTGTGATTTTTTTATAACCAAATCATGGAGAATGAGTTCTACAATGCATTTGCTACCCCGATAACTGTGACTCAGAATACAATGCTAGAAAATGAAACGGGGACCATGCAAAAACCGCCTAAGCTTATGGATATTGAGGAGTATAGTGGATGGGCGGAAAGTTTTGAAAATTGGGTTTAAGCATATTACTTAGATGGATGGGAATGTACTGAATATCGATATATTAGACCGGTTAAAGATAACGGAGAGACGATTGATATCAAAGATCTAGGTGTTGATGAGAAAAAGAAATACAAAAATGAAAAGATGATGGTTAATCTCTTGCAGCAAGCTATTAAGGAAGAAATCTTGATTTTTACTACAATACAACGGAAGTGCACAATCAATATGGAAAGAATTAAAATCGAAGTTTGTTGGTAGTAAAGAGATGATCAAGAACAAAATGTCGCTTTTGAAGAAAGAGTTTGATCTATTTCGTGGATTAAAAACTGAAAATACCAAGCAGATTATAGAAAGATATTGCAATTTGACGATGAACATGAAGAGATTGAACATTAAGAATGATAATGATGAATTGATTGAAAAATTGGCCGATGAGTTGCCACATGATGTCTGGGGCACGTATCTTATGATGTTGAAAAATAAACCTGAATTTGACAATTTAACGCTGAGCTCGTTTATTGAACAACTCGAAGCTCAAGAGATGGAACAACGAAAGATAGCGAGAATGAAGAACTATGATGGTGAACAAGACATTGGTCTGTATTACAAAGGAGGTACTAGTGATAAGACCAACATTGCACCAAAGATTGAAACAACTTTCAATGCAAAAAGCTCTTCTGGAGGTTCATCTCAAGGATCAAGTAGCAAAACTGGATTTTCTTCATATCCATCATTCGATCCAAATTTTTCAGCAACTAAGAGTGGCAAAGTACTACAATGCAACATTGCGTTAAATCTTGAGAATGATCAAAATTATTTTGAAGAAGTAGCCAAAACTCATATGTCTTTGTTGGTGACTGTGTTAGAGTCTTATGGGAGTTTAGTTGCAAGAAGGATTGGAAATCCAATGTTGACAAAAGAGGATTACGATCAGATCGATGCTGAGGAGATGGAGTTAATGGATATAAAATGGTGTTTGGCTAGTGTGTTGAGAAGAGCTGAGAAGTTTAAACAAATTACGGGAAGATATGATTTTCGTGATGCAAATGTTTCTACTTTAGGACTTGATAAATCTAAAGTTACTTGTTTTCGTTGAAGGGAAAAATGGCATTTCAAGAGAGAATGCATAAACCGTGAAGCAAATAGAGCTCAAAATCCTTTCGGAAATAATGATTATTATCGGAAAGCGATTTATCATCAAGTTGCTCAACAACCGTATCAACAACAAACACAAACTGCTCATGCTCGGAAGGAGATTGAAGAACCAAAGAAAGCTTATCTAGTGAATCAAGATGATGAAAGATCGTCAAAAGGATTAGTTGGGACAAATATATTACAGCTGAGAGTAAAGCATGTCTGACAGATCAAGATGATGAAAGGCTTCCAAAAGATTTCAGTTGGGATGATTATGATCCTAACAGAACTGCAGATCATAAAGCTTTTGTTGCTCAAAATGTTGAATATACTGCTGATGATTATTGGGCAGATAAAATGAAAGAGCACTTAAAATTTCTAGCCGAGAGAGATAAAGAAAGAATGAGAGATAAAAAAAGATGATGAAGATGTCCGAGTGATAAAGAAGCAGATCAAAGAAATTCCAGCTTTCGAGATTAAAAAAGAAGCTGATGCAGAAAAGGTGTCTGAGAATTGTGAAAACTGTGAGACTCTGAAAAAGCACAACAACGAGTTGATTCATAACATGAACAGACTGAAAGAATCGTATGATGTCTTAAACAAAGCCATGAATCAATATAACGAGTCAAGCAGTGAACAAGCTACAGCCATGAAGACACTAAATGGAGCATACATGATAAAGCAGGAAATGGTCAATTATTACATTGATATGTGTGCTGAGCTTGAACAGAAATTGGAAACTCAGAGGATAGAAACTGAAAGAGTAAACAAGTTGTTAAAAAGTTACTCATGTTCTTCTTATGTGATTGACAGGATTTATCCTACAATGGAAGGCATGAAGGTGTTTGAAGAAGAAATACCTGAAGCGAAGAATTCCAAAACAAAAGAGGATACTAAAGTGAAGAATTCTGGTAAGAAACAAAGTTTTGGCTATAACAAGTGTCCACCCCCGCTTGAAAATGGATATTCTACACGAAATCCTAATTCAGAAAGAGTAAAAAAGGCAACCAACTTATAGTGGGAATCTGAGTCTTCAGATAACTTGCCAGACAACATTGATGTTACTTTCACATCATCCGACACTGATCATGAGTCCGAGTTAATAAAGAAAGTGGTCGATCAGGTGTTGGATAAAGATGAAACGGAGGAATCAAAGTCAGAGTCAAAGTCTGAGTCCGACACTTCAAGTCCAACAGTCAAAAAGGGCAAACGGGTTTATAATAAAGAATTTCTGTTATCACAAAATAATTTGAATGACGAGACATTCAAAGTAGCATATACTTTGAATGATTCTGACAAATTATATTCTGATGAAGAATTTCCAATAAGAGGTGTTAAAACTGAAATGATTAAAAAGGTTTTCAAACTAACAGAAATTAATATTTCTGAAATAAAAGATGTAAATCTTTCTGAAAAACCTAAAAAGTACACCTCAAGAGTTCAACAAAAATTAAACAAGAAAAAAGGTTACAGTTCTGATTCTGGTTTTCAAAAGAAACCAAACCATAACGGTAATTTCAAAAAGAAAGGTCTAGGTTTTATTCCACCGAAAAAACATAAAAATGAGAAAATTTATAAACCAAAAACTGTATTTGTTTCAGGGACATCATCAGAAGAAGAAAAAGAAAATTTGTTCAGGAAGCAGACAAACAAAGAATTCCTTGCGAAGAAGCAAGAGGGAATGAGGAAGGAAGTTGCTAAGAAGAAGAAGGAGACAAGAACTTGTTTTCAATGCAAAGTAGTTGGTCATATTGCCAGGAATTGTCCAAAGGCAATCCAAACAAAACAGGGTGTCTCTGAAAAACTGAAAGAAAAGATGGTTGATAATGAACCACCAACCAAACAATTTAAAGTTTTCAAAAATTCAAAATTTGAGGTTGGTGAATGTTCAAAGAATGTTTACAAAAGAAACACAAAGCTTAACAACCAAAAGTGAGTTGTTAAGAAATCAGGTGATAGTTCTGGCGATGAATCTGACTCGTCAAAGTCAGAGGAGCCTCAAGTTGTGATAAAAGAGGAAAATTCAGTTCCGCCATTGGATGATGCAAATTTTCCACCATTGCGGGCTGAAAATTTAAAATCAAAAATTGGAAAAGTTGAAATTTCTAATCAATTCTTTTCTGAAAAAAAAATTTGATGTTGAAAAAGCCTTTAACCCCACAGTTAAAAATATTTTTGGAAAAATGATTGACGGGAAGGTCAAAAGGGTAAAGGAATTTTATGAAAAGAAAACGAGTAAACCAGATGAAGATGGTTCACCCCAGGTTAGTAACTGGGATGAACCTATCATGACTAGAAATCTGGACTTGCCGGAGCTCCCAAGTTGGTAATCGTGGAGCAGGAATCGGCATCATTCTTGAAAATGTTTTCATAAGCATATGTGTTTCATGGCATTCGTTATCCAGAGCGATGCCAAGAGATAGGATACCCCTCTGTACCTCTTCTTCCATCTTAAAAATTGCCTTGATCGTCCTAACATACACCCTCCTTCTGTTGTCAAAACGCAGGACGAATTGCCTGATTGCCAGAGTGTATCTCAACCAACCGATTGTTGCCATTTTTGGCGTTTTGGTTAAATTGGCGTTTTTGGTTAAAGATGTTTTTGCAGAAATGATAGATTGAAGTGATTATGGAAGCGATGTTTTACGTCATTTATATAATGATGTTTTTGGCGCGTAATTTAGGAGGGAATTTCTTCTAATAAATGTTAATAACTGAAATTCAGTTACTGTGTTGTTTCCTCTTCCTGTAATATCCAGTGCGTTTTCGCACTAGTTTTTTGGCGTTTTGTTTTTAATGGCGTTTTATTTTTTTGAATGGCGTGTTATCATTTGTTGGCGTTTTGAATTTAGGCGGTAAAAGACCCTTTTACCATTAATGAAGCGCGTCCCACATAATAAAATTTATGTTATTTACGAAAATGCCACCGCGCAATCTAGTCCATGGATTGTTTTGATCTGACGATCCATAAGCGTTCTCACCGTTCTCACACTTTCCCCCGTTTTCTCTAAATCCTGACCCTATATATATATATATATAGGAGAAGGATCCGTTAGGAACCACCCTTTATTGCGAGAATTGCGAGAACCAATGTGAACACAACCAAAAATACCTAAAAAATCTAAAAAAGACCAAAAAAAATAATTGTTTTGGAGAAATAAAAAAAATTGATTAACAGTTATCTATGCACATGTACATATGTATCATTTCTTTGACAAATTCCGTAATTCATTACAAATATTAGACAATTGCACTTTCATTTACACTACCATATGTAATACACTACTTTTTACATTACCAATATTAGAAATGCACATGTGCATCTATATGTATCAACATGAAATAAGGTGTTTTGCTACACTACTTTGAATACACTTTCCCTTTCATCTATCATACCATCCATAATACAGTACCATTACCTCCTACCATCCATAATACGATACCATTACCTCCTACCATCCATAATACAATACCATTACCAATATTTTCACTTTATTACATGTATCAACACCATTTATACTATCCAATCAACATATTATATCCTAAAGTGACAACTACAACCAAACCATCAACCACTAGATATAACTAACCAAAAAACATGTATATGGGCCTACTTCTCCATTCAAAATCACAAACTTTTTGTACCAAAACACATTATATCATGGTTATATATAATGATGCACATGTGCATTTTGAATATTGGTAATGTAAAAAGAAGTGTATTACGGATGGTATTGTAAATTAAGTGCAATTGTCTATTATTGATAATGTATTACGGAATTTGTCGAAGTAATGATGCATATGCACATGTGCATGGATAACTGTTACTCGAAAAAAAAACTTTTTTTTTATTTTTGTAACGAAATATAACGATTTTTTTAAATATAAAAAAAATTTGAGTGTTTTTTTGATTTTTTTTAGATTTTATTTTGTGTTCACATTGGTTATCGCGGTTCTCACAATAAAAGGTGGTTCTCAAATGAACCTTGCAAATGAGAAAACTAGAAAACTAACTAAAAAATATATCAATTTTTTCCAACTTTTTTTTTATTAAAAATCGCAGGTTTTTATATATAAAAAAAAATTCAAAAAAAAATTGTACTACATATGTGTACTAATACGGAAAGCTTAAACCACTTAACCCACCCCCCACCGACACCCCCCAAAAACCTAAACCCCCACCCCCCCCCCCCCCCCGAAAACCTAAAACTAAACCTTAAACCCAAAAAAAACTAACCCCCCCCCCCACCCCCACCCAAAAAAAACCTAAACCCCCCTCCCCCCACACCCAAAAACCTAATCCTAATCCTAAACTTCCAAAAAACCTAACCCTAAAAGCTAAACTAAACTAAACTAAACCCAAAAGCTATTTTTAAGCATGTAATGCACATGTGTAGTACACATATAATGCACATGTGCAATACAAGGGTTTTTTTTTAATAATACATAAAAATAACGATTTTTTCATAAAAAAAATTGTAAAAAAAAAATAAAAAAAAATTGCTGTGCTTTTTAGGTTTTTTTAATTAGTTTTCTAGTTTTCTCATGATCCTCTCCCTCTATACATATATCTATCTATCTATATATATATATATGTGTGTGTGTGTATAAATAGAACTGAAAATAAGGCTGGCCATGGGTCGAACCAGTGGTTGTGTCTGACAAACAACTTAACACCAAATTATGGACCACCTTGCTAATGTGTTAACTGATTTTATTTTATATACAAAAAGGTCAGGTCGGGTTTAGCTTTCAAAGAACACAATAAAAAGGTTTCCAAAGATAGTACAGAGGGACTCGAACCCGTTCCTGTTTCTGATCAACAGTTTATCGAACTAGTGAGCAAAGATCATAATTTTGAAGGTGTTTTGTGTTTGTTTTAATGTAATGACTTCAACAATTCACGACTAATTCCGAAATCAAACCATAATCCTTAATCCTAATAATCCAAGAATTATAAAAGAATCTACCACAGCAATATCAATTTACATGGGGTATCAGAACTCGAAAAATAAAAATGAATATAAAGCATGATTGAAGTTACACGGTAAAGCAATTTGATTAAACGCGAAGAAGTCTGGTAGGAGATTCCGAATTTCAGGCGAAACGATACGATCACAGAAGACGTTTAACTAGAATTAATGAAAAACTAGAAAGTACGAGTTGGGTATGGCCGGGGTCGTCGAGTTCCTTAGATTGCGGGTTCGAACACAGAGAACAAAATTGGTGAACGTTGTGGGCGTTTGTGAGTACGTAAAAAGTGTGATACCGAGTTATTGTATGAGATTGTATACTATTTATTTGGCAAGAACAGGTAACGATTGACCGTGATATAAGTTGATTATACGGTTTCCCTTTATTGGTTTGGTTCGGCTAATACAAGCGAATCAGAATGCGTTTTACACATAGGAAAGTTTGAAAAAGGTTCTGAATTAATTAGAGGGCTTGATTTGCTTTGAAAATAGTGCTAAAAGATTTTATCAGAACCTAGCAAATTGGCTGGAAAAGTCGGAACAAAGTTAAGGAAACAGGGTGGGTCTTCTTAGTTCGGATTTTCCTATTTAAAAAGATGAATTTGTACAAAAACGGTCCTTTTAATTATAAAAGATTCAAAAGTAAAATAGAAACTCTGTTAATCTATAGATTTGGGTTTCTTATGTTTTTAAAACTTTATGTAAACTTGTAAAACTTAATAAATTATGTTTATATTTTTTTTCATGTTCAAATGAAATGGAAATAAAATGGGTTAAAAAATAGTGTGGTGGAATATCCTGGTTGTTACAATCATCCCTACTTTTGGGAATTTCGTCCCGAAATTAGGATGAAATCGTTCGCGTAGGATGAAGTGTAGGGTTTCTCATAGCCGTAAGGGATTGTCGTTTGATTTAAGGACTCAAATCTTGATAACAAATTAGTAAGTGTGTCGGGTAACAAGAGTCTTAAAGATGTTGCAGATTAGGATATGTCAAAAGTAGGGTTTAGGTTTTATTGAGGCGGTAACGTTCCTGGTAAGGACTGGATGTCCAAAGAGAGGAATCGCTTTTTGATGCCAGATATGCAGATGTGAAAAAGCGTTATGATACGAGGATGACTGGTAACATAATAGAGAATTTGCTACTAGTCGTAAAATGTACCTATGATGTCTAACTGGAATTTGCGTCACAAAATAGGATTTCAAGAATAACAAAGAGCCATAATGATAAAATTTCCCACAAAAATGAAATTAACAACCACATCACCAAACTAACACATAAACTTTTGTAAGAGCATAAACTTGTGTAGGATTACGTTTGTCTTGCTCTACTTGTTTTGATTGGGTTAATATAGAATAGTGAGCTTGGTTGGTGGTTAAGAGGTTGATTGGGTTAGGGCTTGGCCCATTGTATTAGGGCATCCTATGTACTTATAAATAGGATGTTCCTTAGCTTGTTTTCTGAACCACCAAGGCATGTACAGGGTTTGTAGTAAATCCAGAGGAACCTGTTTGATTTCTAGCAGTTGTGTTCGAGTTTGTACCGTGAGCAGGACGAGTAACAGTGACGTTTGAGGTAGAAACGGCATTTGGAGTTGGTCTTGTTGCTAAACTGACAGTAACAGTGACATTTAGGTCAGGTCTCTCCCTTCTTGGTTGTCGGCATTCACGTACAAAATGCCCTGGTTCATGACAGTTGTAGCACCTGAGCTTCGACTTGTTCCAACCAAGTTCCTGATCACCCGATTCCCATTTTTTTGCCAGTCCTTTTGAAAAAGTTCTTAGCACAGAACACTGCCATGGCCATTTACCAAGTAATGTCCATTTCTTCACCTCGTGCAGTTCATTTGATGTAATTTGATTAGCAGCCAATTTCCCAATAATAAATGCATGATAATAGTTCATGACCCTTGCCATGAAAACCATGTGCTCTTCAAATTCTTTGGGAACTGTAATGGGAGGTGACCAGTTCGTTGTAGCAGATGTAGCATATGTAGCAGGATGAGGAGGATGATTTTGCTTTAAATGATTTGAAAACTAAAATTCAAAAAAAAAACAATCGTTTGATTTCTGAAAAAGCAAACAATATTTCAATTTCTTCTAATGCTTTAGATTGTGTGGGCTCTGTTTTTAAGAGTAATGAATGTTCTAGTACTTGTTTTGATTTTGTTTGTGATGATTTGAATTCAGTTGTTTTGCCTAATAAATCTGATGTGTCTAAAAATCTATTGGTAAAACAAACTAAGCAAGGTGGTGAAACAAAATATATTCCACCCAAATCAAGATTGAAAAATGTGAATGATCATGATAACATTTCTAAAAATCAAAGTAAGCCTGCTTCGCTTAAATCTCAGGATCCACACAGGTCATCAAGTTCTAAAAAGGCGGATAGATCTCAGCAAAGCCGCACGTGAAACGATAAATATGTTACACATGTGGCATTGCTGGTTACATTGCAAGAAATTGTTAGCATCGTATTAAGGAAGTTGAATATCACAAGGCTCCAAAAGGGAATATTAAACCTTCTAAACAGGGCAAGACTGAAAAATCTAAACCTGTTAAGAGGTTGAATTCCAAGGTGAAGCCTTCTGATGAAGGCTGGAACAAGGCTAAAGAAATGAACCTTAAAAATAACTTGAAGTCTTCAAACCCCAAAACTTTCAATAAGCAAGTTTGGAGACCTAAAATCCCTATTCCAGATACTTCTTCCAAATCATCGTGTACTACTGATAAACCTATTTGTTCTAAGGACAATCTGATTTGGATGCAAGTAACATACGTAAATGAAAAGGGTGTGCCCACTGCTACTATGGCTTGGCTACCAAAATCTAACTAATCCCGCATAATGTGTAGGAACGGCTATGGAGGGCTGTCATTCGACTTTGGGTCATTGATAGTGGCTGTTCCAGGCATATGACAGGCGACCTATCCCAACTGGCCGATCTTGAAGAATTCAACGGTGGATATGTTGCTTTTGTGGGTGGAGAGAAAGGAAAGATCACTCGGCGAGGCACAGTAAAGAATGGTGATCTCTGTTTCAAGGATGTCAACTACGTTCCTGAGTTGAAGCATAGTCTACTTAGCATCTCTCAAATATGTGACAACGGCTACACAACTCACTTCACTGACAAACACTGCCTCATCCTAAAACAAGGAATCGTTTTTCCAGACGAATGGATTTTGTTGAAATCTGACTGAAAAGGCAACGCTTATGTAATTGACATGAACAAACCACCTGCTAAAAGTGTTGCCTGTTTGTTTTCAAAAATCTCTGAACACAATGCCATGTTGTGGCATCGTCGTTGAGGACATTCTAATGTTAAAAATCTAAACCGTCTTGCAAAACTAGGGTTGGTAAGGGATCTACCCGTGAAGGATTTTATAACTTTCAAAAAATGTGTTTCTTGTGCTAAGGGTAAACAACATCGAAAACCACATTTTCCTAAGTCTGTAAAACACCATTAATTGTGTGATGCAGCTCCTTCACATGGATCTTTTCGGTCCAGTGAACATGCTTAGCATCTCTTGAAAGTCTTATTGTTTGGTAATTACTGATGATTACTCACGTTTCACTTGGGTTTTCTTCTTAGTTAACAAGAGTGAGACTACAGAACTGGTGAAGAGATTTCTCATTTTCATGGAAAATCAGACTCAGAAGAAAGTGAAGGGAATTCAAAGTGACAATGGAACCGATTTCGAGAATGATGACTTGAACTTCTTCTGTGCTCAAAGGGGAATAGCAAGACAACACAACACTGCTAGGACTCCACAATAAAATGGAGTTGCTGAGAGAAAAACAGAACCCTAATTGAAGCGCCTCGCACTATGCTGTGCGACTCTAAGCTCCCAGGTTTCTTCTGGGATAAGGCGATCAATACAGCATGCTAGGTTCAAAACAAAGTGATTATGAACAAGGCATGCATGAAGACGCATCACGAAGTGATGTTTGGTGTAAAACCCTTCGTTAGGCACTTTAGAGCTTTCGGTTGCCCATGTACCCTGTTGCATTTGGATGCAGTACCAAAATTTGATGCTAGGGGAGATGAATGCTTTTTCATCGGCTATGCTGGGAAAGCTGCACACGAGAACAAGACAGCATACAGAGTCTACAACAAGAAGACAAGACAGATTGTCCAGTCATTCGACGTACAGTGGCTCGAGGAAAATCAGACAGATGTTGGAAACGGGCCATTTACTCTCTATAACTATGCTCATTTGTTTAAATCCTTTGGTTTTATTAATGATTTTCCTGTTGCTCATGCAGATAACTTGGTTCCTTTGAATGTTGCTCCTCAACCTTCAACTGTTACACACGATGCTGAAGAAGATGGGGATGTTGAAGTTGAAGGGGATTCTACAGCTGTGGGGGATCGCACACCTGCAGCCTCATCTTCAACCTCTGCGCCTGAGATACAAGTGGCTCCGGATTACACCGACATTCTTAACACAGAAGGGGAAGCTTCAGATTCATCTAATGATGAAGACTTGTTGAACAATCAAAATGACATGTTTTTCGATGGCCCCATTCCGGACGAGTATGTTGCAAATGATTCAACGGAGGAACCTGTTATTGATCAGACCGCACCGGCAGCACCTGAGAACTTGACTAATCTACCACTGACGGGAACTGCTCCAGAAACTGCTATTCCTGCAAGTGTCCAACGTGATCATCCTATTAAGAATGTGATTGGACCTATAGGAGCTGGGGTTTTAACCAGAAGTCAGACAGGAGTCATCAACACATGTATGTTCTCATGTTTCATCTCACAAATCGAGCCTAAGACAATCATTGTGGCTCTTTAAGAACCTAGTTAGGTAGACGCGATGCAAGATGAATTGAACCAGTTCGAAAAAATTACAAGTATGGAAGTTGGTTCTACTGCCTGCTGGGAAGAAATCAACTTGGAACTCGATGGGTCTGTCGAAAAAAACGAGACGATAGTGGAGTGATTGTTCAAAATAAAGCAAGATTGGTCATTCAGGGGTTTAAACAGATTGAAGGCCTTGACTACGATGAAGTGTATGCTCCTGTAGCCAGATTGGAAGCAATTCGGATCCTTCTGGCATATGCATCGTTAATGGGGTTCAAGGTCTATCAGATGGATGTTAAAACGGCGTTTCTCTATGGCAAAGTGAAAGAAGAGATCTATGTGTCACAGCCACCCGGTTTCGTTGATCCATGGTATCCAACTCATGTTTATAAGCTTGACAAAGCATTGTTTGGGTTACATCAAGCTCCCCGTGCATGGTATGCTACTTTGACAGAGCACCTGCTCGTAAATGGATATACACGTGGAATCATAGATCAGACTCTGTTCATTCGCAAGGTGGGCGAAGATCAAATATTAGTGCAAATCTATGTGGATGACATCATCTTTGGATCCACTAGTGACGCACTGTGCAAGGATTTCGAAGAAGTCATGAAGAAGCAGTTTGAAATGAGCGCGCTGGGAGAAATGAGTATCTTTTTGGGTTTGTAAGTTCATCAAGACTCCAAGGGAATCCTAATTCATCAAGGAAAATATGTTGATGACATTATTACAAAGTTCAAACTTCATGATGCAAAACCTGCAAAGACTCCTATGGCATAAAGACCAGTGATGACAGGAGATCTGGAGGGAGAAGCTGTTAACGAGACATTGTACCGGTCGATGATTGGCTCGTTGATGTATTTTACGGCAAGTAGACCAGATATTATGTTTGCTGTGTGTCAATGTGCACGCTACCAGGCCGCTCCTAAACTTTCTCATTTGAATGTTATCAAGAGAATCTTTCGATATCTTAAGGGCAGGCCTCGGCTTGGACTTTTGTATCGAAGGGAACTCCATTTGATTTTTGTGCTTTCTTTGACAGTAACTTTGGAGGTGCGGGTAGGGATATGAAGTCCACATCAGTTGGATGCCAGTTTCTGGGGGATCGCCTCATCTCCTGGCAATGCAAGAAGCAGCAGACTGTCTCTCTATCGACTGCAGAAGCTGAGTATGTAGCCGCTTCAGCCTGTTGCTCCTAGTTTATATGGATCCAATACCAGCTGGTGGATTACGGCTTGAATTTCTCCCAAACTCCCATTTATTGTGACAATGATGCAGCTATCCAAATAGTGAAAAATCCGGTATATTTTCTAAAACCAAGCACATTGCCATAAAAATTCATTTCATACGTGGCTCTTTCAACCAGGGACTTATCACTATGGAGCAAATACATACTGACGACAATGTGGTAGATATTTTTACAAAACCGGTTGATAAAGCACGTTTCACTGCTCTTCTAGAACTGTTGAAAATGGTCGACTTAGAGGATTGAACTTGGTCACACAAAAATATTTTTATTTGTTTCTGTAAATGTGTTTCTTAAAATTGTTTTTTGTTTATTCTTTTTATTTTAAATTTTAAGCAAAAATTTAGGGGGATGTAGTCTTTCGGAAAAATACAAAAACATTAAAAAATTAGAAAAACACAAAAACATTAAAAAATCAGAAAAATACAAAAATAGTTTTTTCTAAGCCTTTGATATAACCCGGGAAATGAAATAACTTTTCACTATGTGGATTAAGGCTGACTCACGTAAGACAAATATTGAAATGGTTTGACTCTAGAGCGATATGTTGGTAGGCTTTATCCTGATGGTTGGACGCTTTGACTGGCTCTGTGCAAAACACTAAATTATTCTATGACCTCAAGAAAGAATGTCACTTGGAATTAGGACATGGCTATTTGAATGCGTGTGTGATGTCCCGATACACACAATTTTGTTCTAGTTCTGAAATCTTTTCTGACCAACTCGTGTATCTCCTATGTTTTGTGTGAGCAAAGACCTGAAGGTGCTAGGCAACGTCAGCTTCTATTTTGCGTGAGCAAAGACCTAGTTGTACGTTGTCGCGCTATAGATTAATTACACCCGAAAGAGGCCCGCAAGTGTGCAAAAGAAACCCGAAAAACATATATCAAACTGAGAAAACTCGTTTGATCTGTACATTATATCCATCTTCGCAAATTATCTATTATGTTCTCTTCTCAACCCAGTCCCAGTCAAGGTTTTAGAATCCTAGAACAGGCTTGTGAAATATGTGGTAGGGAAACTGCATGTATGATAGCGTGTTCTGATTAAAATTCTAGGATTTGATTGTGATTGAATTGAGTGTTCATATTAATTAAATTGAAAAACATAATAAATTAGTTGTCGACCGTTATATGAAAAGGCCTAAGGAGATAAGTTTGAGTGGACAAATATACTAGCAATTGCTCAGGTCACCCAAAGTAAATTAGTGTTGATAAGTGTGGTCTAGCCTGAAACTCCATGATTTGATCCCGTAAGAAAAGTGCTTGCAAACAATTGTGTGAATTTGTTTGATAATTTTCGTGTGAATATATTGTGTTTACTTAATTAATTTGTGTAAATATAATATATTTAGAATAGTTTATAGTATGGTGTATATATATATTAATTTTTATTGAAAATGTGAACTTGTTTGAAAATCGAGAGAGACCGTGTTTTCGTGAAAAACTATCTTGAGTAAAATTTAAAAACGTTTGGTCTCGGGATTTGAGTCGGACCCACTGCACACTTGGTGGGTCCCACAAAATCCAAATCGGTTTTAGAAAGCCTATTATGGCCCACCGCACACTTGGTGGGCCCATGTGTTTGAAAAAAAAAGGTTTGAGGTATTAATTGGGGTTTCGATTACTGGCACAACTTTACACAATCATCAGTCATCATCATCTCTAAAAAATTCAAAGACCACATCGCACACATGTTGCTCTTCATCCTCTTCTTACATTCATCACTGATAATCAAGATCTACTTAAAACTTTGTGATCATGTCGAATCGAAAAGCAAAGTCCAAAGGTTAGTCATTTACTATTTTGATTGAAACTGAGTGTGATTGCAGGACATATGAATCGAAATATGTGTGATTGGTTTAATTAAATTGGAGAGTGATTAGGACTAAGATTAGAAGGACATTAGGGGTTTTAGTGTGTTACAGATTGAAAATTTTCTGAATCTTGGTCGGAGAAGATGATCGGAACCCTAGAATCTTGGCCGGAATTCTAAAATATTCGCCGGAAATTATTTGAATTGCCAGAGAAGATGATCGGAGACGGCGCGTGACTTGCACGCGCCAGACAAGGGAACCGTACACTAGCAAAAGGACCAAATTGCCCTCGCACACTTGGGTTTAATTACAAGTTTACCCTTAGCAAGTGTGTTGGGTGAATTATATGAGTTGTTTGGATAAAACTGCCCCTCGTACAGTGTGTGAAAGGACCAAAATGCCCCTCGCACACTGGATTATTCCAGTGTGTGAGTTTCAGTGTACCCTTTGACCAAAATGAAGTGTGCGGTTGACTGGTTGACTTTCGTTGACCAGGTGACTGTGTGGTTGACATTTGTTGACCGCATCAAGTGTGCGACTGACCTGATTTTTACCTTGTTGCCCTCAGAATTTCATCTGATATTACAATTGTGCCCTCGCACACTGGAGTGTGGGCCGCACACTCATGTACTTGACCACACACTCCCTAATTATTGGGCCTGCTTCATATGTTTGGGCCTGTATTGAAACAGTATTGGACTCTAATATATTTTTATTATAATTTTGAAGTTTTTGTGAATAACATTGTTTAAAAATAGTCATATTTTCAGAAAACTCAAAATTATTTTTAAAATATTTGACTTAGTTTAACCAAGTTTATGGTCAAACTCAGGAAACTCGGTTTCAATATTTGTTTAGTATTTCTAACCTTATCTGTTTGGTGAAGAAACTGGAAAAGCAGCAGCTGATATTCATGTCCCGACTTGGAAAAGAGCATGAATGTGACGTGCTACATAACGGACCCTCCAAAAGGATTCGAGTCATACAAGTCGTTGATAGTGGGATTGAACACTTGCCGATTAGCTCATGCATTTAGAAAGAATCCAATTATACGTGAAGATTGGATACGCGACTTTTGGAATAATGCAACGGCGAAGAAAGGCGACACCGTGATCAGATCCAAAGTTCAAAACAAAGAGATTTCAATCACCGAGCAAGTTATTCGAGAAATGTTACAATTTGTAGATACAGCTGATGATCCGGTTAAGCATTCAAATGAGAAAGTTATGGAGTTTTTGAGCAAAATAAGCTATGACGGATCTTATCCTCCCACAACCAAGAAGTTATTGCACCCGTACTGGAGGTTCTAGGCTCATGTCTATTTAGTGTGCATCAGTGGGAATAAGAGTGGCATTGATACACTGACTATCGGGCAATCTTCGGGGTTAGTATCACTGGTCGAGGGATGGAAATTCAATTATTCCAAATGTGTATTTGATGATATGATGGCCAATGTCAGAACTCTAAACAAGAAGCAATGGTTCAAGTTTCCCAGATTTCTTCAGATGATCTTGGAAACTAAGTATCCTCAGTTGCAGCCTACTGTTACCATATACGACACCAAGATAATGAATCACATGATCTTTTCTATGCTGAATCAAAAACCAAGAGTTGATACTCAAGTGATATATCAGAACAAGAAGCCATTAGTCAAGTTTGGTGCATTCTCTGAGGTTGCTGAAGAAGTACAGGCACCGGTGAATACTGCAATTGTTAATGAGCATGATGTTGAGATAATAGATGCTCCTCCTAGGTCAAGTGAACCAGTTGAGAGCATAGATTTGACAGGGATTGAGAGTGAAGAGGATGTAGCTGATGAAAGGATGATAGATAATACAGGGGCGAATGAGAACGTAGGAGAATATGAGACAGAGGTTATTGCTGAGAGCCTCACAACAGAAGTATAAAATGTTGAAGAGCCAGTCAGTGTGAATCCTCCTCATACTGAACCAGCTGTGATTAGTTCTGCTGAACCTAAGAATGTTGATGAAGATCCCACGGCCGATCTTCCTCCTAGGAAACGTAGCAGAAGGGATCCTAGGATCAGCCGTGAGGTTAGTACTGAAACAAGAATAACCCATGAATTGACTATGCCCATTATTTCTGAGCGACCACCCATTCAAGTCACGGGAACACCTGTTAGTCCAGCAATAATTGAATTTCTTCAGAATGAGAGAGCGACAATCTTTATGCCAGCTCCAAGTCCAGGTGAAGGTTCAAGCAGCGGTCCATCAGATGCCAATGTAATTAAAGCTACTGAATTATTTCAAGTTGCTGCTAGGAAAGCTAAAGCAGCTGCTAAGCCCAGTCAAGAAAGAACCCAAGAAACTTCAAGCAGTTCTGATAGTGATTATTTGTTTGAAGATAATGAAACGACAATCCTGATGAGAAGAATTACTGTACTTGAAGAAGACAGAATCTTTAAGGATGCTCAGATTGCCAGCTTGATGGAAGAGATCGTTCACAAGAATCAGAAAATTCAGGAGCTCGAGACCAATTTGGGTTCACTTACAGCTGTAGTTATGGATTTGAAGAAAAAATTAGAAGGGAAATTTCCTAAGGAGTTTGCTGATCCTCCTAAGGAATCTATTGCTGAAGAAAGAGCTAATGAACAACAAGAACATGAGGAGGTGATAGATCGTTATATTCAGAATCCTCCTCGAACAGGGAATTAGAAATTGAAGAAAAAGATGGTTTTCATGAGGAATGTGGATGCAGAGAGAAACTTGGAATTTGGTGATAAACCAGACATGTACGTCATCACAACTGAAAAGGATAGATTTGATAAGTACGGGAATAGGTCGGGTATTCTGAGCTAGGCATACAATGAAGAAAAAGGAATGTCATAGTAAAGAGAGGTAATGGAGAGGTGGAATACTATGATCATTCTGATGCGTTTGAGTCTTGGACAACTGTGGATCTGAGGGAATTAAGTCTTGCTTCGTATCATGATCAAACTATAAGTCCTAATTGCAAAATTAGATGGAATTTCTTTAACAAGTTGCAGCAGCACGTGATGTGTGCAAAATGCAACATATAAATTACATCAAATGAGGCATAAAACTAACCCTTTTTTTAGTACTAATGTTGGAAAAAGTGTACTTTTGTCTTCCTTTTGTACTTTCAGGGTTAAAAGAGCTTAAATGAACAAAAGAAGCAAAAATGCAGCCAAATCCAGCATAAATACAAGAAAAGGAATAAACGTGGCATGCCCGACCCCTCGACAGCATCCTCCAAAGCAAAAACAAGAGAACAGACGGCTGAACACGCCTCGTGCTCACTAAGCACGGGGGCGTACCCAAGTGTCTGCAGAAAAGACAAAGTTGTAGAAGCTTGTATCACCCACCATGGGGGCGTGCCCAGCGGACATGGGGCCGTGGTCAACTCTAAGATTCGCATAATCTAGGAAAATCTTGATAGTACAGATACACTTCTGCACACGGGGTCGTGCCTAGCGGACACGGGGGCGTGGTCAACTAATGCAGACAAACTGCATTTAATGAAGAAAGAGAAGATGGGTGGACACGGGGCCGTGTCCGGGCTTCTGTGCAGGCTATAAATAGGGTTGCTTGGCTCATTTGCAAACAATCCCTTGACAAACCACCTCTCTCACACTTCACCCACCCACCACCACCATCACAACCCACATCCACCACCATCATCCATCATAGATTGTGTGAGTAGTCTCGGGATCCAAGATTGATAGTAAGAGTTCTTGACAATCAAAGGCCATGTTTACCAAAGTCTCTTACATCACTTGGTGAAGACAAGTGTCTAGTGTAATACTTTTTATTTTTAATCTTTTCGCACTTTTTATTTGGTTTTGTATTAATGACTTTAATAACTAGTTTCTTATGTTGAAGGTGAGTCTTCCTTATCGTTTATCCGTGGTGTCTTGGCATTATTTTACTGTCTATATAAAATAAAAGATTTTCACCATTCATATCTCCACGGTCTATATGGAGATATGTTGGCTACCTGGTCGGGGGTTAAGGGAACGGTTTGGTAAGAGTCTTGCCTTGTTCAGTGTATAGATCCTGCAAGGACCTGGGTCAAGTTTAGTAGGACCTCCTTCAATACCCACTGGTATTGGATGGCGGGGGTCCGAACTCCTTGATCCCCTCATATGTAAACTACTATTAATACTTTAACCCGGCTACTTAGGACTGTATCCTTGCTGACTCAGACTACTTAGCCGAGGGTAACGTCACCTTCAGAAGAGTGGCCTACCACAATATGCATTAATAACTTAATTAATTATCTTTCAATAATCCAACCCTTTAGGATTGTATCCTTGCTGACTCAAACTACTGGGTTGAGGGTAATGTCACCTTCAGAAGAGGGGCCTACTACAATAACTAAGATAATCTCTTAAAAAGTGCAAAAGTACGGAAATAATCAAAGGTTACACTAAATACGAGTCGGATCCAAGTGATTCATCTCGTCTATCTGTTTTATTTTTATTTTTCAGCATTTTAGTTAGTTTTACTTTTCTAGTTTAAAACCTTTTTCTAAACTTTTGATTTGATTAGACGTTAAGGATAAACAGGTACTAAAAGCTCTTGTATCCTTGGACGACCTCGGTATCTTACCAACACTATACTACGCTCACGATGGGTGCACTTGCCCATATGTGTGTTTAGTGCAGTGTTGTAAAAGTCGGATTACTCGGCCGAGTACTCGGCGAGTACTCGGTCCTCGGACCCCCTCCGAGGCGACTTCCTCCTAGGCGGTCTCAATTAGTCGGCCTCGGGATTACTCGGGAGTACTCGGTGCCTAGTCGGCCTAGTCGGCGCCTAGTCGAACGTAGTCGGCCTAGTCGGTGTAGGCGGTCAACGTGGTTTGTTGACTTTTAATCGGTCAAACTCGGTCAAAATCTGCCTACTCGGCCTTGTACTCGGATTACTCGGCCTTGTACTCAGACTAGTCAGACTTGTATTCAGAATATTTGAACTTTAAACATGTTTCATTTTAAATTATACTCTGTTGACATGAATTATGCTTATTTTAACACATAAATAATATATAACAATTAATTTTCTTTATATTTACCATGTCCGCGTACTCCTCGACTACTCCGATTACTCCTAACTCCCCAGTCGGCCGACTAGGGACCGCCTAGCGACTTTACAACACTGGTTTAGTGTTAGTAAATATCGTGTTTTATAAATTTAAAACTTGGCTAAACACTGTTAACGGGCTTAAAATATACATTAAAAACTATACGACACTCACGCATATCAAGTTTTTGGTGCCATTGCCGGGGACACAAGGATTTTAAGAAAGTTAGGAATCAACGGCCTAATCGTGTTTTTCTTATTTTTCTATTTTTTTATTTTTCTTAAAGTTTAAGCTTCTGCAGAACTCAATACGGGTCGTTTATGCGTGCTAAGTGTGTTATGGTTTTAATGTTTATTTTAAGCCCTTTTACACTTTTTTTAGCCAAGTTTTAAATTTATGAAACACGATATTTACTAACACTAAACACACATATGGGCATGTGCACCCATCGTGAGCGTAGTATAGTGTTGGTAAGATACCGAGGTCGTCCAAGGACACAAGAGCTTTTAGTACCGGTTTATCCTCAACGTCTAATCAAATCAAAAAGTTAGAAAAAGGTTTTAAACTAGAAAAATAAAAACTAACTAAAATGTTGAAAATAAAATAAAAGTAAAAACAGATAGACAAGATGAATCACTTGGCTCCAACTCGTGTATAGTGTAACCTTTGATTATTTCCGCACTTTTGCACTTTTTAAGAGATTATCTTAGTTATTGTAGTAGGCCCCTCTTTTGAAGGTGATGTTACCCTCAACCCAGTAATTTGAGTCAGCAAGGATACAATCCTAAAGGGTCGGATTATTGAAAGATAATTAATTAAGTTATTAATGCATATTATGGTAGGCCCCTCTTTTGAAGGTGACGTTACCCTCGGCTAAGTAGTCTGAGTCAGCAGGGATACAGTCCTAAGTAGTCGGGTTAAAGTATTAATAGTAGCTTACATATGAGGGGGTCAAAGAGTTTGGACCCCCGCCATCTAATACCGTTAAGTATTAAAGGAGATCCTACTCAATTTGACCCAGGTCCTTGCAGGATCTATACACTGAACAAGGCAAGACTCTTACCAAACCATTCCCTTAACCCCCGACCAGGTAGCCAACATACCTCCATATAGACCGTGGAGATATAAATGGTGAAAATATTTTATTTTATATAGACAGTAAAATAATGCCAAGACACCCCGGACAAACGATAAGGAAGAATCACCTTCAACATAAGAAACTAGTTATTAAATTCATTAATACATAACCAAGTAAAAAGTGCGAAAAGATTAAAAATAAAAAG
Organism: Helianthus tuberosus; assembly: GCA_030545235.1. Taxonomy (NCBI): domain Eukaryota; kingdom Viridiplantae; phylum Streptophyta; class Magnoliopsida; order Asterales; family Asteraceae; genus Helianthus; species Helianthus tuberosus. Next base: position 64,539,726 of record CM060425.1, read on the forward strand.
TATTACACTAGACACTTTTTCTTCACCAAGTGATATAAGAGACTTAGGCAAACATGGCCTTGATTGTCAAGAACTCTTACGATCAATCTTGGATCCCGAGATGACTCACACACTCTATGATGGACAATGGATGATGGTGGTGGATGATGGTGTTATGGTGGTGGTGGGTGGTGGGTGAAGTGTGAGAGAGGTGGTGTGCCAAGGGATGGTTTGCACTTGAGCCAAGCACTCCTATTTATAGGCTGAACAGAAGCTCGGGAACGGCCCCGTGTCCATTGGGCACGGCCCCGTGTCCATCCTTCATCTCTTTCTTCATTAATTGCAGTTTGTCTACATTAGTTGACCACGCCCCCGTGTCCACTGGGCACGCCCCCGTGTGCCGAAGCAAAACTGTACTATCGAGATTTCCCAGATTCTGCGAATCTTAGAGTTGACCGCAGCCCCGTGTCCGCTAAGCACAACCCCGTGGTGGGCGATAGAAGCTTCTACAGCTTTGTCTTTTCTGCTGGCACTTCGGCATGCCCCCGTGTTCACTGAACACGGGGCGTGCTCAGCCTTCTGTTTTCTTGTTTTGCTTGGGAAGATTCTGTCGTGGGGTCGGGCATGTCACGTTCGTTTCTTTTCTTGTATTTATGTTAGATTTAGCTGTCTTTTTGCTTCTTTTGTTACTTTGAGCTCATTTAATCCTGAAAATACAAAAGGAAGACAAAAGCACACTTTTTCCAACATTAGTACTAAAAAAGGGTTAGTTTTATGCCACAATTGATGTAATTTATATGTTGCATTTTGCACACATCAAATAACCCCACACTTAAATCTTTGCTTGTCCTCAAGCAAAACTCTTTATAATGTGGCTTTACACTCCCAAATGGAATGGGTAGAAGAGAAGATTTTTGGGCTTGTCATAGAGTGTCGGGATTTCCAAGATTCTTTATTAAGTTTTATTTTAATTTATTTACAGTCCTATTCGTCATGAATTATTTAAAACTTTTCATAAGATAAATTACTTATTAGGGCATAACATGCCTCTTTAAAATTTCATTTATATACAAGTTCACATACCACACGGAGATCACTCAACACTCGGCCGAAAATGTATTTTAGTGAATCACTCGAGAGCGGCATGGAACTTACTCCTACCATAAGCTTGCCAAACAATCAATCATCCTCCTTTTTAACTATATACCTTTGTAAATATCAAGAGGGCTTTTGGGGTGAAGGGTTAGGCTTGGGTTAAAGGTAGGTGGTTGGGTTAGTGGTTAGTAAAAGGGAGAAAAGCGTAACAAGCGTCGGTTTTCGTAAGACTTTTTATGTTTACAACTTTTATTTTGATGAAGCTTTTATTCAAACAAAGTTAGTTTTTATAAACTTGTTTGTTTATTTCTCTTTTGCTTCATCATCAACTTTTTTTTTTGAAAAGTCATATGAAAAACCGAGCTTGTTACTAAAACAAAAGGTTAAAGATAAAAAGGGTTTTGGTAGGTGAAAGGGTGTTTGGTTTGGGTTATGAAATGAAAAGGTTTAGGCTCAAAGGGGCTAACTAGGGGGATTTTGGGTAGGTGGTAAAAAAAAGAAAAATAATGGTGTAGAAATAAAAAGGGTTAGTCCTAATGCCTCCATCATTTACTTACTCAGGTATAAGTTGGTAAGGACCGGGAATGTATCGTCGTGGCAAGTTCTAGAGTCGTAAGAACCAAGCGGCTATTCACACAAGAAACGAAAAATGAGCATTTAATTTAAAGATATATATTTGCATGCTCAATAAAGGCTCAAAACTCACTTTTGTGGGAATGGGTTTTTATGTGATCAAGTGTATATAATCAAATTTTAACTAAGCTTGTCATGCCGTTTCATAATTTTCTTATGTTGGTTCTTTTTATCACGACGCTATCGGTTGTAAATTTATAAAAATATAACCTTTTTAGAATTTGAAATTCCCAAGTTAAACCTAGACAAGTAAAAAAATGAAAATTTTTGAAAAAAAAATTAGGGTGATTAGCGGTTCCAATAGAGTTTTGTGTAAGGCTTGTAGTTAGGACTTGCAAGATTCAAGGTTTTAGCACCCCCCCCCCCCACACTTAAATTACACATTGTCCTCAATGTGTCCCAAAAATAAGTGTTTAGGTTGATTGAATGTGTAAAACGGTGTGAAAAAGCAAAAATTTGTGTTACTGGGCGTCTGGACACGGCCCCGTGGTGTCCGGGCACGGCCCCGTGTTCAGTTGCCAGTAACAAAATTGAAAAAGAGAAACAGAAGCCTGGACACGGGGGCGTGTTGGGTGAACACGGCCCGTGTCCCGTTTACCTGAACTGGGTATTTTCTGCAGACTGTGCAGCACGGGGCCGTGTTGGGCGGACACGGCCCGTGCTGAACTTGCTGTAACGAAGAAAATTTTGTCGGACGGCCCTTTTTTCCTGCATGGGGTGCTAGTTCAAGTTTCCCTTGTTTCCTTTGCCATCCCGAGTGTGTTTTATTCCTGAAAATTAAAACTAACTAGAAAACATAAAAATTAATCTAAACTAAACTAAGGATAGTTCAGCGGAATGCCTCTGTGGTGCGCCACGTTTATAAGGGTCCTTGGCTAGACCCAAAGCCTGGTCATATGTCACCCAAGTGGAATGTTTTGCATCCCAAGCTACACCGTCGGAGAGCGTCATCCAAGCTTGAGTCTATGACCTTCATGTAGTTGACCGGGTCTTCGTCTTCTACTCTCTTTCCAACTCCAAACTTCACTTCCTCGTCCCCAAACTTCAATGTTAGTGTTCCGTCATTCATATCTACCACTGCTTGGGCGGTGGCTAGAAATGGCCTCCCGAGGATGAGAGGGACATCGGCGTATTCTTCCATGTCTAGTATGACAAAGTCGGCTGGGAAGACGAAATTGTCGACTTTGACCAATAGATTTTCAGCGACTCCTTGAGGAAATTTGACGAATCTATCGGCAAGTTGTATGCTCATCTTTGTAGGGCTTGTTTTTCCTAGGCCGAGTCGTTTGAACATTGATGCGGGCATGAGGTTGATGCTAGCCCCAAGATCGGCTAGTGCATTGCGAATGGGGGATTCCCCAATCGAGCAAGGAATCGTGAAGCTTCCAGGATCAATCTTCTTTTGTGGGAGTTTGTTGAGTACTAAAGCGGAGCATTCTTCGCCTAAGTTAACTAATTGCAATGATTCAATTTTCCTTTTGTGAGTGAGGAAGTCCCTCATAAATTTTGAATACTTAGGCATTTGGGTTAGGATTTCGATAAAAGGAATATTAACATGCAATTGTTTAAGTAAATTTTCGAACTTTGCGAATTTATCATCGGTCTTTTGAATAATTAACCGACCGGGGTATGGAACCGAAGGAGTCTTAGTGGGCTCTTGAGTTAGTGGAGAAGCCTTTTCTGGTTGGGGCGCGGGTGAAGTTGTGGTTTGGCTGGATTGGATTCTTTCAGCTGGAGGTAATGGAGCCTCCTCGGGACCCACGGTTCGGTTTCTTAATGTGATGAGATGTACTTGCGCTTTTGGGTTGGTTTCGGTATTGCTCGGTAACGCGTCTTGTGGTCTCTCGGAGAAATTTTGAGCTACTTGATTTAATTGTTTTTCAATGTTTCGAATGCTAGCATGTTGATTTCTAAAATTCGATTCCAATTGCTGAAATCGATCCGAGTTTTTCTTTTCGGTTTCGGAGATGAGGTGAGATACAATATCTTCAAGCCTTTCTCGTCCACCTTGTTGTTGAGAAAAGTTTTGTGGTTGTTGAAAGTTAGTTCGTTGGTTTTGTTGGCTACTACTATTTCCGAGATCTCTCCAACCAAGGTTAGGGTGGTTACGCCATCCTTGGTTGTAGGTACCCGTTGGGGGACCCGACGGCCTAGGTCTATTATCAATGTAGTTTACCGTTTCTGTTTGATCATCTACTTCTTTCATACAACTCTAATTTTCATGTGGTCCACCACACCCCTCACAAGCCATAACCGATGCCGTTTTTGCCATTTCAATTTTTTTTTATTTTTGAAGAAAGGGCCTCGATTTGGGCTTGTAAAGAAGTGCTTTCATCAACTTTATGGGCGCCCGGGGCAATAGATTTATTGTCTCGGGAGTGTGCCACTGAAAATTGGTTTGAGCAATTTCCTCAATTTGATTATATATTTCATTTGGGCGACGATTACCTAGAAGTCCCCCGGAGCTAGAATCAAGTGTTTGTCTCGTGTGTGGCAACAACCCATTGTAGAAAGTGGATACTTGTTGCCATACCGCAAGACCGTGATGAGGACACTTTCTTAGTAGCTCCTTGAACCTTTCCCAAGTTTCATATAAGGATTCCCCATCCTCTTGTGAATATCTATTAATTTCAGTCATTAATTTAGCCATTTTAGCAGGAGGGGAAATACTTATATAGAAACTTTTGGGCTAGTTCATCCCAGGTGTTTACCGAACCAACTGGGAGGGTGTTAAGCCAAGCCTTAGCTCGATCTTTTAGTGAAAATGGAAACATTCGAAGGCGGATGGCGTCATTTGATGCTCCATTGATCCGAAAGCTATCACATATTTCTAAGAAATTAGTGATATGTAGATGGGGATCCTCGACCGCAAGCCCATGAAAGGTTGCGGAGTTTTGAAGCATTTGTATCAAATGTGGTCGAAGTTCGAAGTTATTGGCTTTGACATTCGGTGCATTGATAGCGGCGCCGAGATTACCTACAGTGGGTCGTAGGTAATCCATGAGGGTACGTTGGTCCGCCATTGGAAGTGGGTCCCCCGAAACTTTCTCTTGGTTTTTAGCTTTAAGTCTTTTTCTGAGAAAGCGTTCGGGTTCTTCTAGAGGTTCTTTTATGTCTCTACTAGAACTGCAGCTCATGCACTACGTAGGAAGTTCAAATGTGGCGCCTGGGTTCCAAGTCCTGCACTAAAAATAGAAAAGAACGTTGGTCAGAAGGTTCACCACGGCCCCGTGCTCAGTGAACACGGCCCGTGGTCGGAAGTACAACGTTTGTTTTCCGGATCCCTGTTACTGGGGAGTTAGACACGGCCCCGTGTTGCACCGACACGGCCCCGTGCTCAGCTCTCTGTAACTCGGAAAATAAAAACTGTCAGTGATAATGTTGGACACGGCCCGTGTCCGACCAGGCACGACCCGTGCTGAGCTCTGCAGAAACTGAAAAATAAAGAAAAATCCTTAAAAAAATAGAAAAATAAGAAAAAATGATTAGGCCGTTGATTCCTAACTTTCTTAAAATCCTTGTGTCCCCGGCAACGACGCCAAAAACTTTATGCGTGCTAAGTGTGTTATGGTTTTAATGTTTATTTTAAGCCCTTTTACACTTTTTTAGCCAAGTTTTAAATTTATAAAACACGATATTTACTAACACTAAACACACATATGGGCAAGTGCACCCATCGTGAGCGTAGTATAGTGTTGGTAAGATACCGAGGTCGTCCAAGGACACAAGAGCTTTTAGTACCGGTTTATCCTCAACGTCTAATCAAATCAAAAAGTTAGAAAAATGTTTTAAACTAGAAAAATAAAAACTAACTAAAATGCTGAAAATAAAATAAAAGTAAAAACAGATAGACAAGATGAATCACTTGGCTCCGACTCGTGTATAGTGTAACCTTTGATTATTTCCGCACTTTTGCACTTTTTAAGAGATTATCTTAGTAATTGTAGTAGACCCCTCTTTTGAAGGTGACGTTACCCTAAACCCAGTAGTTTGAGTCAGCAAGGATACAATCCTAAAGGGTCGGATTATTAAAAGATAATTAATTTAAGTTTGTTAGGAAACTTTATTTGTAAGTATTGAAGAAAATCACAATCAACTGGATCTATGAAGAGATCACAGTCCTGAAGATCACGAACTAGAAAAAGAAGATCAGATGGGACAACTGGAATGCATAGCATCTACTTCAAAGAATCACAAGTTGATCAAGAGCAGAATTGGATTATCAGAAAAGGTCACTTCTGATGGATCTGATGATATTTCTGATGAAATATCATCAGTTTCTAACGATTCTGATCATCAGGATTTTTCTGATGATTTTTTCATCAGCATTTCTGATGAAGTGGTTTATCAGAATTCTGATGAAATACCCCACTTGTCTGAAATTGGCTTTGTCCTACCACACTTACCGAAGCAAGTTGACAATAATTGATATCATGATGAAAAAGACAACTTGGACGTTGGATTCAATGAATATGTCAATTGGGCACTTTTTGCAGGACTTATTGCATGAATAAACTATTGTTTATTCATGCACCCAGCCTTCTATAAATAGAAGGCTCAACCAGGAGAAGCAAAGTGAGTTTGAAGCTTATCATTCATACATACATCAAAACTCCATTGCCCTCTCACCCACAGAATTCAAGATTCGTTTGTACTAGATAATAATCTTACAATCACCTTGTAAACCTTTTTGTTTCAAAGTGATATAAACTTGATAATTTTGTAGGTCTTGTTTCTTGAAAGTCTGATTTCCATTTCCGCACATCTTTTTCACATCTACTGAAATCACTTGCCATATTACGTGAAAAGAAGTTGTTTTAAGGCCAAACTGGGTCCAACAATTGGTATCAGAGCAGATTGAATAAACTATTTTCAAACGATCAATCGCTCATCTTCTTTTCTCTAAATATGGCCAGCTTTCAATCCTGTAATAATGCTTTTAACATTGGTTCTATGTCCAAACCTCCGACTCTGGTCAGAGAGGAATACCCCCAATGGAAAATCAGGATGGTCAATTTCCTTAATGGTCATGGCCAAGCTCTGTTTCAATCCATTGAAAGGGGTCCACATACACCAATGACTGATATACCTGCTATTCCAGCAACTGACCAATCACCAGCTATCCCTGCCTCCAGCGCTCCCAAAAGTGAAATAAACTGGAGTGCGGAAGACAAGGACCTGGTGGCTGGGGATGAAAGGGCTAAGTCACTTTTAATAATGGCCATCCCCAATGACATATTTTCACAAGTTGATGCATGTGCATCAGCTAAGGAAATATGGGATCAGTTGGAAAACCTTTGTGAAGGAGGAGAAAGGATGAGAAGAAACAAGAGAACAAACAATGTCTTATCTTATGAAAGGTTTAAAAGTTTGCCAAATGAAAGGTTAAATGATACATATCAAAGATTTACAAAACTTTTAAATGAGCTAAAGAAAATTGGTATAACAAAATCAAACGATGAAAGAAACATAAAATTTCTTGATGCCCTTCCTAGAAAATGGAGAAGTCTAACCATGACTTTATCATCAACCTTAGAACTAGGAAACATGAGTCTTCATGACTTATACAGCATCTTGATCCCCAGAGAGGAAGAAATATTTGAAGAAACCATTCAAAGAGGGGGATCTTTAGCTCTTATCTCAAACTCACAAAGATCAACAACAACCAATGATCCACAACCATCAAACAACCAAAATCTTGAAACTTCTGATGCATCATCAGACTTTTCAGCTTTTGCTGAAGCAATAGCACTGCTCACCAAAACATTTGAGCAGAGGTTGAGGGGAGGTAGCCAGAGATACTAGAGGAGTGACAAAGGAATGATGGATGGAAGATCTAAAGAAGAGGTTAGATCTAAGGATAAAGGGAAGGCTGAAGTTGTGTGTTACAAGTGCAAGCAGAGAGGTCATTATGCATCAGAATGCAAGACCAAAAAGCTGAAGGACGCTGCCTATTATGAGAAAAAGCTTGAAGAAGCAAAGAAGCAGCAACAAGTAAGCTTAATAGCTGGAACAGATACATGGTTATCTGACGATTCTTCTGATGATGAAGAAGAAGAAGAATTGGCAAATTTTTGCCTCATGGCACTTTCTGAAGGACTACCAGAAACTTCAAAACAAAAGGTAAATTTAGACAATCTTGATCTTGAACATAAGCTAAACAAGCTCATGTCAGATTTTCTAAATCTGCAAGAAAAACATCAATCAGATATTAGAAAATCTGAGGAGTTGCAAAGGACTTTGAATAAAATCATTCTTGAAAACCAACTTCTTATAGAGGATAGTTTAGATCAAAGAGCTAAAATTGAGTTTTATGAAAATGAAAGAAAAGATCTCTACAAGAAAATCAATGACAAAGAAATCAATGTAAGAGGTTTTCAACAGGCCAAAGAGTTCATAAATTTTATTGAGTCCACACCAAAGAACAAAGGAGAGGGTTTAGGTTATACAAGCTCTACAAGATCAAATAGAAATAAACCCACTATCTTTGTAAAAGCAACTCATCAGAATTCTGATAAATTTACATCAAAATCTGAATCTTGCAAAACAACCTGTTCTGAATACTCTTTTGAAAAAACAAACTTCAAAACAAACAATAGTGAATGCAGTAAAAAATCTGTAAAAACTCTAGAAGCAGTTCACTCATCTTTTAAAAATTATCCACTCATTCCATCACAAGAGGAAATATCAGAAAATTATGATAACTCTTGTATGTGTGTTGACATACTGAAGCTTGTTCAACACCATCTTCAAAAGAAAACTGTAAAATCTGTTAGTGGCTCAGCATATAACAGAGTTTCTGATGTAAAATATTCCATCAGAAATAGTACCCAAGCATGCCTGGGTACCAAAAACCCTCTAATCATTTTATTTCAGGACCATCATGTACAGCAGATCTGGTACTGCGACTCAGGAAGCTCCAAGCACATGACTGGGGACAGGAGCTTACTCAGCAACTTTGTTTCAAGGCTGGGTAGAATGGTAAATTTTGGAAATGGAGTGAAAGGAATGATCATGGGATATGGATGCATAAGATATGGATGTCTGACCATAGAGAAAGTAGCCTATGTTGAAGGCTTAAAGTATAACTTGCTAAGCTATGGTCAATTCTGTGACAAAGGTTTTCAGGTAACCTTTTTACCAGAAAAATGCTTGTTAATAGGTATAGATGATAATAAAATCTATTTAAGTGGGAAAAGAATAAGAAAATCAATTTACTATTTTGACTTCAAAGAAGAAAGTGAACATCCAAAACTATGTTTATTTTCAAAACTCATCAAAGGTTGTAGTTGGTTATGGCACAAAAGGAGTGCCCACTTAAATTTCAAAAACCTAAGCAAACTAGCAAGCAAAGATCTGGTAAAAGGATTACCTTTGATATCCTCAAAGAAGGATAAAATTTGTGAAGCATGTGAGATGGGAAAATCCAAGAGAAGCTCACATAAATCAATTTCTGAGTTTTCTATTTCACAAAATTTGGAACTTTTACACATGGATTTATGTGGACCCATAAGTACAGAAAGTTTTTCTGGAAAGAAATACATACTAGTAATAGTAGATGACTTTTCCAGGTACACATGGGTAGAATTTTTGAGAAAGAAAAGCGAAACTCCTGATCAGGTCATTAATTTTATTAAGAAAATTGAAAATCTGTTAAAACTAACAGTAAGAAGGATCAAATCAGACAATGGGACAGAGTTTAAAAATGCAAAAATTGAGAATTTTCTTGTAAGTAAAGGAATTTCTCATGATTTTTCTGCTCCTAGAACACCCCAACAGAATGGGGTGGTTGAAAGAAGGAATAGGACCTTGGTAGAAGCTGCCAGAACCATGCTTACTTATACTAAATTGCCCACTCACTTTTGGGCAGAAGCTATAGCAAATGCATGTTTTACACAAAACAGATCCATAATCAACAAAAGGCACAACAAAACACCTTACAACATTATAAATGGAAGAATACCAAGTATAAAATTTTTGCATACATTTGGTTGTAGATGTTTTGTTTTTAATGATTTTGAAAGCCTTGAAAATTTTGATAGAAAAGCAGAAAAAGGTATTTTTCTTGGTTACTCTTTGTCATCAAAAGCATATAGAATTTTTATTCTCAATACAAGGACAATCAGAGAAAGTCTGTATGTTTCATTTGATGACTCACCAGAAACAGAGGTTTCTGATGAATACTTGAAAGAAATAAATTTTTCTAACAAACAAGAAAAGTATGAACATCTCTTTGAAATGTTAAATGAAGATTTCCTAGAACATGATAATTCTTTCAAAAACAAATCAAAAGATCCATCATGTACTAACTCTGCAGAACAAAGGTGTAGTACATCAGAACCTCAGAATTCTGATATCTTACACATAATTGAAGCACCTGTTCAGGGGGAAACTTCAAATCCATCAGAACCAACAACTTTTCACAACAAGTTAAGATGGATCAAAGGACATGTTCATTCTGACATCATAGGCAATCCTGCAGTTGGTGTCAAAACAAGATCTGCCATTGCACATGAGTGTGCATTTTCTGGGTTCTTAAGCAAGATAGAACCCAAATCTGTCAAAGAAGCTCTAAGTGACCCAGACTGGATTCAGGCTATGCAGGAAGAGCTTGATCAGTTTGAAAGGAGCAAGGTATGGGATCTGGTACCCAAGCCAAAAGACAAATCTGTCATTGGTTCAAAATGGGTATTCAGGAATAAAACTGATGAAAATGGCATAATCATAAGGAACAAAGCAAGGTTAGTGGTCAAGGGTTACTGTCAACAAGAAGGTATTGATTATGACGAAACTTTTGCACCAGTAGTAAGAATTTTTCTTGCTTATGCTGCATCCAAGGATTTAAAAGTTTATCAAATGGATGTAAAATCAGCTTTTCTGAATGGTAAAATTGAGGAAGAAGTTTATGTGCATCAACCAGAAGGCTTTGTTGATCCAAAATTTCAAAATCATGTTTATAGATTAAACAAAGCCTTGTATGGGTTGAAGCAAGCACCTAGAGCCTGGTATGAAACTTTATCAAACTTCTTACTCAAATATGGGTTTACCAAAGGAACTATTGACACTACTCTTTTTCTCAAAACACACAAAGGTCATACTTTGCTGGTCCAGATATATGTTGATGACATTATATTTGGATCAACAAATGAAAAATTTTGTGACAAATTTCAAAAATTGATGACCAGCCACTTTGAAATGAGTATGATGGGTGAGTTAACCTTTTTCTTAGGGTTACAAGTAAAACAAAGAATTGATGGAATATTTTTGAGTCAATCAAAATATGTGAAAACAATTCTACAAAAATACTCACTTGAAAACTGCTTTGTTTCAAAAACTCCCATGGCAACAGGGAATAAGTTAGATTCTGATAAGGATGGTATAAGTGTTGATATTAAAACCTATAGAGGGATGATAGGATCACTGCTATATTTAACTGCAAGCTGACCAGATATCATGTTTGCAACATGCTTTCTGGCCAGATATCAATGTGATCCCAAAGAATCCCATCTAAAAGCTGTAAAAAGGGTTTTTAAATATCTCAAAGGCACATCAGAAATTGGTCTCTGGTATCTTAAGGATACAAACCTTGAATTAATTGCATACACAGATGCAGATTATGCAGGGTGCAAAATTGACAGGAAAAGCACATCTGGTGCCTGTCAACTCTTGGGAGAAAAATTGGTATGTTGGGCAAGCAAGAAACAAAGCTGTGTTGCCACATCAACAACAGAATCAGAATATGTAGCAGCAGCAAGTTGCTGTTCACAAGTGTTGTGGATGCAAACTCAACTGAAAGATTATGGAGTAACTTTGACAAGAATTCCAATTCTATGTGACTCGAAGAGTGCTATTGCAATAACATAAAATCCAGTTCATCACTCAAGAACCAAACACATAGATGTCAGATACCACTTCATAAAAGATCATGTGGAGAAAGGTAAAATTGAAATGTATTTTGTTCCAACCGAAAATCAAATTGCTGATATCTTTACAAAGCCTCTTGATGAAAAGAGACACAATTTTTTTATCAGCAAACTAGGCATGGTTAATCTAAATGATGAATATTTTTCAGAAAACACAAAGACACAAATAGAAAACCAACTTGTTGAACATCAAAATTCTGATAATCATAGAACAAATCAACTAGCTTCTGATGAAACAATCCATCAATCTGATGGAACACCAGAAAATCTGATGAATCATCAATAAATGATAATTTATCAGATAATCTGAAGAAATATCAGAATATCTGGTGAAAACACCAGAAGTTCTGATATAAAATCAGAAACTATGTTGAAACATCAGAATAATTTGTAATAATTTTTCCATCCTCGTGCACATTCCACATATTGTAATTACTTATTTTCATGTATATTTTGTTTTTGTATTTTTTTTGTTTGTTATTAATTAAAAAAAACAAAAAGGGGGAAAAGTAACATGCATACTGATGAAGTTCCATACAGCTGTGATAATCAACCGTCTCTATTTTTTTTCAGTTTATTGAATTTCATTTTTCTTCTGCAAATGCATGCAACGTCATTTTTTCATAAGGAACTTAAGTGACACGTAAGCACTAGAATCATTAGGAGCTATGAAAGTAGCCGCCTAGTCATTAAATGCTTACTCACACATGGGGCTTAGTAGACTGTCACATTCACTGTTACATTCACTGCAATAGATATCGTCTTAATTGAAGAGAAAAAGGTTGGCTGTTAATATCACTTTCATTTATAAATATTAACAACCTGAAAAGAACTTTCTTCACAAAAATCATCTCTTCAAAAGCCCTTCGACATAATTTTTCTTATCTAAAAATGGGTCGCCCAAAATTGATGAAAGCCACTCAATTCCCTCTTCCCTTTCACAGACTTCATAATCTTAGATTAAGATCCAACTTGGAAGGACCTGCATGGGAGGACTGCAGGTTTGTGTACAATATGATCATGCAATGTCCTTTGGGCTTTGCTGTATCATCACATGTCACCATTTATCCAGAACTTCTCCAAGAGTTCTGGTGGAACTCTCAAATCATTTTTAGTGGTACTTCCGTGTGGATTGAAAGTGAGGTCATGGGGGGTAAAGATCACCCTAAAAGAGGAAACAATAAGAAATGTCCTCAAACTGGGTGATGATCATGAAATCAAATTTCTGGAGAAGGTAAATGTACAACATACCTTGACTGAAATGGGCTATCATACACTCAACTCGTCAAGGGCTGTTAGCAAATCTGGTTTTATACCACCTTTCCAGTTTTTGGTAACACAGCTAAGTGTCTGCTTCTCCAAGAAGATTGGACACTTCAACGCGCTGGCTCATAAGATGATGGAAGTGGTTCATGCTATAATACAGGAGAAACCTTACAATTATGCCAAGTTTCTCATGAGAGATCTAGAAGCAAACATCCACGACCGTCAACCCTTTCTGATCTACCCACGATTCGTAACCAAGGTGATCACAAGTCAGCTGGACTTCGGAGGAGTGAGAAGCTGCTATCCAAGGGCCGAGCTGGTACTTCAAGAAAACATTAGTGAAGCCACCCTGACGCCATCAACGAATCACACCGGTCGAATAACCAGTCTTTGGTTATATGTGAAGTGCATGTACAACGTATTAGAGGAGGAGGAGGAGGAGTTGTTGTTTTTTTTATTTGTTTGTTTTATGTATAACAGGTTTGTTTTAATTTTTTTTTCATTTCTTAATGGTAATAGATCTAGGGGGAACTAACACAACATGTCTGATAAAAACAAAGAAAATCTGGTGGATCACACATGAGAACTGACAGGAGTTAGTAGAACTCAGAAAATCTGGTATTTATTCAGAAAACTCATTAAACAACACGAATCTGATCATTCACCAGAAAATTGTGAAAATTCTGACAATAAATCAGAAAATCAATTTTTGTTTTGGAAAGCCAGGAAGTTTAACATATCATCAGGAAAACAATACTTTTAACCAGATTAAAATAAACTTATGAAAATCTAAAATCTTAGGAATAAGTTTATTTCTAAAAAAAAATTCTGAGGACTGGAACAAACTATATGAAAAAATACCTCCTGTATATCAGAACAAAGGTGTGGAGTTCAGAACTGCAAGACTACAATGTAAGTAAAATCTCAGAACTCTACTTATTCCCTCTCATCTCAAAAAAAAATTTCTGATGATTTATCCACTAAAAATGAATCAGATGAATTCTGATGATATATGCAGAAAATACAACTCTTAAAAGTTTTGTTCAAAATTTTCTGATATATATATATATCATCATGAGAAATACCTGGGAAGACACACAAAAGGTTTCTATTGGACCTTTTAGAAACAAAACGGGTCCCACAAGAAGAAAAGGTGCAAGTTGGAAATTAGTATTTATCTGAAAAATCATTGGAATCTCTAAAATTCTTTAAAGGATTTACATTAAATTAGAGATAAACCAAAGGTTTTTCAAAAACGGTTGTTTCCTTAAAAGGATTAAAACATCATTAAGGTGTCATTAAACACCTTGATCACAAACAACCTACGATAAAAAAACTCAAAAATCTCTGTCCGTGTACACTATAAATACCTCATTCAAAACAGGGACTTCCATCATCAACTTTCAAATTCAAAACCCTAAAACCCTTTTTCCAAAAACAAAACCCAAATTCTCAATGGCTGCTATCAACATCAACATACCACCAATTGAACACTCAGTTCCCTTCATCACTGAAGCTGAATTTCTTCTATTAAAGAGCAACAATGAAGCAATGAATGATAAAATCGAAGAGTATGATATGAAGTGTCAAATTCTCATTGAATTTCTAACCAGATGCCCGATAGCTCAAGCTCTTACAAAGACCAGAGAGGTACCGCAAGAACTCTTACAACAAGTTGTAAAAATCTCAAAATCTCAAGTCAAACTGAGCTAAAAGCACATGTATGGGGAAATATCTTTATTAAAATTTCACCAGAAAAGATAAGGGAATGTTTGGAACTACCCTTACATCAGAGCTTTGAAGAAGCACCAGAAAAAGAAGATATGTTCTCACAACTTGATGCTTTAATGGGTTACAAAACAAAGATTTCAAGAATCTATGAATTCAAGAGAAACAAGCTACCTGCCTTCTGGCAAGTTTTAATGGAAATTCTGAACAAGTGTCTATCGTCAAAGATTGGAGGTACAGATCAGATAAATATGAACATTCTAACAATCATGTTCAGTCTCATTAATGGATTGAACATTGATTTTGGAGCAAAAACATTTATTCTGATCAGAAGATCAATTATGACTAATGTTGGAAGAATAGATTCACATCTACCCTTTCCAAGATTTCTATCAATCATAATTTCTGATGCTTTTTTGGAAAGAAACATAGAAATTCCAGCATCAGAAAATATGTGGAATACAGAAATTATGAGACCTTGGACTGTTGTAGGGTCTTGGAAGTCAGATAATGATGTACCTGTTCTGTCAGAAAAAATGATGAATCTGATACCAGAAGAATCACCATACAGAGCAGAATACCTGAAAATGTTGAACAAAAAGTCAGAGAACAAAGGAGTTTTTGAACATGTGTCCCCTATGGAGCATGATGCACAGGAGTCAAGCACACCAAGAATGGAACAGCAGGGTGAATCTAATCCTCATTCAGCTGATGAAGATGTAAATATGAGTCCTGTGGCTGAAGAACATCATGCTGAAGACTCACACATAGGAGAAACAGGTGCACAACAGTCTAAAAAAAACATATTTTATGATTCTGATGAATCAATTCAAGGAAAACATGAAATCTTACTTAGAGATACTATTTCTTCAAAACAAGATGTGAGTAAAACCAAAGACCCATTTTCTGAATCAGATTCTGAGGAGGAAAATGTGGTGGCAACAGGTGGAGATCAGCCTGCTAATCAAGGAAACCTGGATGAGAAAACTAAGAGTTTCTCAACAACTCATGGAGAACCTAAAAAGGTTCAAGGATATGAGGAAATCCAGAACTTGAATATGTTTCAATTTTCTGGTGAGGATATAGGGAATTTGGAATCTTCAAATCCTCTTAACCTCAGAACAGCAGAAAATGTGATTTCTGCTGGTGTTAGAAGGGAAACATCAGTTGTTTCTCCTATCTCCCAAGGACATCAATCTATGTCCCCTAAACAACTTCACAAAGAACTTGAAGACACAACTACTACTGTGAAAACAGCAACAGAAGAAAAACTTGATCTAATACTAGAAGAAATCAGAAATCAAAAGTCAGATATCAAGGTTTTGTCAGAAACTGTCAAAGTTGTGCAGGAGCAAACAGAAGACAATGTTGCAGCCCTCAACAAATTGCAAAAGTCATCAGAAAACAAAGAAAGCTCATTAGAAATTGAGAAAGCTCTCAAGGAACTGCATAATATCAAGAAAAAGATGCTTGAGGTTACAACTGCAGGAGAAAGCTCAAGTTCATGGAAGCTTCTTGAAGAAATACAGTTCCTCAGAGCCAACAACAACAGCATGGCTAAGGCTTTTGAGAAACTGTTGATGGAATTAGCTGCACAAAGAAATCAAGAAAATCCGGAGTTTCAGAAGATGAAGAAACAAGAAGAAACAAATACTCAAGCTCTTACTAATGTTCATCTGTTAGTAAAGAGATTGCAGCATAATGTTGCCAGACTAGCAAATGTTGATCTTCATGAACTGAAAGCCCCAATTCCACTAGAAAGACAAGCAAGGAGATCAGAAACTCCTCAACAACAACTAGAAACCATTCAACAAGGTCAAACCAAACAAACAAAAACTTCAACAGCTCAAAAACAGAAGCAACCCATGGGTCCACCTCCAGATAAACAAAAGCTACTCATGGGTCCTCCACCAAATGTCCCAAAGCCAGACACATCAAAGGTACAACAGAAAGACCATGTTCCAGTACAGCCATCTTCTACAACCATCACAGGAGAAACAGAGTTAAGCATAATGATGGATACAAAAGAAAATAGAAGAATGGAACATGAAGTGACTTCCTCAAAAAGGCCAAGAAAAGAAATGATAGAAGATTCAGAAGGGAACATCAAAGAAATGGATGTGGTAAAAGGTGATTTACACACTATTATGTACCCTGAAGAACATCTAAAGAATTACTATTGGAAAGGTCCAGAAGACAACCCAAAGAGACCACTCTCTCCAATGAGCAAAGGTATTGTTGAAAACAGAAACAATGGAGGTTGGGTAATTCTACACAAGCACATGACCAATCCAATAGTATCAATTGAAAGAATTGATACAATGACCACTGGAGGAGGCATCTTAGGTTATGAAGCACAAAACAAGTATACCCTGATTAGAAAAGATAACAGTGAACAAAAGGTTACTGATGCAAATCTGGCTGATGATATTCACCCAATGGGAATAGTCAAAATGAAGAATATCATTGATGAAATGAAAGGTAATTCAGCTGTGATCAGAAGAGCACTTGAAAGTCTCAAAAGTGCAGGAGCAAAGCTATATAAAAGGGGTGCACTGGCAGACTTTGATCTATGTATCAATTTTGAGTACAGCAACAAAGTGCTAATACCTCCTCCCAACACCAGTATTCCAGCTGAGATCCCTTCGAAGCTAGTGAGAACTAGAGCAATCTTTGACCAACCAGAAATGGGAGTAGTCTTCAAAGATACTAATGAAGAGAAAGCTCTGTTCAGAATCAGTGATATATGCAGGTATTCAAATCAAACTCTAAAATATATAAGGAACTGCATGAATGAGAAACAAGAGCAGCTTAAGAAGAAGGGAAAGAACAATGAACAGCTGAGAAAAACAAATGAAGAATGCATTGATAACTGGATGGAAGCAAGAGGATGGTACAAAGAAATGTACAAACAAACTCAAAAGGCAATTGATCACAAGAAAGGACTGAAACCAGGAGACAAATACAAAAGTGGAGTGAAGATCAACTAATGAATTGATAAGATTAAATTCCTATTTTTGAACAAAGTTTTAAATTTCTCTGATTTATGGTTGGTTTGACTATGTTCTATGTTTCTGAACTTAGTTGTTTTTAAATTTCTCTTTCAAAGAAAGTTGTTTATGTTAGATATAGAGGTAGTTCATTTTCTTACAATACTTAGGGGGAAACTGTTAGGAAACTTTATTTGTAGGTATTGAAGAAAATCACAATCAACTGGATCTATGAAGAGATCACAGTCCTGAAGATCACGAACTAGAAAAAGAAGATCAGATGGGACAACTGGAATGCATAGCATCTACTTCAAAGAATCACAAGTTGATCAAGAGCAGAATTGGATTATCAGAAAAGGTCACTTCTGATGGATCTGATGATATTTCTGATGAAATATCATCAGTTTCTGACGATTCTGATCATCAGGATTTTTCTTATGATTTGTTCATCAGAATTTCTGATGAAGTGGTTTATCAGAATTCTGATGAAATACCCCACTTATCTGAAATTGGCTCTGTCCTGCCACACTTACCGAAGCAAGTTGACATAAATTGATATCATGATGAAAAAGACAACTTGAATGTTGGATTCAATGAATATGTCAATTGGGCACTTTTTACAGGACTTATTGCATGAATAAACTATTGTTTATTCATGCACCCAGCCTTCTATAAATAGAAGGCTCAACCAGGAGAAGCAAAGTGAGTTTGAAGCTTGTCATTCATACATACATCAAAACTCCATTGCCCTCTCACCCACAGAATTCAAGATTTGTTTGTACTAGATAATAATCTTACAATCACCTTGTTTCTTGAAAGTTTGATTTCCATTTCCGCACATCTTTTTCACATCTACTGAAATCACTTGCCATATTACGTGAAAAGAAGTTGTTTTAAGGCCAAACTGGGTCCAACAAAGTTATTAATGCATATTACGGTAGGCCCCTCTTTTGAAGGTGACGTTACCCTCGGCTAAGTAGTCTGAGTCAGCAGGGATACAGTCCTAAGTAGTCGGGTTAAAGTATTAATAGTAGCTTACATATGAGGGGGTCAAAGAGTTTGGACCCCCGCCATCCAATACCGTTAAGTATTGAAGGAGGTCCTACTAAATTTGACCCAGGTCCTTGCAGGATCTATACACTGAACAAGGCAAGACTCTTACCAAACCGTTCCCTTAACCCCCGACCAGGTAGCCAACATACCTCCATATAGACCGTGGAGATATGAATGGTGAAAATCTTTTATTTTATATAGATAGTAAAATAATTCCAAGACACCACGGACAAACGATAAGAAAGAATCACCGTCAACATAAGAAACTAGTTATTAAAGTCATTAATACATAACCAAGTAAAAAGTGCGAAAAGATTAAAAATAAAAAGTATTACACTGGACACTTTGTCTTCACCAAGTGATGTAAGAGACTTAGGCAAACATGACCTTGATTGTCAAGAACTCTTACGATCAATATTGGATCCCGAGACGACTCACACACTCTATGATGGACAATGGATGACGGTGGTGGATGATGGTGTTATGGTGGTGGTGGGTGGTGGGTGAAGTGTGAGAGAGGTGGTGTGCAAGGGATGGTTTGCACTTGAGCCAAGCACTCCTATTTATAGGCTTAACAGAAGCTCGGGCACGGCCCCGTGTCCATCCTTCATCTCTTTCTTCATTAATTGCAGTTTGTCTGCATTAGTTGACCACGCCCCCGTGTGCAGAAGCAAATCTGTACTATCGAGATTTCCCAGATTCTGCGAATCTTAGAGTTGACCACGGCCCCGTGTCCGCTGAGCACGACCCCGTGGTGGGCGATAGAAGCTTCTACAGCTTTGTCTTTTCTGCTGGCACTTGGGCACGCCCCCGTGTTCACTGAACACGGGGTGTGTTCAGCCTTCTGTTTTCTTGTTTTGCTTGGGAAGATGCTGTCGTGGGGTCGGGCATGTGACGTTCGTTCCTTTTCTTGTATTTATGTTAGATTTAGCTGTCTTTTTGCTTCATTTGTTAATTTGAGCTAATTTAATCCTGAAAATACAAAAGGAAGACAAAAGCACACTTTTTTCCAACATTAGTACTAAAAAAGGGTTAGTTTTATGCCATAATTTATGTAATTTATATGTTGCATTTTGCACACACCAGTCGTGCCCGCTGAACACGCCCTCGTACCCAATCTTTGGTACTGGCAATCCTATTTTAAGTCAGACAGTAAGCTGAACACGGGGCCGTGCCCACTCAACACGCCACGTGCCCAAGTTTTAGTTACTGAAAACAGAACCGTAAGATCCCGACGGTTGGTAATTTCTGACACAAACATGAGTGATACTGATATTTTTTTACTTTCGGCACTCTTATGGTACGTGGTGTCAAATATATGGCAGCCCTCATAAAGATTTAGAATGTTACTTTCTAAATTATAAGCCCCATTATATAGAACCATTGTTTTCATGTAGCCTTAAGAGGGGCGAAAGTAAAAATAATCACTATCTATCCCTCGAATACTCTCAATCGACCCTTCTAGGAGAAATGCTTCTAGATGAATTATTTCAAATGGAAGATCTAATTCTTACTTGGGTGAAAGAACTTGAGATGGATATCATTAATTCACCTCAAGACAAAACCCAAGAAGAATTATTGAGATCGCATTCGAATAAAAACAACTTCGTTGTTCCCGAAATCACCTCTAACTATAGCGAAGACTTGAGCGATAGTCGTCCCTGTGTCGATTGTGCCGTGAAGGACTCCACATAGACTTCGTTCGGTGCATACATAGACCTGAGCAATTCGACATACACCTTCTTTACGAGAGCCCGGGAAAGGGTGGGACTTGTCCACCTACATTTAGCATAGGAATCACCCTCGCCGATAACCTCTTGCGTTCTCGTCTTAATCTAGAGCAACTAAGGTATCTCAGGCACTTTGGGGTTGTTCCATCCAGTAAGGAACCGCCCGATCCGGATAAGTTCCTTAGAAATAGACGAAACTTCATAAACAGCCTCTAGACACGGGGCCGTGTCCTGGTCAGCATGCCCCCGTGTCCACCAAAAGATTCCTTTCTGACTTTTTGTCAGAATACGGACAAAATGTGTCAGGATCTTGCCTACACACGGGGCCGTGTCCAGCCGACACGGGGCCGTGTGCAGCGTGCTGTCATTTTCTATAAATGTAGCAAGATTCCTGCACATTTGGACCACTCCAAAGACAAAGATCTGGTGGATCTTCACACATGCCATCCTAGGTATATTCTAAAGATGGTTCCCAACAACCATCTTGTCTTTTCCACTTTTATCCATTACCTTCTTCTTCAATTTTTTTTCCTTAATACCTCCCTTAGAGCTTGAAATCTCCATAATTCCAAGCTTTATTGAGGTGTTTGTTAGATTTTTATTCAAGAAATCTTGTTAAAAATAAGTTCTACAACAATGTTTTAAGTTGTTTCTGCTTAAAAATGTTTTAAAATCCCGAAAATAATTTAAAACTCCAAGATTCCTTGTTCCAAAAATCTGCAGACATCTAAACATAGGGTCGTGCTCATCGAGCACGGGGCCGTGTCTGAGGTACTGTTTCCATAAAAATTGAACTCTAGCGGTACATCTTCATCGCACTCCAGAAACAACCGAAAAGGGAGAAGGCCATCAACGGTTGAAGATTCTCTTGTAAACTACGTTTACGCTTTAAGAGAAGCTATTGATGAAATGACGGGAGTGGAGGAAGCATTGGTCGACCGTATCAATCATTTGACGGTGGGACTAAAGGGATGTCTTCGAGAGGTCAACCTTTTGCACCAAAGGTTGAACATTCTCGCTTCTCCTCCTTTGGTACCAATTATCACCCAAAGGGCATGGAATGTGGTACCGGAAGTCATCATACCGGCCGAATGGTACACCATACACCCGGAGCCCCCTCGAGATATACTACAAGGGGTTCCGGTTGGTGTCCCTCCCCCTACGCAAGATGTTGAGGAAACCGAGCCCAGCTTCTTCCTCCCAAGAGAGATAGAAGAATGGCTTTAACCGCATCTAGGGAATACCCTTCGGTCTAAAAGTTCTACGAGGCTTTTAAATACCGGAAAGCTATCTCTGGAATTTTTATTAAAGTAGAACTCCTTAGGATAATTTTATGTACCATTTGACCCATCTATCTTAGGACCTCTAGTTTTTATTTTTCTGCCTTGTCTTTAAATTCTCTAGGATCTAATGTAATGTGCTAGTTTGAATGAATGATGGTTTTAATTAATTCGGTGTTTGGATGATGATGTAATGGGTAAAACACACTCGGGATGGTGAAGGATACCAAGGGAAACTTGCACCAACACCCCCATTCACAAAAACAGGGCCACCCGACAATTTTTCTTCATTACAGCAAGTTCAGCACGGGGCCGTGCTCATCCAACACGCCCCGTGCTCAACCATCTGCAGAAAAATGCCCAGTTCAGGTACCTGGACACGGGGACACGGGGTGTGCTCACTGAACACGCCCCCGTGTCCAGCCTCTGTTACTCTATTTTATTTTCTATTACTGGCAATCTGAACACGGGGCCGTGCCCGGACACCGCGAGGCCGTGTCCAAACGCCCAGTAACATAAATTTTTGCTTTTTCACATCTTTTTATACATTCAATCAACCTAAAAACTTGTTTTGGGGCCACATTGAGGACAATGTGTAATTTAAGTATGGGGGGATGCTAAAACCTTGAATTTTACAAGTCCTAATTATAAGCCCTACACAAAACTCTATTGGAACCGCTAAACACCCCAAATTTTTTTCAAAAATTTTCATTTTTTTACTTGTCTTGGTTTAAATTGGGAATTACAAGTTCTAAAACGGTGATATTTTTACAAATTTACAACCGACAGCGTCGTGATAAAAACAACCAACATAAGAAAATTATGAAACGGCATGACAAATCTAGTTAAAATTTGATTATATATACTTGATCACATAAAAACCCCATTCCCACAAATAGTGAGTTTTGAGCCTTTATTGAGCATACAAATACACATCTTTAAACTAAATGCTCATTTTTCGTTTCTTGTGTGAATAGCCGCTTGGTTCTTACAACTCTAGAACTTGCCGTGACGATACATTCCCGGTCCTTACCAACTTAAACCCGAGTAAGTAAATGATGGAGGCATTAGGACTAACCCTTTTTATTTCTACACCATTATTTTTCTTTTTTTTACCACCTACCCAAAATCCCCCTAATTACCCCCTTTGAGCCTAAACATTTTCATTTCTTAACCCACAAAACAAACACCCTTTTACCCACCAAAACCCTTTTTCATTTTAAACCCTTTATTTTAGTAACAAAGCTCGGTTTTTCTTATGACTTCCTTAAAACAAACACCCTTTTACCCACCAAAACGAGTCGTTCAGAAGAGTTCTTAGATAGAATCAGAGGCGGAATTCATTGATTAAGTTTTCGTTCAGCTTGTATGACACTAAAATATCATTAATCTGTCTTGTTTATTGATCAGTCAACAGTTTACAGGCCAGAGACACTTCGACAGCACTTCGGCGTCGGAAACAAGAAGCATACAAACGAAATGACATCACATGTATTTATAGGCAGGTGATTTCGTACGAAATAGCCTAATCTATTTCGTGCGAAATGCCTTGTTTAACCTAAAAACCTATTTTCTCATACAACGTGCCCTGGACTATCATTTCTAAATACAAGACTCGAACGAAGACGAAGTCGACAGACGTATGCACCAACAGACTCCCCCTCGGATGTTGATGAAGCATTCGGTACGAGTCTTCAGCATGTCAACTCTTCAGTCTTGATCGGTCTATTCAACTTCAGAAACTTCTCCTAGCTTTCCGTAGCAACAGGATCAGAAACCTGGCTTCTTTGTCTTCAGACTTCCCCTTTCACTCAGATGGAATCGCAATCTGGAACTCTTTAACTGTAGCTTAGAATCGAAAACCTGGAATTAGTCATCTGGAATTGAATCCTAGCTCTTTCAACATTTCCTGCACAAATTTTCTACATAAAACATAAGTTTTTACTTAAATCAATAAGAAAAACTTACTGGTAGAAACCACTCAATCATCAATTATTCAAACAAACAACCCAATCCAAAATTCATCATGTTTAGCACTTGGAATTTTGAAAATCAGCTTTCCAATATCAGTTGTCAAAAATCTTTTTGTATTTTCAAAATTTTATACTAAAACCAAATGTAAGAAAAATATTGAAATACAGTAAAGAAATATATACAAACAATATTTTTGTGAGTTTGTGCAAGAGGATCATATCAGTTTTTGAAACAAATCACTAGCACCGTTGAGCTTTAAACACTTTAAGTTCTAAACGATTCACATAGATTGACAATATAATTTTCCTCTTAAGCTCAATCTAAAAACTTTCTAAATGCTTTCCGATACGTTAAGGTATATTAATTTTGCACTAAGTTCTTATGGACCCCACGATCTCAGCATATCCCCTCATCATGCAATACACTAACTCAAGTAATGCCTTTAAACTTTCATCAACTGTGATATGTGCGAAAAACAAAGCAGGATGTTTAAACATTAACAATCAGGTCGATACTTTCGTATACGCAGAGAAAGTCCAATGTTTAAACAAAATAAGAAATAAAAATAAGTTGAAATTGTTTAAACTTTAACTAGGGCTGAGCAATATACGGTTCATGTCACACCCCTTTCTGCGGCGGAAGCACGAGGTGTGATCATGAAAGGTTCTCATTGCATACGAAAGGTAAACATACTACATGCTCATGAAAATAACTTCAAATACCATAATTTGAAAACATAATATAGCGTTTACATCGCGAGTTAGCATAAAACATTGTCTTAAAAAGTTTACATCTTTATTTAAAGACAAGTAAAAGCGACATCCACGAGCATGGGTAAGACCGCGCGCACATCCACTTCTAGTTACCTGAAATACATGTAAGTTTTGGAAAACGTCAACATAATGTTGGTGTGAATTCATGCAGTTTTTGTATTTAAGATTGTATACTTTGTATGAAAATCATGGTATGTATTTGTTAAATCACGTATTCAAGTATGAATCAAGTATTTCTATATGTATCAAGTGTTAATGGGTTGCAAAGCCATTAACATGTGACACGACATAGGAAGTCACCAAACCATAGGCATTTTCTGTAGTCGATTCACGAATGAGACACAAAAACACTCCTTGGTTCTAGTTGTCACCAAGAGTGGGGCTGCCCTGAAACCCATTAGATCTAACCTTTTGTTCTGCGGTCTAAGTATGTACACGATTAATGGTGCTTATGGTACCCTATTCGTGACACGATTTCTTGCATCAATTCTTGGCACTAGTTTTCACCTAGAGTACTTCTCATTTTAGTACATATCATACCATTTTGTAAATACTGAAGTATTTGTAACATGTATTTCACCCCCGAATTGTAAACCAAAACAGTTAAAGAAAAGGGGGAGCATGAACTCACAACTTTGCGTTCCTTGCGTCGTAAACTTCACCGGATTTTGCTTATAAAGCGTCGTGACCTAAACGTGTTTTCTTATCGTCAGTCACTAGACTTGTTTCGTACAAGCACGGGTCACTATCTTTTGTATTTGTATTGTTGTGTTAAACATATTTTATATTTTTAACTAAGTATCTTACTTATATTATTTTCTCGAAAATTAATATAAGTATTTTGTATTTTTTTTGCACTTTGCACCCGAATTATGTATCTTGTACGTTGTATGTGCATTTTTGTGTTTATACTTCTCATGAGTATTTAGTGTATTTTTAAGTCTTAATACACTAGCACGTATAACACATACTATATTCACTTAGCACAAAAGTTGGTGATCAAATAATATATATTTTTCTCTCAAAAATATATATACTTAATATCCATTTTTATTCTTGAAGAAATCCTCATTTCTTATCACCAAAAATTAGGAAAACCTTGGTAATACTTTAAATACATTTTTAGGGAATAAGTTTCTCAAAAACTTATATTTTTCTAAGTGTCAAAATTTATAAAAAATTTGACAGGGTTTCCCCCTAAAAATGGAGGTTTCCCATGTTTTCAAAACATGTGTTTATTTTCTTTTAAATCGTCAACAATCATCAACAACAATTATCAACAATAATCATTAACAATAATCACTAATTTCTCTATTTCATGAACTTGAATATTTACAAAAATGTGTAGTAACTTACTAGCACATTTAGTAAGTCTTGTTATCTTTAAAAATAAGTTTAGTTTCTTAAAAACTTTATTTTTAAAGAATATGAAGTTTCACAACTTCTAGTCAAGTGATGTGTGCAAAATGCAACATATAAATTACATCAAACAAGGCATAAAACTAACCCTTTTTAAGTACTGATATTGGAAAAAGAGTGTTTTTGTCTTCCTTTTGTATTTTCAGGATTAAATGAGCTCAAAAACACAAAAGAAGCAAAAAGACAGCTAAATCCAACATAAATACAAGGAAAGGAACATTAGTGGACTGCCCGACCCCTCAACGGCACCTTCCAAAGAAAATCAGAGAAGTAAGATGACTGGACACGCCCCGTGCTCAGCCAGCACGGGGGCGTGCCCAAGAAGCAGCAGAAAAGACAAATCTATAGAAGCTTCTATTGCCCACCACGGGGCCATGCCCAGCGGACACGGGGGCGTGTCGAAAGTACAGCAGGCGCATTTATTGTAATTGCGAATTACAATTAATGAGGAGAGAGAGTGTCAGACAGACACGAGGCCGTGTCCAGCGGACACGGGGCCGTGTCCAGCTCTCTATTCAGCCTATAAATAGGAGTGCTTGGATTCATTTCATCTCATCCCTTGGCACACCACCTCTCTCACACTTCATTCACCACCCACCACCATCACAACACCATCATCCACCACCATCATCCATCGTCCATCGTAGAGTGTGTGAGTCGTCTCGGGATCCAAGATTGATCGTAAGAGTTCTTGACAATCAAGGCCATGTTTGCCTAAGTCTCTTACATCACTTGGTGAAGACAAAGTGTCTAGTATAATACTTTTTATTTCTAATCTTTTGCACTTTTTATTTGGTTTTGTATTAATGACTTTAATAACTAGTTACTTATGTTGAAGGTGATCTTTCCATATCGTTTGTCCGTGGTGTCTTGGCATTATTTTACTGTCTATATAAAATAAAGGATTTTCACCATTCATATCTCCACGGTCTATATGGAGGTATGTTGGCTACCTGGTCGGGGGTTAAGGGAACGGTTTGGTAAAGGTCTTGCCATTGTTCAGCGTTTAGAGGTCCTGCAATGGACCTGGGTCAAATTTAGTAGGACCTCCTTCAATGCTTCACGGTATTGGATGGCGGGGGTCCAAACTCTTTGATCCCCTCATAAGTTAACTACTATTAATACTATAACCCGGCTATTTAGGACTGTATCCCTGCTGACTCAGTGTCACACCCCGAATTTCCACGTGTCACCGGTGGGCCCGGTGGGGAGTATCGTGACGTCATGGTTGGCAACGTAATAGTCAAACAACACAATATTTATATGCACAGCGGAAGCAATTTAAAATATAATACAACCGAATTTATTATTGTAATATCGATTGTCACAATATTCGGAAGTTTATCCACAGAAGGATCGAACATAAAATGGAAACAATAGTTCAACAGACTTTTAGGCATCTTAAGCTTGCGAGACTTCTATTGATGCTAAGGAGACATATCCAGCCAATTTCGTATAGTACCTGCATTTAGCCTTTTTGGAAAATACGTCAGTTTACACTGGTAAATACATTCAACTGACTCATTTTGGAAAAAGAGTTTGTAAATTGTTTTGAATGCACGTGGCACAAAATATCTTGACACATTGATTAAAATGCACAGAGGCAAAATTAATCTTTTTAACTTGGGAGAATTATTTAATATTATAATCTTGTGAACGATTTACATGTTACTTATGCGTTCAGTAGCCCGGATCGTACCGGGTTAAAGATCAATAGACACACCACAATTCTAGAGTTATACACCGACAGGTGTACGCCTACACCCCGTGCTCAGGTCGTGGCCATCTCGTAAGATAATGCCGAGGATATCCGGGACATGGTCATTAACCCCCCAAAGGCTGTAAAGTAAACACATCTGTTTAAAACGAGCCGATCAAATTATTCAATTAACCACTAAGCGTGGAAGATTTGATGCTCGATCAAGCGGTACGCTATGTACCGTAACCCAAGCCCGTATAGGGAAAATAAGTTAAAAGTATTTACCTGAGCTAAATATTAATTCAATCCCAGCCGTATATCAAATCAGCAAGTACAGATAGCTTTTACTGGGCTCCTAATCTGGAACGAAGGTTTTTAATAACCTATTAGAATTCTAACGGGTCTTTAGTTAAGCTTAAGCTTAGACCGGCTAGTTTCAAGGATACGGTTCGTACGCACGATTAAGCGAAGACCGGATAGAATGTGATTCAGACCCGACAAGTTTGAAGACTTGTTTAATATGGGTTTATTATTCACATTCTGGATTTTGAGATAAAACCGATAAGGGTTGACCCGTTTCGGCTAATTTATGTAAACTTGTTACATAAACCGAGCCGAACGCGTAATATGCGTAACGGTTATCCGTAAGAGCCATATACAGGTTTCCTAAGTTAATATGCTTCAAATATGTTGTAACATCAGTAGGATGTCTTTCGTTATGCCCCGAACTAATTTAAACACAAACTATGCCCCGTAGGGGTAGTTTGGTCATTTTAAAGTTTGTAACAGAGTTTGATTGTTTAACAGAGTTACAGGTCTGATGTAAACAGTAAACATACTCATTTTGATGGGTTATAACAGTGGGCTAAGGCATATATGTGATATTTATCATATTTAACCAAACTATGCCCCGTAGGGGTATTTTGGTAATTTCACATAAGCCGCAAAGCTCAAAAACGAAGTCTGAGTTTATCAACCTTTGCTTACTGTTAAAATATCATAATTTTCCTCATATATCAGTAGGTATCAACCCGGGTATGTCCAATATGATTCTAAGACGTACTATGCGTTAAAAACGCTAATTATGGCGATTAAAGGCCATTACCGGGTTCGATACTTAATTCTGATATTTTTATATTTCCAGAGGGCTTAAAATAATTTATTTATCATAACTAATCAGTAGCAAAAGGTTTGGAATCGTTTAGATGTGTAAAACTCATTTTACGGCCCGTAAGGGCAAAACCGACAATTACCGGATTACGCCTACGACTACTAGTTATGCTCGACCTAAAATTAATTAAAATCTTTAAAAATCCCAAAATAATATATATCATCAGGGGGTAAAAGATTTGATATCAAAAAGTATGTTTAACTAGGCTTTACGCTAATTACGCCATGTTGTTAACATAAAGCCTTAATTTAGCGACAATTAGCATAACTCTTAATCTACAAGTCAAACTGATGTCAAACTTTGCAAACAAGTCTTTATATTAGTAACTAAGGTTTCTACACTTTTACATTTTCATAAATCATGATTTAAGGTAATAAGGGCATAACGGTCCACGTATGAGCATTTAACGGAAACTTGCATATTAATTGGATAACTAGTGAACCAAGGTGTATGATCACAGAGGGTTGTTCTAACATGTATCCTAATCCAATTTAAGCTCTGAGGCATTTCTAAAATATGCCCAAACGGGTCAGAACTGAAAGTCAACCGAAAAGTCAGACTATGTGACTTTCGGTTCCGAACCGGGTCTAAACAGGAAATAGTCGGGTTGAACATGTCGGGACATGTTCTTACACTTATTTCTAAGTTATAACAATGTTTAAACAGGTTACAATTGTTCTAGATAGCTAATTATGCATAAATGACATTTTAAGCAATATGTTGACTTTTTTAAGTAAATGTTTGACCCGACATTTGACCTGCTTAGGATGGTGATCAGGGGAAACCCTTTTGGGGTTTTATTACCCACATAAATACCATTCTAAAACTACTTTTAATTCGAGATAAGACTGAGTCATTAGTGACTAATCTCGAAGTCAAACCGTAATTACGACGGTTTGACTTTTAGCTAATTAAACAAGCTAAACTCAACTAAGGAAGGACTAGTAGACTTACAAGAGTCCTATGCACGAGATATGATCAATAGGACCTGCTTGAGAGCTCCAAGAATGATCAGATTGCAAGGAAATGGTGTGTGGAACACTTGTGCACTTGAAGTCCTTATATAGTGGACTCAATCACCATGATTGGTTGACAACAAGGTCTAGCATACACCACAACTGATCAACACCTGGTCCTAGATGTTAGGAGGTGCCTAGGGGTCGTCCATGAGTGAGAATAACCGGCCAAATGGGTCAAAATCGCGTAAAACAGGTAACAGCCTGTTTTTTGGTTCTGGGCAGACCCTTGCGCATCGTAGGGCTTTCTTTGCTACGATGCGCAAGCCTTCAAAAGTCAGAATTTTCATTTTAAATGTTTTGCAGCTTGACCTTTGGCTTTACGAAGGGGCAACTAGGGTTATTTCTAGCATTTTGGCCCCCCTATATTTACCCACAAGGGATTTAGGACTTATACTCACTTTGCCAAGTCCCTGAACACTTCCGGTTAACCCGAAAAGTCTGAACTTTCAACGTTTGCACTTTAACCCCTCGTACACGAATTTGATCATAACTTTCTCATACGATAACGAAACTTTATGAAATTTTAATCATGCATTCTAGTGAGCATAATTTATATTTACAAAGCTTCGGGTTTGTCAAAAGGTCACTCAGAGGTATATCTTTAACATGTTGACACATTTAACCCCTGTAGTTTGTAATCTCTCACTTTTAGCTTCGTATGATCCATGATTTATTCGTTTGATGTTATAAACATCATGTAGGGTTATTATGAAGTATATTTATTCACTGTTGACACTTAGAATCCGTATATTCACATACTTTCCATGTTTGTCAACTTTAGTCCTTTTATAACATTCTTTCACACGTTCAAACTTTATGACACGTGTCAACACATTATAGGACGTGAATTTTCGAGGTGTTACATCCTCACCCCCTTAAAATAAATCTCGACCCGAGATTTACTGAAATAAGTAAGGGTACTTTTCTTTCATCGTGGATTCAACCTCCCACGTGAATTCGGGACCACTACGGCATCCCATTTGACCTTAACAATAGGTACTTGCTTCATTCGAAGCTTCTTTACCTGTCGATCTTCAATCGACACAGGTTTTTCAAATTTTAAGCTCTCATCTATATGCATATCTGTATGGGGTATAACCAGTGATTCATCAGCGAAACACTTCTTCAGATTGCAGATGTGGAAGACATTGTGAATTCCACTGAGCTCTTCAGGTAAGTTCAACTTATAGGCAACTGACCCGACATGTTCGATAACCTCGAAAGGTCCTATGTATCTCGGCTTAGCTTGCCTTTCTTACCAAACCGCATCACTCCCTTCCAGGGTGACACTTTAAGTAGGACTTTGTCACCTACTTCGAAGTAAAAATCCTTACGCTTAGGATCAGCGTAACTCTTCTGCCTATCCCGGGCAGCTTTGAGATGGTCGCGAATCTGGACAATCTTGTCCGTTCTTTCGAACACTATCTCTGGTCCTGATAACTGGACATCTCCAACTTCCGCCTAACAATTAGGCGATCTACACTTTCTACCGTATAACGCCTCAAAAGGCGCAGCCTTAATGCTGGTATGGTAGCTACTGTTGTAGGAGAAATCGATTAACGGTAGGTTCTTATCCTAACTACCACCCAAATCGATCGCACATTCAGATAGCATGTCTTTTAACGTTTGAATAGTACGCTCACTCTGACCGTCAGTCTGAGGATGGTAGGCCGTACTAATATTCAAACGTGTGCCCAAAGATTGTTGGAAAATTTTTTTCCTAAAATGTGACGTGTATCTAGTATCTCTGTCAGAGATAATAGCTACAGGTATGCCGTGTAGGGCTACAATCTTATCAACATATAACTGGGCTAACATATCGGAGCTATAAGTCTCCTTGATGGGTAAGAAATGAGCTGACTTAGTTAGTCGGTCAACTATAACCCATATCGTATCATTTCCTTTCCTCGTCTTGGGTAACTTGGTAATAAAATCCATAGTTACCATTTCCCACTTCCACGTAGGAAGTTCAGGCTGTTGTAGCAAACCTGACGGCTTTTGATGCTCGGCTTTGATTTGCGCACATGTCAAGCATTTAGCTACATAGGTGGCCATAGACTTCTTCAAGCCTATCCACCAATAGTTTGCCCTTATATCCTGGGTAGCTGATGGCAAATTCTTAATCGTTGCCTAATTGGGGTTGCGGCATGTATGCATAAGCAATATGAACCGTCTTTCTTATTTAATAATATAAAACCCTCAGAAGATTGAGTCAGGTTTTATGTGCCTATGTTTTAAAACCTACTAAATCAAGGTTTCGATTTTTCCACAATCGATATGGAGTTTTCATAATACTCCACCCACAGCGGGATGTTAACCTTAGTTCTACCTGTCTTCTAGGAGGTAAGCAGGGAAAACTTTTGAGAAGATAATTAAGATACAAGGAGGCTACAGAGATTTTCCATATCTTAGGCTCCAGTCCATCCATTATCGTTCGTGTCAAATGAGTGACACCTTTATGTTATAAGTCCACGAATTCCTTATTCGGGAACATTTACTTAAAAAAAAAAATTTCCATTTTTGGATATCTTCTTTGAATACTACTAGTCGACTTTAGTACAATATGATCGTTGGGATATCTTAGGGGTTCCATGTATTAAACCTCCATGCTGATCAGACATGGAAATAATCTATGGGACACACTAGGATACGCAAATCCTCATATGACACTTTTATCAAACATAGTTTGGCATTCGCAGGCGATAGAAAACAATGAGAAAGTAATTAAAATAACATATGTTGTCGTACTCTATTCGAAGAAAGAGTACTCTTAGATTTTCGGAAGGATTCCTTGCCGATACTAGAAGACTCGGTTACTATGGTTTCCTTGGTAGTTATACCTTGTGGATGAAAAAAAATTTTGCTAAGTTTATGGTTCATGAAGATTTATTATTGCCTGTATTAAAAACAGGACTCTTAGCAGAAATTATCATTGATAAATGATAAGGAAGTTTATTGTACAAGTGCTTATAATTAATTAGAATGGAGATTTTCACAAACTAGGCACCTAGCCCAGTTGGCGAGGCGCGCGAAAGGGTGCGGCCGGCCTAGACCCGGGTTCGAATCCGGGGACGGCCAGTTCCACCATTTTTTTATGTTTAATATTAATTAATCGTACGAATACGTGTAATTACGAGGGTTGTCTCATAAGGAGTCTTGATAATTAATTGCTCCTTATCACCCACAATATGGGTTTGATTTTTAAGGTAACCATCGATTTTTTTTTTTTTTTCACTTTATTGAGTCCTTATTTTTAACGAAAACTTAGGACATCGGAAAAATGATTCCTAATGGATATAAAACATCCATCTGATAATGCTGAAGCAGTCTCAGAGGTATACAGGCTTCTTACTGAACTTTCGTTGCTTTTTATTAAGCCTGTACTTGCTCTCTTTCTCAGATTTCTGGAAGTTATTCTCCTTCTTTTGGTTCATCCTTCATATACGAAGTGTGAACGAAATCTCCTCATGAGCAATTTAAACATGGTTTTGAATGAGATTTAGAGCGAGAAGCATTCGGCTCTTTGGATTGTCTCATGACCTTTCTAGGTCCTTTCATCTGCTGCGTCAACCACAGCCTGAAGATTAACTCCATTAATATTGAGGTTTACGTTTGTAGTTTTATTAACTTTCGTCGCCTGAATAGCGTTGCGACTGTCGTCTACCTCATCCGAGTTTTCCATACTCGAAACTTGGTACCAATCACCAAGATTAAACCTTTATCAGTCATCATCCTGATAATCTGACTTAGATTAGCCACGGCATTCATAAACCGTATGGGCTATTCTGTTCCGAACATTCATAGAGAATGTTATTTTGAATGTATTTCCACTATACTTAGCCTAGATCACAACTGGACCATCAATGGCATTCGAAGCTTGGAGCGAGTTCATTACTTGCTTGACAGGGAACCATAATGTCACAACTGTCCTTGTCACAAGTACGATTATAAATAGCTCAAAGGCTAGCCTTTCATGACTTCGGTTATATATATATGGCATAGAAGCCTGTCGCGAGGGACGTAGAAAATATGGCATAAAGCATAGTCATGAAGGACATAAATGATTATACGACACGAAGGCCTTGTCACGAAGGACAATTAGATATGGCACAAACGGCCTTGTTATATGGACATTCATCGAATCTGGCACAAATGCATGTTACCAGGAATGTTGACATTTAATATGTTAACTTGTCACAAATGACCTATTATAGCACATAGGCTTGTCATGAATGACTTTAAAACATAATCTCGATGGTCTATTATCAAGGACCTTAATTTATAAGCCGCAATCTTATTAGATTAGGGCTTCAAGGTTTGAACGTGGTTCTTCACCTTTGGACAGGGAGTCATAGACTACAACTGTCATCGTCTTGAAAAACGATTCTTTTGGTAGTAAAATAAGCCAATCAACATCACTAATGGATGTTTATATATATAACTATCGTATCTAGTGATATTAGTCGTGATCACATCGATCATATTGACTATTAGGTTTGGGTATAATCACACCATTTTGAACAGGGGATCGTACAGACCACTACTACCCTTGTCTTACCGACACTAGAATAAAGTATAGCCCGTAGGCATTTCATCACTAGGGATGTTAATATTATGATCATCATACTGAGGATACTAGTCAGGATCGCACTGATAGTATAGACTATGGGAATTGAGTATAGTTCACCCCCTTGGCAAAGAATCACAAAAGATTACAATTGCCTTGTCTCAGTTGGACGATATAATATAGCCCTTAGGCAAAACATCATTACGGATGTTAAAATTTTTAATCATCGTATTAATGATTTTTGGTCATGATCGTATTGATCATATGAACTATTAGGCTAGAGCATAGCTCACCACCTTGGACAGGGAATCGTAAAGATCACAATGTCTTTGTCACACATGGACAGTATTATTTGGCCCATCGTCGAAAACATCACTCATGGATGTTTATAATTGGTTCGTCCTATTAGATGCTATAAGTCATGATTGCATTAATCATATTGACTATTTGGCTTGAGCATAGCTCACCACCTTAGACAAGGGATCATAACGATAACAATGTCAATGTCTCAAATGGACAATATATTATAGCCCGTAGGCAAGACATCACTAAAGGATGTTAAATAGTATGATCATCGTATTAGATGATATTAATCATGATCGCATTGATCATATAGACTATTATGTTTGGACATAGTCCAACATTTTAGACAGGAGGTCAAAGACCACCACTGTCGTTGTCTTATTGGACAACAAGTTTAGCCCGTAGGCACTTCATTACTAACGGATGTTCATAATATGATCATCTTATAGGATGATATAAGCCATGATTCTTAGATCACTAGGCTAGATTTGAGAATTGGAAGAATCCAATATAAGGGTGACTGTTGTGATTTTTTTTTTTTTCTCGAATCACATTTGTCAAGAGCGCTAACACATTCCCAGGTGTTAACAAGGATCTGAATCCCTTGAGTAGGTTTCACCATCTTGGCCGCGTAGGCTAGGTTTCACCTTCAAGATTCCCTTCAATTGCATACTGACAGAGAAGGAAGGATATTTATTTTATTCAGGATTTTTATCATAAATCCTCATTCATAAGTTAATAATAGCACCAATGGCCTAGTCGCGTAGACAAGTTAAATTTATAAGCCATGATTTTAGAGAATCTAGGCATTAAGGTTTGAATCAAAGTTCACTACCTTTTCTTGACAGGGAGTTGTAGGCTACCACTGTCTTTAGTCTCAGAGGACATTAACTATAGCCCGTAGGCTCTTCCCTTCTAAGGGATGTTTATTACTGAATTGCCCCATAGGGTAATTCATTAACCATGGTAAACAGAGACCATATTTGGTTAATTTATTAATCATATTTATTTAGGATTTCTATTATAATTTATCCCAATTATAAAACATTAACAGTTTTATTAGTGGCACCAATGGCCTGGTCACATGGACATTTATATATTTTTGGCTTATGATTTCAGAGAATCAAAGCAACAACAACTGTTTTATTTAATAGCACAACAGGCCTAGTCACAAGGACAATTTTAAATTATAAGCCATGATTTCAGAGAATCAAGGCCTTTAAGTACATTAGCACAACTGGCTTAGTCACAAGGACATATATAATTTATAAGCTATGATTTCAGAGAATCAAAGCATGATAGTATATTGGCACAATAGGCCTAGTCACGTAGACAATTATAAATTTTATGCTAGGATTTCAGAGAATCAAAGCATTTGAGGTTTGAACCTAGTTCATTACCTTTATCTGACAGGGAGTCATAGCTACCACTGTATTTTGGCTCATGTAGAAATGAGCAAGGCCCGTAGGCACTATGTTACCACGTATGGTTAAAATATGATCATCTTAATTGATGACATAAACCCAGGATTCAGGGATCATTAAACTGGGTTAGGAATCTTTTGAAGAATCCTATATAAAATGACGTGTGTGATTTTTAAGTGAATAACATCTGCCAGGAGTGTTAACATGTTTTAAGATGTTAACAGGGAATTGAATCTTTTTAAACAGGTCTTACCATCTTGGCCCGGTCTTATATTTGACCCAAGGCTAGGTTTCACACTTAAGATTCTTGATTAATGATTTGAATCTTTTTAACAGGTCTTACCATCTTGGCTCGGTATTATAATTGACCCGAGGCTAGGTTTCACACTTAAGATTCTTAATTTATAATTAACGCAGAACAATTTTTTTTTTTAAATTGAGGTGTAAATATGGATCTGAATCTAAATTGCGGAACTGCCATCTTGGCCGGTCTTAATATGACCCGAAGCTAGGTCTTGCCCTTTTAGATTTTGCCATTTTATTATAATGGTAGATCTTGCAAAAAGGAAATAATATTTTTTCCATTTATCTAATATTTCTTATTTAGAATGAAAGTTTAAACTTAATCATTCCATTATATAAAAATAAAAGTATAAAGTTGCCCTAAGCGGGACTTAAAAGGAATAATGTCGTCCTCGAAGGGACTGAAAGATAATTATGTCCTTATAAGGACTAATAAGGAAACGATTTTTCAGCAGAGGAGTTTCTTCTTTATTCAATTCCTGAATGCTTTCTCCTTGGTTG
This sequence comes from Helianthus tuberosus, assembly GCA_030545235.1. Classification (NCBI taxonomy): domain Eukaryota; kingdom Viridiplantae; phylum Streptophyta; class Magnoliopsida; order Asterales; family Asteraceae; genus Helianthus; species Helianthus tuberosus. The sequence goes on from CM060425.1 coordinate 64,576,556, forward strand.
CATGTCTCATCTTGGTCGCTATACGAAGCTCAGCATTTCAAGGCTCCGGGTGTGGAGAATCCCTAGTTCAGCTTCCTCGCTTGGCGACGTATCCAATAATAATAATAATAAAAAAAAATTGGAAGCAAAAATTTCCATATTAGGATTAAGAATATTCCTAAGTTAAGTCTAGACTCAGAAGTTTAGAATTGTGCAATTGTGTAACTGAGATTAAACACTAAGGATAGTGTTTAATTCACTCAGTGTTGGCTCTGATACCAACCTGTCACACCCCGAATTTCCACGTGTCACCGGTGGGCCCGGTGGGGAGTATCGTGACGTCATGGTTGGCAACGTAATAGTCAAACAACACAATATTTATATGCACAGCGGAAGCAATTTAAAATATAATACAACCGAATTTATTATTGTAATATCGATTGTCACAATATTCGGAAGTTTATCCACAGAAGGATCGAACATAAAATGGAAACAATAGTTCAACAGACTTTTAGGCATCTTAAGCTTGCGAGACTTCTATTGATGCTAAGGAGACATATCCAGCCAATTTCGTATAGTACCTGCATTTAGCCTTTTTGGAAAATACGTCAGTTTACACTGGTAAATACATTCAACTGACTCATTTTGGAAAAAGAGTTTGTAAATTGTTTTGAATGCACGTGGCACAAAATATCTTGACACATTGATTAAAATGCACAGAGGCAAAATTAATCTTTTTAACTTGGGAGAATTATTTAATATTATAATCTTGTGAACGATTTACATGTTACTTATGCGTTCAGTAGCCCGGATCGTACCGGGTTAAAGATCAATAGACACACCACAATTCTAGAGTTATACACCGACAGGTGTACGCCTACACCCCGTGCTCAGGTCGTGGCCATCTCGTAAGATAATGCCGAGGATATCCGGGACATGGTCATTAACCCCCCAAAGGCTGTAAAGTAAACACATCTGTTTAAAACGAGCCGATCAAATTATTCAATTAACCACTAAGCGTGGAAGATTTGATGCTCGATCAAGCGGTACGCTATGTACCGTAACCCAAGCCCGTATAGGGAAAATAAGTTAAAAGTATTTACCTGAGCTAAATATTAATTCAATCCCAGCCGTATATCAAATCAGCAAGTACAGATAGCTTTTACTGGGCTCCTAATCTGGAACGAAGGTTTTTAATAACCTATTAGAATTCTAACGGGTCTTTAGTTAAGCTTAAGCTTAGACCGGCTAGTTTCAAGGATACGGTTCGTACGCACGATTAAGCGAAGACCGGATAGAATGTGATTCAGACCCGACAAGTTTGAAGACTTGTTTAATATGGGTTTATTATTCACATTCTGGATTTTGAGATAAAACCGATAAGGGTTGACCCGTTTCGGCTAATTTATGTAAACTTGTTACATAAACCGAGCCGAACGCGTAATATGCGTAACGGTTATCCGTAAGAGCCATATACAGGTTTCCTAAGTTAATATGCTTCAAATATGTTGTAACATCAGTAGGATGTCTTTCGTTATGCCCCGAACTAATTTAAACACAAACTATGCCCCGTAGGGGTAGTTTGGTCATTTTAAAGTTTGTAACAGAGTTTGATTGTTTAACAGAGTTACAGGTCTGATGTAAACAGTAAACATACTCATTTTGATGGGTTATAACAGTGGGCTAAGGCATATATGTGATATTTATCATATTTAACCAAACTATGCCCCGTAGGGGTATTTTGGTAATTTCACATAAGCCGCAAAGCTCAAAAACGAAGTCTGAGTTTATCAACCTTTGCTTACTGTTAAAATATCATAATTTTCCTCATATATCAGTAGGTATCAACCCGGGTATGTCCAATATGATTCTAAGACGTACTATGCGTTAAAAACGCTAATTATGGCGATTAAAGGCCATTACCGGGTTCGATACTTAATTCTGATATTTTTATATTTCCAGAGGGCTTAAAATAATTTATTTATCATAACTAATCAGTAGCAAAAGGTTTGGAATCGTTTAGATGTGTAAAACTCATTTTACGGCCCGTAAGGGCAAAACCGACAATTACCGGATTACGCCTACGACTACTAGTTATGCTCGACCTAAAATTAATTAAAATCTTTAAAAATCCCAAAATAATATATATCATCAGGGGGTAAAAGATTTGATATCAAAAAGTATGTTTAACTAGGCTTTACGCTAATTACGCCATGTTGTTAACATAAAGCCTTAATTTAGCGACAATTAGCATAACTCTTAATCTACAAGTCAAACTGATGTCAAACTTTGCAAACAAGTCTTTATATTAGTAACTAAGGTTTCTACACTTTTACATTTTCATAAATCATGATTTAAGGTAATAAGGGCATAACGGTCCACGTATGAGCATTTAACGGAAACTTGCATATTAATTGGATAACTAGTGAACCAAGGTGTATGATCACAGAGGGTTGTTCTAACATGTATCCTAATCCAATTTAAGCTCTGAGGCATTTCTAAAATATGCCCAAACGGGTCAGAACTGAAAGTCAACCGAAAAGTCAGACTATGTGACTTTCGGTTCCGAACCGGGTCTAAACAGGAAATAGTCGGGTTGAACATGTCGGGACATGTTCTTACACTTATTTCTAAGTTATAACAATGTTTAAACAGGTTACAATTGTTCTAGATAGCTAATTATGCATAAATGACATTTTAAGCAATATGTTGACTTTTTTAAGTAAATGTTTGACCCGACATTTGACCTGCTTAGGATGGTGATCAGGGGAAACCCTTTTGGGGTTTTATTACCCACATAAATACCATTCTAAAACTACTTTTAATTCGAGATAAGACTGAGTCATTAGTGACTAATCTCGAAGTCAAACCGTAATTACGACGGTTTGACTTTTAGCTAATTAAACAAGCTAAACTCAACTAAGGAAGGACTAGTAGACTTACAAGAGTCCTATGCATGAGATATGATCAATAGGACCTGCTTGAGAGCTCCAAGAATGATCAGATTGCAAGGAAATGGTGTGTGGAACACTTGTGCACTTGAAGTCCTTATATAGTGGACTCAATCACCATGATTGGTTGACAACAAGGTCTAGCATACACCACAACTGATCAACACCTGGTCCTAGATGTTAGGAGGTGCCTAGGGGTCGTCCATGAGTGAGAATAACCGGCCAAATGGGTCAAAATCGCGTAAAACAGGTAACAGCCTGTTTTTTGGTTCTGGGCAGACCCTTGCGCATCGTAGGGCTTTCTTTGCTACGATGCGCAAGCCTTCAAAAGTCAGAATTTTCATTTTAAATGTTTTGCAGCTTGACCTTTGGCTTTACGAAGGGGCAACTAGGGTTATTTCTAGCATTTTGGCCCCCCTATATTTACCCACAAGGGCTTTAGGACTTATACTCACTTTGCCAAGTCCCTGAACACTTCCGGTTAACCCGAAAAGTCTGAACTTTCAACGTTTGCACTTTAACCCCTCGTACACGAATTTGATCATAACTTTCTCATACGATAACGAAACTTTATGAAATTTTAATCATGCATTCTAGTGAGCATAATTTATATTTACAAAGCTTCGGGTTTGTCAAAAGGTCACTCAGAGGTATATCTTTAACATGTTGACACATTTAACCCCTGTAGTTTGTAATCTCTCACTTTTAGCTTCGTATGATCCATGATTTATTCGTTTGATGTTATAAACATCATGTAGGGTTATTATGAAGTATATTTATTCACTGTTGACACTTAGAATCCGTATATTCACATACTTTCCATGTTTGTCAACTTTAGTCCTTTTATAACATTCTTTCACACGTTCAAACTTTATGACACGTGTCAACACATTATAGGACGTGAATTTTCGAGGTGTTACACTCAGACTACTTAGCCGAGGGTAACGTCACCTCCAAAAGCGGGGCCTACCACAATACTGCATTAATAAATTAATTCATTATCTTCCAATAATCCACCCTTTTAGGATTGTATCCTTGCTGACTCAAACTACTGGGGTGAGGGTAACGTCACCTTCAAAAGAGGGGCCTACTACAATAACTAAGATAATCTCTTAATTATGTGCAAAAGTGCGGAAATAATCAAAGGTTATACTAGATACGAGTCGGAACCAAGTGATTCATCTTGTCTATCTGTTTTTATTTTATTTTTATTTTCAGCATTTTAGTTAATTTTTATTTTTCTTAGCTTAAAACATTTTTCTAAACTTTTATTTTTGATTAGACGTTGAGGATAAACCGGTACTAAAAGCTCTTGTGTCCTTGGACGACCTCGGTATCATACCAACGCTATACTACACTCAACGATGGGTGCACTTGCCCATATGTGTGTTTAGTGTTAGTGAAATATCGTGTTTTATAAATTTAAAACTTGGCTAAAATAAGTGTTAAAAAGGGCTTAAAATATACACCTAATATATATAACACTTTACCGCACATCAAGTTTTTGGCGCCGTTGCCGGGGACACAAGGATTTTAAGAAAGTTAGGAATCAACGGCCTAATCATCTTTTATTTTTCTTTTTAATTTTTTAGGATTTTCTTAGTTTTTCAGCTTCTGCAGCGCTCAGCACGGGCCGTGCCCGGTCAGACACGGGCCGTGCCCAGCATCATCACTGGCAGTTTTTATTTTCTGAGTTACAGAGAGCTGAACACGGGGTCGTGTCAGTGCAACACGGGGTCGTGTCCACTTCCCAGTAACAGGGATCCAGAAATCAATTACTGTGCCTCTGAACACGGGCCGTGTGCACTGAGCACGGGGCCGTGTTGAATGTTCTGACCAACGTTCTTTTCTGTTTTTATTGCAGGACTTGGAACCTAGGCGCCACGTCTGAACCTCCTACGTAGTGCATGAGCTCCAGTTCTAGTAGAGACATAAAAGAACCTCTAGAAGAACCCGAACGCTTTCTCAGAAAAAGACTTAAAGCCAAAAATCAAGAGAAAGTTTCGGGGGACCCACTTCCGATGGCGGACCAACGTACCCTCATGGATTACCTACGGCCCACCGTAGGCAATCTCGGCGCCGCTATCAATGCACCGAATGTCGAAGCCAATAACTTCGAACTTCGGCCGCATTTGATATAAATGCTCCAAAACTCCGCAACCTTCCACGGGCTTGCGGACGAGGATCCCCATCTACATATTACTAACTTCTTAGAAATATGTGATACCTTTCGGATCAATGGAGCATCAAATGACGCCATCCGCCTTCGAATGTTTCCATTTTCACTAAAAGACCGAGCTAAGGCTTGGCTTAACACCTTCCCAGTTGGATCGGTAAACACTTGGGATGAACTTGCCCAAAAGTTTCTATATAAGTATTTCCCTCCTGCTAAAACGGCTAAATTAATGACTGAAATTAATACATACTCACAAAAGGATGGGGAGTCCTTATATGAAACTTAGGAAAGGTTCAAGGAGCTTCTAAGAAAGTGTCCTCATCACGGTCTAGCGGTGTGGCAACAAGTATCCACTTTCTACAATGGGTTGTTGCCACACACAAGACAAACACTTGATTCAAGCTCCGGGGGACTTTTAGGTAATCGTCGCCCAAATGAAATATATAACCAAATTGAGGAAATTGCTCAAACCAATTTTCAATGGCACACCCCCCGAGGTAATAAATCTATTGCCCCGGGCGCCCATAAGGTTGATGAAAGCACCTCTTTACAAGCCCAAATCGAGGCCCTCTCTTCAAAAATCAAAAAGCTAGAAATGACAAAAGTGGCCTCGGTTATGGCTTGTGAAGGATGTGGTGGGTCACATGAAAATTGGAGTTGTATGAAAGAATTAGATGAACAAACAGAAACGGTAAACTACATGGATAATAGACCTAGGCCGTCGGGTCCTCCAACGGGTACCTACAACCAAGGATGGCGTAACCACCCAAATCTTGGTTGGAGAGATCCCGGTAATAGTAGTAACCAACAAAACCAACGAACTAATTTTCAACAACCGCAAAATTTCTCTCAACAACAAGGTGGAAGAGAAAGGCTTGAAGATACTGTATCTCGCCTCATCTCTGACACCGAAAAGAAAAACTCGGATCGATTTCAACAATTGGAATCGAATTTCAGAAATCAACAAGCTAGCATTCAAAACATTGAAAAACAATTAAATCAACTAGCTCAAAATTTCTCCGAGAGACCACAAGGCGCGTTACCTAGTAATACCGAAACGAACCCGAAGGCACAAGTACATCTCATCACATTAAGAAATCGAACCGTGGGTCCCGAGGATGCTCCATTGCCGCCAAATGAAGGAAGCCATTCTAGCCAGCCTATGACTCCTCCTGCGCCAGAAAAGGTTTCTACACCAAATCAAGAGGCCACCAAGACTCCTCCAATTCCGTACCCCGGTAGGTTAAATCGTCAAAAGGCCGATGAGCAATTCGCGAAGTTCGAAAGTTTACTAAAACAATTGCATGTTAATATTCCTTTTATTGAGGTCCTAACCCAAATGCCTAAATATGCAAAATTCATGAGGGATTTCCTCACTCACAAAAGGAAATTGAGTCATTGCAATTAGTTAACTTAGGCGAAGAATGCTCAGCTTTAGTACTCAACAAACTTCCACAAAAGAAAATCGACCCCGGGAGCTTCACAATCCCTTGTTCGATTGGGAAGTCTCCCGTCCGAAATGCTTTAGCCGATCTTGGGGCTAGCATCAACCTCATGCCCACATCAATGTTCAAGCGACTCGGCCTAGGAACAACAAGCCCTACAAAGATGAGCATACAACTCGCCGACAGGTCCGTCAAATTCCCACAAGGTATTGTCGAGAATCTGCTAGTCAAGGTTGACAAATTCGTCTTTCCAACCGACTTTGTCATCCTAGACATGGAAGAAGACACCGATGTCCCCCTCATCCTCGGTAGGCCATTTCTAGCCACCGCCCAAGCATTGGTGGATATGAATGACGGAACTCTAACATTGAAGTTTGGGGATGAGGAAGTGAAATTTGAATGTGGAAAGCGAGTAGAGGAAGAAGATCCGGTCAACTACATGAAGGTCATAGACTCAAGCTTGGATGACGCTCTCCGACGGTGTAATATGGGATGCAACACATCCCACTTGGGTAACATATGACCAGGCTTCGGGTCTAGCCAGGACCCTTATAAACGTGGCGCACCATGGAGGCATTCCACGGAACTATCCTTAGTTAATTTAGATTAGTTTTTATGTTTTCTAGTTAGTTTTAATTTTCAGAAATAAAACACACTCATGGTGGTAAAGGATGAAAAGGGGAACGAGAAAAATGAACTCATGCACAAGAACAAGGCAACCCGACAATTCTCTCCAGTCCAGAAGGTTCAACACGGGCCGTGCACAACCAACACGGCCCCGTGCCGAACCACCTGCAGAAAAACGCCCAGTTCAGGTACCTGGACACGGGCCGTGTTCACCCAACATGCCCCCGTGTCCAGACTTCTGTCTCTCTTATTTTAATTTTGTTACTGGCACTTGAACACGGGGCCGTGTTCAGTGCCCAGTAACACAATTTTTTGCTTTTTAAACACTATTTTACACATCTAATCAACCTAAAAATTTATTTTTGGGACACATTGAGGACAATGTGTAATTTAAGTGTGGGGGGGAATGCTAAAACCTTGAATTTTGCAAGTCCTAAATACAAGCCTTACACAAAACTCTATTGGAACCGCTAATCAGCCCAAATTTTTTCAAAAATTTCATGTCTAGGTTTAACTCGGGAAATTCAAGTTCTCAAAAAAAGGTTATATTTTTAAGAATTTACAACCGATAGCGTAGTGATAAAAAGAACCAACATAAGAAAATTATGAAAAGGCATGACAAACCTAGTTAAAATTTGATTATATATACTTGATCACATAAAAACCCATTCCCACAAAAGTGAGTTTTGAGCCTTTATTGAGCATACAAATTTACATCTTTAGACTAAATGCTCATTTTTCGTTTCTTGTGTGAATAGCCGCTTGGTTCTTACGACTCTAGAACTTGCCATGATGATACATTCCCGGTCCTTATCAACTTAAACCCGAGTAAGTAAATGATGGAGGCATTAGGACTAACCCTTTTTTATTTCTACACCATTATTTTTCTTTTTCTTTTACCACCTACCCAAAAATCCCTCTAGTTAACCCCTTTGAGCCTAAACCTTTTCATTTCATCACCCAAACCAAAAACCCTTTTACCCACCAAAACCTTTTTCATTTTTAACCCTTTGTTTTAGTAACAAGTTCGGTTTTTTCGTATGATCAAAAAAAAAATGTGTGTTATTAATGAAGCAAAAAGAAAATAAACAAACAAAGTCATCAAAAATAACTTTGTTTGAATAAAAGCTTCATTAAAATAAAAAGTTACAAAAATAGGAAGTCCTACGAAAACCGACACTTGTTACGCCTTTTCGCCCTTTTTTCTACTAACCACTAACCACTTTCCCAACCACCTACCTTTAACCCAAGCCTAACCCTTAACCCACAAAGTCCTCTTGATATTTACAACGGTATAAAAGTTAAAAAGGAGGAGGATTGATTGCTTGGCAAGCCTATGGTAGGAATAAGTTCCATGCCGCTCTCGAGTGATTCACTAAAAATACACCTTCGGCCGAGTGTGAGTGATTTCTCCCGTGAGGTATGTGAGCTTGTATATAAATGGAATTTTAAAAAAGGCATGTTATGCCCAAATAAGTAATTTCTCCTATGAAACGTTCTAAATAAATCATTACGGATAGGAGTGTAAATAAATAAAAATAAAACCCAAAAAGATCTTGGACATCCCGACACTCTACGACAAGCCCAAAACCTTCTCTTCTACCTATTCCATTTGGGAGTGTAAGCCACATATTAAAGAGTTTTGCTTGAGGACAAGCAAAAGTTCAAGTGTGGGGGTATTTGATGTGTGCAAAATGCAACATATAAATTACATCAAACAAGGCATAAAACTAACCCTTTTTAAGTACTAATATTGGAAAAAAGAGTGTTTTTGTCTTCCTTTTGTATTTTCAAGATTAAATGAGCTCAAAAACACAAAAGAAGCAAAAGGACAGCTAAATCCAACATAAATACAAGGAAAAGAACATTAGTGGACTGCCCGACCCCTCAACTGCACCTTCCAAAGCAAATCAGAGAAGTCAGATGACTGGACACGCCCCGTGCTCAGCCAGCACGGGGGCGTGCCCAAGAAGCAGCAGAAAAGACAAATCTATAGAAGCTTCTATTGCCCACCACGGGGCCGTGCCTAGCGGACACGGGGGCGTGTCGAAAGTACAGCAGGCGCATTTATTGTAATTGCGAATTACAATTAATGAGGAGAGAGAGTATCAGACAGACACGGGGCCGTGTCCAGCGGACACGGGGCCGTGTCCAGCTCTCTGTTCAGCCTATAAATAGGAGTGCTTGGATTCATTTCATCTCATCCCTTGGCACACCACCTCTCTCACACTTCATCCACCACCCACCACCATCACAACACCATCATCCACCACCATCATCCATCGTCCATTGTAGAGTGTGTGAGTCGTCTCGGGATCCAAGATTGATCGTAAGAGTTCTTGACAATCAAGGCCATGTTTGCCTAAGTCTCTTACATCACTTGGTGAAGACAAAGTGTCTAGTATAATACTTTTTATTTCTATTCTTTTGCACTTTTTATTTGGTTTTGTATTAATGACTTTAATAACTAGTTACTTATGTTGAAGGTGATCTTTCCTTATCGTTTGTCCGTGGTGTCTTGGCATTATTTTACTGTCTATATAAAATAAAGGATTTTCACCATTCATATCTCCACGGTCTATATGGAGGTATGTTGGCTACCTGGTCGGGGGTTAAGGGAACGGTTTGGTAAAGGTCTTGCCATTGTTCAGCGTTTAGAGGTCCTGCAATGGACCTGGGTCAAATTTAGTAGGACCTCCTTCAATGCTTCACGGTATTGGATGGCGGGGGTCCAAACTCTTTGATCCCCTCATAAGTTAACTACTATTAATACTATAACCGGGCTATTTAGGACTGTATCCCTGCTGACTCAGACTACTTAGCCGAGGGTAACGTCACCGCCAAAAGCGGGGCCTACCACAATACTGCATTAATAACTTAATTCATTATCTTCCAATAATCCACCCTTTTAGGATTGTATCCTTGCTGACTCAAACTACTGGGGTGAGGGTAACGTCACCTTCAAAAGAGGGGCCTACTACAATAACTAAGATAATCTCTTAATTATGTGCAAAAGTGCGGAAATAATCAAAGGTTATACTAGATACGAGTCGGAACCAAGTGATTCATCTTGTCTATCTGTTTTTATTTTATTTTTATTTTCAGCATTTTAGTTAGTTTTTATTTTTCTTAGCTTAAAACATTTTTCTAAACTTTTATTTTTGATTAGACGTTGATGATAAACCGGTACTAAAAGCTCTTGTGTCCTTGGACGACCTCGGTATCTTACCAACGCTATACTACACTCAACGATGGGTGCACTTGCCCATATGTGTGTTTAGTGTTAGTGAAATATCGTGTTTTATAAATTTAAAACTTGGCTAAAATAAGTGTTAAAAAGGGCTTAAAATATACACCTAATATATATAACACTTTACCGCACATCATCAAGGTTTACAAAAATATTTCTTTGTAGAACTCCCTTGTTACACAAGTGTCTACACACTCGTTTATTTACTAAAATGCTTTTAATTTATATAAGGTCCGGGTTTTAACAAAACTAGCATTTTCCGCTTGGTTCTTCCGAAAAACCACTTGTAGATCTTTAGATCTACATGTTTAGAGTCTTATTTTACAAGGAAAATTATGTTTACACAAGTTCCAAGTTCATGGTGGATGATTTCATCATCTTTTATGTTTCTAACACTTAACATACTACTAGTTCGTGTTCTTGTACATGATCTAGTATGCGTAAATGATGATCCATCCCACTTTTAATGACAAACAACATCAAATAATCTCAACAAGTCAAGTTTCACAAGATTTACACAACTAGTTTCTCTTTATCCAACTTATTCATCATATGATCAAGACTTTGTGTTATGTTCTCGTGTGTTCTTGCTTTTTAACCAATAAAATTCTTATTAACCACTTTAATCATGAACAAGGAAGTATTTAGAAGCACTTTCTACTAGCTCAAGGCTAGGGGAGAATCAAAGCGAAAACAAGGTGGATAAAAGCAAAGTAGTGAGGTCCTTGAGATTCCGAAAGCACCGAGCCTCCTTGTGTGTGACCTTTCACCTTAGTGTGTATGTGAAATAGCAAGAACAAGATTCGAAGATGGTGAGATGGTGGGTGTTGGGTTCGGTCGAGAGTCTCCAAGAGAGGGAGAGAGAACAATTTTGTTAAGTGTTTTGTGATTGATAAGTGTTAATCTTGGATGCAAACTTATAATCCATCTAAGTGTTTTGTCCACCATATAACATGCCCTCTAGATACTAGACAAGAGCAAATAAAATAATAAAAAGTGTGAGGGGTGTGTCCCCCTTAGGGAACCGATCGCTTAGGGGGGGGGGGTTATATGGTTTGATTTCAATTGGGTGGTTAGGCTCTAGTTAGATTAGTTAGGACTTTTAATTAGGTAATTAGTGTGTAGTGTAATATAAAGGGTGTTCGGGTGTTCGGGGACCCTAACTAGCTCAGAGAAGCAAAAACATCGTCATTGACAGTATTTTTACGTTTCGGATAAAGTCCGGTTGTTCGGTTATATACCGGTTCATTAAAGCGCTAAATTGCACTTTTTAGTGTCTTTTAAGTACCTTTTTGTATCTTTTCAATTCCCAACACTTGGGGAAGTATTTTGGATGATAAAACGTAATTTCTGCATAATATTCGTGTGCTAAAAGCTGAAATATTGCTGAATTATATAAAATTCTGCACTTAAAGTGCGTTTCGGGTGCTTTTTAGTGCGTATTATTGCTTCCGGAGAATATATATTAAACCCTTGTATGTATTCTTGGGTTTTAATGTATTCTTGTTGTCGGACCTACACCTAGGCTCCAATTTTTATTGTCTGACTGTTTTCTGCAGTTCTGTTGACACAGTGTGTCTTACCAGTGAGTTTACTTAGTATTACTGACGCAACGCTCTCGTTTATGCATAAAGCAATATTTTGTAGTATACAACGTGCATGAATTCACTTGTTTAGCATGTAATCAGACATTGCTGACAATTAAGCACATAATTGCAGTCATTAAGCAATAATTAAAGTGTACGGAAATTACCGGTTTGTGCCAGTTGTCACAGTCTCCCCCCGTTAAAAGAATTTCGTCCCGAAATTCAGGCTGAACTAACTCTCGCTGGAGTCTTCTTGAATAGGTGGGGATACTTTTCCTTGAACTGGTCTTCACATTCCCACATGTACTCGGGTCCGTGCTTAGAGTTCCAACGTACTTTGACAAGTTTAACAGTGCTCCTCCTGGTCTTGTTGACTTTCCAGTCGGTAACCTCAACGGGTTGTTCTGTAAATCGGAGGGCATCATCAATATGCACTTCATCCATCGGGATGATCACGTTTTCTTGTGTTGGACTCTTCTTCAGGTTGGATACATGAAACGTATCATGTACTCCATTGAGTTCTTCCGGTAACTCCAACTTGTATGCCACGGTACCAATTCTTTTCAATATTCCGGTAACTCCAACTTGTATGCCACGGGATGATCACGTTTTCTGGTTCGGTTCCAGTTTGGTTCGGTTCGGTCCGGTTCGGTCCGGTTCTGAACCGTTGCACAGCCCTAGCTTTAACCACCAGTTCGATACTCCCGTATACGCAGAGGTGATCCAAAGCTTAAACGAAACACCAAAGAGAATAAAGCAGAATGTTTAGGCACTAACATCCAGTTCGATACTCACGTATACGCAAAGGATGTCCAATGCTTAAACAAAATAAAGAAATAAAACAATTTTAAATCTTTGCAAAATAAAAAGCACAATCACAGTGACTTTTCAGCAAGTTGTGAAAGTTCACAAATTTAACCAGTTTTATGTCTTTCGACAATCAGCAATTACCGAGCAGGCACACAGTCAAGAAGGACAAAACTAAGTACTATGCGTTCGATCGTGTTTCCCACCAAACTTAGGCTTTTTTGCATTATGTTTGTATCGTTTTCGCAAATCTACTAGTCTAGCTCAGCCTATCGTCACATCTTTAGTGAGACCGTTTATCACATTTGCCATTTCATTTCTTTAGCATGCTGTGAAAGTCCACTGATTTACTATCATTTCCTCTTATTCACAACAAAACTCATTTTTCCTTTTTCAATGTTTTTAACATTTTCAAATTTTCTAATTTTTATTTAAATTTTACTCCCCCTAAAATCAAAATGTGTTTCAATTTTGATTTTCTGGGAAAATTTGAAACACTGTACAAAGTAAAATGACAAACTGTTGTGAATTACTTCAATTCGCCATCCACTTGGCACAAACAATCAGAACTCCCCCTTACAACAAACTATTTTCCCATTATGATTTCAAAACACTTAAGTTTGTTTTAATAAAAATGGTTTTTCTGGAAAATTTAGTTTTGTTGTTTTTCACAAACCTCTCGTAGGTTAGGGGTTCAATTCATCACCTTGTTCTTCAAAATACCACTTGTAGGAAAGATAAATCAAGTACAACTTAATGTCCCTGATTAATCTTGTAGGTCAAAATATCACCGAAGTGAATTTCTCAATAAAGATGCCGATACCTACTCCACACTTACCAACCTGGGAGCTCCGGCAAGTCAGGTTTTTCATTTAAAGAGATCCACCCAAGCCTGACAAACCTTGGCTGTTTTTGAGTGATCTTCACTCGGTTTCTTTTCAATTTTTTGTTTTAAATTTCCGTTTGACAATGATGGAAAACTTGCAACATCCATTGTCTTAACAAAATTATCACCTTTTAGCTCAACAGATGGATCCTCTGGTTTTGAAAAACCAGAATCATCGCCCGAACATGGCTCCTTTGACTTTGACGAGTCAACCTCATCGCCAGAAGATGGCTCTTTTGTTTTTGCAAAAACAAATTCATCGCCAGAAATTGAAAATTTCACTTTCTTTGGTTTGTTAATCACTTGATTAACTGCTTTTTCTTTCTTTAATATCCCTTTCGTCCTCAGATTTGTATCTGAAGAATTCGTTTTACTTGACTGATCAGTCGGGTGAAGTGATTCATTAGAACTCTTATTAGAACCAGCAGGGGAATCCGAGGACAAAAACCTTTCGAGATATTCCCTCGCTTTCTTCCTTTTCTTCCTCAGTCTGTCTTTCTGCCCTTGTGAAAGCTTCACTTTCTGTTATAGAACTTTCTGTTCTTTGGGCTTTTCTTCGACTTTGACTGATTTCTTAGTTTTTTTCTGAGATTCAGCCCTCGATCTTTTCTTTGATCTCATTTGGCAATCTCTGGCAATGTGACCTTTGATATGGCATTCAAAGCATCTTCTTGTCTCAAAACTCTGACTTTGGCAGTTAACAACAATGTGTCCTTGATAACCACATTTGTAACACACTCTGTTATCGTACCATTCACCACCTTCAAACCAAACACTGAGATCGTGACATTGCTTGGCCTTGTGGTAGTCATTTCTCCTCTTGTAAGTTGAATTTGTCCTTTGAGCACTGTGGTCAAACCTGCACCACTTATTACCAATTTTGAGTTTTGATTTTCAAATTTTTGTGATGTTTTATCACGATTGGATGATTGAACTGATGAACTTTTATTGTTGTTTTAAGGATTTTTCAAATTTTTACCCTTTTGTTTTTGTTCCACATTCTTCTTCAAAGGTTTTTGCGTTGAGCATTCGCCTTTTTCAGTAGACTGTGGAACTGTTTCTTGAAATTTTTCTTTTAATTTCATAAACATTTTCTTTCTTTCATTTTCATCATCAGAACTTTCATCACAATCTTCAATTATGACTTTGTCATAATTTGTGACATTGTCACTTATTGGAACAGAATTGATCGGTTTTGGACAGATATAATCTGATATTGATGACGAAGTCTCAAAACCTTTCAACTTCTTCTCTAACTCCTTGATTTTATTCCGGGCATTTTCAGCTTCATTTTCAAGCCGAATAATCTTCTGAAGATGAGAATTTAGTGACATTTGTTTTTCAATATTATTTTTACTGAAAACAGATTTTTCATCTTCTAAAATCTTTATTTGACTTTGAAATTGTTTTTCAATTTTTAATTTTTCATTTTCAAAAATTTTTATTTTATTTTCAAAATCTTTTTCATTTTCTTTAAAATTTTTGTTTTCTGATGTCAAACTCTCAACATCCTTCAAGAGTTTGACATTTTCATATTTCAATTTTTCACAATTTACTCGCATTTCAAGAATCTGTTTATCATCAGCTTTCTTCTCAATCTTCAAGGCTGGAATTTTTTCAACCTGTTTCTTCTCAACTTGAACACTTTCATCATCACTCTCTTCATCTGATGAATGATCAGAGATAGGTGCATTTGCTGCAATTTCTTTCTTTGATACTGGTTCAGAATTCGAAGATCCAAGCTTCTCAGATTCTTTATTCTTTGAAATTTGCTCTGTCTCTGTCTTGTATGTGCCTGCACAAAAAATTTTAACAAAATCAAGAGGATTCATATTTTCATCAATATAACATCTTCTTTTAATGTCATATTTCATGACATTCTTTGCAGGAAGACACACATAGACTCTTTTGTTTATTTCAACAATCACATCCAAACTCAATTTATCTAGATTTTCTTCCATTCCTTTGATCAGATTTTTCTTTTTATTAAAATTTTCACAGTTATGTGTCTCAAGTTTATTGATGAACTCATTTAGGGATAATTTTTAGAATCTAGAATCCTTTTTCAGATTTTCTACAAATTCATCCCATTCTGTAGGTAATGCATCTGCAAATTTTGATATCTTTTCAGCATTTGTCATTTCTATCTCAAAACTTTTTAAGTAATCAAGTAAAATTCCATATCTTTTTTTCAACTCATTCAATGTTTCATCTTTATTACACAAGAAACTTTCAAGTCTTTTAACCCAACCCTTCTCATACACATCTTTATAACTACTACTCAAATACCCTCGATACCAATTGTTTAAATTTTCAAGATAATGATTTTCCTTTTCATCAAACATTTTAGCCATGTTCCAAAACAACCTGATGTGATGATCACACAAACAGTACAAACCTGAAATACTATTCAAGCAAAATGTCAAGTTTCACACGAAATGAAACTTTCAAACGAAATGAAAATTTGGTACGGAAAGACACTTCACACGAAATGACCTGAAATTTGATTTCGTGCGAAATCAAATATATGCTTCACACGAAATGAAACTTTCAAACGAAATCACACATTGGTGCGAAATGAATGCTGGTTTCGAGCGAAATAAAGTGATTTCGTAGGAAATAAATGATTTCGTGCGAAATGAAATGCAATTTCACACGAAATGAGCTATTTCGTGTGAAATGAAACCAAATCAGTGCTATTTCATGCGAAATGAAGGTCTGATTCACACGAAATAGACTATTTCGTATGAAATACTGCTGATGTCACCTATTCGATCGGTTTTTGTCAAAATTGATCAAGTTCTAGGTCGATTTTAGATCTGATACTTTCAAGGATTGATTAAAACACCGTTTCGCTTGTTATGTGTAAAAATCAGTTCATTTTAACCGTAAAAACTTGATTAATTTTGAAAAGAAGGTGTAGAAATTAGAATTTTCCAGCGAAAACAAGCTAAAAGGTAAGAACTCTTCCTCCTGAGCTCTGATACCACTTGTATGATCGTTTGCACGACCAAACGAGTTGTTCAAAAGAGTTCTTAGACAGAATCAGAGGCAAATTCATTGATTCAGTCTTCGTTCAGCTTGTATGACACTAAAATATCATTAATCTGTCTTGTTTATTGATCTGTCAACAGTTTACAGGCCAGAGACACTTCGACAACACTTCGGCGTCGGAAACAAGAAGCATACAAACGAAATGACATCACAGGTATTTATAGGCAGGTGATCTCGTACGAAATAGACACATGCTATTTCGTACGAAATAGCCTAATCTAGTTCGTGCGAAATACCCTGTTCAACCTAAAAACCTATTTTCTCGTACAACGTGCCCTGGACTATCATTTCTAAATACAAGACTCAAACGAAGACGAAGTCGACAGATGTATGCACCAACGGATAGTACAGATACGCTTCTGCACACGGGGTCGTGCCCAGTGGACACGGGGGCGTGGTCAACTAATGCAGGCAAACTGCATTTAATGAAAAAAGAGAAGATGGGTGGACACGGGGCCGTATCCGGGCTTCTGTGCAAGCTATAAATAGGGGTGCTTGGCTCATTTGCAAACAATCCCTTGACAAACCACCTATCTCACACTTCACCCACCCACCACCACCATCACAACCCACATCCACCACCACCACCATCATCCATCATAGAGTGTGTGAGTAGTCTCGGGATCCAAGATTGATAGTAAGAGTTCTTGACAATCAAAGGCCATGTTTACCTAAGTCTCTTACATCACTTGGTGAAGACAAGTGTGTAGTGTAATACTTTTTATTTTTAATATTTTCGCACTTTTTATTTGGTTCTGTATTAATGACTTTAATAACTAGTTTCTTATGTTGAAGGTGAGTCTTCCTTATCGTTTGTCCGTGGTGTCTTGGCATTATTTTACTGTCTATATAAAATAAAAGATTTTCACCATTCATATCTCCACGGTCCATATAGAGATATGTTGGCTACCTGGTCGGGGGTTAAGGGAACAGTTTGGTAAGAGTCTTGCCTTGTTCAGTGTATAGATCCTACAAGGACCTGGATCAACTTTAGTAGGACCTCCTTCAATACCCACTGGTATTGGATGGCGGGGGTCCGAACTCCTTGATCCCCTCGTATGTAAACTACTATTAATACTTTAACCCGGCTACTTAGGATTGTATCCTTGCTGACTCAGACTACTTAGCCGAGGGTAACGTCACCTTCAGAAGAGTGGCCTACCACAATATGCATTAATAACTTAATTAATTATCTTTCAATAATCCAACCCTTTAGGATTGTATCCTTGATGACTCAAACTACTGGGTTGAGGGTAATGTCACCTTCAGAAGAGGGGCCTACTACAATAACTAAGATAATCTCTTAAAAAGTGCAAAAGTGTGGAAATAATCAAAGGTTACACTAAATACGAGTCAGATCCAAGTGATTCATCTTGTCTATCTGTTTTATTTTTATTTTTTATTTTTCAGCATTTTAGTTAGTTTTACTTTTCTACTTTAAAACCTTTTTCTAAACTTTTGATTTGATTAGACGTTGAGGATAAACCGGTACTAAAACTCTTGTGTCCTTGGACGACCTCGGTATCTTACCAACACTATACTACGCTCACGATGGGTGCACTTGCCCATATGTGTGTTTCGTGTTAGTAAATATCGTGTTTTTTAAATTTAAAACTTGGCTAAAAAGTGTTAAAGGGCTTAAAATATACATTAAAAACTATACGACACTCACGCACATCAGCACACCAAAGTTAATTTTAAAGATATGAAGCTAGATAAATCCATTCTTCTGGAAGATGAGGAGGTTCTAGATCCTGCTATGAACAAGCCCTATAAGTTAGTGATGTGGCCTGCAACAAAGCAAACAAAGACTGTCCCATTACTTAAAGAACTTCCCGACAACAGCCTAAAGGATCTGCCGTTTCAGATGTGCAATCCTGTTACTAGGCAGGACGTGATTGTCTGTGATAACGCCGAGTACAGGATTATGGATACTAGAGACTTGATACGCTTTGGGGAGAATGATATCAAGCTTCCTCCACAAACGCAGATCAGAAGTGATCCTCAATATGAAGTGTGTGCTAAAAGCTTCACTGGCGCAATTGCTCAGATTATGATGTTCAAGTTATGGTCAGGTCAGTGTACAAGAGTAGAGACTCAACTTTTTGGTCCTTATGTTGGAAGAACGCTACCTGATTTACAGAAGAAGCAAAAGAAGCAACAGAAGAAACGTAAGTAAAGAAGGAGCTGCCAAGACAACATAAACCTAGGGGGTATTGTAAGGGCATAAACTTGTGTAGGTTTACGTTTGTCTTGCTTTACTTGTTTTGATTAGGTTAATATAGAATAGTGGGCTTGGTTGGTGGTTAAGAGGTCGATTGGTTTAGGGCTTGCCCCATTGTATTAGGGCATCCTATGTACTTATAAATAGGATGTTCCTTAGCTTGTTTTGGTTGTTGATTCTTAGTGAAACTTTGTTATTATCTTCGAGTACCAGATGACTTCTAGTCGTGTGCTCTTGTGAATCAATACAATCATTCTCTTTCAATCTTCTACACGAATTCTTGTTATTCCGCAACTAGTTTAGGTGTCGTGATATCCGATTGTGAAGTATTCCAGACTTACAGCTTTCATGATTAGTTTAACGCTGCTTTTGAAAATTTGTTAGAGACACTTATATATAGGAAGTCCCAGCGGCGTATCCACCATGACTCTACCAAGCTTTCATCCACATCATTATTCGAATCATGATTGACAAAACCTACACAGAACTTCCTATGACCAGGCTAACAATGCTTTTGATCATTTGACAAGAACATTTATATATAGGAAGTACCAACGGCGTATCCACCAGGTCCTTATCAAACTTTCATCAGCTTTGTTATCGAGGCATGATTGGTTCAATGTGACTCGACCTAAAATCTACAAATTAAGTAAACATAACCACAACGATTGATACTTGAGTCTCAATCCCAAAAGAAAGCGAGACTAAATTATAACAGTTCCTACATCCCATGTTATAAGGAAGGGGACAGCCTATGAAAAGTGAGGCGATACCCACATCCCCTAAGTTATGAGATGAGGTTAGTCGTGATGCATGATGGCATAAAATCGTAATAACATAAAGCATAATTGATGTAACATGTCATAGATTGTAAATGATAATTGTATGGGTAAACATAATATGAAATAACAAAGTTATGAAATGATGATAACATGAAATGTCAGTATATGGAATGAAAATGACAATAATCTAAATAGAACTTTGAAACTTCATAGAGAAAATGGTTGGTTGAGCTATTTGTTCTCATCGTTGTTTTTAGCCTCAGCTGGGTTTGCATTGATGTTGAAAGCTCTACCCCTTACTAGCGAAGCTGCAGGGTTTGGCTGATTTGCTTGACTAATTGGATTGGCTTGAGCTTGAGCATTTATTATGTTAACCAACCTAGGACATGAGTTTCTGAAATGAGTAGGGTCTCCATAGTTAAAGTAAGCTCTAACATAGGGTACCATAGGGTAGTTTAGTTGTTGGTAGGTTTGGATCATGTTTTGGGTAAGCGATGGAACTTGGTTTTGGGTAGCACGACAAATGTTACTCAGATGACCGTAGCGTCCATAACCAACGCACAAACGGCAGGCGACATTAGGTTGATGATTGTAATGACAAGAGTTGCATTAGGGGTGTCAACCAGTGTACGGTTTCTTGTTTGGATATGCAATGTTGGGTGCCACTTGGGTAATGGGTTCGTCTTGTATGGGAGTAGCTTGTATGGGTGGGTTAGTGGAGGTTATAGCATAGTTTCTATCATTTCGCTTCATTCTGGAATTGAAACGAGATGATGACTCGGTTTTGGGTTCGTTTGATTCTTTTGGGTCCTCTGAAATTTTGTTAATTGAACTCTGGCCCCCTTTTCTTTTGAGATCCCCGGTCTTGACATGATGTTCAATGAGTTGGGAGGCTATATGAATGGCGCTTTAAGGGTTGTTGGTTCCTTGCTTAAGACTGGGTCTTGGATGATATCCGAAAGACCCCCGATGTATTTTTGTACGAGCCTAGAGAGGGGAGTGAAAAGATATGGGACTAATTGATTAAGCTCATAGAGTCGCTTGTTATAGGTTGCATCTTCACCACCAACTTGCTTCAAATCCCAAAACTCTTCTTTCAACTTTTTTGATTTCCCCACGCGAATAGAATCATTGAGTCGTAATTTCTTTGCTTCAAATTCCATAGTTTGATATTTTTTACACTACCAATCTAATAACAATTGTTTTTTTTTTAATTCATGAACTTATAATACTCATAGAATGTATCTTTTGAGAAATTAAACCAAGACAAGATATTATTTGGCAAATATTAAATCACTAAGATATTTTAACATTTAACTCCTCAAACAAAATAACCGAAAAACGTTTACTCTACCCCAACTTGAATCGACATAAACTAACATTTAACTAATTATGTGTGGTCTAACCCTTGAGAGTTGAGACTACTCATCATCTGTTGCTAGCTACTTGGCATCTTATAGTGTATGGTGGCACATTCTTGTGTGGCTCAAAATTTCAGTGCTGCATGATCCTAGTTCAATCGAAGATTTGATTTAATTGGTTAATGGTCAACCCGGTTCCAATACATGGAAAAAGGTTGTCAATGTGGTGAAGAAATAGTTGTTAACCAGGAGATTAGTCCACGGGTCAAGTCTCGTTAGATGGGGTTAATCCCTTCTTTCCTCAATCGATGGCTAGATCGCCTGCACAGTGAAACACGCCGTGACTCGCAACAAGGAGAATAGGGTAGGGGTTGCTCCTTGTTACCACCCTCTGGCGTGAGAATAAATATTTGCTTTGGAAGCAAGATAAATGTTTAAGTAGTAAGTGTGAGTGAGCAGATTAGCATTACCTCAAACCTGATTTGAAGTTAGTTTATTTTTTTTATTTTTTTGAACAGCAAATTATATCCCCCTTTATAAACACCCCTAACCAGGTTCGAACCTGGGTTCCCCAAAGTAGTTTTTGACTACTTACCACTGGGCCACAGCCCAAGTGGCTGAAGTTGGTATTAATAGCCGAAGAGTGAAGGAGAAGGGCCAATGGGCCGCTTGATGGGTCTTGGGCCTGACTGGCAACTTGCAGCTTTTCACAGGCCTAGCTGGAACGTAGGCTGCAGATGTGTCAGACGCACAGTGGAGGTTTTGCCACGTGTCTTGTTGTATCAGTCGCACGAAGGAACGGCCTCCATATGGCATGTTGGGGTTGTCATTCTGTCCATCATCTTTATGCAAGTAAGCTGGGTAGCCGCGTATTGGACGGTCAGCTGACCACTGTTGTCAGTGTCAAGGCATACCACTTGTTGGTTGGTCACAGAAGTCAGAGTGACAGTTCCACTTGTATAACAATGAGATGCAGGCCTTGTGTGTGAGCCTTGCGGGCTTGCGCAAGCTCGTAACATGCGTTGGGTAAGTTGTACATGTATAGGTCACACATCTACACCTTACTATGCACTTCCTTCATCGTCCTCGTGCGGGACCGCACCATGGAAATGTGTTTGAAAGAAAGTGAATGTAGTAACACGACAGTTGTAAAAGATGTCGTTTCAGATGATAGTAACGACTACCATCTTTAGTAGCAATCACCGTATTCTGTGTATGTTGCCTAAAACAGCCATTTTCATACACAGTGTGAGAATCTCATCTTTATCCGAGTGGGAAAGCAAACCGGGTCTGCGCGTGCCCGCACGAACTGAGGCATGTTCTTTGTCGATTGGGATAGTAAACTAGGTGATGGTCACTTGCGCCCAAGCCTGGTGGAAGATTTGGGACCATACCCCTTCAATACCCCCTAGTCAAGTACTGCTTCCATGCGTAAGTTGCAAGTGGGTGGAATGTTGGACTAATTTTGTGCTCAAGTATGTAATGATTGCTTGAGGTTCTTAGAAACATTTTGGAGAAAATACTCGGGCGATTGTGTTGTATCCAAACGTACGATCGCGTTTTGCTCTTGCTTTATGTTTATTAATTGGTCTTTTGTTTCAAGCAAACGGGATTTGTTTTAAAGTAAAAAAGGCCTCAATTGTTCCTGATTATTGAAAACAACCTTGCACCGGTCGGTACAAGTGATGTTGAATTGCTCTGGTATCTCAAGCGCACGATCACTTTGCTGATGCTTTATGCTCATCAATTGGTCGTTTGTTTGAGTTTTCTTTGATAGTGCAAGTCATCTTTCACCAGTCGTGCTTGGTCAAAAAAACACAAATGGCTTTGCAGCTGCTTCAGGTTTATCAACTAGCCATTTGTCTGAGTTTTCTTTCTCTTTGATTAAATGGATTTGTTTCAAAGTAAAAGGAAAACTGAAACCAGTTGCCTTGCTATGAAAAATTGTGTTGCGTCAACTGGTGCAAGGGATATTGGTGGAAACCAGGTGCTGCGGTGTTGCGGTGCACCATCTTGATTGTTGGTCAAATGAGATTTGGTGTTGAACATAGACTATTTGGATCTTGTTGGTGCCATAGTCACTGTTACCGTAGCCACCGTTTCCATAGCCACCTGCGGTTGGAATTCTCCGTTTCATGTGTACCGTGGGTGTGCAAGTGGTAGTGGAAAGGTGTTATGGTTACTTGATGTGTAACTAGTCATGTGTACCACAGGTGGAAGTTGGTGGGATTTGGTTGGTGAAAAGGTGATGTGTGCGTGACTGCTTCACTGGCCGAGGCATTAAATGCACTGTTGCGTGGAATACCACGCGCGCGTGGCAACCGTCAGTGAATTGTTGCTTGCCAGCTGGTGGTAACTGATTGGCAGAAAAAGACGCACGTTCTGCACGTCTTTTCCATCGCATTAAATGTGAAGGGTATATATAGGAGAAGAGACCTTAGGGTTTCTTTTCACGTTTTTGAAATCCTACCGTTGTCTTCCACCTTCTTCTTCCCTCTATATTTTCCAGTGATTGTCTGTTTTTTTGGTGAATTTCTTTAGCCGTTTTATGTTTCGATCCTTCATACATTCTTTACAATGGCTTCACCATCTTCATCTCGGGATGAAAACCCAGAAAATGTCGAGGTCGGCGGCGTGTTACCAGTTCTAAACTGGTCTGAAGACTCTGAACACGCTTTGATGTTGAACTGCCGAATATCGGCAGAATATGGAGCCCAATACCCGGCAGAGGGTCAAACTACTGCTGATGCCCCCATCGGCTATGTGACCCTTTTTGCCGACTTCTTCAACGAGGGGAATTTCCGGCTACCGCTGACGGTCTTTATGGCCGATTTGCTAGAATACTACAAAATTCATATCTCACTGTTAAGTCCACTGGGGATGGTTCGTGCTCGTCACTTCGAGTACTACTTCCGATCTAAAGGTTTAGAGCCGACGATTGAGCATTTTCGTCGTTTCTACCAGTTGCGGGCGAAATGGGTTTTTATTCTTTTTGTGCCTGCAAGGGTGAAAAGAAGATACTGGAGACGCCTCCTAAGGGATTCACTAACTGGAAGTCCAAGTTTTTCTATGCCAAGCAGGTTGTGGTTGTATGCAGGTTGGAGGTCCGGAGTGTGTTCCAACACATTTCGAAGGAGATGTTGGCCCACCCATAGAGTGGTATGACGCCTCCTAAGGGATTCACTAACTGGAAGTCCAAGTTTTTCTACGCCAAGCAGGTTGTGGTTGTATGCAGGTTGGAGGTCCGGAGTGTGTTCCAGCACATTTCGAAGGAGATGTTGGCCCACCCATAGAGTGGTATGAGGAGCTCCAAGTTGTCCCCTTGGTTGCTGTGAGCAACAGGGGATTCATTGCTCTCTGCATGATGATGCGATGGAAGGCAGGCAGCAAGCTGAAGCCTATTTGTAGGGATAATGGCTCAGGTAGGTTTCTTTGACTTCGTTTTGTTAAGAACATGTTTTCGCCTACTAATAAAGTTTCTTACGGTTTTGCATTTGTTCGGTTATGGCACATGTTTGCGCCAGATAACGAGGTGAAGATCACCACAGAGCCCTTTGATGATGGTGAGGAAGGATGGTATGAGACCATCGTTCAGAACTTCCACATGCCCGGGGGGTTTGTACTGGAGGCCCTTCAGCCGGCAGGGCAGGGTATGTGTATTATTTATTTTTCAACTTTAAGTTGTGAAGGTGTGCCATTCCCGCGGGTAGAGAGTTGATGTGAATCCTAGTGACACTTGAATGTTATTTGCTGCAGGCCCTCTTGCTGCATTAGGAGTCCACGCCGCAGCCGCGGGTGGTAGCAAGGCGCCAAAGGCCAAGCGCCAAGAAAAGCCTGTTGCACTTGTGGCAAAGCAGGCTAGCTCAGGTACCTTCTGCCCTAGAAAAACACAACCTGAAGATTATGTTTTAGTCTCTGATACTCTTGAGGGGTTGGATATTCTAGGGGCTACATCTGGCGCAAGTGGTGTCGAGGCTAGTACCGGGCCTTTAATTGGGCAAAAGAGGAAAGCTGAGGCCGCACCTGCTGGTGCGGCTCCGAAAAAGCCTACTATACGTCATCAAATGACGACAAAACTAGGTGTGGTCGTGGTGCAGCCGTCTTCCAGTAAGTTCATATCCTTTTGAGATTTTGCTTCTGGATGTTGAACTTTCCTTACAAGTTTTTTCTTTTGTCTTAGTTGCAGTTGCTTCAACCGTAGCTCCTCCACCTTCTCCATCACGTAAGCCTGCTGGTGATGAGAAGAGGGTTAAAGAGCCTGAACGTATTGTTCAAGTTGAAAATTGTTGAAGAAACCGCACCTACGCGCGAGGCAGGAGGGCTCTTCACTAAACCGTTGGATGAGACCATGGTTTATAATGACATATTGGATGCTTCCAACAATGTCATTGACCCTACTGCCAACGAAGGTCCGCTGAAGGTGGGGGGCGCAAACGCAAAAGTCCCCTCACTTCGAGTTCGGTTCCAACTCTGGCGTGGGTGGAGATGGTGATTCTGATCAGCCCCAAATCCAACCAAATGAAACCGCGCTGGAGTATTTCTATCGCACGTACAATGAAGTGCGTGGTCAGGCCACCCATCCCCCCCCCCATGGAATATAAAACAAGGGGATGTGATGACTGACCCTTCCCTTTGTAGGGAATTGTTGAAGGGTGCCTTCACACCCGGGGAGGTGGAGCGCCTAAAGGTATCGGGGCACTAGAATTTGTATCTGCAGCACGCCCTTTACCTTGTCGATGTTGCCGCCACGGGTAACGTGATCCTACATGATTGGTACTCCCTTGCTCGAAATGTGGAGGAGTACAATCGTTTTAAAACTGAAGATGCTGCCACTATGGAGAATATCAGAGCAGCTGAAGAACGCCTTGCTAAGGAGAAAGTTGATTTTGAGGCGTATAAAAGGACCGAGGAGTAGGCTGTGGTCACCGTCCATAAATAGGTTTGGTCCTTAACTAAACTCTTATCACAAGAGCGCAAGCTCTAGAACGAAGCTTGCGTGTGTGAGAATGAAAAAATTTACCGTCTTCGCCAAGAAATTATGAACTTGAAGGCGACGAATGCCGGGCTTGAGAAAAGAGAATTCGCGACGGTTGCGGCATGGAGGAAGCCATTGTTGCTCGCACTACTATGGTTAAGGAAATGGAGGAGGCCAACCTTGCGCGTAATAGAATAGAGGTATGTAATATACCTTATGTTTCTTTCTTTATCAACCTAAAAATTCCTTCTTATGTTGAATCTTGTCTGTAAACAGGAAAATGCGAGTAAGGACCTGTAGGCCCATGAGGTGGCCTTAGCAGAGGTTAACTGGCGCTTGGTAGAGGCCAAAGCGTGGGCAACTAAGGTTGAAGAAGAGCATCAGCGGGTGCTTGATCAGCATGCCGAGACTGTTGCCCAGCTTGATGATGCAAAGGCGATGAATGCCAATCTTGATGCAGATCGCCAATGGATGCGGGATTATGGTGTTGTATATGTAAGTGCTTTGTCAGCTTGCCTTGTTATTTCTCACTCTTATATTGAATGTATTTTTGTAATTACTTGTGCAGATTGCAAATGCAATATTGCACGCACCGGAAGCAACTGTTGCGGTTGCGGCTATCAGGGCGAAGGTGCGTGATGCGGGATGTAAGGCCGGCTATACTGAGTGTTTAACTCATGTGAATGCCGTGTCTGAAAAGGAAATTCACTGATGAACAGTGTCCCGTACGCAAGTTTGATGCTGAAGGCTGCTTCAGATGCCTATGATGCCTTGGTTGTCCCCAAACTTGCTTAGGTCGAAGAGTGCTTAGCAGCGGACACCTACGTCGACCGTCTACGAGGTTTCTTCAAGCCTAAAGAAAATGTTGAATGGGAGACCGAAGGAGAAGGTCAGGGTTGATTTGGGCCTGCATGACTTGTATATTTTTTCTGTTTTTGCCTTGTTAAGTTTTTGTTGATGTAACTATAACAGGTTGCCCATTGCGCTTCCATCCGGTACGCAAGTGTGATGAGTATATGATTTTTTTTGCTTTAAAGCATTTGAGTAAAATGCATTTACTGTTGCCTTGTGTAAGTGCGAGTGAATCGAAACTCCTTTATTATTTAGGCCATTGTAAGGCGTATGTAAATAATAGGTTAATATATTGTGCGCCACTGTCGAGGCGTAAGTAAGAAGTTAATATATCTCTTTGCCCAAAGGGAAAAAGAAATGTTTAACTTGAATCTTTGATTTGGCCATTGTATGGTGTAAATAAATAACTTTTAAGTGTAGGCCGATTAAAGGCACAAAATAAGAAGTTACTATACTGCATGATCCTAGCAAGGTGCATGGCAATGTTCGAACTCTCATTAAACTGTATTACAATGTTTGCATGTGTTAACCAGTTTGTGTGGGTATTGCGATGAAGATTAACCAATCTGTTTTTATGAATACCGCAAAGTGGCACATTCATTTGTAATAGAGTTATATAGGTTTGATAATATAAACAATGAAGTTGTAAAAACTATTGTATATTGATAAATGTGTGGCGCAAAGCCACTTAATTGTGATACAAAAAGGAAACAAATTACAATCTTACATATAACAGCGTCTAAGCTGTTACGTATTCCAGGTCCTTGGGATAATGTCACCGCCCAACGTTTGCAGTTTGTATGCGCCCTTGCCCAAGACCTCAAGTATAAGGTAGGGTCCTTCCCATTTGGGAGCAGGTTTTACAGGGCGCTCTGCGTTAGAGGCTTCATTATCCTGGAGGACGTGATCTCCTAAGTTGAACGCGAAGATCCGCACGTGCGCATTGTAGTATTTTTCTAGCTTGGACTTGTATTTAGCTTCATTGATGGCTGCGTTCTAGCGCCTCTCTTCTAAAAGGTCCAAGTCCAGTCTGCGCTCCCTGTTGTTGTCAATGTTATTAATAGCCAACATTCTTGGTGTTGGGAGGCCTATTTCAGTATGTTCCCATATGATGCTTGGGAGTTCATCGACCCAGCCTCTTCTGGTTGTTCCCAACCTTGCTTTTATGCCTTCAACTAAACTCTTGTTAATACTCTCTACCTGGCCGTTCCCTTGAGGATGCGCTACAGAAGAGAAGACGTGTTCGATGTTTAGTTCTTGTAATCAGTTTTGGAGATCTTTGGAGGCAAAGTTGGTGTTAGTGCCGTTGTCGGTTACGATGCACATGGGTAAACGAAAACATCAGATGATGTGTTCCCAAAGAAACTTCCGCACTATCATAGTCGTGGTAGATGCTAAGGGTTCTGCTTCAACCCATTTTGTGAAGTAATCCACTACCACTATGATAAATTTGACCACGCCTGGTGCGTCTGGAAAAGGTCCGACCATGTCGATAGCCCATTTTTGGAATGGCCATGTGGTGGTCACTGAGACCAAGTTGTTCTTTGGGCGTAAGGTCTTAGGTGCATGTCTTTGACAGTTTAGGCACTTGCGCAAGATTTTGACGGCATCCAGGTGCATGTCGGGCCAGCAGTACCCGACATTCATAATCTTGGCTACCACCATTTGTGGTCCTGTGTGAATGCCACATATGCCCTCGTGTATCTTGCGGACTAGGTATGTGGTGTCTTGAGATTCCACGCATCGGAGGAGTGGTCCCAAGTATGATTTCCAATACAAGATACCATCTCCCATTTGTTATTGGCACGCTTTGTGTTCCAACTTGCGTGCTTCCGCTTTGTTTTCTGGGAGTATGCCTGCTTGTAGGTACCTTATGATGGGCATCATCCAAGATGGTGACCGCAGTTCAATTACGTTGACTTGGCGCAAGGGTACTGAGGGATTTTTGAGAACATTAATGCGTACGTCCTTGGCCAAGGATTGGAATTAATAATTTTAATTAGGTTGTGCCCACCTAGTTCGATAGCCCATTGATATTAATAATTTTGGAAAGTGCATCAGCTGGTTTATTCTCACTCCTGTTGATATTAATAATTTTAAAGGATTGGAATTTGGATATTAGTTTCTTGGCTTGCTCTAGATAGAGGACCATGACATCCCCTTTTGCGGCGTATTCGCTGCTTATATGCCCAGCTACTAATAAGGAATCGACGTGCGCTTCCAGGTTTTGCACGCCGAGCTTGATTGCTAGCCTTAGCCCAGCAAGAAATACTTTGTACTCAGCCTCATTGTTTGTGCTTTTGAAGTCGAGGCATATGGCGTACGTAAGTTCTTGGTTGTCGGGGATGACTAGGCGCAGGCCTGCGCTAGCACCGTCTTCATTGGACGCACCATCTTTATACACTACCCAGATGTCCGTAGACGGTGCAGGGGGCGCAGGGTTCTGCTTTGCTTCTCATTCTCGAATGTGGTTTGTCGGCACTTCAGTGGCGAAATCAGCTAATACTTGCCCTTTGATAGATGGCCTTGGCTTATAAATTAGGTTGTGCCCACCTAGTTCGATAGCCTATTTGGAAAGTCTGCCCGAGATCTCAGGCTTTGAAAGGATCTGACCGATTCTGTAATTGGTCAATACATTAATAACATGCCCTGCAAAGTATCAGCGCAGGCGCCTGGAGGTATGTACCAAAGCAAGAACCAATTTCTCCATGATGGAGTATCTTGTTTCTGGGTCATTTAGCATCTTTCTCACATAGTATATTGGTGTTTGTACCCCCTTCTGGTCGACCAGGAGCACCACACCAATTGCCATGTCCGAAGCGGACAGGTATAGGGTGAGTGGCTCATTTTCATGCGAAGCCATGAGAGTGGGGGTTGAATCAAACACTCTTTTTCCTTGAAAGCGCATTCGCTTCAGTGGTCCATTGGAATGATCTTTCTTTAGGAAGTTGTGTAAAGTGCTTATAAAAGGAAAAGAATTGGTCGCATGATTGGCCAAGAATCTGTTTAGCGCGGCCAGCCGGCCAGCTAAAGTTTGCATTTCCTTAATCGTGGATGGCGATGGCATGCGCTCGATTGCCTGCACCTTCTCCGAGTTCACCTTGAATCCATCCTTTGTGACGATGAATCCAAGGAACTTGCCTTCTTCCATTCCAAATGAGTATTTGCCCGGGTTGAGCTTCATGTTAATGTTGAGCAGAGTTTGGAATGCCTTTTCAATATCTTGGAGCATGATATCTTCCTCCATGCTCATAACGATGAGATCGTCCATATAGATTTCCACACGTTTGCTTATTTGTTCGCCAAACGTCTCGTCCATCAATCTTTGGTAGGTTGCACCCGCATTGTGCAACCCGAACGGCATTTTGGTGTAACAGAAATTTCCCATAGTTGTTCTAAATGTTGTTTTGTCTTCATCCTCGAGTGCCATTTGTACCTGGTGATACCCTTTGTAGCATTAGAGAAAGCACTCCATCGGAATGGTATGAGGTTGTCGACCTTTTCGTCGATTTCCGGAAGTGAGTAACAATCCTTGGGGCAGGCTTTATTAAGGTCTTTGTAGTCGACGCACATGCGCCAGCCCTCAGTCCTTCAATTACCGGGTTTGCCAACCAGGTCTGGTATTTGACTTCCCGCAGAATCCCTGCGTCGAGCAATTCTTTAACTTGCTCGTTCATGGCGCGGTTTTTCTCTAGTCCCAGGTTGCGCCACGCCTGGACCACAGTCTTGATACCCGGCATGGTATTCAAGCAATGTTGTGCGACATCGCGTGAGACTCCTGTCATATCCGCAAGAGTCCAAGCAAATATATCCTTATTCTTAAAGAGTAGCTGCTTCAAGTGCGTTCTTATGTTGTTGGATTAGGCATGGCCCAAGGTAACAATTTGTTCAGGGTATTTCGCGTGAAGTACCCATTTCTCTGGTTTGGTTCTTGGGGTCAGCCTTGCGATTTTTGTCGAACGTAGCTCGTCCGTTGACATGACTTCCCGGCGCGCATACAAAATTTCAATCCCCGTTTCGATTGGGAAACCTGTAGGATCGTTTGTTGACCCGAACGAGTCGTTCAGAAGTTGTCTCTTGCGTTTCAGATGCGGAATAATAAGAAATGCAAGTAGAAGTAGCTTGTTCTTCCTCTAACTGTTTGTTTTATTAATATGAAACGTTTTACAGTTCGACCTTCACACCGGCAGAGCTTCGGCGTGGAATTTCACATACATGTTATGAGGTCCGCCCTAATGACACCTATATATAGAGTTTCTGGTTCGCTTATGTGTCACATGACCATAAAAGCGGACCAGACATGTACAAATAAGCTGACCAGACTGACAAATAAGCGGACCAGACTCCCTATGTCCCTATGAGCGGACCAGACATGT
This sequence comes from Helianthus tuberosus, assembly GCA_030545235.1. Lineage (NCBI taxonomy): Eukaryota > Viridiplantae > Streptophyta > Magnoliopsida > Asterales > Asteraceae > Helianthus > Helianthus tuberosus. Next base: position 64,607,887 of record CM060425.1, read on the forward strand.
AACACATATACAGACTCCTGTTTTCTCGTAAAACATGCCCTATGCTATACAATATGACGTAAGACCTGATCCTAGACACCTAGACGTAATCAACAGATGTAGTGCACCAACAGATTCCCTTCAGATGTTGATGGAGTCGCCAATACACCCTGACTGCAAAACCGTGTCTTCACATCTTCAATCTAGATCAGTCTCTGGGCTTTTTCTTCTTTCAATCTTCAGACTCCCCTTCTCAATTTACTGGCATTCTTTTGTTCTTCAGTAACATCTTCAGGATCGTTGTCTGATCTACACAGGATTTCAGAATTGATTTCCAGGATCGAAACTTGGCTCTCTTCCAACAGAGATTTTCATAATATCGAAACCTGGCTACCTGCACAATCTTAACCCAGACATAAATTTTCTAATTTTATCACATATCACATATCAAATACCTGTGCACCAACACATGACTCTCATAATCACTAAAACAAACATATAATTGCAATATCTCAGGCTCTCTCTCAAATATCTATGATGAACCACTTGAAGAAGGTTAGATTTAACAAAAACAATTAGATTTACACAAACACTCCCCCTCAAATGCTGCTCATCATGTTTAGCACTCGGAATTTTGAAAATCAGTTTTCCAACATCAGTTGTCGAAAATCTTTTTGACTTTTTCAAAAGTTTATGCTAAAACACACCGAAAATCTTTTCGTAATTTTGAGTGAAAAGAAATGCAATAAAGAAATATTTACAGACAATATTTTTGTGAGTTTTGTGTAAGAGGATCATATCAGTTTTTGACAAGTCACGAGTACCGTTGAGCTTAGTTACACATTAAGAATTAAACACTTCACTTAGATTGCCGATATACTGATCCACTTAAATTCTCACACAAATTTCAACTAATTCAGGATATGAGTTAGGTGTTTTAAGAACTTAAACTCATTCATGTGTCCCACCTCTTGAATATACTCCCGTATCCAGATCCCAATATTCAGTCTTACAGGTGAGTATACCACAGATGATATCTGTAAGGGATTAAATTGCGAGGGCCGTGAGAGCTCAGGTCGATCTTTCGATACGCAGAGAGATGACGGCTTCGACTTTTGGTGGGTCCCCGTTAGAGGATCTTTTGCATTACAACAGCAATGACTATCAATTTTATTGTTTCATCAATTTGCTGAGGGTTGCGCTATATTTCAAGCATGTGGAAAGTATTCTCCGGGGACTAGGTCAGAAATTCCTTTCAGCAGAAGTCCCGGGATAATACCCCAGATATCACTGAGCATAAAGACCTAGTATCTCAGAATAAGGGACCTTTCAAACGAGATTTCAGGGGTTACCTATATATCCAAGTAGTGTTCCCCACGAAATAAGCAAGTTTGAAATTTAGTTTATATCCCGAAAAAGTTTACTAAATGTGTAAAAACCTATCGGCATATCATCAGTGAGACTGTTTAACGCTATTCAAACATTACATTTCTTTAGCATACTGTGACTGTCTACTGATGTACTATCATTTCCTCTTCTTTGACACCAAAACTCATTTTTGATTTTATCATGTTTTTGCCTTTTTCAAATTTTCAAATGTTTTTGGATTTTCTGAAATTTTTACTCCCCCTAAAATGCAAACACATTTCAGGAAATTTAAAAAAAAACAAACTGTACAGAAAGTGACAACTGATATCAAATCACCTCAATTCGCCATCCACTTGGCATAAACAATCAGAACTCCCCCTTTCACAAAACTATTTTCTCATTATGATTTCAAAACACTCAAGTTTGTTTTAACCAAAATGATTTGTCCGGAAAATAAGTTTTGTTAATTTTCAAACCACTTGTAGGTTAGGGGAATGGTTCATCATTTTGTCCATTCAATCTCTTTTATCAGGATTACATCAAGTTCAAACTAACGACCTTGAGAAATCACTTTGTCATAATCAACCTATTACCACTTGTAAGTATATCCAAAACAATTAATCACATGTAGGAAAAAAACATCTACACAAACCATTTTACCAATCAAGATGCCGATTCCTGCTTCACACTTACCAACCTGGAAGCTCCGGCAAGTCATACTTAACCTGTAAAATGCTAACAATTTTAAGAACTTTTCATACAAACTCATAAAACATGAATGATGCCGATTCCTGATCCACGATTACAAACTTGGGATCTCCGGCACGTCAGGTTTTCAAGCAAAGAAAATGTCCACCCAAGCCTGACCAGCCTTGAGTGTTTTCAATTCAGAAGCAGTTGGAGTGTAAGTTGCTTTCTTTTTAGCATAAAACTCTTTTACCCCTTTTACTTTCCCTTCAACCATTTTTCCGAAAATCTTCTTAACTTTCCCATTAAACGCTTTCTCAACATCAAATTCATTCTTGTCAGAATAAAATTGATTAGTGATCTCAACTTTCCCAACTTTTGATTTAAAATTCTCAATCCTCAATGGTGGAAAGTTCTCATCATCCATTGAAGGAATTGAGTTTTCATCACTCTCATCAAACTGTGGCTCCTCTGATTTTGTGGAATCAGATTCATTGCCAGATTTTACCTCTGATTTCTTAACAACCCAAGCTTGATTGTCAAGATTTCCCTTCTTATTGTAAAACCTTTTCGAACACTCGCCAACTTCATATGTTGAATTTTTGAAAACTTTAAATTTTTCAGTTGGTGGTTCGGTTTTATCAACAATAACTTCTTTCAGTTTTCCAGAAACTCCCTGTTTTGTGTTAGTCGCTTTCGGACAGTTCCATGCAATATGACCAACTTCATTGCATCTGTAACAAGTTCTTGTCTCTTTCCTTTGAAAAGCTCCATTCTTCATCTTTTCAGCAAGAAACTCCTTGTTTGACTGTTTCCAGAATGAGCTCTTTGCTTCTTCTTCATGACTAATTCCTGCAACATATGTCATTTTTGATTTAAAATCTCGAACATATTTTTCATTTTTATAGTTTTCAGGTGGAATAAAACCAAGTCCTTTCTTTTTGTAGCTACGATTGTGGTTAGATTTCTTTTGAAAACCAGAATTGTAACCCTTTTTCTTGTTTATCCGCTGTTGAACTCTTGAAGTGTATTTTTTAGGTTTTTCAGTAAGATTTAAATCTTTTATTTCAGAAATACTAATTTCTGTCATTTTGAAAACCTTTTTGATCATGTCAAAACGAACATTTCTTATTGGAAACTCTTTATCAAAATATAATTTGTCAGAATCATTCAAAGTATATACAACTTCAAATGTTTCATCATTCAAATTAGATTTTGACAATAAAAATTCTTAACTATAAACCCGTTTTTCCGACGATTTTGAATTCTTGACAGACGAACTCGAACTTCTGACTGACTGACACGAACTTTGGGATTCGGACTTTGACTCTGACTCCTCATCCTTATCCAACACCTGATCGACCACTCGTTTTATCAATTCTGACTCATGATCTGTGTCGGACGCTGTGAACGTGACGTCAATACTATCCGGTAAAACATCGGTTATCTCGGACTCCAACTTTATATTGACTGCCTTTTTTAATTCTTCCTCGTTAGGTTTTCTAGACGAATACCCTTCCCAAATCGGAGGCGGACACTTATTATAACAGACACCCTGTTTCTTACCAGTATCCTTTTTCTTCTTTGGCTTTGTTTCTTCACCTTTAAACGCTTCAAATCCTTCAACTGTTGGATAAATTCTATCGATTATGTAGTCACAACCTTTGTAACTTTGCAGCAATCTTCTGATTCTTTCATTTTCAGTTGATTCACTCTCCAACTCTTTCTTCCACTTTGCACATTCTTCTATGTACAAATTGATTTCTTTCTGCTTTGTCATCTTGGTAGCATTCATCATTTTCAAAGCTTTCTCTCTTTTAGAGTTAGTCTTTTCCAGACTATTCACAGTTCTGTTCAATACATCATATGACTGTTTCAAATTTTTTACATCAAACAACAACTTTTCTTTCAACTTTTCTAACTCACTAAACCTCTCATCTTTTTCTATACATTGTTTACATGACTCTAAACAAGTAAGACAGGGTTTTGTGATTTCAACGATCTTCTCGACTTCAACTATCTTTTCAACTTCCACAATCTTCTCAACCACTTTGATTTCTTTCAATCCTTTTGCAGCTTTCCTCTCTTTTAGTTTCTTCAATTTTTCTGCAAAATAAAATTCAAAACTGTCAGAAGATAAATGAGATTTTCCAATGTTTATCTGTTCAACTTCTTCATCATCATCACTGCTTTCAGAAGAAACAGATTTTCCATCTTGACTCTCCTCATTATCCGACATCACATCCATCCACTCCTTCATCAACTCTGGCTTTTGCACAATCTGAGCAATAAAAGCTTTAACATTAGGATTAGCTGGAATGTACTTGTCCCAGCTAAAACCATCAGCTACTTGCTCATCATCTTGATTAATAATGCCATGATAAGCTTTCCTGTTTGCATCCTCGATCATTCTTCCATGAGCTGTTTGAGCTTCTTTTTGTTGATGTGGTTGATGAGTGATTTGCTGATAAATGGTTTTCCTATAATAATCATCTTTCCCCGACGACTCCTTTGCTCCTCTCGGCTCCTGATTCTTGCACTCTCTTTTAAAGTTGCCTTTCTCCCTGCAACGAAAACAGACAACTTTAGATTTATCAAACCCTAAATTAGAAAGGTTTGCATCCAAGAAATCATTTCTTCCGGTAACTAATCTAAACTTTTCTGCTCTCCTCAAAACACTCGCCAATGCCCATTTAATATCCATCAGTTCCAGCTCCTCTGCATCAATTTGGTCATAATCTTCCTTTGTGAGCATCGGATTGCCAATTTTTCCGGCAATCAACCCTTCATAAGATTCTAATGCAGTGACCAATAATCCCATATGATGCTTTACAACTTCTTCAGAATAATTTTGACCATTTTGAAGATGTAGAGCTACATTGCACTGAATCGAATGCCCATTTCCAGCAGATGCACTTTGAACACTTGGAGGATTCACCGTTGAGAACCCACTAGTGTTTACTGATCCTTGACTGCTAGGTGTAGATTGATTTCCAGCACTAAATGCAGTTTGTATCTTTGGACTTGCTTCAGCAGTTTGAACATTTCCTTTATAGTACAATTTAATATATTGTTGATGAGTAGAACTGTTCATTCTAGCAATTTTCTGCTGCTCCAGATCCTGTGCCTCCAACTTTTCTATAAACTGTGCAATCGATAACCTTTTAAACTGTCCGGAATTCTTCAATATCATCATATATGTACCCCATTCCTGTTGCGGTAACGCGTCAGCAAGCTTTTCAACCCATTCTGCTGGAGTTTTTGTAATCTTCAACTATGACATGGTGCGTACAAGATGACAATATCTTTCAATAAGACTCTTTGTTGTTTCACTAGGCATGCACGTAACCAATTCAAACTCTTTTTTCAACAAAGCTGCTTTACTTTGTAACATTTCAGTGCTTCCCTCAAACTTCTTTTGAAGAGCTTCCCAGATAGAATAAGAATTTTCATCATGTTGAAGCAACACAAATATATCTTCTTTTATCGCTTGTTGTAACAAATTGATCATCATTTTCTCTCCTTTATAACTTTCCCTCTCTTGTTCAGTAAATTCAGAAATGATTTTATCAGCTCCCATTGTATTCTTTGGCCTCTCATATTCAGTTTCGATGCTCTCCCAAGCTTTTAGATGATTCGCCTGAACCCAATTCTCAAACCGTTTCTTCCATCCGTGATAATCTTCAATTCCCATAAGCTTCGGGGGTTTTTGCATTGTTCCGGTTTCGTTTTCTGCATTCATGTTTTGAGCAATTGAAGCTGGAGTAGTCGATGAAGCAAATGCGTTGTAGAACTCGGAATCCATACTGACTTAACACGTATTTCAAGGCAAATGACAAAAGAGCGAATCAACTCTGAACAAATAAGCGAATCAGATGTTGTTCACTGAAGCGGACCAGATGACCAGATGAGCGGATCTCCTGATAAAGTGACTATGAAGCGAACCTGATTGTTCTTTGGAGCGGACTACTTAATGTTCAAATGAGCGGACCAGATGATGTACAAATGAGCGGACCAGATGATGTACAAATGAGCGGACCACTTGATGTTCAAATAAGCGAACCAGAATGTTGTTTTGGAGCGAACTAGAATGTTGCACTAAGAGCGAACCAGACAACTCACTTTCGAGCGAACCAGAACTAAAAACAGGAGCGAACCAGCATTACTTGTACGTTGAAGCGGACTAGAAACGCGAACCACATATCGAACATGTTTTGACTCATTAAAACTTCGAATTTTGGCTTCAAACTTTCCAGGATTTATCTCGATACTATTGCGCACAAACTGTGAAAATTTGAGTGAATTCCGACCGTGAAATCTTCCCGAATCAGTAAAAGAAGGTGTAGAAGTGAGAAGAAATGATGAAAAACAGCTACAATCTGCAGAAAACCTCCTCCCAAGCTCTGATACCACTTGTAGGATCGTTTGTTGACCCGAACGAGTCGTTCAGAGGTTGTCTCTTGCGTTTCAGATGCGGAATAATAAGAAATGCAAGTAGAAGTAGCTTGTTCTTCCTCTTAACCGTTTGTTTTATTAATATGAAACGTTTTACAGTTCGACCTTCACACCGGCAGAGCTTCGGCGTGGAATTTCACATACATGTTATGAGGTCCGCCCTAATGACACCCATATATAGAGTTTCTGGTTCGCTTATGTGTCACATGACCATAAAAGCGGACCAGACATGTACAAATAAGCTGACCAGACTGATAAATAAGCGGACCAGACTCCCTATGTCCCTATGAGCGGACCAGACATGTAACACATATACAGACTCCTGTTTTCTCGTAAAACATGCCCTATGCTATACAATATGACGTAAGACCTGATCCTAGACACCTAGACGTAATCAACAGATGTAGTGCACCAACAAAACCGATTGTGGAATGGAGAGTGGACGTTATCATGTTGAAGTCGCCTTGTGCTTCTCTGTCGAGGAGCACGTCATATCTGGAGGTGTGTGGTAAAACCATAAAGCTTACCTCCTCCGTCTGTGTGTGTCTACCATCGGTAAGCATCACTTGAAAAGTGATTTGGCCCAAGGGGAACACATTTTCCCCTGCGAACCCGACCAAAGGGTAGTCCACCGGCTACAATCTATCTTTATCTTCTAGATCGAATTGATTGAAGCACTGCTCATAGATTATGTCGGGGTGCTACTCGGGTTATGAAGACGTAATTGGTGCAGTAGTGCCCTAAACAGCCGGTGACTATGACGGTGTGCCTGTCGCGTGGTCCGCCTCTAATGTGAGGGAAGACGACTTGCTCATCGATCCAGTCGTCTTGTACCCTCTTCACTGCCTTCCTTGGTTGCCTGCGACCCCTAGTGATCATGTGGGTATTCAGGTACTTCATCTTTTTGTCGGAAGGGCCCTCATGTTGGCGATTTATGTGCTTGGTTTTCTTTCGTGCATATGGCAACAAATGTTCCAATTTTCCGCTCTTTCGGGGTTTCTCAATCTCCTGCTGAAGACTGTTGCAATTGTTGATGGTGTGACCACTATCTTTATGGTAGTCACAGTACAAGTCAAGGTCTTGACTCTTCTTGCTGTTCATCTCGGCAGCGGGTTTAAAATTACATTCTTCGGTTAGAAGAATGTCCCTGGGCGATTTGGTGAGATCGGTCTATTATCAGTCCCGATTCTCCTTTTTGGTTGCCCTTTGATCCAGCTGGTTGTTGATTGTGGATCTGGCGTCCGCCTGGGACCCATGCGGATCATCCGATCTGAACTCATGGTCGCGGGTCCATGAGTTCTTATTGCGCCTGTTGTTATTGCGCCGTGATGATTCCTAATGAGAAGAATGTGCTTCTGTAAAAGAAGTGTGATCCTTGTCTTTAGTTGGCAATAAGGAATGCTCGGTTTAGGTATACGTTTTAACTGCCAATCATAACGTCATCCCATTTTTTGGGTAAGCCTTCCTTATCGGAGATCATTTTGATCATTTCGTCGTTCTTGACAGCCTTGACGAAATCTAGTACCCCTCCAATTTAGAGGCACTCTTTATTGAATCGGGTGATGAACGCTTCTAAGCCTTCATTATTCCCACGCCAGATATTCATTACGTCCGTTGTATCACGAGCGTGTCATCGTTGCTGGCTAAAATGGGCAAGAAATTCTCTTGCAAATCTTCGTATGATACTAGTGAGCCCATTGGTAAGCTATCGAACCAGGCCCTTGCGGTTCCCGTAAGGGTCTGAACAAAAAGGTGGCACCATAGCGGTTGCGTCCAGCCGCCAACAAGTCTGGCGCTGGTGAATACGCAGATATGGTCATCGGGGTCTGACGACCTGTTGTATTTGCCCATACTAGGTGGAAGTTTTGACCGCATGAGTGGTGTTAGGGCAATTTCCTTTTTGAATTTGGAATTTCCCGTAGCAGATTTCGGTATGTAGACCGATCTGTAATCGTGCTTCGCAGCACGATCATAGGTTGTGCGCGGATGCACAGCTGTGTACACATCCCGGTCACCTACCCGGCTGAAGACGCTGTGAGAGTTCCCGCAGTAAGTGGAGTCGTCAGGGTTGAGTCTGTCATTGATGTCGTCATTGGGGTGCGCTCCAAGACGGCTCTTTATGCTCGACGCTTAGCGGTTATGGATTCCCGCCGTTGTTGTCTGGGTGGCCCCAGCCCAAGATGTGCTGAGGCTCTCGCCCAGGATCCATAGGTTGAATCCCATTCATCTAATGTATGTTGACTCATATATGAGTCACCATACTGTTCGCGTCTGTCTCTAGACGCAGGCTGCTGTTGGGGTAGCGCCTCGTATTGAATAATACGGGGCGTCGGTGTGATTGGTGCTGGTGTAGGTCTTACAGTCTGTTGCGTGCCCGCCCAGATCTGGGCATACACTGCACTTAGAGAAGCTTGTTGTTGTAAAAACCAGGAGTGGGGATCTACCCCTTCTGGTACAGTGGGTGTAAAATGGGGGATATCTGGTAGATTCGCTAAGATGTTTCCCATTTGAGCGGATGGGCTGACATGGCCTATAGGCTGGCTGAGGGGAGTATTTCCCGCCTAGGTTGGTGATGTTTTGATGATCAGACATGATATTTGAAAAGAATAGATGAGTGTGCTAGCAGAAGTAGCGGTGAGCGCCAATGAAGAAACAATGGTTAACCAAGAGGTTAGAACACGGGTCGAGTCTCGTTAGATGGGGTTAATCCCTTCTTTCCTCAATCGATGGCTGGATCGTCTCTAATCTGTCACCTGCACAGTGAAACAGACCATGACTCGCAACAATGAGAATGGGGTGGGGGTTGCGCCTTGTTACCACCCTCCGGCGTGAGAATAAGTATTTGCTTTGGAAGCAAGATAAATGTTTAAGTAGTAAGTGTGAGTGAGCAGATTAGCATTACCTCAAACATGGTTTGAAGTTGATATTTATAGCCGAAGAGTGAAGGAGAATGGCCAATGGGCCGCTTGATGGACCTTGGGCCTGACTGACAACTTGCAGCTTTTCACAGGCCTAGAAGGAACGTAGGCTGCAGATGTGTCAAGCGCACAGTGGAGGTATCGCCACATGTCCTGCTGTATCAATCGCACGAAGGAACGGCCGCCAAGTGTCCTGCTGGAGTTGTTAGTCTGTCCATCAGCTTTATGCAAGTGGGCTGGGTAGCCGCGCTTTGGAAGGTCAGCTGACCGCTGTTGTCAGGTCAAGGCATACCACTTGCTGGTTGGTCACAGAAGTCAAAGTGATCGTTCCACTTGTATAACAATGCAATGATGGCCTTGCATGTGCGCCCTGCGGGCTTGCTCAAGCTCGTAACATGTGTTGAGTAAGTTGTACATGTATAGGTCAACACATCTACACCTTACTTTGCACTTCCTTCGCCGACCCCGCGCGGGACCGCGGCATGGAAATGTGTTTGACAGAAAGTGAATGTAGTAACACGACAGTTGTAAAAGATGTGGATTCAGATGATAGTAACAACTACCATCTTTGTAGCAATCGCCGCATTCTGTGTATGTTGCCTAAAACAACCATTTTCATACACAATGTGAGAATCCCATCTTTATCCAAGTGGGAAAGCAAACCGGGTCCATGTGTGCCCGCACGAATTGAGCCATGTTCTTTATCGATTGGTACAGTAAACCGTGTGATGGTCACTTGCGCCCAAGCCTGATGCAAGATTTGAGACCATACCCCTTCATGTGGTGGCTCTTGATACTGTTTGGCGAAAGTGGATTAGCATAAATGATAAAGAGTTCAATAAGAGGATGATTCCAATTTTAAAGATGGTGAAGATAATAAAAAGGATGCTTTCATTTGGATAAAATATAGGTATAAGTGTTATTGTCTAGTATAGGAAAAATGGTATGATTTTAATATTGGTGTTTTGTTACAACTTGGATCCTTTAGTTGTTTCCATTGTTTTCCATTGCTTGCTGGTTCTATATACATAGAAGTGCAAATCTTTTTTAACTAATTATATATAATATATAATTTATTAGATAGCATGGAAAGTAAACAGTATTTCTAATACTTCTTTTATATTTTTCTTAATTTATTTTTATTATTGTATTATTACACTTATTTTTTAGGATATTTTGTTTTTTTCTTATAACTTTTAACATCTGATAATTTACAAAATTCCGAGTATGTCGTTACTATGTGCTTATTATTATCCACATCTTGATATAAGTTATTTTTGAAACTGTGTGAATATTAATCTACTATATTAGAAACTAAGCGCACATGTTATCATATCTACCACACATTTAGTTTGTTTTAATTGACGTCTTTTACCTTTTTGTTATTCTAATAATACGGTGTAATAGTGTAATACTTTATAAATTTATGAATATACATGTTTATTTTTATCTACGTTTCAATAAAAAGTTTTGTTTAAAACTGAACATAAACTGAACCAATAGTGTCCGAATAACTTCAATGGCAGTACCAGTATTCATTTTATTGGTTTTTAGTGTAAATTTCATTTTGATTCCTCCCGAACAATGTTAAAAACGAAGTTATATTCAAAATAGAGTGTTTTTTCTATCGTAAGCTTGACAAACAGAACTGATTCCAACCGAATATCAGTAATATTGGAACCGTCATCGATATTCGTTTTTTTTTATTTTTTTTTATCAGTAATATTGGAACCATTAACGAAATTCGTTTTTATGATTTTTTATCGATGTAAAACACGTGTCAATATCCTTTTGGGTATATGACAACTTTATTTTTTTGGGTTTTCGCTTTCGATTGCTATACCGAATATACTGGTATCATACTAAAGTCATGTTAAGCCAACCAATATCGACCAAAGTCCGCAAGATGCGAGGGAATTTCACTAGTTTTATATGAAATTTTGAACCAGGTTATCTCATTTGAAACCGATTTGTTGTTTGAAAAAACAACGTTTGACCAACATGGCGTATGCAGAGGCCAAATCCTAGTGATAATTGGTTTTTTATGATTTTTACAAAATCAATATACAAAATACGTATATATTTTTAGAACATCACATTTAATACCCAAACTGAGTAGTTCAAACAACTCTGACCAGCCCACATGTTTTTTCAAGAACTCAAATATTTGCTAATTGCATGTTAAAACCTAATTGGTTTTGAAATTTAAAATGGTAACATAAAATACCCATTTTTATCCCGTCATTTGATCGGTAAATTTGGTTTTATTTAGCTAAAATTCCCCTTTGACTTTTACTTCTTTGAATTCAGCTAAATTACAAAAACATTTATACCCCAGCTTCAATTAGTATAAAATACTATGCAACACTTTCACCTTCACTATTTAAAACTATCATCCTTGTTTTATTATTGAAATAATCACTTTTTAATTGCATTGTTGTGTTCATCTCATTTGCTGATTTTTCCTCTTGGTAAAAATTATCTAGAAAAATAATTTCGAAAATCGATTTTGGGGTTTAGTGATACTCAAGAAGGGTTGTAATTACAAACTAGATTAGCATCAGTTCTAACATCCACTAATAATTTTGCACAAGAACCTACAGGTTATACCAATTTTGGATTTACCTTCCCTTCTAAAGTGTCAATTAGGAGATTCAATTCACTAATCTCATATCGGAAGAGGAAGAACCTTGAACTCCATGGACACGTGCATATCTGCTTTGAATGTTCTAGACACGAGTATTTGTCAGGTGAACACGCACAGCCGGCAGCAGAAAGGTACAAGTCATAGAAGCATATGCCGCATTCCCTTTTCACCGAACAACCAAAACCTTCTTCCATCTTGCGTGACTGTGAAGCATCACATAAAAATTCCCTCTTGATGCTTTCTTGCCTCACACGCGACTGTTCCATACAAACAAACACTTTTTTAGATTATGTTTTTATCTTAAACAGGTCAAATAAGAAATGGGTCAAACAGATTAACCTTAAGAGCTCTTGTAAGCCAACCATCTTTTCCGCATGCGTTATTCCACCCTCGCATTCGGAAGTCCCACGGTGATTTAGCAGCGTGTCTGACAGCTTTAATTAGCATTCTGTCATAGGAGAGTGATGTCTTCCGATGCAGCTCACTGTACTTTTCTACAGTCAGCTGCCCATGTGGCAACCAGTCAAGGGTTGCAAGGTTGACTTTCTCGGAAATACTGAAATCAGTATCGAATCCTGAATAATATGCTCCGGGAAATATAAGGACAAACTGTTTTGCATGTTGTACGCAACGGTAGACAGGTATACCCTCAGATTTCAGGGTAGAGGGTGAAAGTTGCGTAACCTGTAACAGACGGTGAAAATTACTTATCTGAGTTAATATAATATATGATAAAAGGGTAGCTAGAAGCTCACTAGCTTATGGAACAATTCACGATGTCCCGATAATTCCGGGAAGTTTTTCTTCAATAGTGCTTCACATTTTTGGCGATATTTAGCGGGAACTCCATACATGATTCTAGAAGCCCCAGAGTGCAAGTAATTCAGAGAGTACAAGTGATGCTCTTCAACATTCTGGAAAATGAAAACAAAAACAAATCAGAATTTAGACATCTACAACTAACTTGCTGATCACAGAATAATTGTACGTGTTATCATCAAGTAAACTTGAATCGTACCCAACAAATGGATGAAAAGCACATTCCGACATCTAGACGTGGAGTCAAAAGGGCAGAATTGTCACGATCAAAATCAAGAAGAGAACCAGGGAGCTTTGGGGTGTTATTTAGATTCCACTGTGATTTCATGTATTCGGTTTGATTATCATCGAGTGATGGTAGAGGAAATCCACTGCCAAGAACTTTTGCCTCCAAATTATGACCAGATAACACCTATAATGATAAAGTCAGGGTTGAATATTAAATAAAACTAGAAATGATTCCACAAAATATGACCAGACAGCACCTATTAATCTTTTTTAACATGATTTGAGCGTACTGAATTTTTTTGTAGTTGCTTATCGATCAAACGTAGACCAACTGAAGACGCCCATAAATATAAGCACAAATGTATTATATTTGACATGACTCATTTTTAAATAAATTACGTCAAAACGTAAACAAACTTGAATTTATACCGAAACGTACATAAAAATAAGCACGTAAAACTCGAGGGGGTCATAATGTCATAACTTCGAAACGTAAACCAACTTGAATTTATACCGACACGTACCTAAACGTCAAAACATAGAGTAACTGAAAACGTCAATAAAAATAAGCACTAAAACTTATTATATTCGACAACTCATGAAACGTAAAGTAACTCGAATTTATACCGTCTAATGAAAACGTATAATATTTGAGGCGACTCATTTTTGGAAAAAAAAATATATACGTCTAAATGTAAACCAACTTGAATTTCTACCGACACATACATAAAAATAAACACGTAAAACTCAAGGGGGTCAAAATGGCATTTCACAAAGATTTTAGAAAGTTGAGGGGGTGTAACTATCGATGTTTAAAAGTTGAAAGGGGTAAAGTTAAAAAAAAACTCAAATACCGTAGCAACTTGGTCAACCAATTATATATATATAATAATGATCTTTTAAGGGGATAGTCCAGAATACTTTTTAGGCCTAATTGTTTGAATATACCTGAATTTGATGAGTTGGGTTCTGAACAATTCGCCAATATTCTCCCTCAACTGTCTCCCAATACTTTACGGATTGAGTAAAAATATCCTGTTTTTTAAAATAGGATCGTTTAAATTGCTCTGCGTGTGTCTTGAATGATCGCAGCGTAAACTCAGGACCACATTCAAATTCAAATCCATGATCCGAATCCATTAAGTTCTCTCTTTGAATGATTGCATTAAGTTTTCTCTTCGAGTGTAAATCTTTAAGTTCGTCGATCTGTTGAACACGGGTACCAAATCTACAAGATTCAAATTTATTTCCTTGTATGATAAGCGGCGGTGGCTTCCAGGACTCCGGAGGTTTAATACGACAAATTCCATGTTCTTCAGCTTTTGGGCGTATTTTGGCAATATATTGATAAATGTCTTTAAATTCCTGTCACAAAAGGTCAAAGCTCGGTTATAACTTATAAAGATAGATAAACGGAAATACATTAGACATTAAAACTTGTCGAAACAATTACCTCTTCAGTTGGATAAAAGACGGGGGAATAATCTATTACTTGCCTGCAGGATTCTTCTGGAAGCCAACCTGGCATAACCTATAATAGTTAATTACAACAAAGTGAGGATATTAGATATACCAACTGAAATACGTTAAACTGCCACTTCATTATCATGTTGCAAACTGAAAGAATGATCTCGAACCTTTGGGGAATTACTGCAAGCTGAACCCCCTCGGATCACTCCTTTTGGAAGGTTATTTTCCATGGATATATTAACCGTTTTAAGATGTTTATTATTTGGTTCTTCCAGATCAATGGGTTGATCATTAAGTATCCATGGCCTTCGCTTGACAGACTTTTGAAGCTTCTCAACATCAACGTCACTTTGAATGCCTGCAAGATTACTAGATTTGTTGTTCGGTTTTGTCTTCTTCAGCGTGAAAGACATGAGGGATGTAAAGCCTGGAGGGGTCGGCCTTTCGTCTTCTGTTTTCATTCTAGAACCTATGTCTTTGGTTGTCATCGTTACTGTGTGGAAACTGACACAGATTAAGCAAACAGTTTTGACGCCATAACTGAATATAGAAAGAAAATTATAGCATGCCAAGAAGAAAGTAAAGTACCCACAAACGCAAAATCACGAATATTAATTGCTTAACGATATCTAACAATTAATGAAGGCGCTGTTAGAAGCTTCACATATCATTAACACAAACACAAACATAAAGATAATGAAATTTATAAGTATGTATACAAACTTAACTAGGATAAATAACATGTCATCTTATCCAACCCAAAGTAATTTTAAGAGTGGGGGGTTGTCATCCCTAACTTCCCATACCCTCTCTCTTCCACATCACCTTCCCTAATCTTACCCTTCCAAAACTTGGTTTAAAAAAGCGGGAAGCTCACAAAAGCGACGAGGTCTAAAACCATAGTTATCGATAGCGAATAGCGACAAATAGCGACGAGGTACCTATATGCTATGTAGCGATAGCGACGAAATAGCGCCCGCTATTTTGTGTTTAGCGATAAGGTAGTTAAAAATTTAAGAAATAAAAAATAGCTATTTATAATTTTTTTTTATATATATATAATGTTAATTTTATACTTTTTACATATAAATTTTGAAATTCAAGGACCAAATGTAAATTAGTGATGATAGAGGGGGTTAAATGTTAAAATACACAAACTAATTTACACTTTTATGTAAATTTTTACAAGTTTTAGGGACTATATGAAAACTAGTGAAAAGATAGAGGGGTTAAAAGGTTAAAATCCAAAAAGTTACTTAAACCTAAAAAGCTAAAACACAGAACAAACGCAGCCGCTCTTTCCTCTTCTTCTTCCTGACTTCCGGTAGGTTTCCGGCAGAAACTACAGCACCGGAGCCGGAATTCGTGGTCGGAATCCCGCAATAATCACGCTATGGAGTCGCTAAGTAACATATTCCGAGGTATGGTCGATTCGCTATGAAGCGCGCGATAGCGAACGCTATGTTCGCTATCGATAACTATGTCTAAAACCGATGCGCGAAGCGCAAAAGCGGTGAGCTTTTCGTACATAAGGCACAAAGTGATTATATAAATTATTTTATATATCCCATAGGTTTTTAGCATCCCCTACCTTTGATTTAGCTAAAAGTAAGCTTTATATATGTTTTAAAATGAAAAAAAAAAACAGAAATGTACAGCATAAAAAGCCTGTTGTACAACACTCAGCTGCACAGAAACACCCCACGTACAAAAGGCGTGCGCCTCACCTGCGCTTCAGGTCAAATTTTAGCCTAAAAAGCGCGCCTCACCTGCGCCTTTTGTACACCCTGCGCCTTATGTCACACAAGGCGTTTTGGTTTGCCCCTTAGGTCGCCTCGCGCCTAGGCGCGCTTTTTTAAACCAAGTTCCAAAAGCATTATAATAAAAATTCAAACAATAAAAAAGGCAGCAAACATTCAAATAAAGAACGGCATCATCGGTGGAGTAATGCCCCCCCCCCCCCCCCTTCTTCCCATGTGCACAGGGCGGTGTTCTCACGTGGGGAAAGGGCCACATCAGCCTCCCCTTCCGTTCCCTGAACCACACTGCCTAGGTTGTATTTTGTTCTGAACAGCCCAATTGGAGCCCTAGCATAGCTTCAGATTGGGCATTACTTTCATGTTACATAATCAAAATCAGAAAGAAATGTGACATTCAATCCATGATACATACAGACAACAGTCGGCTTCGATTAGAGTCAAAGAAAACCATGTCATTAATTACTCTCACATTTACAACAGTGAACTTATAAACAGACATTGAGCTACATCAAGCACTCCATTACTAGTCATATTACACTACACACAGCAAACTAATCAAGAAAACCAAATAAATATGCAGAAAATTAAACAACAAGAAACTTAAAGATCGATGAAAACTTTTACAACAAAACACGCAGATTACTGTAACAAAATGGTTTTTTTCCTTTTGAACAGCAACAAAGTATATAGTAAAAGAGAAGTGATACCTAGAACGAAGTCAAATGGTACCGTGAGAAAGTGAAAGCAAGTCGTCTCTTTCAGAAAGAACCCTAGGCCATAAAAAATGTTACTAAAAAATCAGAAATATACGATGGAGAGCGTACCGTAGGTAGAGTGCAAACAGTAGAAAAGTTACGCTTGAATTGTAAAATGTGTAGGATGACACTCTGTGGAAATGATTTCAGTATATGGTATTCCGGTGGCCGGTGAGTTAAAAGAGTTTTTCTTTTTTTTAATTTTAAAAACTCACCATGTTTACCGAAGGTTTTGTATTTTCATCATCATTATTTGGTTCCGGTACAAACCATATTTATCTTTAAAAAAGTTAAATTAGCACATACCAAAACAATATATACATAAAAGTAGCACTTTTGAATTATATTAGTACATGAAAATTAATCAAGATAATTTATTTTAGCACATATTTGAATGATATCAGCAATTTTCTTAATCAGCACATTGAAAACAAAAGGAAAATCCAAATAAATAATTAATTGCTTGTTAGCATATTTATAGGGAATTCAATATAATTGATATTATTTAGGATATTATTTTATCATTTCTCTATAATTGGTTGGATGCTAGGTTACACTTTTTAAATGGTTGTTACATTTTGTATGCGAAATATAATTTGTATTTGATCCTACTCCACAACAGAGTATCGAGCACTCGATACAAACACTAATAAAACAAAACCTAAATATTATTAGTCTTTGTTGGACTAGATACATTCCACTAAATCGTTTTAGGGGAATCTAAACCCCCTTGAAACATTCGATATTTGGGCTGGGCCAGAGAGTTAGGAGGGCGACCGCTCAGGGCTTGGACCCTTTCGGGGCCCGAAATTTTTTTTTTTTTTTATATATATATTTTCGTTGTAAAAGTTAGTGTGAATGGTATAAACAACCAACACACTTTCTATTTTTCTCATAAAAGTCCT
Source organism: Helianthus tuberosus (assembly GCA_030545235.1). Classification (NCBI taxonomy): domain Eukaryota; kingdom Viridiplantae; phylum Streptophyta; class Magnoliopsida; order Asterales; family Asteraceae; genus Helianthus; species Helianthus tuberosus. The sequence continues at coordinate 64,625,878 of CM060425.1, forward strand.
TCCAAATTTTTTTTGCATATTAAAAACCAACATGCTTTCTTTTTTGTCTCATAAAAGTCCCTAAACAACTTTTTTGCATATAAAAGTTTCTCCAAATGTTAAATTTGAGAACAAAATTGTGAATATTTTAATTTTTACCTATTAAATCACGTTAGAAAGTAATTGAGATGAATTAATATTTTAAATTGAATACATGTCAAACCAAAGCATGTTCAATGTTTCCCTTTCTTTTCCATTTTAAATTCAATAATTTGATAACAATAAATATTATTCGAAAAACAATATAATAAAATTCATAAGCGTGGATGACATGACTCAAAATAAAATAAAATAAAATAACAAACATATAAAATGGTATGTATACATTTAAATCGTTAAAAAAATATAACATAATTTTTCAAATAATGTTTTCTTGATTTCATCCTGAAGGGGTAAGGTCCCAAAAACCTTGTAACAAGTACTTAGGACCATACCACAACCTTGTCTTTCAGCCCTTTTTCACCTTGTGCGGTCGCGCACTAGTCCTACAAAGAAGGCTTAAGAGACAGATAGCAAACAACCCTTGCGCGCCAAAAGGAAATCATAAATCCTTGCGCTTTCCTCCATAAACAAAGGATGAAAATCCTAAGTTAAACACTTCAGCCTAACAATATCCAGACTTGGATATTATTTACCCAACTGGTGCCACACGATAAAGAGTCACACAGGATTATGGCAATAACGTCCTAGAAGGACCCAATCGTGCACCACTAAACGGTTACAACCGTCTGGACACATGTCATCACCTCAGGCATCCCCGAAATCATGATGATGGCATGAAATTGGAGAGAAACCTCCATTTGATCACTTTCCACGTGGCAAACCCCCAGCCATAGATTTAAATAGCGATCCGTGTGCACTCACGTCGGATCGAGAAGCTTAATGGAAGGAAATGTAACCGCTTATGGGGTTAGCATCTTCCGTCAACTTTTCACCAATGAGTTTTCCCGCCCAAAACTCTCGGCTATAAATATGAGAACAATTCAGGTAAGAAATTCAAGTTACACACACTTCGTCAATACATCTTCTTCATAAACACATACTTATTCTCACGCCGGAGTCGGGTCAAGGAGAGAACCCCTCTTCTCCCCTTGACGAGGCTAACGGTGCTTTGTTTTGCAGAGTTTACCGGAGAAGAAGGTCAGTAGCATCGAATCAAACGAGAGAGAACAACCCCCCTTTATGCAGATCCAAACCCCCTAGATAATTTGATTCCGGTTAATTATCTAGTGTTTCTTCACATCCGATCATAATTAAGAGATTTTGTTTTGTTAAATTTTAACATTTTAAGGGTCTTGTATGACACAAGAGTAGAAAATATGTTGTTTTTTATGTATAAAAAATGGTTAGGGGAATTTTATGAAACATAAAAGAAAGTATGTTGGTTTTTTATGTGCAAAAAAAAAAAGTTGAAGGACTTTTATGAAACAAAAAAGAAAGTATATTGGTTTTTTAAATGCAAAAAAAGTGGAAGGACTTTAATGAGAAAAAACAAAAAGTATGTTATTTTTTATGGACTAAATTACAAGTTTTATCCTTTATCTATATACCAAATTGCAGGCGGTATCCTTTAGCGCAAAATTTGACAAGTTCTATACTTAATGTTTTAAAATCTTGCACGTTATGTCCTTAGAGCCAAACCCAGATAATTTTTTTGGTTAAATCTGGTCATGTGCAAGGCACATAAGGGTATAATTGTCTTTTTACCCCTATTATTTTAAAAAATATCTTAAAAGAAAAAAATATATACACACTCATTCCATGTCTATCTCTCTCTAACCCCCCTATTTCCCTCTCTGCTCTATCTGTACTAGTTCCATCACATCTTCTTCCACCACCACCACTACAACCAAATCCGCCCAAAAAAACCACAACAGCCAAATCCGGCCAGAAAAACCACCACAACCTCCTTCGCAAATCTAAATCCTAGGCGGCGGCTAGGGTTCCGCCATGACGATAAGCGGCGGCCATGACTGTTAGGTGAGATGGAGTTGTCGTTCTTGCATAACACCGCCAACACACCACCACTAAAGCCCCAAAATCCAGTGTACCAGCTTCCATTATGTTTTTCTATCTGATTTTCGAGAGTCTGAACCTTCTTTCTCTCTCATCTAGTGCTTTTGGATTTTTTTCCTTTTAACTGTAAATCTTGCTTTCTACACACTGGAATACATATGTTTTGTCATGGTGGTGGGTAGGCAAGATGTTGGCATTTGTTTGTCAAAATTTTTTAATGAGTAAACTGCCATTTTGGTCCCTGAGGTTTGGGCAGTTTTGCCATTTTAGTCCAAATTTGAAACCTTTTACATCTGAGTCCCTGTGGTTTCAATTTTGTTGCCACTTTAGTCCAAAAGTGAAATCAGCTCAAATTTCTCAAATTATATCCTGAAGTTTTGTCCTTTTCTTTAGGGGTAATTTAGTCATTTATTTTTTATTTTAAATCTGATCAATCACTTTCCTCAAATAAAGAGTAAACTGCCAAGTTTGGCAGAAGCATCCACCAGAAGCAGCCATTGTTGGTAAATCTGATCAATCACTTTCAACAGAAGGGGTTTACACTTTACACACAACACAAGCATCCACCAACAATGGCAGAAGCACCATCACACCACTGGTCAACAACCTAACCCTCTCCGACACAATCCCCTAACACGAGTTCTCTAATGCGTCCTGATTCGAACCATCCCCCAACCAAACCCTCAAAGTCGGCGACTGGAAACGTTTTTCTTTTTTATTTCCGGCGCCCCTTTTGTTCCGGTGATGTCGTTTTTCCGATGTTGATGACGATGATGATACGATATTGATGATGATCTTGACGTTTTTCCGACGACGGCGGCTGGTGAAGACGATGGCGGTGGTGGATCTTAATGGTGGAGACGATGGCGGTGGTGGTTCTTAATGGTGGAGACGGTGGCGAGCTAACTCTCAGTGATGGGTTTAAGTTGAAGGTGGTGGTGGATTTGACTCAGTTATAGTAACTTGGTGAGGGTATCAACAATATCAGGGGTTTCAAGTTTTGTTGCTAATTGATTTTGATTTCTTCGATTGAGTAATCGATGTGTTGATTTACGTAATCGATATGTTGATTTGCGTGTTCAGTTTTGCAATTTGACTGCGAATCGTTTTCTTTCCAAAAACCTGATTGAACCTTGCCTTATATTTTGTGGATCCATTTGAGACCAGTTGGTTTATGGCCTTGTGGTAGCTTGGTTACTTGCCATGTTTTGTTTTTCTGGGTCGAATCTATTTCCTTTTTCATGGCTTTAATCCAATCGTTACTTTTGGCTGCTACTGAATAGTTCTCTGGTTCATCGTCATTGGCCATTTTAAGTTATTTGAAGTCTGCGTAGATGGGGTGTGTTCTTTAATAAACATTGACTGTGAATTAAAGAAGAAAAGGGTAGGGGTGGGGGTGGGATGGGTAGTTGGGCAGGCAAAATGACCAAAATGCCCTTCATAAAAGGACAAAAATTAGGTTTTTTTTAGAAATATGAGCAGACTTTGCATTTGGACTAAAATGGCAATAAAAATGAAACCACAGGGACCCAGATGTAAAAAGTTTCAAATTTGGACTAAAATGGCAAAAGTGACCAAACCTCAAGGACCAAAATGGCAGTTTACTCATTTTTAATACATATTTCCCTGATCCACCTCCATTAGAAAACAAATTATAAGTGTTTTTCACATCTTAAAATTGTACTTATGTCTTTAAAAGTATAATAACTTAATAAGATTTATGATATTTATAAATGTTTGATACTGATCGGTGGTGGTGTCACGGTGGCCGGAATCGTTTTTTGGGAATTTTGGTTTTGGGGTTTTTAAGTTGTTGAGTTGATTTGGAGATGGTGGTAGAGGAGGGTGGTGATGGTGGTTGTAGATGATTAAGGGTGGTGGTGGTGGCAGCAACAGTGGTTGTTGATTTTGAGATGGTGGTGATGGTGGCGGCCGGTGGTTGTTGATTAGGAGATGGTAGTGGATGGTGGTGGTGATAGAGGCTGTAGATTAAGAAATTTGTATATAATTATATATATGTAATTTTTATAATAATATTAATAAGTTTTTTAAGTAATTTTGTTTTATTTTTTTAAATAAGATTAAATAAATAAGATAAAAGACTAAGGAGTTGTTTGTTTTTTCAGATGTAAAATGTCTGTAGTCTGCGAACCATATCTGCAGGCATCTGCAAGAGAAAATGTGGCCCAAATGTCTGCAGTCTGCAAGGAGAAGAGGGTTTGTTTTTTTTTTTCTTCAAAAACAACTTCAACCACACAACACACACACAAGCTCTCTCTCTCTCTCTACAAACTCTCTTTCTCTCTACAACCACCACCACCACCGCACCACCTCTGCCACCACCTCCGCCATCACACCACCGCCATCACACCACCGCCTCTCTCTCTCTCTCTACGGTCTCTCTCTCACAGAACACACTCTCTCTCTTTACAACCACCACCACCGCCGCACCACCTCCGCCACCACCACCGCACCACCTCCGCCATCACACAGGTCTCTCACAGGTCTCTCTCTCTCACAGGTCTCTCTCTCACAGATTTCTCTCTCTCTCACACAGATGGGTTTGGTGGTGATGGGTTTGGTGGTGGTGGGTTTTGACGATGGTGGTGGTGGAGGTGGTGGCGGAGGTGGTGCGGTGGTGGTGGCGGAGGTGGTGGTGGCAGGGGAGAAGAGGAAGAAGAAGGGTGTGTGTGAAGATCTGATCTGTTTAGTGAAGCTATTATCCATAGATTTTTTTTAAGCTATTAAAAGCCATTTTAAGATCTTTTTTTTAAACAAACAGTCTTCAAGTGCTTATGTCTGCCCGCCCGCAGACATAAGCTCTTTACAGACAATATAAGCAAAAACAAACAGAACCTAAAATACTCTTGGGTTACCAGATTTAACCAAATAAATTAACTTAGTTAGGTTCAAAGGATATACCGTGCAAAATTTTAAAACATTAAGTACAAAACTCGTCAAGTTTTGCGCTAAAGGACACCGCTTATAATTTGGTATATAGATAAAGGATAAAACTTGTAATTTACTCTTTTTATGGCATTTGGCCTAAAAGTTAAAAGATATAAAAACTGAATCAGAAAAGAACATAGTTAAGTGTTTGATTTGGTAGTTTATATGTCGCTTTGATAATAAGAAGATGCAGGTTCAAATCCCAGAAGACATTGGTTTAGTTGAGTTTTATTTTTCCTTTTTTTATTACATATTTAGTAAATGCAAATGACATTGATTACCTAATTTTGTCAAGTTACATTAAATGAAAATGAGAATCAGTGCCTAGTTTTGCCAAGTTACGTTTTTCCATTTGATTACTTTCCAAATTTAGTTCAAAAATGATTATTTAATTTAATTCTTAAATTGTTATTTAATCCACAACTAAATAAATTTTTAGTTTAAAGCATCCCGCCGTAATATGCAGGTAAATCCTACACGTATGTAATTCATTTTAATATATTTTAAACCCTTTTATTTTATATATTCTTTTTAAAAAGTTTATATTTTAGAGGCCCGCATTTTCTATTTGTCTAAGTTCTATAAATTTTAACAGATTTTCGAAGACAGACTTGTTTGATACTCTCACTAGTTGTAACAACTCCCCAAAGACCCTATGAAAAACCGTAATCGAAACCCCGGACCTGCACGACGAAACCCAGCGCAAAAAACGAAGATTCCAAAACCTGGCATCCCAGGCGCCACGCGGGGGATACCTCTACATCTCCCGTGTCGCGCGCGGGGGTACCAGACCACGTGGCACCGTTTCGCGACAAGTGGCAAGGCTACGCTGGTGACGAGGCTGACCTAACCCTAATAGGCAGGCAGATGCCGCACCACGCAGTGGAGACCCCTGATCTCCAGCGACGCACGGGGGAAGCCTAGGTGGGCTATATAAGGGCAGACGTGGGACGAGCTTCAATGCACCTTTTTGGTTTATATATCGATACTCTCTCTTCCTCGAACTACTGTTCTAATACCCGAAGCCCCTAAACCCCGAAACTCTGCTCCATAATCAGTGTGCTAACAATGATCACTGGTACGATACCCTTTCGGATTGATCCAAAACCAAATCAACGGATGTCAAAGTGTTGCCTGAATAAGGTTATACTTTGTTAACTATGTTGAGGTTTTGATCTCGTGGTTATCGTTAAAGTTTGAATTGGGTTAATAAACTAATACGTGTTGCATTGTGTGTTTAATTAGGAACCCAAGACTTAGACCAAGAGGCGATTACTAAAAACCCTAAATCTGCAAAGTGAGTCATTCTTTTTTATTAAATATTTTTAAAACCCTAAATATTTTCCAATTGTTACTTATATTACAGTGATTAAATCTTTGTATTTTAACTAGGAAATTACTACCAGTATGTGGGGTTTTGTATACACTACTTGATAAGCTTCAGTAGTTGAGAGAATGATCAACAGTGATATGACCACAGTCAAAGGAATTGCCGAGTGACAAATACCTTTGGGTAATAATAAGATATAAACAAATGCAAAAACCCTTAATGGTGTAATTATAACATTGTATCTTTTTATAATCTGAATGAACTCACTGGTATTTTTCGGTGATAAAATGTTTTTAAATGCGTTTTGGTGTGCGCGTATTTACACAAGTTTTTACAGTGAATTTACACACGAACTTGGATTTAATATTTATAAAAATGATTTATACCTTAACATTAAAACACACACAAAAGGACAAGTGTATCATGTCATATATGTAGCAAAGTATTGGTAAGAACCAGATATCGATCCATGGAACACGGGCTGAGTATGAGTACTAAATCTTTGTCATTGATTTACCGGATAAAAAGATATGTGAATGAGTTTTAACTAAAATTATCTAAAACTATATTTAAAACATAATAGACTCCAAATATGAAAAATATATATTATCTTGTTTCGCAAACAACCTAAACATGTTATCTACATCAGATATGTCACAAAAGCACTTGATCAACTTTTCAATTGCAAGACAGTTAGTTACCTGGTCTGGATTTCTTACATGATGATTCTTCGGAAAGTTAGCGCGATGGTCACACGTTAACCACCTAAAATCATTCATTAGCGAGCTATTGATATACTCTCATGCGAATCTTTAAAGATAGGTTATTTACCTGGTCTGGATTCCTAACCTCACTAATCAAAGAAAGCAATACCAATGGTCACAATACAACCACGAAGACAAGCATTAAAGTAGATCATATCACAAACTATTTCATTTTACAAGTCTTGAACACAAATCTACCAAGATAGTAATTTCAACCGAAACTACTAAACAAAGATCATAAACCGCGTCAAGAACATGTAACAACACCATTTAACTCTCATTAGAGCCCTTACGTGCAAGAAAGCATTCTTAATCAAAATCCGATTTATCTTGTCTAAAACCAATACACTGGTCCGGTTTCATGGTGTAAACATATTAACAAGTTAAAAGTTTACAAATAAGTGATTAATCAAGGAATTGTTAATAATCTTCACTAACCACACATTCATCATCCAAGACAACCAAACATGATCAAGAATCCAACATCAATGAAACATTCATCATATAATCATGAAAATTCAAACATGAAAAAGTTACTAAAGATTCATACAAATGAGATTACAACTTAAAGATCATGCATGAAACAAGTTCATTAATATTATTAACAAATACATAACCATAAACATAACATCAGCTCAATACTTGAAGATATGGTCAGAAATACATGTTTAAGAACAAGAAATCAAACCATAAACAAGCAAGGATTTGATGGATTTGATTGGTTAAGCTTCTAATCAATCTTGGGGCTTGAAATCGATCTGATCATGAGAGTCTTGGACCTCAGAAATCGTCCAGAAACTTGGAGAAAAACCCAACACTTTGATCAGTAGCGAATGCTGCCTTTTATAGGCAATTTTCAGATTGGCACGACCGTGCACTTTCAAGAGCACGGTCGTGCAGATCTATTGTTGGGTGACATCATTTATTCGAAAGGGTCAGACAAGTGGACTAGTGGACAAGTTGACCTCTGACACTCAGATGTGCACGATCATGCACCTGGTCACACGGTAGTGCAGTGTCTGGAAGTTCATCAGAATGCCTGGAATTTCATCAGAATTTGAGGTTCAGGTGGTGCACAGGAGTGCACTTGGGACGCACGGTCGTGCGTTCCGAGAAATTAGTGGCACTAGCTTGTGCACTGGCAGTGCTTCCGGGGTCGTAGCTCATGCACGGTCGTGCACTTGGGACGCACGGTCGTGCAACATCTGGGAGTTCATCAGAATCTGCATATTTCATCATAAACGTCTTTAAATCGCCCCGTTTTCTCCAGATTTGTCTTTTGTACACTGTTTAAGACCTGAAAATGGAAAAGTGCCTGATTTGGTACCTAAACAACGAAGTTTCGGTCAAAAACGCTTAAAACGAAAGTAAAATGTGAGACTTAAACATGTATAATTTAACGAATATCAAACATCCCCACACTTGAAGTTTGCTTGTCCTCAAGCAAACTTAAAACAAAGCAAGGAAATGAACCTAATATTTTACAAAGTTATTAATTTATTTCTATGGTCAATTGGTTTTTCAAAAAGTCAACATCAAAGATTTTTAACTAAACAAGCGTATACGAATATAGATAAAGATAACCAAAAAGCAATGATTCCACTTTCGATCGACTTAGCATGCGAATCTTTACATTTCTCACAATGTTCACACACACTTGGTTATGTTTATGAATCATACATGTAATGTGTATGTGTAAAACACTCGATGCCAAGTCAATGAATCATGCAACATCATAAGTTTGTCAAAAGATCTAATCTCCACCAATTAACATGCGAAAAAGCATAAATCAAGAGGTCTTTAATAGTTGTAACGATAGGCTATGGTTAAGGGTGTGGAATGAATATTTAAAAGTGGCTAAACAGTTAAAACTCGGCGGTTATTTTTAACTAGCGTAAATAAATCGACAACTATACATAAGTAATGAATTTAAAGACGATTTTACCCTTTTCGAGCTTAACAACAAAGCTTCACTATTCAGCGCTTAAAATTACTCTAATTTAATCGTCTTTAATCTGTTTTTCGATCGCTATTTTTTTTTCAATAAGGAAATAATTACAAACAAGCTAGTTTAGATAATAATTTTGACCGAGTTTTAACACAAAGGTTTGAAAATAAAAAGGCTAAATTTGGTTAAGTAAGCTAAATAGTTGGGTAATTTGAAAAACACAGAAAATATGCTCAACATGGCGAACTAATGGATAATGATGGGTGCGGGATATAAACAAAGATAATGGCTAACACAAGAGGGTATCCTAAGTGCCTCTATCATATTTATGCAATTTCACATATTTATGATTTTGAAAAGTATACTATTGACAAGTTCTAAATTGCATAAAACATCCGGCTCGCTCATTTTCCGCAAAAACAAGAAGCATGTCAAGAAAGCAGTAAAAGGCTCAAAAACATGCTCACGTAAACGGAAGGAATGAGCATGAATGTAAAGATAAACATGCAAGTCTTTCTTTTTGTTTGTCACGCTTTTAGTTATCTTTTTCAAAAATCAATTTGGCTTGTCGGTTTTGATGGAATCTGATGCTTTCTAAAGAATGCAAATGACTGTTTTGTATTTTTAAAGGGTTTTTTTATAATACAAAAACAAGGCAATCAAGGACAAACAAAGTTAAACCCCTCCCCACACTTGAACTTTACAATGTCCCCGATGTAAAACACATATTAGTTAAGCGATTATGAAGAGCTAAACTAAAGTGTAAAAAAGGATAGAAATACTCTCTTAGAGTTGAAGTAGACTTGTATGAATGGATTTTGAAAATAAGCCTTCTCAACTCTGTGTGCGTTCCTTACATACCTGTAAAGCACATCACTAACCGAAACAGAAAATAACGCTATTGATCAAATGATTAGATAACTGAAAACCAAATCCATTAGTTTAAACAAAAACAAACACACACTAAAATGTTTTAAAAACATAGCCGAGGGTTTTTAAAGTAAACAATGTCAAAATTTAAAACCCCATAATAAAGTAAACTAACAAATAAAAACTAAGATAAAACACCAGCATCTTCATCTTCGACTGGTGTGCTCCACCTAATCCCCCTCGTCGTCATCGTCGTCGCGGCGTGCTCCGGAGGAACCCGCTCTGTGGTCACCCGAGTTCCCGAATGGGAACTGTGGAGGATCCCCAAAATAGTTTGGGAAGGCGTCGTGGAGCCCTTTGAAGATGTAGAAAAATCCCGCATGCATCTCCTCTCTCATCGTGTTTTGAGTCACCTGCATCTGTTGGAACTGCTGGTAGAACTCTTGGAACTGCTGGTAGAACTCTGGGTACGAAGGGATGCCAGGAGGCCAATCCTGTTGCGGTTGATAACCGTGCTGGTGTTGGTGCTCTGGTGGCGGTCCTAATACATGTTGTGGCTCGTGAACCTCCTCTTCCTTATGAACCATGTGGATGTCTTCGTCCTGTGGTTGTGGTGGTAGTGGATCCCAAATTTCTCCATCAAGGCCCCTCAGTCTCGGGCCATGTTGGGTGTCCACTGTTAAACCCATCGCTTTCAAGGACCGAAGGTCCACCTCTCCTCCTGCATGAACCAATGTAAGACCATCGACTACCTCATCTGTCATGATCCCAAGGGCATAGGCTAGTTGAGTCACGTATTCTCCCCCATGGATCTCGCTACTTGTGGACCTCCCCGCACTGTTCAAGAAGAACTCAGCCATCCGTGCGGCAAGGTTCACGTGTACTCCATTGACTATAGAATATAAGAAAAGTACATCTGGAGTGGGACAGTTCCCCGAACTGTCCATGCGTCCACAGATCGTGTGGCTCATAACCTGATGAAGGACCCTCATAAGCGGGTCCCGTAGCCTTGAAGCTTTAGCTTTCCTAGCCACATATGGTGGCCCGATTGCCACCTGTGCCCAAAAGTTGGCTCTTTCTTGGTCATTGCTAAATTTGTAGATGTTGGTAAAAAGCTCGGAGTTGATATCTTCATCAGTGTAAATTCCTAACTTTCTCCCGAGCTTTGCAACTGACCACTTGTGCCATTTCCCACCTAGTCTAAATTGTACCATCTTCGTATGTTTAAAATCTGGATTATCGCTTCTTGGTTTGTCATATGCATATGAAGTGAAAAATTCCAGTGTGAGTTCAAGGTACACGGGTTGTTGAATGTTCAACAACCTCGACATTGGGAATGAGATCATTTCGGATAGCCTTTCTAATTGGTTCAGGGCTGTCATGACAGCCCAACTCAGTCTTCGTGGTTCCCCAATTTGTCCCCTTCGATTCCACAAGGATTCCATTTTGTTAACGCATGGTCGATCCTTTGATTTGTTGGGGTCGAATTGGATAAAACGGTGGTTCATCTGCATGCAGAAACATAGTAGAATTAGAGCAGATTCAAACATTTCAATTGCTACCACCAGAACAGTGTTTTAACGACATTCTGATGTCGTTTCAGCATGCGCACGGGCGTGCGGTCAAAGTGCACTGTCGTGCGTCCTTGAGTATGCTGGTCGGTCAGTTACGAAAATTGGACATGCACTACCGTGCAGATTGGTGCATGACCGTGCATCTCGTAATCGCTGAACTGGTCACTGATTTGGCTTTTTTATCGAGTCGGCACTGCCATGCCGGTCAAGTGTATGACCGTGCACGACAGTAGATCTTGCAAAATCACTACCATTCATTGATTCCAATTTTTCTAACACAAATCAAGACATCTTTTCAGTAAATGGACTTCGAAATTCAAATCAGTGCCAAGAACAATCGATTAACACCAATCATTCAAGAACTCGGGTTTGATTTGAGTTTATGAAGAAAACCCCAAAAGTTCTTGAGTATAAATCCTAAATCTACAACTAAAAAAGTGAAAAACAAGCAGGAAATCATACCTTGATCGAAGATTGGAGTTAGATTACAAAAACATTTATATCCCAGCTTCAATTAGTATAAAATACTATGTAACACTTTCACCTTCACTATTTAAAACTATCATCCTTCTGTTATTACTGAAATCATCACTTTTTAATTGCATTGTTGCGTTCATCTCAATTGCTGATTTTTCCTCTTGGTAAAAATTATCTAGAAAAATAATTTCGAAAATCGATTTTGGGGTTTAGTGAGCGTTTCAACTACTCAAGAAAAGTTGTAATTACAAACTAGATTAGCATCGGTTCTAACATCCACTGTTAATTTTGTACAAGACCTACAAGTTATACCAATTTTGGATTTACCTTCCCTTCTAAAGTGTCAAAATAGTTTTTTTTTTTTTTTTTTCTTTTGAACAGCAACAAAGTATATGGTAAAAAAGAAGTGATACCTAGAACGAAGTCAAATGGCACCGTGAAAGGCAGAAGAAGTGAAAGCAGAGTCGTCTCTTTCAGAAAGTAACCCCAGGCCTTAAAATGTTACTAAAAATTTCAGAAATATACGATGGAGAGCGTACCGTAGGTAGTGTGCAAGCAAACAGTAGAAAAGTTACAGTTGAATTGTAAAGTGTGTAGGATGACACTGTGGAAATGATTTCTGTATGGTATTCCGGTGGCCGGTGAATTAAAGAGTTTTTTTTTTTTTTTAATTTTTAAAAACTCGCCATGTTTACGGACGGTTTTGTATTTTTTTTCATCATCATATGATATTATTGTCTTTGGACAAGTTTTATAAAAGCGTAGGTGGTGGTTTGATTTGATACAACAGAGTATCGAGTACTCGATACAAACACTAATAAAACAAAACCTAAATATTACTACGTATTAGTCTTTGTTGGACTAGTTACATTCCCCTAAATCGTTTTAAGTGAATCTAAGCCCCCATGACACATTCGATACCTGGGCAGGCCCAAAGGGGTAGGTGGGCGACGGCTCAGGACTCGGACCCTTTCGGGGCCCGAAAATTTTTGTTTTTTTATATATTTTAGGGGCTCGCATATTCTATTTGCCCAGATCCTACAAACTTTAAAAGCTTTTTTGAAGAAGTTCTCTTTGATACTCTCACAAACCTCCCCAATGAAGCTCTTGTAGTGGACAAGTCAAGTAAGCCAAATGCAACAACACTAAAGCCACTGATAAATAATAATACCTAAATTTTATTAATATAAACTAGGTGGATTTGCCCGCGCGATGCGGCGGGAATTCCGTCAGTTTTGTTCAATTCGTTATGGTACCGAACTCTGTTTAAAGTTACGATATGTTCAAAATAACTTGTTTTACATTGAAAATAAAAAAAAAACTAATATAGGTGTCGGTTCCCATAATAACTATAGCAATACTGATATCATTGTCGGTTTTGGTGGCGATATTTTTTTATACACAGTATTGTATTCTACTATATAAAAAAGATATTGGACGTGAGATATCGGATGGAAATCAAACTAAATAAAAACAGATGGGCTAAAAACGTATATTTTTGTAAGTATATACCGATAATACTAATACTGGTATCGACGTGGTTTAGTCGGTGTTGGTTCCGTTCATCATGGAACCTTTGTGACACGGACACTTGGTATAGCACATGATACCAAAAAAAAAACTATATTTCAAACACAACCGCGCTTTTAAGAAAATTTATATAGAAATGTCAATAAAAAAAATCAAACACAACTTCGTATTTAGTTTTTCTTAAGCAAAAGAATGCAAGTAATCAGAGAAAAATCAAATTATTAAAAAATTAAATGGGTTAGAAGGGTATAATATATATAGTAAAGGGATCAAATAAATTAATTATTATAATAATTAGTTATAACAATATAATAATAATAAATATAAAAAAACTAATGTTAAATAATAAAATAAACTAAAACGTTACTGTTCATGACAACTTGAAATTAATATAGATAATAATGATCATTACAACCTTAAAGGTAATAGCTAATAAAGTAATCCATGAATCATTTATTATAACTTCATATTAAATATGTAATAATTATTAAGCGTTTACTAGAGAACTAACTTTTAAAAGAAAATTTGTGCTTTTTGATTATATGTTTTGTTTTTTCCTAAGAGCAACAATTTTTATATGGCCTGAAATACAACACGAAAAAAACAGGTATCAACTAACATGATATGTTTAAAAACATACCGTTTTCAGGTTGACCCATTTTAAAAACAGGTGGGGTTAGAGTTGTGGCCCGTTAACGCGTTTAAGTATTTAAAAAGTATTATCTTTTATTTTTATTTTTTTCATTTTTTGAAGAAACATTTACAATTTTCAATCTATTTTTTTTATTATCAACAATATTTTGTAAAGAAACTTTTCATGTCACTTATTTACTCAATCGATTGAAAATTATTTCTATTTTGTTTTAAAATTATCTCCAAACTCGAAACATAATGTGTTCGGACCAACTTATTTTGAAACAGGTCAGGTGAGGATGACCCATTAGCCCATTTAAGAATTTCAAAAAAAAAAATTATTTTATTTTTGTTTTTTCCCTTATTCATTTAGGGAGAATCGGAGATACACTTGAAATTTCCACTCTACTTGCAAGATAATCAATATTTTCAAAATAACTTTGTTTTAAAATTTATATTTAAAATTTTATATTTCCAGTTTGTTTAAAAAAAATCATTTAAACTTCTTTATAAATAAACTCGCAATTTTCAATTTAATTTTTAAGATTTTCAAAAAATGTTATTCATGCACCCGTCTTACACTCATGCTCACTCATTAACATGCTACTAATAATCAGCTTATAATTCAATAGCCCACTTATAAGTTATAACTCACCAACATGTTTTGACTCATTTAAAAACAGTAGTGATCTAGTTGACCCGAATTTATGTGTGTTACTTTAGGTTAGTGTTGAAATCTTTTACACAAGTAAATAATATGGGCCAATATGGTATAACTCACCAACATGTTTTGAGTCATTTAAAAACAGTAGTGATCTAGTTGACCCGAATTTATGTGTGTTACTTTAGGTTAGTGTTGAAATCTTTTACACAAGTAAATAATATGGGCCAATATGGTATAGCCCAGTTGGTCAAGGGGTTTTCCACTAAGTAGTTTCCTCCTGAGGAGATCTCAGGTTCTGGGAGGGATTCGAACTTGGGGTGAGGGGTTTAAACAGCATATGTTGGCTCTTTGGAGTAAGCTGGAAATCCAGTTGATCTACCGTTAAAAGAAAAAAGTAAATAATATGGGTCTTATTCGGTTTATACAGTTCAACTCGCCAGCCCGACACGATTAACACCCTTAATTCTTTGCATGCAATGGGATGTGTGAACTTTGTAAAACTGATTGTCTTGCAAGAAAATCACGACTATGATTTTCCAAATACTCAATTAGTTTATTTCTCAAATACTTTACGTAAAATATAAAACTAATCTATTAATAATAAGAACAAGCAAAAGTAGTGCAAAGAAAAAAAAGTCCTAATTTATCATCAAAAAAACAAAGTCCCACTTAAGATAGGATTTAATATCAAGACGATAAAAAAATCTAAACAGGATTAGATAGCATTACAATACCAAACTCAATAGTCAAAACTGAATTCTAACATTTAAGGCCTTTTTTCTAGTAATAATCATGATTCAGCAACAGTTGTATCACCATGTCTATTACTTCTATAAGTAAAAGTATCTAATAGGTAGGGTTTCTCAGGCCGATTTCAGCTTGGCTGACGCTGAAGCAAGGTGGGAAAGAGTTCTATGTCCCACAAACATCAAGAAAATCCCAATAACTCCCAAGGTTTTCAATGTCGTGAAAAGATCCAACTGTCGCCATTAAAAAACATGTTTACGTTAGATCTCATATTTGACACTTGGTTAGAAAGAGTTAAAAACGAAAACATACCTTCAACCAGAAAAACACGTAGAGGATGAGCACCGCTGCAATGCCACCGTGGAAGAGGATGGCAAATGTGGCGGGAATGGTTGATGTGGGGAAGTTCTTTAAGTTCACACCAAGACGTAACAACTGCAACAAAATAATTAAAGAAGATTATATTAAAGTGAAAGATTAGTCAACTCCATGAGGATAGGTGGATGTAGTAAAAAAGACGAACTTACCCCAACAAGGAATGCGAGGAATGGGACAAGAACCAGACCCAAGAAAGCAAAAGAAACCTCTTGAGGAGGGCGTTTTTCTGGAGCCCGGAAGATATGAGCTATCTCGGGCTTGGGCCCGTATCGTAAGTACGGATTAACAGCTTGTGGAGGGGGTTGGGTTGCCTTTTCAGGTGCCTTGGGGAGATCTAGTTCGATAGATCCGAGAGGTTGTAAGAAAGAGTTCTCCTGAAACACGTATAAACCGCCTTAAAAATTGACCGACAATATGTGATGGAAATTATTGACGTAATGAAATATTTACCATGACGGCATCTCCTACTGTAAGCTCAATGTCGTATTGGCCTGAGAGATGGTAAAACTTCTCAACAAGACTGAGAAAATCCTGAAATAGAAAATGTTGTCAAACAGTGAAATATTTCAGTTTTTTAGTCCAATGCAAAGTATACTACAATAACATGTAAATAAAAGGATAAGAAATGTGACCAGAGTTATCTCAAAGTGCGTCCCGGAGTTTCCGACAACAAAGATATGCTCGACTCCACTTTCGTGCCTTAACTTTAACAAGGCCTGCAAGTAAGCGGAACTTATATAAGTTAAGCAGACTAACGGAATTATAAAATACAGATAGTCTAGAAGCTGGTTCAAGACCTGATGAGGCTTGAACGGTTTGCCAAACGGAGTTGTCAACAGAAATGATACGTGCAGCTTTTGAAGGTGGTTCGCTGAAAGTGCCAAATCATTCTTTCCAGGTAAATCTAGCCTGATAAATCAAATATTAAAACAATGACGGTTAAACAGGCAGTACAAGTGATGATCAAAATGCTTTTTTTGTATTCTAGATTCAAGTTAAGTAACAAACTTCTTTTCAGACTCAACAATATCGCCCTCAAGCACTGCAACTTTTGCATTCTCAACTTTAACGACTCCTGTAACGTGAACCGGCACTTTTGTTCGGCCTCCAGTAGCAAATTTTCTTTTATGTTCTGGATCTGAAAGCACAATCTAGAAGAAAGAAAATTAACTTGGTGACATATAAATATGTTTTGAAGGACATTATGGTAAATCTGAAACGTGAAAGGTATCGGTCTTGAATTAAATGAAGTACCTCAAAAGCAAAAACATACTCCCCAATATCGACACCTTCGGGTAAAGCATCTAGGGTATGCACTGCTTCTTTTGGATCAAAATGAAGTTCCTAAAGTAAAAAATATAAATAAATAAATCACCACAATTAAAGCTACAAACTCAATTATTGGTTCTTAAGAGGACCTGTTTAAGAACTGAAGCGTCTTTTGAACCGGAGCTGAAAACTTGCATCAGTTTTACTGACAAAGGAGGAGCGGTGGATCCCAGAACCGTGCTCACCTTGACCTGTAAGCAAAGGTTAGAATTAATAACCTGAGACCATAACCCTAAATGACAGCTTCCATTGGAAACTTTATTATCATGATTATCGACAATTTGGAAAACGAACAGCATAATGATATATGAAATACGAAAAATGAAACAACACACACCTTGACTTTATCTTTAGTGGTCACTGAAAGCACGGTAGCCGGAAGTGATAAAATTAGAGGAACTGACACCCTGCAACAATATATGATTCGGTATTATTTGACAGAACAGCAGCATGATAAACGCTGTAAGCGACCAGATTAGACTTGCCTGTTGTTTTCTAAGTGAGATAAAGTATCAATTTGGTAAAACAGGTCCTTGCTATTTCCAGGGACACCAATCCCAAGAAAAAATCTTGCCAAACCCAAAATCTTGTCCTCGGGTATCTGCAAAATTTGAGCAACATCAGGAATAAATATTGATAACAGAAAATGAAAGTGGCGTGTAGCGAAAGTCGAACAAAAATAAAATAGAAACATGAGTGTGTGTCGCACATTTAAACTTTCGGAAGTGGATGCAAATGCTGTCAGCCCTCGAACAACGGCTGAGGTGGCGGAAAGCGGACCCTGATGTCCACTTGCATCAATGTGCTTGTCATCAAAGTAATAAGACCCATCATCTAGAAAACAATAACAAAATCATTAATCATCAAGTAGGCCTTCAAAAATATGCAAACTGCAAACACACTGGAAACAGAACACTGTATGCAGATAACTTCAATTAAAAGCTTCAGCAACTTCACACAAATATATTCAGGTAAAAAAATATAATATATATCTAATGTATGCTAACAAAGCATGACATATTTCATAATGTCTATTGGTGTCACTTCTCGAAAAGAAGTCGAATCTCAAAAGATAATATTTAAGTGATATTACAAATACGCATGGAAAAATATAGCCCTTGCCACTCAGTGTCAAATATAAGCGAAGACAATTGTTGGATAAATGTTTAGGTGGAAGAAAAAGGGAACATGCCTTAGAAAATAAAAAGAGTAGACAATCTTAATCCGATAAAATTGATTCAGCATTACATGACGATATAATACTAACCGTATTTCTCAATACTGTCAAAGAGCTTCACAATATCTTTTTTCAGTGTGCCGATCTGCAAAAAAAGGAACGTAATAGTTAGACAAGAGCATGAGCCTTGCATAATAATATGCTATATATAGTCAGTAAAAAAAGAGGATAGGATGTATTTACTGTAACCAGAAGATGAGATATGTACAATAAGCATATTAGCATATATTAGACTCAGAACAATCCCACTACTGGATGATTTTGTGCATGTGAGAAATAACAATATATATTTGCTAGAAACTAATAATTGTTAGTGATTCAAATCCCCATTGAGGGCTAGACAGACCATTAAGCAAAATGCAAATTAACTCACCAAATTTTCATCGACTGCAGAAGCTGCTAATGATATAACTCCAGAAATGGTTTCAAAAGCTAATCCTGAGTCAAGTGATTGTATGTGGTGAGTTATTAACCAAACAAAAACTAGGCATAATACTTAATTAGGTTAACCGTAACCAATCTTCAAAAGTAAAAAAAACGGATCTTTTAATAATACGGTACGTCCGTACCCATTGATCTCATCAAGAGTAAAAAGCTTACCTGCAGCATAGGTACTTGACTCGGGATTGTTAGAACTATAACGCCACCTACCATCACTTTGGCTGAGAGCCTGAAAAGAAATACAAAGTCAACTAAAGCAATTCACGTACCAAGTAACAGTAAAATAGTAATAAATTTGCTTTAAGAAAACAATGTCCTTTACAATCTAAGTAAAACCAACCTTTATGGAGCGTAAAATCCCATCAGCATTTTCCATATGTACATCTACTTCAGAACTTTGATCCTGCATGAAATATAAAAGAATAATCAAGCCATAAAAAAATAAATGCAAAGCTAATCTTTACACATAAACTGCCACAGAAATTGTCGTAATAGATGGTAGGTCTTTTATTTTCTAAATATTTATAGACATGACAATATTGTAAAGATCACATTGAAAAAGTTAAAATGATTTTTTTTTATCGAGCAAGGTTACCTTAACGAGTAGCAAACCACCTATGGAATGATAATAATCTATAAGAGATGTTGCATCTTTGACGGCACCTTTAAGTCTCAATACAATGCCCTAAAGCAGTAAAAAATTAGTACATTAGCGTATAAACATGTAAAAGATAAAACCAAAGTCAATTCCAAATTATGCATAAAAAACAGTGCAAGATTATTCATACCGTAAAATCTTCCTTACTGATCCTGCATTTTAGTATCCCATTAACTCGTAACGCATGATACAAGTCCCTTGAGTTCGAAGACACCGAAGAAAGAGTATCCACCACAGACTTACAAGTGTGGTCCTTCACATCAGGTTTCTTTTCTATTCCAAGAACCTCAAATGTCCTTAATCCTTCATAAGCTTCTTCTACGCTGAAAGCACATTGTTAAAAAAAACAAATGAGAATTGTATTTCGAAGGATAACCGGTTCACAATATAAACAATAAGACAGACAAAAAACTGGATAAAATCTTGTCCAAACAGCCTCTAAACATAATATATCTTCAAAAATTCATTTCAAAACAAATATGACATCAATTTCGTGTGTGTATGTATATTCATTTCATCGCAACTAAAGTTATATACAAAACACAATCATAGCTGTTAACATAGTATGATCAAGAATCACCGAAAAACTTAAAAAATTCAGCAGATAATTATACAGTGCATACATGTTCAACAAAAAGGGGGGAAACTTGATCCAGAAGTTAAAACGAACCTCGAAAACGATCCAGAAAACAGTTCTAATGCAGCAGACCGGTGAGATTCAGAGATCGGGTGAAATATCGTCGCAGATTCACAGATCGACGCTACTGCTAGTAGAACAACAATAATTCCTAATTTTCTCGACATTGTTTCCTGTAATAAAGTGAAAATAATTAGAAACATTAAACATGTACAGTTTGATAAATCGAGATTGAAACTAGATCTTACAAATTTGATCGGCTGTAGATCGTTAGAACATGCGACGCCAGTCGATTACTGGTCACTGGTCTTCGGCCGGACTAAATTTCAACGCCTGAAATCTGAATGTATTAGGTATAAGTGTACCATATGGGCAATAATATATTTATCTTTTTTACCTTTTTGAATTTGTTCTTACAAAACTAGTCCTTTAGACTTTCAACTTTTCAAGTTAACTGTTACCTTGTTTAATTTATGGAAGCTCTTCTTTATTATTTGTAGGGTTGTAAACGAACCGAACGAACACGAACAAGGCCATGTTCGTGTTCGTTCATTAAGAAAATTAACATGTTCGCGAATTGTTCACGAACGCATACCGAACATAAGTTTATGTTCGTGTTCGTTCGTTAAGGAAATTCAGTTGTTCACGAACAGTTCGTGAACACTGGTCTCGAACACTAACGAACGCATGCAAATAACAACGAATGTAAACGAACATTTAACTTGAAAATAAAAAATAAAAAAACATTGTTATCCTTAAAATTGGATATAAGTAGTTAAATACAACCATCAAATGTAAATCAAAACACAAGAAGTCTACTACACCACTAAATGATAAATCAAGGTTAACTAACCTAGACATAATTATCCCACAAAATGTCTTCGAGTGTCTAAATTTTAGCTAACATAGAAAAAGACAAGGTTTCATGTTTTCAATATGTTTAGATAAAAGATTTATTATTTATTATTTTTAATATAATCAAACGAACACGAACGAACGAACATGAACAAACGTAAACGAACATATTACCGAATGTTCACAAACGCAGTCGAACGAACGAAACCTGTGTTCGTGTTCGTTCGCTAAGCTAACCGAACAAAATTTTTTGTTCGTGTTCGTTCGTTAAGCTAATCGAACGAACATAAACGAACTTCCCGTCGGACGGTTCACGAACGGTTCGCTGAACGTTCGGTTCGTTTACAGCCCTAATTATTTGGGGTTATTAAATTTTAATAATAGTCCCAACTTCATTTGGTTGAGATTAACCCAATTAGTTTTTTTCACGACCAAATGAGTCGTTCAGAAGAGTTCTCAGACAGAATCAGAGGCGGAATTCATTGATTCAGTCTCCGTTCAGCTTGTATGACACTAGAATATCATTAATCTGTCTTGTTTATTGATCTATTAACAGTTTATAGGCTAGAGACACTTCGACAGCACTTCGGTGTCGGAATCAAAAGTCGTACAAACGAAATGACATCACAAGTATATATAGGCGCTTGATTTCGTACGAAATAGACACATGCTATTTCGTGCGAAATAGCCACTTGCTATTTCGTACGAAATAGTCTAATCTATTTCGTACGAAATACCCTGTTTAACCTAAAAACCTATTTTCTCGTACAACTTGCCATGGACTATCATTTCTAAATACAAGACTCAAATGAAGACGAAGTCGACAGACGTATGCACCAACAGACTCCCCCTCAGATGTTGACGAAGTCTTCGGTACGCGTCTTCAGCATGTCAACTCTTCAGTCTTGATCGGTCTTCTCAACTTCAGGAACTTCTCCTGGCTTTCCGTAGCAGCAGGATCAGGAATCTAGCTTCTTTGTCTTCAGACTCCCCCTTTCAATCAGCTGGGATCGCAGTCTGGAACTCTTTAATTGTAGCTTAGAATCGAAAACCTGGAATTAGTCATCAGGAATTGAAACCTAGCTCTTTCAACATTTCCTGCACAAATTTTCTACACAAAACATAAGTTTTTACTTAAATCAATAAGAAAAACTTACGGGTAGAAACCACTCAATCATCAATTATTCAAACAAACAACCCAATCCAAAATTCATCATGTTTAGCACTTGAATTTTGAAAATCAGCTTTCCAACATCAGTTGTCGAAAATCTTTTTGAATTTTTCAAAATTTTATGCTAAAACACACTAAAATCTTGTTGGATTTTTGATTTTAATGGAAAGTAATAATAGAAATATATACAAACAATATTTTTGTGAGTTTGTGCAAGAGGATCATATCAGTTTTTAAGACAAATCACAAGCACCGTTGAGCTTTAAACACTTTAAGTTCTAAACAATTCACATAGATTGACGATATTGTTGTCCTCTTAAACTCAATCTAAAACTTTTGAAATGCTTACCGATACGTTAAGGTATATTAATTTTGCGCTAAATTCTTATGGACCCCACGATCTCAGCATATCCCCTCATCATGCAATACACTATCTCAAGTAATGCCTTTAAACTTTCATCAACTGTGATTTGTGCGAAAATAACGCAGAATGTTTAAACATTAACAATCAGGTCGATACTTCCGTATACGCAGAGAAAGTCCAATGTTTAAACAAAATAAGAAATAAAAACAAGTTGAAATTGTTTAGGCTTTAACCACCAGTTCGATACTCCCGTATACGCATAGGTGATCCAAAGCTTAAACGAAACACCAAAGAAAATAAAGCAGAACGTTTAGGCACTAACATCCAGGTCGATACTTTCGTATACGCAGAGGATGTCCTATGCTTAAACAAAATAAAGAAATAAAACAAGTTTAAATTTTTGCAAAATAAAATGCACAATCACAGTGACTTTTCAGCAAGTTGTGAAAGCTCACAAACTTAACTAGTTTTATGTCCTGAGACAATCAGCTATTACTGACTGAGCAGGCACACAGTCAAGAAGGATAAAACTAAGTACTATGTTTTCAACCATGTTTCCCACTAGAACTTAGGCTTTTCATTTAAATTTGTATCGTTATCGCAAATCTACTAGTCTAGCTGAGCCTATCGTCACATCTTTAGTGAGACCGTTTATCACTTTTTACATTTCATTTCTTTAGCGTGCTGTGATAGTCCACTGATTTACTATCATTTCCTCTTTTTACAACAAAACTCATTTTTGTTTTTTCAATGTTTTTGACATTTTCAAATTTTTTTTAAAATTTTACTCCCCCTAAAATCAAAATATGTTTCAATTTTGATTTTCTGGGAAAATTTGAAACACTGTACAAAGTAAAATGACAAACTGATATCAAATTGCTTCACTTCGCCATTCACTTTGCATAAACAATCAGAACTCCCCCTTACAACAAACTATTTTCCCATTATGATTTCAAAACACTTAAGTTTGTTTTAATCAAAATGGTTTTTCCGGAAAATTAGTTTTGTTGAATTTACAAACCATTTGTAGGTTAGGGGATAAACTCATCACATTGTTTTTCTTCAATCATCTTGAAAAAATTTAACAATTTTAGATTCAATCAACACTACTACTTGTAGGAAAGATAAATCAAGTACAACTTAATGTCCTTGATTAATCCTTTGAATTTCGAAATATCACCGAAGTGAATTTCTTAAGAAAGATGCCGATACCTGCTCCACACTTACCAACCTGGGAGCTCCGGCAAGTCAGGTTTTTCATTTAAAGAGATCCCACCCAAGCCTGACGAGCCTTGGGTGTCTTTAAGTGATCGTCACTCGATTTCTTTTCAATTTTTTGTTTTAAATTTCGGTTTGACAATGATGGAAAACATGCATCATCCATTGTCTTAACGAAATTTTCATCGTTTACCTCAATAGATGGCTCCTCTGGCTTTGACGAACAAGATTCATCGCCTGATCGTGGCTCCTTTGACTTTGACAAGTCAAATTCATCGCCAAAACGTAGCTCCTTTGTTTCCGAAGAAACAAATTCATCGCCAAAACGTAGCTCCTTTGTTTCCGAAGAAACAAATTCATCGCCATCAAAAACTTTGATAAAGATTTTATCTGAAAAATTAACTTTCTTTGATTTTTCATCAGTTTGATTAGTCAATTTTTCTTTCTTTATCTTCCCTTTTGTCCTCAAATTTGTATCTGAAGAATTTGTTTTACTTGACTTTGCAGTCGAGTGAAGCGATTCATCACAACTCTTATTAGAACCAACAAGTGAATCCGAGGACAAAATCTTTTCTAGATATTCCCTCGCTTTCTTCCTTTTCCTCCTCAATCTGTCTTTTTGCCCTTGTGAAAGTTTAACTTTCTGTTCTTTCACTTTCTGTTCTTTGGGCTTTTCATCTCTTTTGACAGATTTATTCATCCTTTTCTGAGATTCAGCCCTCGATCTTCCCTTTGATCTCATTGGGCAATCTCTGGCAATGTGTCCTTTGATTTGACATTCATAACATCTCCTCGTCTCAAAGCTCTGACTCTGGCAGTTAACAGCAATGTGTCCTCTAAAACCACATTTGTAACACACTCTGTTATCATACAATTCACCACCTTCAAACCAAACACTAAGATCGTGACATTGCTTGGCCTTGTGGTAGTCATTTCTCCTCTTGTAAGCTAGATTTGTCCTTTGAGCACTGTGATCAAACCTGCACCACTTATTAACAACTGTTTTTGAGTTTTGATTTTCAAATTTTTGTGATTTTTTATCACGATTGGATGATTGAACTGATGAACTTTTATTGTTGTTTTGAGGATTTTTCAAAATTTTAACTTTTTGTTTTTGTTCCACATTCTTCTTCAAAGGTTTTTGCGTTGAGCATTCACCTTTTTCTGTAGATTGCAAAACAGTTTCTTGAAATTTTTCTTTTAATTTCAAAAATATTTTCTTTTTCTCATTTTTCTCAATTTCATCATCAGTTTTATCATCACAATCTTCAATTATGACTTTGTCATAATTTGAGACATCATCACTTATTGGAACTTCATTGATCGGTTTTGGACACATATGATCTTGTATAACTGATGAAGTCACAAAACCTTTCAATTTCTTTTCTAACTCATCAATTTTATTTTTAGCACATCCAACTTCATTTTCAAGTCGAATGATTTTCTGAAGATGAGAGTTTATTGCAATTTGCTTATCAATATTATTTTTACTAAAAACAGATTTTTCATTTTCTAAAATTTTTATTTTATTTTCAAAATCTTTTTTATTTTCTTTTAAAATTTTATTTTCCAATGTCAAACTCTCCACCTCCTTCAAGAGTTTGACATTGTCTGCTTTGAATTTGTCACATTTTGAGCACATCTCAGTTATCGTTTCAACATCATCTTTCTTCTCAATCTTGAAAGCTGGAATTTCTTCAACTTGTTCTTTGACCAGTCGAGCTTTTTCTTCAGGTTTGACTTCATTGTTCTGAGATAACACAGTTGTCTCATCTTGTTAAGATGTTTCTTGATGAACACTGTCAACCTGTTTCTTCTCGGATTTTACAAATTCTTCCACATTTGCTGCCATATGATTCTTCATTTTCGCAGCTTGTTTATTTTTAAGCTCTTCCAGTTTACCTGCATAAAACATATTATACAATTCAGGTGCGAACATCCTTTTATAATATTCAAGTTTTTCAATTTCTTCACTGTCATCATCACTCTCGTCATCTGATGAGTGATAAAAAACTGGAGCCTTTTCTGAAACAACTACTGAATTCTTTTCAGCTTTTTCTAAACCAGCATCTAGAACCTTTTCTTTTGAAACTGATTCTTTTGAAATTAGTTCTTCCGAAACTAATTCTTCTTTGATCTTTACAGGAATCTCTTCTTGAGATACATAGTAATAATACGCTATTTCTTCTTCAGATTCCATGTTTCGGTATCACAATTTCTCAAAAACTGACTTTCAAACGAAATGATGATCCTTCAAACGAAACACTGATGCGAAATACCCTTCAAACAAAATACTAATTTCGTACGAAATGTTTACGCGAAATGACACCTTGGTGCGAAATAAACTGATTTCGTAGGAAATGAAATTCTGATGTGAAGTTTCAAGCGAAATGGGTGTTTCGTACGAAATGAAAGTAAAACAGGCTATTTCGTGCGAAATAAAGTGATTTCGTACGAAATAAATGGTTTCGTGCGAAATGAATTGCAATTTCACACGAAATGAGCTATTTCGTGCGAAATGAAACCAAATCAATGCTATTCCGTGCGAAATGAAGATCTGATTCACACGAAATGGACTATTTCGTACGAAATACTGCTGATGTCACCTGTTCGATCGGTTTTTGTCAAAATTGATCAAGTTCAAGGTCTATTTTAGATCTGATTCTTTCAAGGATTGATTAAAACACTGTTTCGCTTGTTATATGTAAAAATCAGTTCATTTTAACCGTGAAAACTTGATTAATTTTGAAAAAGAAGGTCTAGAAATCAGAATTTTCCAGCGAAAACAAGCTAAATGGTAAGAACTCTTCCTCCTGAGCTCTGATACCACTTGTAGGATCGTTTTCACGACCAAACGAGTCGTTCAGAAGAGTTCTCAGACAGAATCAGAGGCGGAATTCATTGATTCAGTCTTCGTTCAGCTTGTATGACACTAGAATATCATTAATCTGTCTTGTTTATTGATCTATTAACAGTTTACAGGCTAGAGACACTTCGACAGCACTTCGGTGTCGGAATCAGAAGTCGTACAAACGAAATGACATCACATGTATATATAGGCACTTGATTTCGTACGAAATAGACACATGCTATTTCGTGCGAAATAGCCACTTGCTATTTCGTACGAAATAGTCTAATCTATTTCGTGCGAAATACCCTGTTTAACCTAAAAACCTATTTTCTCGTACAACGTGCCATGGACTATCATTTCTAAATACAAGACTCAAACGAAGACGAATTCGACAGACGTATGCTCCAACAAAAATAAACTTTTTAATGGCGTGTCATGTTTATATACCAAAACTTTTAATTTTTTTATGACGTGATATGTTTGGGTCAGTGGGTGGCATGCGTTGTCATTAAAAACTAATTGGGTTGACATTTAGTTGCTAAAGGATCGTTGGGGGAAATACATTTAAAGTTACGACTGATTTTAAATATTCCTTTAGTTGGAATTAATCCCGACCATTAGATGAATCCAATAACCCTATTATTTACTAAAACCTTTCATCGTCAAACAAAATAATATATATATATATATATATATATGTATAGGGGAGGGTTTAAATGAGAACGCTAAATATCGCGAGAACCGTGAGAACAAATGAAAAAACTGCGAGAAATTGATCAAAAACGAATCAAATTCAAAAAAAAATTCTACACTTATCATTATTATTCGAATACAATGTTATAAATTTAATTTACACGTTTAAATTTACGTGAATTCGTAAATAAAGAAAATTTACACATGTGTAAGTTTGCCATTTACACATGTGTAAATCTGTTATATTTACACATGTGTAAAAAATCTAAAAAGAGTGATTTTTGAAAGGAGAAATTGATTATTTGATGTTGTAAATTCTTGTTTTGAAGTTGTATCTTAATTACAATGAGGTTTGTATTAAAAAAATTGGTTTTGATTGGTGTTCTCATTCGTTCTCACGGTTCTCGCAATATTTATATATATATATAGGGTTAGGTTAACGTAAAAATGCCCTTATCGTACATTACGTACGCTATCATCTCAGCCGTTAGATCTTCATCCCACATTGAAATCGCATGTTGGTTTTTTGTAACAATTTCGCATGTTGGTTTTTTAACATGCGATTTCATCAAAATTAACACATGCGAAATTGTTACAAAAAACCAACATGCGATTTCATACATGCTACTTTATGACATGCGATTTCACTATATCGTACGTAATGTACGTTAAGGGATATTGTATTTTACACTTTGCCTATATATATATTTAGGGAGCCGCTAAAATAGAAACCATCCCCAGTTGTAAGAACCGCGAGAACCACTCTCAACCAATCAGGAGAAGGGGTAGTTTGGTCATTTACCCCAAATGTCAAATCCTACCCTCTCTCTTCATTTATATCTTCTCTCATCATTTTGTCTCCATTTATTTCCATCTCTTTCATTTCCCTGCAACTTATTTTGGAGAAACCCTAATCACGTTCATTTCCCCTGCAACTTATTTTGGAGAAACCATAATCCCTCAATTTCCATCTCTGTGCACACAATGTCTCACCTCTCATCTTCAATATTGAAACACTAACCTGATTTCTCTCAAAACATGTCAGCCACACAAGATCCACTCTCTGTTTCTCTCGTCTACTCGCCGGCCGGAACACTTACACTCCCCCTTCTTCTCCGGTGAGCCGCACCCCTTCCTCTCCTTCTCTTCATCATAAAGATTCGACCACAGATCGGATGTTTCAGCGCCGATTCCGAGCGGCCAAACCCACCTGAACACCCCCTTGCTCTCCCTGAACACCGTCGGGCGTCGACAATAGAAGCGTCGCCGCTGCGGCGGTGGCGTGGCTTTTCGACGGCGACGAAGAGAGAAGGAGGCAGGAAGGAGAGAGAGAGCTGATCAAGATCGGGATAACCCGAGAGATGAGCGGCGGCGACATCAGGGGTTTCCGACGGGTGGAGCTCCGGTGAGCCTCTTTCAATTTTCTTAACTGTTCTTTCTCTTTTCTTTCACCGGGTAATAATGTTCCGCTGATATATTTTTTTTTCAGTGATGTTGTCGATGGTAAGGGTGGTGCTTCATTTTCTCACATCTTTTGAGTTTTAGGGTGTTTGGATCCACTGCAAAGTGGTTATTTTTTTGAAGATGCAATAATTTTTATATGTATGTTTTAGCAAAGGTGTACTGATCTTGGGTTTGTTCAAAAAATAGGGTTCAAAATGGGTAGAAAATTGTTCTAAAAATGGTTTTGAACTTGGATGTAAAAAAATACATCACTGTTAAAAGTATACAAGATCATGAATTATAGTGCGTAAATAGAATTTGATGTAAAAAATCTTCACAAAACCGGTTATTTTTGTTATTTCAGTTCGTTCGGTTTCACGGCACGGGTTAGCTCGGTCAAACAGACAACTTGGTCAACTGTCGGGTCAACTCGGTCAAAGCTGGTCAGCCGGTTCAGTCACGGTTCAGTCTTGCTTCGGGTTCGGGTCAGCGGGTTAAACATGAGACTCGAATAACAGTGGCGAAAAATATAAATTTTATTGTTTTGTATTAATTAATATTTTATCGCAAAACCGAACTTTGAATAACTTGTATTTATAAACATACGTAGTAGAATCATATGATTATATTGTTTCATTTATTGTGTATTGAATTTTGAAAATTATGACGACAACTTGCATTGTCGGGATCGTCCAAAATTAGAGTAAACTCTGCCCGTTTTTTTAAAAATCCGTGAAACTTTTTAATGTAAAAACGTAAAGTTTTTAACGTAAAACGTAAAAAGTTTAACATAAAACGTAAAAAGTTTAACGTAAAACGTAAAAATGTAAAACGTAAAAACGTAAAACGTAAACTTTTTAACGTAAAACGTAAACTTTTTAACGTAAAACGTAAAATTTTTAACGTAGAAACGTAAATTTTTTAACGTAGAACGTAAACTTTTTAACGTAAAACGTAAATGTTTTAATGTAAAAACGTAAAGTTTTTTAACGTAAAATATAAATTTTTAAACGTAAAACGTAAAAAGTTTGACGTAAAAGGTTTAACGTAAAACGTAAAACGTTTTACGTAAAAAGTTTGACGTAAAACGTAAAAAGTTTAACATAAAACGTAAAAAGTTTTTCGTAAAACGAAAAAATTTTAACGTAAAACGTAAAAAGTTTAACGTAAAACGTAAAAATTTAAAAATTTTAACGTAAAACGTAAAAACTTTTACAAAAAACGTAAAAAGTTTAACGTAAAACGTAAACTTTTTTAACGTAAAACGTAAAACTTTTTCTATGTAAGTTGTAAAACGTAAAAAACCATGTGATAAAACGGCGCATAAAACAAGGGGCGTGAATGCGGCACATAAAAACGACGCGAAAAAAAAACGGGACGTAAAAAACGGCGCGTTAAAAAAACGACGCTTGAAAAAGCCGAGCGTAAAAAACGGCGTGCAAAAACGACACGTTAAAAAACGATGCGTGAAAAGCCGGGCGTAAAAACGGCGTGCAAAAACCGGCGCGCAAAAAAAGTTGTCTTGTTTAAAAAAATCTGAATTTAAAAATGTTTTTTATAAAAAAATTCTTTTTAAAAAATAAAAAGTAAAAAACGCCGCGGTAAAACGGGACGCCAAAAACGCCGCGAAAAACGCCGTGATAAAAAACGGGACGCAAAAAACCGGTGCGCAAAAAAAATTCGCTTTGTTAAAAAAATCTGAATTTAAAAAATGCTTTTAATAAAAAAATTATTTTTAAAAAATAAAAAGTAATATAATAAAACAAAAAAGTAATAAAAAACAATAAAGACAAAATAGAGTAATTTTACTATACTATCGTTTTGAATTAAAATATTAAAGACATAATAAGACAAAGGGGCTGTTTGGCAACATCTGAACCAATAAGTGCTGAATGAATAAGAGATCTGAATGGGTAAGAAGGTCTGAACCAGTAAGTGCTGAACCAGTAAAGTGCTGTTTGGTTGCACATCTGAATGACGGTGTAAAATGACATTTTTACCCCTTTTAATTAAAAAAACCATTTTATTATTAAATATATTACTTTCTCCATCCCCATCACATTCCACCTCCACCTCCACCGTTCAAAAAGAAAAAAATATCATTCCACCAGAACTTTCTCCCCCTTTCTACCTTATTTCTTGTTTTAAAAATCATATCATTCCATCCCCATCCCTCCACCATCAACAACAACAAGAATATAATCATGCCTCCTCTCCCGTGAAACCACATAATTTCCAAACCCTTAAAAACTTCAAACTGTATATACACACATAAACACACACACACAGAGATGAAATTACTCCCTGCCTCCTCTCCCGTGAAGAACCGGCCGACGACAGCCACACCTCCCCCTCTCGTTTTTGATGACGGCAGCGGATAAAGACTCGCCGCCGTGAGCGGCGGCGGCGGTGACCCACACCTGGGCCGGCGTCTTTTTCTACCGGCGTCCGGCGACCCCCTTTCGGTACAGAGCAGAGAGTAGGGAGCCGAGCTGAGGAGAGAAAGAACTTGATTGAGAGGAACAACGGTGGCGGGTCTCGATGAAGCACGACGGCGGCTGTGGTTTTGGCTATGTCCGACGATTGTGAAGAAGGAGAGGAATGTGCTGTGGAAGAAGATGGGTTTTTTTTTTGCTAGGGCACAATTGTCACAAGTATCATTCAGAGCTTGGTCAGACTACTCCACATGTATGACTCGGTCAGACTATAATAAGAGGTTGGGTAACTTTTAAGAGGGTGCAAACAAACGCTCTGAATCTGACTCGGTCAGACATGGGGGTATTAAGAGGCTAATAAGATGCAACCAAACAGGCCCAAAATCTATTTAATATTAATTTTAGTTACTTTTAATCTCATCCATCCATTTTGTTGATCTAAAGGCTAGAAAGTGGTTCTGTCAGTTCTTACAACTAGAGGTGGTTTTCATTTTAACGGTCATATATATATATATATATATATATATATATATATATATATATATCTCATTAGCGAAGGTACCCCAAACCGTAACTTATCACCTTCAAAATCATTAATCTTTAAAACTTCAACATACATATATCATGCAAAAATAACATAAAAAGACTAATACATCCTATTCGTATGTTTATCAACATCACCTATATCAGTTTGCCATGGGCAACAAAACCTTAGGTATCATTTAGTCAGGTTTTCTTCAAGCTCCAGCATCACGGTCGTTTCTAAGACTCGTGGTGTGACCTTCGTCAACTATCCATATTTTTAACCTGATCAATTTTCATATTCTATGTAATTTTATCTATTATTCATTCAATAAAACATTTGAATTCTATGTCATCAGTGGCGAAGCTTGAAAAAATATTTCGAGGGGTCGGAAGGTATTAGACCTAAAAAAAAATTTCTATGTTCGGTCGGGCAACGGTGATTCGGGTCGGGTCGGGTAGGGTGTCGGTGATTCGATTCGGGTCGGGTCAAACATTAATATCAAATTAAAAGCCGTTCTCAAACATTAAAACGTAAACATTGTTTAACAAACAATTGATTAAAGATACCAAAACATTAAAAACAAGAGGAAGGTGGGTACCCGGTTTAGTTGGATCATGGATGAAGAATTATAGTTCTGCTCGTCTTCCTTTAAGATTTTTGAATTCTTCAATTATGGACTCCGAATCATAGTTCTCAGCAATCTCCTTTTCTATGTAAATCACCATACTGTTTGCTATTTGTAACTCATTTTCATTCTTTCTTTTGAAAAAAGAGGTTATGCATTTATTCTTCTTCCCCATGGAGCCCTAAATCAAACCTAAACATAAAAATTCAACAAGTTTAGGGCTAAAACTCACACCTTATTTCAACCTAATTCATATAAATTGGAGCCCTAAATCAAACCTAAACATAAAAATTCAACAAGTTTAAGGCTAAAACTCACACCTTATTTCAACCTAATTCATATAAATTGGAGCCCTAAATCAAACCTAAACATAAAAATTCAACAAGTTTAGGGCTAAAACTCACACCTTATTTCAACCTAATTCATATAAATTGGAGCCCTAAATCAAATCTAAACATAAAAATTAACATACTTGTGAGGATGATTGAACAAGTGAACAAGAAGTCTCGAACAAGAAATCTCGAATTGAAGTCTCGAACAAGCAGCAGCTGAGCACAGTCGAACAAGTAGCAGCTGCGAACAAGCTTTCCCCCCAGCCCCTGCGACGTTTTCTTCTGTTTCTTTGTCTGCACAACACATGAGTTTGAATGTTTGATATTGGGTTGGGTTTAGTTAATTAGTTATGGGCCATGAGTTTTGATTTGGGTAGGGTTTTTGGGCTTATGATAAATATACTTAATAATAACACACTCTTGAATTGGGCTAATTTAGTATTTTAGTTGGGTTATATAATTTATTTTTTAGACAACCGGAGGGGTCGAACACGTATATACAAATTTTTTTTTAGAAACCCGGGGGGTCTAACACGTATATACATAATTTTTTTTTTAAAACCGGGGGGTCTAACACGTATATCCCTAAAAATTTCTATATGAAAAACACATACGTAACACTACTAACCGAAAAGTTCGGAGGGTCGGGCGACCCCCCCCGCCCCTCAATAGCTGCGCCCCTGTATGTCATTGTATTTGTTTTCATTATACATATACACGAGTTTCTCTACTAATTACATTTGTTTAGTTTGGTTAAACTTTACGCTATTGGTGATTAAACAAGACCAGGGACTAAACCTGGCATTAAACTAAACTTTATGATTTTCTTGGTCGTCCGCGCCATGCGAAGAGGACCTCCTAGCGTTGTACGACACGCAAGTGACCCATGTTTGACCAGTCATCTGTAGCCTGTCGTGAGTGGCGATGGACCAAACTCAATGTGTTGCGTCACGCTGGACAGTGTCTGTCAGCGTCAGGCTAGTCTCATGGCTCACCATAACTTCTTCAATTCTTTGATTTTGAATCCCGTTTCGGTTATGTTTTCAATCCTAATATATCTAGACCATATTCCAACCTTATTCCCATTATCAATTCAACCCATAACCCCCAATTCAAATCTCTCCTTCAAGACCATAAACACCCATCATTGACTTAATCAATTGAAGCCTTTACATTTGAGGTTGAGTTACAATCATCATCATCATGTCATCAATCTCTACAACCTTTGCTCCCATATTCACAACCAATTTCATCAAAACTCTATGAAATTAATATTCTCCATTCTATGGCTTGGAACTTCCTTCAACGAATTAACCTCAATTTTAATCCGTTTTGAGTAATTCTTGAGCCTAATCTTATTTATTTTAATAATTTATGTTGATAAGGAGCAATTGATTCTCAATTTGAAGAATCACATTAGAGGGTTCATACTAATTTAAGGATTTTTAGGATTCTTAATTTTAAAGTAATTAACCAACCTTTTGACATTGTAATTCATGCTATTTGATTAATTCTTGTTTTAGCCTTAGACATACGGACAAGAATGGGTAACCTTTTTTTTTTATTTAGGTTGACCATGTGTGTGTGTGGGTGGGGGGGGGGGGGGGGGGGATAAATTGTTATCGGGTAAATAATAAAAATATTGAGCTTTTAATTGGTTAAAATGGACTCTATATTAATTGGAATTAAGAAAAGAGCTTAATTACTAAACTATGGGTAAAAATGATTATATATTTTTCTTATTTAGGGAAAACATATATAGTTTTTTCATAACCCAAACCCCCAACGAGGTAGATTTTTTGTTTTCATAAAAATCAATGAGGTTAATCGTAGAAAAACATTAGGGTAGTTCAAAAGTTTCTTATTAGACGTTCTATATGATACGTGAAAAAGATTGATGTCGGGTGACCCAGAACCGCACTTTGTACCTCCACCACTCATGGTGCATAATCGTTATTAGACTCCAATTAGCCTATGGTGAAATTAAAGCATAATTCACATTTCATGCATATTTCAAGGAACAATTTATGAAACATTCAAGTGTACATAAAATGATGAAATAACCATAACTTTGTATATTAATTGCAGGCTGATGTAATTTACCTTTGATTAATGATGGCAATATGATCATTGATCCTTGTCTTGAGTTTCAAGCAAGAGATAAAATCATTTTAAAAGAGCGAAAATCATATATAATCCCATTTATTAAATTTAGTTGCGAATATTATGTTGAAAATTACAACTTAATTATCATCACAATTACAAAATATCATTCACATGCGCTTATTAACCTTGTGTAAATGTAAAAAATTCTCTCTATATATTTAATCACCAATACACATTATATGTGTACATGCTTATTAATACAAAATTACATTATATGTGTACATGCTTATTAATACAAAATTTTGCTACAACTGACAAGAAGACCATTAACTACCAAATATTATCCCTCTTTAATATTGTATAATTTGTCCAAACATATCCATTGTATATTTTGTCCAAACATATCCAATTTGTACTATAAAGATATGTAGTGTGGTTATAACCCAAATTGATCAACACCGTCCTCCACGTCAGCACCATGTCACCCCACCCTCATCCATCAACCTAATCCACCACCTTAGGGGGGAGGGGGTGGTCACTAATGATAGATTTCTATCACTACCAAGCACCAATCAACTCATGTCATCTCATCATCCAATATTCTATCACTAGTGATAGAATTGTAGTGGGGGTGGTATCACTAGTGATGGAATTCTATCACTCCCATTTTTTTTTAATTTTCATTTTAAAATTAGAAATTAACAATAAAACACTAAAAATAAATTTCATTAAACTTAAAAAATAAATTACATAGCAAAATAAAAAAAAAACTAAACCTTGGAAAAAAAACTAAATTTGTGGCATCTCCCAACCCCACTTTGCGCAAATCTCGCGCTTTTGTTGAATGACAATTGACTTAAACGGTTCGTCGAGATAGTTGTGCTTTTCACACAAGATTTTTAAATCATTTTGTCTTTCAACCGTTTTCAAGTGTCCCTTGTACGCCTGATCGCGTTCAACTTTTGCGGACATAATTATATCTTTTCTTTCTTCGGCCTTCTTGTATCGCGTGATTTTCTCCTCTTCGATTCTAAAGATCGACTCCGCCAACGCTTCCTTCCCTTTGCTTGACGATTCACCACCTCTCCTGCGGCGTGGCCATGTAGGTGTATCTTCTTCAACGGGGTCGTCAACGGATTGATCGGGTTCGTCAAGGGGGTCGTCGTTTAAGTTCATTTCGGGCAAGTTATCCGACGCGGAAGTCGTGTAGTTCCCCGAATCGGATGTCTTTGATCTTTTCGAACCTCCTCGTTTTTTGGAGCCGTAGGACCACGCATGTCAACCAACTCAACGGGGACCCACTTCGGGTGATTTCTCGCAACTTCCCATGCCGCCACGTGTGGAAAACTCCTCTTTTTGTAGACATCGCAATACATTTCGGTGGCTTGTCGCATGATTGTCGCCTCGCTCGCTCCACTTTGTGGGTTTCGGTTCTACAAAAAATATAAAAGGTTATGTTTTAAAAAAATATTCTATTTTAAAAAAAATAAACAGTTTTCTGTTTTTTATAAAAAAAACAGTTTTCTGTTATTTAAAAAAAAACAGTTTTCTGTTATTTAAAAAAACAATTTTCTGTTATTTAAAAAAAAGAGTTTTCTGTTATTTAAAGAAAACAGTTTTCTGTATTTTTTAATAAACTGTTTTCTGTTTAAAAAAAAACATGTTTTCTGTTTTTTTTAAACTGTTTTCTGTTTTTTTTAAAACTGTTTTGTTTTTTTTTAAATTGTTCTGTTTTTTTTTAAAACTGTTATGTTTTTTTTTTAAAATAAAAACTGTTTCTGTTTTTTTATAAAAAAAAAAACAGTTTTCAATGAAAAAATATTTAAACTTTAATAAAAAAACATACATTTTGAATGAAACAAGCGTTGAACTTGCTAATTTTCCCGTTCAAATCCGTCCATTTCGACGTCATTTGGTCCATGTTTCGTATCCTTGCACCGGGAAGTTGCCTAAAATGATTAATGACCCATCTCCAAAATGCATCATTTCTTTGCTCGTTGGCATGTTTCCTGCTCTCCGAGATGTGCAAGTACGCCTACACCAAGGACACCTCCTCCTCGCTCGTCCATTGTTGTCGAATGGTTGGGACGATTTCTTGAACGTCATCATTTTCTTCTTCTTCTTCCTCTTCCTCTTCTTCTTGTTGTTGTTCTTGAACGTAATCATCATCTTCATCGTCGTCAAGACTTTGTTGTGGTTCACGATACGTGTTTGCAAATTGACGGATGAGGGTGTTGTCTTCTAGTAGTGGGTCGAGTTGGTGGGGTTGGGTTTGAAAGTTTGAAAACGATTGGGGTTGAAATTGGTGAGGTTGAAACGGTGGAACGAACGGTTGGTTTTGGTACGTTTGCGATTGAAAGGGTGGATATTGTTGGGTTTGAAAGGGTGGATATTGTTGGGTTTGAAAGGGTGCAGTGGCGGATCCAACCAGTTTTTTCACTGGGTTCCTTTTTCCAAATCATACAAGGTTTACACTAAAAAAAACGTTTTTTTCGAAATCATACAAGGTTTACACTACAAAAAAACGTTTTTTTCCAAATCGACTGGGTTCCAGGGAACCCGTAAAAAGGCTCTAAATCCGCCCCTGAAAGGGTGGGACTTGGTCGGGTTCGTCTTGCAACCTAAAGCGCGTTGGTTCGTCAAGATTCGCTCGAACCTTGGGTCTTACGGGATTTTTCTTCGTACCCGAACCTCTTTTTTTTTCGAACCCCCACCTCTCTTGCTTGAACCTTCCATGTTTCTTGTAAAATAT
The DNA here is from genome assembly GCA_030545235.1 of Helianthus tuberosus. NCBI lineage: Eukaryota > Viridiplantae > Streptophyta > Magnoliopsida > Asterales > Asteraceae > Helianthus > Helianthus tuberosus. Next base: position 64,663,470 of record CM060425.1, read on the forward strand.
TTTTGAAATCAAATGGAGAATTGTATGATTTTTTGAAGTGAGTTGGATAAATTTTGATATGAAATGTATTGGGTTAAAATAGATTTATATAAAACATTCAAAAAAAAAAAAACCCAACGTTCATTTTTACCGCCCCCCCCCCCCCCCCCCCCCCCAACGGTCACCATCAACGGTCCTTTCTTGAATTTCCAACGCGTTAAGTTTTCCACGCGTGATGGTGGGTGCGGCGGCGGTGTGCGTGGAACTATAACGAGTGACGGGGGATCCATCACGGACCGCCCCGCTTGCTCTTATATGGTGTGAATCATAACCCCCACCTTATAGGGTTCGGGTTCTCAACGAAGGTTTCGCTGGGCTAGGCTAGATCCTTGTATGGGCACTTAGAGGTCCAATGGTCACCTTTCTTGCCACATGTTCTACATACCATAAGAACTGCACCTCCTTTTGACTTTGCGCCAGTGGGTCTCCAGATGCGTTCGACTCTTCAGCTTTTGAACCTGTTCTTTCCATACGTAAATAGTTAATATCATTCAAACAAAAACTTTAAAGACGGTTTCCAAGAACTTAGACTGTATCGTATTTTTTTCATTGCAATACAGGCCAATATACTGACAAATTTAGAAAACCTTTAAACATTATACTATCAACAAAACAACTTAACAAGATTATACACATAATTACGTTGCCATTTCCACAATGGCAGAAACTTGTCTCACTTATTATGAAGACTGTAAAAATCCTTTTGTTTACCAAAATGATTCAACAGTCTCGGTTCCAATCTTCTTTTGTTTACCAAAACGATAAAAGTATGTAAATATGTACTCATATAGATATATTTTGGCAAACAAGAAAGACCTGATGTAGTTTGGTGATCACTCTGAGCTTGAAACAAGTTATTACCATTTTTATAAAGTCTGTTACACTTGCTGTTAATTCATTACAATATAGTGACCCATATGACCGGTTTCAAACTATAGTGACTTGAACGACCCATTACACAAACTTGTATGTTCCATTTTGATGACTTTAAACACAAAACTGTTGTCATAATCTAAGCAAACGTTACACAATCGCAAAATCCATCACTTCTGAAAATGCATGAGTGGAACCAAAACCAAAACTTAATTTTCCAAAGACTTGAAGCATGCTATGATATCACTTTGAAATGAAAAGAAATCACCAAAATAAACCATACTTGATGAACTTGGTCATACTTTTAAAGATAATAACGATGGATAATGGGAATGAACCAAGCTTTGAAACCAGTTGTCAGAGTGCCTTATACTATACTGGGTTCAAACTTGCACATACAAAAGAAAAAAGTAGCATATAACTCTTGAAATAATAAAGTTTAACATTATAGTATTCAAAAACTATACATGAGCTGCATTGTTACTTCCGTAGTCATCTACTTTAGTGCTTAAAAATGTAACCAAGAGCTATTCATACATTCTAAAAGATTCGCAAACTCAAAGAATAAGATGATGTCACACATGACAATAAGGGGCTGTTTGTTTAGCTCTAATGGTTCAGGCCTCTTACTGGTTCAGTATTTAATGGTTCAGACTGTTTGTTTCGCGAGAAGATGTCTGAATGGTTCAGACATTTGGCTTAGACATTATACTGAGTCTGAATGGTTAAGACCTCTAATCTAAATTGGTCAAGACATTTGCCTCTGAACGGTTAAACATTATACAGACTCTCAATGGTTCAAACTTGGTTCAGACATCTTACTGGTTCAGCACTTAACCATTCAGAAGTTGTCAAACAGCGCCTCAGACATTAAGACTAACATAGACATCCCGTAAAAGATTATAAATTTCATTATAACGCCCTGTCGTCATGAGGTACTTCCTAACTCCCATATGATAATATGACTATGAAGTTATGCAGGTAATATCGGTGATATATTGGTCCCCAAAGTAAAATATTGATGTCAAATATCGGTCAGAATATTAGTACCGATATTATCAGCACCGATATACCACTGATATTTAACCAATATAATCGATATGCTGCTTATACACTACAACAACAATTAGAGATCACTAACATGGATGTCATATACACAACAACAAGTTATAGAAACAAAAACATAATTTCTTGGAGCCCTTGGTCGCTCAAAGATAATTTCCTCAGTAAAGACCATAGTCAACCGGGCACCAACATCCTCATGAACAGCATCACCAAACTTAGCCCAGGAGCGCCTCTCACAGCGCGCTTACTGAGGCGAGCATTGGCAAGCTTACGAAGGAACACGCGTAGTGGTAGTAATCTTAACGCGGTTACCCTCGTCATTAAACTTATACTCAATCACATTCTTCAAGCCGTGCTCATCCGGTCCAATCACCTGTTTTGGAGGCAACAAGAAGTCGTAATCACTTCCGTCATCCTCTTCTTCCAGTTCGCCCCATCGCGGCTTCAGAGTAGGTGTCGTTAGATTATCGATCGCCATTCGATTTAGATCAGAGTTGTTTGCGTTGCGGCTGATTGATTAGTATTACAAAAGCTTTAAGAGAGAAAAGAGAAGAAAAAGATGTGATTTTTTTCTTGTTTCCGAGTTTAATGAAAAGTAAAGGAGTCCGAGGTAGGAGGAGAAGAAAAGAAAGGAACAATTTTACCATTATACCTTTTAAACATAAAACATTTTAATTAACCTAAAATATGTCATGACATAGCGACTGATGTAGGGCTGAGCAAATGAGTTAACTCAACCCGACCCGGATTAAACCCGAACTCGAAAATTATGAAAAAACCATAACCGAGGACTAGACCTGTATTAACTATGTGAAAAAGTAACAACATTAGTAACAAGAGTACATTTTTACAAGGATTTTGAAGTTTCAAAAGAAATTATACTAATTGAATCTAACCGAAATGATTAATTTAACAGTCTCATAACATAACACATTCCAACAAATTCCCTGCATTTCACTTAACATATTCCAATCTCCAATCATCTGGTCCAGCAATGAAACAGTGAACCACTTCAGATAGGTATACTGTTTGACCAACAAATTCGAATAACTGTGAAATAACGCAAGAACCACTCTACGAAACAACAAATTAAAAAAAGGTCAAACAAACAAGAAACAAATTGTAACAACCCTAAAAAATATTCCCTACGATAACCCGTAATCAAAACCAGAAGTGCGCACGACGAAACTTATATACCCAACTTACGGTTAAGAAAACTTGACAGTTGATGAAGCAACCCACACAAAAGTAACCTTATTCGACTCACAATTAAAAACCGAACCAATTGGGATCAAGACCTGAGTATACGCGATAAGTATCACGATAATCGAGAAAAACGCGCAATTGGACGAGAAAGGCGGCCAGGGACACGTGTCCAACGTCGCGCCGCGTGTCAGACCTATGCTGGACACGTGGCAGACCTATGCCAGGCCGACCCTCCCAGCAACACGCAAAAGAGGTCAGGGATTCTTCCTCGACGTGCAGGAGAATCCAATTTTGGGTATATAAAGGCCAGTCTGGGAAATGTTCAGATGTACCAGTTCGACATAATTTTGACGAACACTCTCTCTTGTTCTCCGTTTTTCTTTGCAGTATACCCCTAAATCTGCGAAACTCTGCCCCATTGTAAGTGTTTTAACCCTGATCATTGATTCAATACCATGTCCGATCAATCTGAAACCCAGCAACGGATGCCAAAGTGCTGCCTGAATAAGGCCATACTTTGTTAACTACGTTGAGGTTTTGATCTCGTGATGTATCGTTAAAGTATGATTTGGGTTGATGCACTGATACGTGTTGCATTTTATTTTTATTAGGAACCCAAGCTTAATACCAGGAGGCTATAATAATCAAAACCCTAAATCTACAAAGTGAGTCGTTCTTTCTTTGTATCAAATGCTTTCAAAACCCTAAATGTTTTCCAATTGTTACTTACATTACAGTGTTTAAGTCTTTGTATTCTTAATGGGAAACTACTATCAATATGTGGGGTTTTGTATACATTACTTGATAATCTTCACTATTGGAAAATGGGTTAGCCAATGAGTCATATGACCACAGTCACAGGAACTGCCACCGAGTGACAGTTACTATTTAAAATAGTTTCTTTACTATTGGACAATGAGTTAGCCAATAGTAGTTTGGTATGATAAACAAATGTAAAAACTATGTTGTAATTATAAGAATGTATTTTATACCAATGAATGAACTCACCAATATTTCATGCTGATCAAATGTTTTTAAACGCGTTTCAGGTAACTTACTGTGAAAGTAAAGAAATGTGTTATGAAGCACTGAAGACTTAAATAAAGTGGCCATGTCATTAGATTAAAGAAAGGAAATTATGTTTTGTCAAAATAGGGTTTATCCCTATAAAAACCTTTGTTTGTAATATGGGTTTTATTCCAGCTATTTAAAATAAAAAATGTGGTGTTTTACAAACTCTGAAATTTTCCTAACTACAGTCCTGATGAAAATTTTTCCACTGCAAATTTAATAAACACCGGTACCACCTGACTATTCACGGCTCCCGCCCAAGGTGGGGTCGGGGATTGTGACAGAAGTGGTATAAGAGCCACTGGTTTAAGCCATTTTAGGTGTTATCTTAATACCTAAACTTAAACAATAAAGTTAGGAAGTTAATACAAAATAACCTATGTGTTATTTTTATGAATGTAGATTTAAATATATAGGGGAAGGTTCATTTGAAAAGAAATTTAATGTGAGAAGAAAAAGAAGAAATGACATAATGGTAAAATATTAAATATTAAATAGTTTATAACTCCTCCCATTAATTATGTTATCTCTCGTTAATAAAGCAAAAAACATTTTATCCTACACATTTCAAAATTTATCATACATATATCTTACATTTACCGAAATTTACCCTACGCATATCTAAATTTATCATACACATTTAAGAATTTATCCTACACATACTAAAATTTATCCTACACATGTCAAAAATTGTCCTTCACCCTAAATTATTTTATCTTGAAAGAGTATATTTAAAAGTGAGTTACAAATTTAATTAGTTAGCTAATTAATTACAATTAGAAATTTACCTATATGCCCTTATTAATAACATTAAATACACATATTAAATGAAGTAAAATGGAGCATTTCTATTGGTTTAAAACTTATTCTTTTTATTCTTACAAAATTTGTCTTCTCATTTGTTTAAAACTTATTCTATTGTCTTCTTATATATATATGCACATATGATTCTTGAAAGAACTGTTGTTTTAATTATTTTGTGTATTAATAACTGAAAATGTTTGCAATTCAATAATGTCAACACACTGATTTTTCCTCATGTCATGGTTCGATAGTTGACAAATCATTTTCGTACTTATATTTCATTTGAGCTTGTTGATTCTAAGTCTTCCTTAATTGATGACCAAAGTAAGTTTTTCTTTGACAGTGAATTCTATTGTTTCTAAAAATCCGTCACAAATTTTAAACAGTCGATTTAGACATCTATTGATCATAAATCTTTCTTTTGGTTTGACCCATGTAACCTTAGTCATCTTGGTGATTATATTATTACACCTCGTTCATTTGACATCGATTTCTGGAAATAGTTCAATTGAACCATTGAGTCCTATTTACTATAAAACTCGTATTCATAAAATTTGAACATGTCTTGATTCAATTACTTTGTCATTTACCTTAATACTATTAGTATTGATCAACGCAAGACATAATTCTAAATAGACATCATAGCCTAAATCTCGAGAACGAGATTTAAAACAAGGTGGGGAGGATGTAACAACCCTAAAAAATATTCCCTATGATAACCCGTAATCAAAACCAGAAGTGTGCGCGACGAAACTTATATACCCAACTTAGCGGTTAAGAAAACTTGACAGTTGATGAACCAACCCACACAAAAGTATCCTTATTCGACTCACAGTTAAAAACCAAACCAATTGGGATCATGACCCGAGTGTACGTGATAAGTATCAGCACGATAATCGAGAAAAACACTCAATTGGACGAGAAAGGCGGCCAGGGACACGTGTCCAATGTCGCGCCGTGTGTCAGACCTATGCTGGACACGTGGCAGACCTATGCCAGGCCGACCCTCCTGGCAACACGCGAAAGAGGTCAGGGATTCTTCCGCGACGTGCGGGAGAATCCAATTTTGGGTATATAAAGGCCAGTCTGGGAGATGTTCAGATGCACCAGTTCGACATAATTTTGACGAACACACTCTCTCGTTCTCCGTTTTCTTTGCAGTATATCCCTAAATCTGCGAAACTCTGCCCCGTTGTAAGTGTTTTAACCCTGATCACTGATTCGATACCCTGTCCAGTCAATCTGAAACCCAGCAACGAATGCCAAAGTGATGCCTGAATAAGGCTATACTTTGTTAACTACGTTGGAGTTTTGATCTCGTTATGTATCGTTAAAGTATGATTTGGGTTGATGCACTGACACGTGTTGCATTTTGTTTTTATTAGGAACCCAAGCTTAATACCAGGAGGCTATAGTAATCAAAACCCTAAATCTACAAAGTGAGTCATTCTTTCTTTTTATCAAATGCTTTCAAAACCCTAAATGTTTCCAATTGTTACTTAGATTACAGTGATTAAGTCTTTGTATTCTTACTGGGAAACTACTATCAGTATGTGGGGTTTTGTATGCATTACTTGATAATCTTCACTACTTTACAATGGGTTAGCAAATGAGTGATATGACCACAGTCACAGGAACTACCACCGAGTGACAATTACTATTTAAAATAGTTTCTTTACTATTGGATAATGAGTTAGCCAATAGTAGTTTGGTAAGATAAACAAATGTAATAGCATTAGCTATGCGGACAACACCATTCATAATCACTGAGGTTAAACCATCATCTTCTTGTTTGAATTTTCTTTTTCTACTCTAATATTTCTTTGCACTAGAACACTGCTCGGGTAGAGAAGACGTAAGATCAATGTTGGTGCACGGAATGTCTGTTGACTTCGTTTGAATCAAGTCTTGGGTCAAGATAGTTAACATAGGAGCTTGATAGTTAGAATTAGGGTTTAATGTTGGTATTTCGTTTGAAAGTACTTGTTAGGTGGTTTCGCTCCAAAGGACTTTAGGGTTTCGCTTATTAGTCAAGGGGTTTTGCTCATAGGGTATTAATGAGGTTTCGCTTATGTGTCAGGTCATATGAGCGAAACCACATGGACTATAAATAGTCATCAGGAGCGAACACTTGTCATTTATGTCAGTACTCTGGAGCGAGACCTGGTCATTAGCTTGGTAACGAAACTCTGTCAAAATCATTCTAGAAAGCTAATAAAGAGAAAGAATTAAAGAGAAAAGCTGTTGTTACTTTGCGTGTACTGATTCCGCCTTTATACGTGAAGATGAACGTCCTTGACTGACTGTTTAGGGTCGCAAACCGGTCCAACAAGTGGTATCAGAGCTTCAGGACGAGGAGTTCATACTACTACACCTGATTCGACAAAATTCTTTCATTTCTACTCACTTTCTCTCATACTTTTTCAATTTGAGCTAGTTCCTACGGTTGAAACAGTCTGATTTTTGAGTATAACGTGTAATATACTGTAATAACAAACCCTAGAAAGATTCAGGTTAAAATTCGGACTAAAACATGGTGAAATTTGACTAAAACATGGTTTCGCTTTTTCGGTAATCGAAGGTTTCGCTTATTTGGACATAAGATCTTGTCAGTTTCGCTTTTTCAAACATAAGCTTGATTTCGCTTATCTGAACATCCTGGTTTCGCTTATACGGTAGTTTGGTATTTCGCTGATAAGGACATTGCTTGATTTCGCTTATTCAGACATCTTGGTATTTCGCTTATACGGACAAATATAGTTTCGCTCATTCGGACATCATTACTATTTCGCTTTTAAGGACATTGCATATTTCGCTTATCAGTCACGTTGACTGATTTCGCTTATGTGACACATTGATTGATTTCGCTTTTGTGTCATTGTTTAATTTCGCTTTTCAGTCATTTGGTATCATAGTGTCATTTCTTGATTCCACTCGATAGTGAACTTTTTCACGTCAAGATTATATCACGACAATCGAGTGTTATTGTGTTTCAGATTACTTGATATTGTTTAAACTGATTGAATTTGTTTGTTTGATCTCAGGTGTTTGAAGATGTCAAGCAACGGTGAAGAATTCTACAACACATTCTACAACGCATTCACTTCCGAATCGACAGATAGAAGATCCGAGATGAGAGAATATTCGAAGGAGATTTCGGAGAATTTGAAATTCGAGAACATGTATGGAAGTCAACAAAAACCACCGAAGCTAATGAAAGTTGAAGATTATAACTGGTGGAAAAACAGATTTGAGGGTTGGGTAAAAGCTTTCGCTCCTGAAAGCTGGTTAAAACTGACAGATGGATACACTGAACCAGTAAAAGAGGGAGGAGAGTTAATAGATGCAAAAGATTTTACAGAAAAAGATATAAAAAATGTTGTGGCTGAATATAGAATGATAACATTGATCAAACAGTCAGTAAGAGAGGATATTATTTCATTGCTTGAACAAGAAAAGACTTCAAAGAGTTTGTGGGAAGCGTTAGAAAGAAAATGTGTAGGAAGTAATGAAATTGTTAAAAACAAAAAGAAATTGTTGCGTAAAGAGTTTGATTTATTCAACTGTATGAAAAATGAGTCTGTTTGTAAAATGATTGAGAGATTCGGATATCTGAAAATGGAGCTGACCAGACATGAAATTTTACCTTCTGAAGAGGAGCTGGTGGATAAATTGTTTGATTCATTGCCAAATGATCAAGAGTGGCAATACTTCGCTCTAATGTTGAAAAATACAATCAAGCCTGAAGATTTAAAAGTGGATTTGCTGATCGAAAGACTTGAAAGTCATGAGTTGGAGATAAAGAGATCTAAAGTCAACAATCCGGCTTATCAGCAGAATGTAGAGCTTTACTACAGAGGAAATGTACCGCAGGCTGGGTCTCCAAGAACAGCGTTTTCTGCAGAAAGTTCAAGCTCAATGAACAATGAAAGTTTTCACAATGGTTTTCACAGAGGATCTTCTTCAACAACTTCTGATCAATCTGCTTCTAAGAATTTGTTTCAGTGTAATATCGCAGTGGATCTGAAGAATGGGCAGAATTTCAGCGAAGAATCGGCGAAACAACAAATGGTTTTCTTGGCATCTGTACTTGAATCATATGAAAGCCTCGTTGCAGGGAAGATTGGAAATACCAACTTGACAAAAGAAGATTATGATCAATTAGACCCCGAGGAGATGGAACTAATGGATATAAGATGGTGCATGGCCAGTGCGGTTCGTCGGGCACAGCGGTTCATGGAGATCACGGGGAGAAAGTCAATTGGTGGACCATCTACCAAACTGGGATTTGATAAATCAAAGGTGACATGTTTTAAATGCAAACAAAAAGGTCACTTCAAGCGCGAGTGCAGAAATGCGTATGCTAATGATTCTGAAAATCCGTTCAACGAAGATTATTACAAGAAAGCAATTTATCATCAGAATAAGTCTGAACCACCAAGATTAAAGCAACCAGAAGAAAGATCAAGGGCTCTTGCAGTTATATATGATGATGAAGGTTACGACTGGAGTCAAGTTTGCCCTGAAGAAAATGCAGTTGGATATGCATTTGTTGCAAATGATGATCATGATACTTGGTGGAGAAGAGACAGTGCGAGATAGGAGATTGGCAAATTGTATGAACCATTTAAGGAAGCACAAAGAGCCAAGAGATGGAATGAAGAACTAGAGTGTTACATGGATCCACAGGGTAATCCAGTAGTTGATCCATCAAAAGTGGATTTTGATGCTGTAACCAATGTGTTTCCAAGTGAGGGCACTTTCAACACAAGAAGGCTCTCTGATAAAAGCTATTTGCCAAATTTGATGAACAAGTTAAAAGAAGTTTTTGAAGCAAGTTTACCGAAGGTGGTAGAACTGAAGAAAAGAAAAGAAGAAGATGATTGAAGAAGTGAAGACTGTTGCAAAGCTTGATGGAGAGGAACAAAGAGCTGAAGAAACGCAGAAGAATGAAGAAGCTCAGAAAGAAGAAATGGAGGAAGTTCAGAAAGTTGAGTCAGAAGAATCGGTGCTGAATGAGACTGAGGTTAGAAAATCTTCTGATCTATCGAATGTTGAATTGGTTGATGAAAAAGAAAACAAATGCAGGAATTGCATAGAAATGTGCAAAGCCTGTATTGAAAAAGATGACATCATAAAAACAAAAGACAATGACATAGTTAAACTTGAAAATGGTTTCACAACAAAATGTAAAGATATGATTGAAAAGAAGAAATTTTGAAACTAAAAGTTGAAAAATTGACACAGAAATGTCAAGGTCTTGAAAAGGATAATGATGTTTATAGACAACTGTGTTCAGCAAAATGTGTCGATTGTGTTGAAAAAGAATCTAAATTTCAAGATTTACAAAAACAGTATGATTCATTAAAGTGGTCGAGTCAGAAAGTACAAGAAGCTTATGATACTTTGAAAAGCCAAGTCAAAAGTTTTGATCAAAGACTGTCTGAAACTTTAGTCAATAAAGAAATGTATGAAAGAAAGTTTAAAGAAAAGCAAATTGAATTGAACAAATGTGTTGATGAAATTGCTAATATTAAACAAGTCTTGGCTGAAAAAGAAAAGATTGTTACAAAACTTCAAAGTTATCATAAATCTTCGTACATTCTTGAACGCATTTTCAACATCACACCAGATGACAAAGATACTGAAAATTGCAAAAAGGGTATTGGTTCAGAATTTCATCAGGTACCACCACCATTGAGAAACAATTATACTTTTTATGATGAGGAAAAGGTGGCAAAGGGTTTGAACATAGCTGACCAGTTACCTGAAAGTATCGATGTGACTTACTCCAAATCTGATGATGCTAATGATTCAGAGGTGGTAAGTAAGGTTGTTGAAAGCGTTTTGAAAGATGAGTCAACAAAAGGTAAGTCTGAATCACAGGATGAAGATGAAGGAAATCTTTATGATGGTTATCTGAAAAACACAAAATCCGAGGAAAATTTGAATGATGATTCAAAAGGATTGGTTGATACCATGATTGGATCGGACAAACTATTCTTAGATGTTGTATTCCCAATTCAGAATGTGATTTCAGAGAAGGTCGACAAAGTTTTTAAAATGGTTGAGATTGAGAAGTCTGAGATTCCTAAGTTTGCTGGTAAAGGTCATAAATCTTTTTATAACAAACCTGGTTTTAAGAAGAAAAACATGAAGGCTGGTTTAGGTTATAAAAAGAAACGGAATTGGAATCAAAGTAAAAAACCAAATTTGCAACAAAAGATGAGTTTTGTTCAAGGGAAAAGCTTGAAAGAAGAGGAAAAACTCAAATTTGGACAACAGTCTAATGAGGAGTTTGATGCTATGAAAAAGAAACAACAACAGGCCAAGGATGTTTCAGAGAAAGTGTGTTTTAAATGTGATCAAATTGGACATGTTGCTCGAAAGTGTCCAAATCCAAAGCTTGTTGATGTTGAAAAACAGCAATCTGAGGATGTGAAACCAAGGTCAACCAGATTTGATTCGAAACAAACTTGGAGGTACAATACAAACAAGTTTGCTTCAAATCAAAATTGGAAATCAAATCCGAACAGGTTTGATTCAAGACAGACCTGGAATTCTCACACATCCAGATTCAGAACAACACAGAATTGGAGAACATCTGTTGATATGACAAAACCTCAAGAGTTTTGGAAACCTAAAATTGTTATTCAAAATCAAAAGGTTCAAAAAGAGACAAACTTTTACAAAAGAGGTACTCCAGAAGGTCAAATGTGGAGTGTTAAGAAACAAGTGACGTCGGAAAAAGATGAGAAAGTTGAAGTCAACGCTGAAAAAGTTTTAAGTGATAAAGAGTTTCCAAAACTAAATGAACATTATTGTGTTGAAATGCCTAAGGTCCAACAGACCTGGGCTAAATTGTTCAAATGATTGATAAAGTTTGAAATGTGTAGGTGCTTAACGATGCTGAAGATTGTGAGAATGGTAGTTGGAGCAGCCTGGCACAGGAAGAGGTTGCAGGACCCTGGTTTGGTTGAACAGGGAGTTTAGTTTGATTGTTTTCTGTACATAAATAAACAATATTTCAAAAACCCTAAAAATTTTGAAAAACCAAAAATATGTTTTTGTTTTGTCAAAAATTTTGAAAAATTAAAAAAAATATATGTTTATTGTATACGCCGAAACCCTCACAGCTGAACAAACATGATTACTTTCATCAGATTGAAAAACGGTTTTCAAACTGTTAAGATCAATGGGTTGTAAATCATGGGGGTACGTTATATTTTCTGCAAATCAGAGCATGTGAAGCAGAAAATGGATGGCGAGACAAAGCTATCAATGTTGGTTGTCAAATTTTCTTTATATGATTTTGCATTTTAGGGGGAGATATTTTGTTGTTAGAAAATCCAAAAACATTTGAAAATTTGAAAAAGTCAAAAACATGATCAAATTCAAAAATTGAGTTTTTGTGTAAAAAGAGGAAATGATAGTACATCAGTAGACAGTTACAGTATGCTAAAGAATTGTAATGATTAAATAGTGTTAAACAGTCTCACTGATGATATGTCGATAGGTTTTTATACATTTAGTAAACTTTTTCGGGATATAAACCTAAAATCAAACACTTGCTTATTTCGTGGGGAACACTACTTGGATATATAGGTAACCCCTGAAATCTCGTTTGAAAGGTCTCATAATCTGATATACTAGGTTTTTATATTCAATGATATCTGGGGTATTATCCCGGGACTTCTGCTGAATGAAGTTCTGACCTAGTCCTCGAATAATACTTTCTGCAAATGCTTGAAACATAGCATCACCCTCAGCATAAATGATAAGACAATAAAATTGCTTAGCAATGCTGTTGTAAAAAAGATCCTCTAAAGGGGACACACCCAAGTTGAGTCATGATCTCTCTGCTGAACGGTAGTTCTGACATGAGCTCTCATGATTCTTCATAATTTATTAACCCCTTACAGATATCATTTGTGTTATAATTACCTGTAAGACTGAATATTGGGATCTGGATACGGGAGTATATTCAAGAGGTGGGACACATGAATGGGTTTAAGTTCTTAAAATACCTAATTCGTATCCTGAATCAGTTGAAGTTTGTATGAAAATTTAAGTGGACCAGTATATCGACAATCTAAGTGAATTGTTTAATTCTTACTGTGTAACTAAGCTCAACGGTACTTGTGACTTGTCAAAAACTGATATGATCCTCTGACGCATACTCAAACAAAAATATTATTTGTAAATATGTTTGTACATATTTCTTTACTGCTTTATATTTTCAGAAAATACAAAAAGATTTTGATTTATGCTTTATTTTCGACAATTGATATCTGAGTGCTGAGTTTCAAAATCTAAGTAAGCTGATCGTGTTTCTGAAAATAAAACAAGTTCATTAATTTGAAACTTGAAGTTTTAAAATAAAAAATTCAAAAACAGTTTGTGATATCTCCAAGGTCATTAATTTGGACTTGGATGATTAACTGTGGGGGATTTGGATGCTTATATTGTTATAGAGCTAGTTTCCGATACGATTCGATGAAACTGCCAAATTTATGAGAAGTAATTTTGAGGAGATTGAATTGTTAGATTACAATATCTGGAACTTTAAAATGTTGTTACTTATAGTTGTATGAGTGATTGCAGGTAATCCAGACTACGATCCTGAGAGCAGAATCTAAGGGGGAATCTGAAGACAAGCTTGAAGCTAGAAAGAGCTTGTAGCTGGAAAGCTAGGTGTCGATCCCTAAAAGCACGGAAGCTTGACGAAAGGGGGAGCCTACTGATGATGAAGCTGTTGATGATAGAGCCAGTGATGAGATCCTGGTGTAAGAGTCAAAGTGTGAAGCTGATCAAGAGAGTGATGGATGCTTACAATGTTACAATTTGAATGAGAAGGCAAAATGACCAAGAATGAAGACTCGGAGCCAAAAACTTCGTCAACATCCAAGGGGGAGTCTGTTGGTGCACGGAATGTCTGTTGACTTCGTTTGAATCAAGTCTTGGGTCAAGATAGTCAACATAGGAGCTTGATAGTTAGAATTAGGGTTTAATGTTGGTATTTCGTTTGAAAGTACTTGTTAGGTGGTTTCGCTCCAAAGGACTTTAGGGTTTCGCTTATTAGTCAAGGGGTTTCGCTCATAGGGTATTAATGAGGTTTCGCTTATGTGTCAGGTCATATGAGCGAAACCACATGGACTATAAATAGTCATCAGGAGCGAACACTTGTCATTTATGTCAGTACTCTGGAGCGAGACCTGGTCATTAGCTTGGTAACGAAACTCTGTCAAAATCATTCTAGAAAGCTAATAAAGAGAAGGAATTAAAGAGAAAAGTTGTTGTTACTTTGCGTGTACTGATTCCGCCTTTATACGTGAAGATGAACGTCCTTGACTGACTGTTTAGGGTCGCAAACCGGTCCAACAATCAACCACATGAACATCATCATCAAGATTGTATTGGCTCTCTAGAGTTACATCATTGGCAAGTAAGAATTCATCAAGTTCTGGAGGTGTTTCTGTGTTAATGCCATCATCCTTCTGCAATCGTGCATTTCTTTCTTTAGCAGTTTCAGCTTGTGCACCTGATGCCCTATCCTTTGCAAATAGTTCTAGCATTTCATGATAGTTTGTGACTTTCTTCGTCTTCAACGCTACTGTCACACCCCAACCGATGACGGAAACATCGGGACGCGGCACTGAGCGAAACAGATTGTCCAAGAGAAATCCATAACAACTAATATTACCGAATATTTAACGTTAAGTCCCATACCAAAACATATCCAGCAAATTAATTATCACATACATATTATCTCAAAAACAAGTAAAACTGTTTCAACAACTCAGATTTAAATTGTTTGTTTCTAGACTCCATCCTAGCTCAATTCCATCAAATAGCAAGCAAGTATCCTAAGCACCTGTCACATACATTAAAATAAAGTCAATACACATAGTGTAATGGTGAGCATACAAGTTTAATAGTATAATAGAGTTCGAAATCGTTTACGCATAACCAACATGTAACATGTAGCAAAGTGAAAGCTAGTAGGTTATCAACAGAGAAATATGCAAGATGTGACTGCGAGTTGTAGAATGCGCAACACATATCCCCACTGGGATACGTGAAGTAAAGCCCTTAACAACCCCTGTCCACGACAGGTGCTGAGTCCATACTATAGTACTATCGTTGCTAAGGTATCAGGCAACAATCACTGTGTTAACATAACATACAAGCGTTCATCGAATAACATGTAACATGCAGTAGCGGTCGGCGTATAAATAGTGTTTGCGTTGTGTGTCGATTGTGATTTAAATAAGTAACGTATGTAACACCCAAAAGTGCATAAAGCAAAAAGGGATCGAGTATACTCACAGATTGTGTTTAAGTAAATAAACACTCTCTTGGATTGAAGGGAGCGCTGAGAGATTAGCCTGAACAGTTAACGATAGCATAAGCATAAGCGAAGAACAACGCGTAAAACGGTGCAAAGGAACCAAGTGTCGAACGGTAATCCGATCGGTTGGCCATTCGATCGGATGTCAACCTGTTCCGATGGTCATTTGATCGGATGGCCATTCGGTCGGATTGACATTTGTTTGGTAAGGATGTGTTTGTGTATGATGGCTTGTCTTTTGAAGTTTTCGTTGTAGCATTTTGAAAACAGAGAAGTATCTCTACCTTTCAGGTCGTTCGATCGAACGGCTGTTCGATCGGATGGCGATCCGTTCGGCGAGATTGTCACTCGATCGGATGGTCTACCGATCGGGTGGCAATCCGTTAGAACTGGTAGTGCATTGAACATGTTGAAAATTGTTTAAGTGTTGAGACCAAGTGCAATCCGATCGGATTGCAGTTTGATCGGATGGCAATTCGATCGGACGACGATCCGTCCCACGATCTGATCCTTTTGCAAACTTGAAAGTTATTAAGTTTTGAGGGTTTTGCGGTTGATCGAGACAGTATGACAACGTGCTAAACAACAGAAACCCCATCCTGACCCAAGTGATCCGATCGAACAGGAATCACCCAAGTCCGATCAATTTACTGGTTCGTGACGGTGGTACATGTTTAACCCGAAATCAATTGTCTCTTTGATAGAAATCAGATCTTGAACCAACACTTCACTAAGAATGAGTTAGAAGACCAGAACGAGCTTCGATTCTATCGGTTTTGAGTGCATTGAGTGTAAAAGAGTTGAAAGAAAGTTAGAAATCCATCTTTCAGTCCTTTTTACTTTGAAAATGTTTAGATCTGCGTGAAAACATTGTTTATTCATGTGGAAATCTTTCAGATCTGAGTTGTTCTTGGTGGAATGAGGCCAAAACTTGAAGTTCATAAGAACTCCATGATGACATCACCCTAGAACACCTCAAACCCATTGATTTCATGGTTAAAAGTTAAGATTCAAAGGTGAAAAAGATGAAGGAGTGCGTGTAGATCATAGAAGTACAAGATTTAGGTTGAAAACTTACAAGAATCGCGAGAAATCGAGAGAAAGAAGGCTTGAGTGCGGCTGGTCAAGTGGAGGAGCTGTCACATCACAAATGATGTGACGGGAGGGTATTTATAGGGTTTCCAAAAGAGGAAAGTGCACAAGGGTTGGATTAGTTACCGATCGGATGGCGATGGAAATCCGATCGGATGTCCACTCGATCGGTTGACCATTCGATCCAAGTGTCCGGCGTGTTAAGTTTTGTCGTTTCGATTCGTGTGTTGAGCGTTGCGATGCGTTTAAGCGAGGTTCGATGCGATAGATTAATAATAAACACACATATACTATATCTAACATACAATCATCATAATTAACTTGCGTTTAGCGTTTTGCGATTCGATTACGATAGAGTTGCGATTGCGTTTCGATTAACCACCACAAAATATAAAGTAAACATGTACAAGTAACACATAAGTAACACACACACGTAAAACAATATCCAGAATGCATAATTCGAGTTGCGAATGCGATTGCGATGCGATTAGCGATAAGGCGATAAAACTTGCGATAAACATCGATTAAACCTCGATTATTCACAGATACTCCATATAATACAACTAAAGCAAATAAAATAAAGATTCGATTACAAGTCAAAGAAGTCAAATCAGTAATTCAGCAAGGAATGACAGATCGCAATTAGCAATCTTTTCTTCCTTTGACTTCAATCTTGAGTTTGACTTTGACCTTCGTAACACGGGGTGTTACAGCCTCCCCTACTTAAGGGAATTTCGTCCAGAAATTAAGCTTTAGCCGTAACAAACAACTACGGGTACTTCGCCTTCATGTCGCTTTCGAGTTCTCAGGTGAACTCTGCGCCTTGTTTGCCTTCCCAGCGAACCTTCATAATGGGAATGCATGAGCGCCTGAACTGCTTGGTTTCTCGGTCCATGATCTCGACAGGTTTCTCCATGAAGTGTAATGTTTCGTCCACTTGAAGATCCTTAAGGGAAACTTGTAAATTGTGCTCAGCCAGACACTTTCTGAGGTTCGAAACATGGAAAGTCGGGTGGCGTTGTTAAGTTCCTACGGTAGTTCGAGTCTGTAGGCCACTTTGCCGATCCTTTCCAGAATCTTAAAGGGTCCAACATATCGAGGCGCGAACTTTCCTTTCTTGCTGAATCTGACCACACCCTTCCAAGGTGATACCTTTAGGAGTACGTGGTCGCCAACGTCAAATTCAAGGGGCTTGCGTCGTCTATCAGCGTAACTTTTCTGACGACTCCGAGCTTTCAGCAGATTTTCTTGTATTTGGAGGATTTTGTCAGTCGTTTCTTGCAATAGCTCAGGACCGGTTATTTGCGAATCTCCGATCTCGTGCTATACAATAGGCGATCGACATCTTCTTCCGTATAATGCCTCAAATGGTGCCATTTGAATGCTAGAATGATAACTGTTATTGTACGATAATTCGACTAAAGGTAAGTATGCGTCCCAATTACCACCGAAATCTATGACACACGAGCGAAGCATGTCTTTAAGGGTACGAATCGTTCTTTCAGTCTGACCTTTGGTTTGAGGATGGAAAGCGGTACTTAGATTGAGCGTAGTACTAAGAGCAGATTGAAACGTTTCCCAAAGACGCGAGGTAAACCGACCATCGCGGTCAGAGATGATGTCACGAGGCGTCCCATGTCAACAAATGATCTCATCGGTGTAGATTCGGGCTAATTTTTCTACCTTATAGTCTTCTCGTATCGGCAGAAAATGAGCAGATTTAGTCAAGCGGTCAACGACAACCCAGATGCTGTCGTGACTTGATGGCGTGCACGGAAGTTTCGTTATGAAGTCCATAGCTATACTCTCCCATTTCCATATAGGGATCTCGGGTTGCACAAGTAAGCCAGAGGGTCTTTGGTGCTCGGCCTTGATTTTCGAGCAAGTCAGGCACTTCGAAACATAGAGGGAGATATCTTTCTTCATGCCCGGCCACCAGTACTTGTAGCGAAGGTCCTGGTACATCTTATCGGCACCGGGATGAATAGAATATCGAGACTTGTGGGCTTCGTCCATCAGGATCTGTCGTAAGTTGGTACGCTTAGGAATCCAAATTCGATCTAGATAATGGAATATCCCATTCGATTTATTCACTAACTGGGCTCCATCGTTGAGAATCCTTTCCTTCTTCAGAGTGCGTTCGGTAAAGCAAGCATGTTGGGCTTCGCGGATGAGAGTTTCGAGATGATGCTGGGCGTGAATGTTACGCACGCTATGCTAATAGCTTCGTCTGCTGAGGGCGTCGGCAATGACATTTGCTTTGCCAGGATGATAACGAATCTCACAGTCGTAATCGTTGAGAAGTTCTACCCATCGGCGTTGACGCATATTCAGTTCTTTTTGGCTGAAGATGTGTTGTAGGCTCCTATGGTCGGTGAAGACCGTACACTTGGTACCATAAAGGTAGTGTCGCCAAATCTTCAACACAAAGACAACTGCGCCTAGCTCGAGGTCGTGGGTTGTATAGTTCTTCTCGTGGATCTTGAGCTGACGAGACGCGTAAGCGATAACCTTGTCTCGTTGCACGAGGACACAACCAAGACCAAGGTTCGAGGCATCGAAATAGACCCCGTCGAGTAAAGCTAGAACGGGGGCATTGCAGAGCATATGCTTGAGGGTTTGAAAATTAGTCTCTTGTTTAGTTCCCCAAGCAAAAGGTTTGTCTTTATGCATGAGAGAAGTGAGCGGCACGACGATTTTAGAGAATCCTTCGATAAATCGGTGATAATATCCCGCTAGTCCGAGGAAAGAACGGACTTCAGATGGGTTCTTAGGTGTAATCCAACTCTTAATAGCTTCGATCTTTATGGGGTCGACGTGAATACCTTGACTATTGACAATGTGACCGAGGAATTGAACCTCCTCCAGCCAAAATTCACACTTGGAGAACTTGGCATAGAGTCGATTCCCTTGGAGCAGTTCAAGAACCAAACGTAGATGTTGCACGTATTCGGTTTTTGACTTGGAATAGATAAGGATATCATCGATGAACACGATGACTAAGCGTTCGAGAAAAGGTTTACACACGCGATTCATCAGATCCATGAAGACCGCGGGTGCGTTGGTTAAACCAAAGGGTATAACAACGAACTCGTAGTGGCCGTATCGGGTGCGAAAAGCGGTTTTAGGTATATCCTCCTCTTGAATGCGTAACTGGTGGTAGCTTGAGCATAGATCGATCTTGGAGAAACACGTAACACCTTGCAACTGGTCAAACAAATCATCGATTCGAGGCAGGGGATAGCGATTCTTGATGGTCAGCTTATTCAACTCCCTATAGTCGATGCACATCCGAAACGACCCATCCTTCTTTTTGACGAAAAGGACTGGTGTGCCCCAAGGAGAGGTGCTAGAGAGAATGAACCCTTTATCAAGCAATTCCTGGAGTTGACTCGAGAGTTCGCGCATTTCGGACGGAGCGAGTCGAGAAAGTGCTCTAGCAACAGGATTTGCTCTAGGAATGAGGTCGATACGAAGGTCAATATCACGACTTGGAGGTAAATCGGGTAACTCATCGGGAAACACGTTAGGGAATTCACAAACAACGGGGACATCTTTCACTCCTGTATTCCCTTTCTTTTCTTCTCTGCTACTACAATGTTAGCCAATAAAGCTCTGTATTCCTTGCGGAGATACATGCTCGCTTGGGTACACGACATGAGTTTGAGACCTTTTGAAGGAGTTTTGCCATACACACAAAGTTGATCACCATTAGCGAGCGAGAAGCGAATCATCTTGTCGAAGCAAACAACTTCAGCATGGTTTTCACGAAGAAAGTCCATGCCTACTATGACGTCAAAACTTCCGAGCTGCATCGGAATAAGGTCGATATGAAAGATGTGATTGTTGAGTTCGAGAGTACAATCACGAAGAACAGAATTAACAGCGACGGTTCTCCCGGTGGCAACTTCAACATCGAACGTCGAGGGGAGATGGGCACGCTTACGATTAAGGAGCTTCTCGAATTCAAATGATACAAAACAGTTATCGGCTCCAGTATCAAATAAACACAAAGCATATATACCATTCAGAAGGATCGTACCATTAACCACATTGTTGTCTGCTTGAGCTTGGCGGACATTGATGTTGAAAGTACGTCCGCGGGCTGCTGGCTGCTGCTGCTACTGTTGTTGCTGTTGCTGGGGCTGCTGCTGTTGTGGCTCTTGCTTCACCACTCGATTCGGGCACATGTTTGCGAAGTGGTTGGGATCACCACACGCAAAGCAAGCTCTAGCGTGGATCGCGGGTGCAGGAGCCGCTTGTTGGCCTTGAGGAGCAGGAAGTAGAGCTTGTTAAGCAGGAGCTTGACCTTGAGCTGGAGCTGGACGTGGACCAGTATGGCAGTTGGCGGTGAAATGGTCGTACATGTTGCAATGCACAGAGTGTCTGCAAGCGTTTCCCACTGGATGGTGATAAGTACAAGTAGGGCAAGCCGGGTGAGGACCAGTATACGCACGCTTAGCCGGTGGTGCGTTGGTAACCGGTGCCGCTACTTGGCGGTGTTGAGGCTGCGGTGGGGCAGGTACTGCTTGAAAAGAAGCGGCAATGGTGACAGCGCAATTCTTGCTACTGTTGTTGTTATTCTTCCTCTTGTGACGGGAGGACTTTGATGACTGCGGTGCGGCGGCGGTTTCAGTGGTGGGTACATCGATAGCTTGATGGAGATTCTTGGAGGGTTTATCCTAGTAACCAGACTTGACTCGCTTGTCGTTGATCATAGCAGCGAGTAAGAAGGTTTCCTCAATTGTTGTCGTCTTTGCAGCTTGGACAAAATCAGCCACGCAATCCAAAAGAGCACGTATATACTTTTTAACGGTGATTTCGGGTGTAGTCACTTGACTTGGACAGATTATGCTTAGCTGCTTGAAGCGAGCAGTCAACCCAGCGTTGTCACCATCCTTCTGCTTTATATGCCAGAACTCGTCCTCTAGCTTTTGGCGCTTGTGGGGAGGGCATAACTCTTGCATCATAACGTCCTTCAACTCATCCCATGTCATACCGTAAGCTGCATCATTTCCGCGTTTGTTTCTCTCGGCCGTCCACCAATCTAGAGCTCGGGATTGGAAGACGCCAGTGGCGTTAAGAGTACGGAGATTATCAGGACAGCCACTCTGGCGCAGGGTGACTTCGATCGAATCAAACCATTGGAACATGGCCGTATGCCCATCTTCTCCGGTAAATTCTTTCGGGCTGCAGGCTTTGAACTACTTGAAGCTAAAAGCAGCTTTAGGAGCATCAGTCCTGGACTCTTCAGAAGACTTGCTAGCGTTCTCATTCACTTCGCTAACAATCTACGGTATGATTTTCGCCATTTGCTTAGCGACGAGGGCGGCGATGCGTTTGTCTTCATGATTTCGACGAGCAGATCGGGAATGAAAAGATCCAAGTGACGACATTGTCTGCAACAGACATCGCCATAGGACTCAGACACAATTCGATTAATCCTAGTATAAACTCTCGCTCTGCTCTAAACTACTGTATGTAAAGCTCAGGAACACAGTCGAAAACACATATCCATGTAGGCACATTAGCACAGAAACACATAATCACAGTTGCACATAAACACATAGGGCACGGAAACACATAAGCACAGAAGCACGTAAAACACAGAAACCACACTATATTTTGCACGTATTCACCTACCCTGGTCACACAAAATCACCTATCATTCAAAGTCCACGAGTTTGAGAATAGCGATTGCGATTAGCGAGTACACATCGAGTAGCATAGCATAAGCGAGTAATATAGCATGCGATTATCCATAAGTAGTAGCGATTTGTTAGCAGTGTGTAGTGTGTTGCGTGCGATAAGCGGAGCATGAAGTGTTAGATCGAAACCATCAGTACCTCAAATCGCTAACAAATAACATGTAAAACCACATAAAAGCACATAAAATTCCACATAAAAGCGACAAATATCAGAGTCAGCAGTTGCGGGCTCAGAATCGAAACACATAAAATCAGCGATTGCGAGCTTGAAATCGAAAATAGATTGTCTAAGGCTCGATAGACGTTGACTACCCAAAGTGTTTCGACCATTCACAAGGACTCTAAGTGCACACTTTGGCCTTCTAGACTGTGCTCTCGCCTCGATTTTGGGCGATCGGCACGCATCCTTCCAGTTACAGCTTGACTTAAAGTCGTTAGAGTCCGTCGAGACTTTGGTGAGTGTTTTGTAAAACCAAAATAGAGAATGGAACGAGTCATCAAGGTTCGGGTTTCACCCCTAACTTAGCGACTTCATTCCGGTTTGTGTGATAAATCACGAGGTTGAGGGAGAAATTTACGTTGAAGTACGAATTTCACTCCTGATTCAACGCAAATTCTCCTGTTTACAGATAAAATACGGGTCGAACAAGCGATTCAGTCGAGAGTTTGCGGTTTTCACACCTACTCATAACCTAATCACTTGTTTAAATAGTGTGCAGTGATAGTGTTCAGCGAGTAAGAGCGAGAATAGTAAGTTCGTACAAAACCCCTACGGGGTATGCACAAGTCGGTCTGTTGGTACTTAGACTATAGACTAGGTCGTTTCTAAGACATCGACCCGGACTAGGTCGAGTCTTGCCTAATTCCCTATAGTTATGGCTCTGATACCAATCTGTCACACCCCAACCGATGATGGAAACATCGGGGTGCGGCACTGAGCGAAACAGATTGTCCAAGAGAAATCCATAACAACTAATATTACCAAATATTTAACGTTAAGTCCCATACCAAAACATATCCAGCAAATTAATTATCACAGACATATTATCTCAAAAACAAGTAAACTGTTTCCACAACTCAGATTTAAATTGTTTGTTTCTAGACTCCATCCTAGCTCAATTCTATCAAATAGGAAGCAAGCATCCTAAGCACCTGTCACATACGTTAAAATAAAGTCAATACACATAGTGTAAAGGTGAGCATACAAGTTTAATAGTATAATAGAGTTCGAAATCGTTTACGCATAACCAGCATGTAACATGTAGCAAAGTGAAAGCTAGTAGGTTATCGACGGAGAAATATGCAAGACGTGACTGCGAGTTGTAGAATGCGCAACACATATCCCCACTGGGACACGTGAAGTAAAGCCCTTAACAAACCCTGTCCACGACAGGTGCTGAGTCCAAACTATAGTACTATCGTTGCTAAGGTGTCAGGCAACAATCACTGTGTTAACATAACATACAAGCATTCATCGAATAACACGTAACATGTAGTAGCGGTCGGCGTATAAATAGTGTTTGCGTTGTGTGTCGATTGTGATTTAAATAAGTAACATATGTAACACCCAAAAGTGCATAAAGCAAAAAGGGATCGAGTATAGTCACAGATTGTGTTTAAGTAAATAAACACTCTCTTGGATTGAAGGGAGCGCTGAGAGATTAGCCTGAACAGTTAACGATAGCATAAGCGAAGAATAGCACGTTAAACGGTGCAAAGGAACCAAGTGTCGAACGGTAATCCGATCGGATGGCAATTCGATCGGTTGGCCATTCGATCGGATGTCAACCTGTTCGGATGGTCAGTCGATAGGATGGCCATTCGGTCGGATTGACATTTGTTTGGTAAGGATGTGTTTGTATATGATGGCTTGTCTTTTGAAGTTTTCGTTGTAGCATTTTGAAAATAGAGAAGTATCTCTACCTTTCAGGTCGTTCGATCGAACGGCAGTTCGATCGGATGGCGATCCGTTCGGCGAGACATTTCTCAGAGAACAAGTTCACAGTAGGATTGTCACTCGATCGGATGGTCTACCGATCGGGTGGCAATCCGTTAGAACTGGTAGTGCATTGAACATGTTGAAAATTGTTTAAGTGTTGAGACCAAGTGCAATCCAATCGGATTGCGGTTCGATCGGATGGCAATCCGATCGGACGGCAATCCGTCCCGCGATCTGATCCTTTTCCAAATTTGAGAGTTATTAAGTTTTGAGGGTTTTGTGGTTGATCGAGACGGTATGACAACGTGCTAAACAACAGAAACCCCATCCTGACCCAAGTGATCCGATCGAACAGGAATCACCCAAGTCCGATCAGTTTACTGGTTCGTGACGGTGGTTCATGTTTAACCCGAAATCAATTGTCTCTTTGATAGAAATCAGATCTTGAACCAACACTTCACTAAGAATGAGTTAGAAGATCAGAACGAGCTCCGATTCTATCGGTTTTGAGTGCATTGAGTGTAAAAGAGTTGAAAGAAAGTTAGAAATCCATCTTTCAGTCCTTTTTACTTTGAAAATGTTTAGATCTGTGCGAAAACATTGTTTATTCATGTGGAAATCTTTCAGATCTGAGTTGTTCTTGGTGGAATGAGGCTAAAACTTGAAGTTCATAAGAACTCCATGACGACATCACCCTAGAACACCTCAAACCCACTGATTTCATGGTTAAAAGTTAAGATTCAAAGGTGAAAAAGATGAAGGAGTGCGTGTAGATCATAGAAGTACAAGATTCAGGTTGAAAACTTACAAGAATCGCGAGAAATCGAGAGAAAGAAGGCTTGAGTGCGGCTGGTCGAGTGGAGGAGCTGTCACATCACAAATGATGTGACAGGAGGGTATTTATAGGGTTTCCAAAAGAGGAAAGTGCACAAGGGTCGGATTGGTTACCGATCGGATGGCGATGGCAATCCGATCGGATGACAATCTGATCGGATGGCCACTTGATCGGTTGGCCATTCGATCCAAGTGTCCGGCGTGTTGAGTTTTGTCGTTTTGATTCATGTGTTGAGCGTTGCGATGCGTTTAAGCGAGGTTCGATGCGATAGATTAATAATAAACACACATATACTATATCTAACATACAATCATCATAATTAACTTGCGTTTAGCGTTTTGCAATTCGATTGCGATAGAGTTGCAATTGCGTTTCGATTAACCACCACAAAACATAAAGTAAACATGCACAAGTAACACATAAGTAACACACACGTAAAACAATATCCAGAACGCATAATTCGAGTTGCAAATGCGATTAGCGATAAGGCGATAAAACATGCGATAAACATCGATTAAACCTCGATTATTCACAGATACTCCACATAATACAACTAAAGCAAATAAAATAAAGATTCGATTACAAGTCAAATCAGTAATTCAGCAAGGAATGACAGATCGCAATTAGCAATCTTTTCTTCCTTTGACTTCTATCTTGACGTTGACTTTGACTTTCGTAACACGGGGTGTTACAACTGCAGCTTTTGGCTTTGACTATTTAACAAAATCAAAATAATTAGTATTACAGATGATAATCTGAATATTCTAGTAAGTAATTAAAGCACTCACGTCTATTAATTTTTTCCAGACTTCATCCTCCACTTCACTTAGTTGAGTTTCAGGATTCCATGAGAACCCACTTAATGACTTTCCGTGAAACATATCATACCAGGCAGAAAAACGGTGTTTCAACCTCTTTAAACGATTCTTCAAATGAGTTTTGGTAAAAGTCAATTGAAGATTTGTGCTAAGCTCCACAACCATATTTTTGTATGCTTGTGGAGTAAAATTTCCATCAATCCTATAACCATTGATCTCTTGCGTTATCATGGATTGTATGAATGCATTATCCATAGTTTTCGTCCACATCATGTTTTCTTTTTCACTGGTATTTTCACTGATGTCATGTTTGCTCATGATGAATTGTGATCGGCAAATTTAATAATAGTTAATAATACAATTTTAACAAGAATACATCGTTAGAACAACTAAAAACTTGCAATTGATAAATGTAATTGTGAATGCACTATGTCTATCGCTTCCATCAATCACGTACTTTAATGTCAAATATGTCGTGTCATAGTTAATCAGATAGAGTGAACAAGACTAGGTAGGGCTGCAAACGAACCGAACGAACACGAACACGGCCTTGTCCGTGTTCGTTTGTTAAGGATTTCATGTGTTCACGAACACTTACCGAACGAGTTTTTTTGTTCGTGTTCGTTTGTTAAGGAAATGAACTTGTTCGTGTTCGTTTGTGTTCGTTTGTTAATTTAGGTACCGAACACAAACGAACGTTCATGAACGCACACGGACGCAAACGAACACAAACAAACGTTAATGAACATAAACAAACACAAACGAACATATATTTACTTTCGAAGATGATCATAACAAAAAAACACAAAGTAGATCCACCCAAAATATACCAAGCTAATTATCCAAACTTGAGTAGCTTAACATATAATTTTAATAAACATAACTAACACAAAGTAGTGTCTCAAAAAAGTTCATCTTAAACTTCAAGTCTCCATTTAATCCACCAAAATAACCTTTAAATCGTCTATAACCAAAATAAACTTGAATTCGTCCAAAAACTGTTAATGACCTCATAATATAACACTCCATATCAAAAACCTAATAAAATACCAATAACAACTCATAATTTAATACAAAACAACGACAATGTGACAAAGAAGCTATTTCTATAAATGCATCAGCTATTTAATCTATTTCTATAACTTAACTTGAATGGAAATAATGTGACAAAATAATATAATATAAGTTGGGTAATAAAATAATATATATATATATATATATATATATATTCCTATACACAAACGAACACGAACATACAAACGAACATAAACAAACGAATGTAAACGAACACGTTACCG
The DNA here is from genome assembly GCA_030545235.1 of Helianthus tuberosus. Lineage (NCBI taxonomy): Eukaryota > Viridiplantae > Streptophyta > Magnoliopsida > Asterales > Asteraceae > Helianthus > Helianthus tuberosus. The sequence goes on from CM060425.1 coordinate 64,690,569, forward strand.
AACGTTCACGAACACAAATGAACGAACACGGCCTTTGTTCATGTTCGTTCATTTAACTAAACGAACGAAATTTTTTGTTCGTGTTCGTTCATTTATTAAACGAACGAACACAAACGAACTTCCCGCCGAACGGTTCATGAACTGTTCGCTGAAAGTTCAGTTCGTTTGCAGCCCTAAGACTAGGTATTGAAGTGTATAAGCAAATTAGAAAATAAACTAGATCCACACGAACCCACACATCATATGTTGATCCGCATAGATCAACTTGATCCGCATAAGTAGGTTCGCACGGATGTGCATGGATCTCTGTTTAGGGTTTTGCGTGAATGGACTGTTAGTATAACTAGGTCTTGTATCTTGTTCATTTGTATCTTCTTATGGACTTGAGAGCTGAAACTCTGTCCAAGTGATTTCATGGTTTTGTAATTTCATACAATCAATAGAAATCATTGTTAATTAGCTTGTTCTTGTTCAATCCACTCTCGCACCTAGATTCTGCACAAGATACGAGATCATAGCAATCAATTGTACATTCAAGAACATCGGAATCGGTCCAAACACGTTCCTACAAGTGGTATCAGAGCAGGAGATTGATTTCAAGGACTAAAGATACAAGATTCAAGCAAATCAGATTCAAATCAGAGCCGAATTTCATCATTTTCTATTCATTCTTCTTCTACACTTATTTTTCAAGTTTAAAACACAAATTAACATCGAATCTATGGTTAAAATTGACTGATTTTCTGATATGTTGTGCGACATTACATTTTAATCAATCCTTTAAAAAATCAGATCAAAATTAGAGTTAAAACACCAAAAAAAATGTTGAAAAACTATGAAACCGTAACAAGGATTTGCGGATCCATTTGAAGGTGTCTAACCACATACGCGTGGATCAAGAAACTGAAGTTTGCTCGGATCTGGTTTTGTGTATTTACACGGATCAAGAACATTGGGTTCGAACAGATCAATTTTAATCAGTTCGCATGAATCAAGCTTTATACATCTGCACGAACCTGATTTACCTATTCGCCTGAGTCAGTCATCATACGCACAGATCAAATTTCAAGTTGTTTGATTTTCAAAGGTTATTTGATATATTGTTAATTGTTTGCAGGTGATTCTCAAGTATCTCAAAATCATGGAAGAGGTGTTTTACAACGAATTTTACGATGCTTTCACATCCATTACAACATCCACAACAAAGAGCATCTCAAATGTTATTTCTGAAAGTTTGAATTTTGATAATGTGTATGGAACTCATCAAAGACCACCTAAACTAATGAATATAGAAGATTATAACCGGTGGAAAGACAGATTTGAGAGTTGGGTGAAAGCTTATGCTTTTGAAAGTTGGAGTTTGTTAAAATTCAGGTATACTAAACCTAAAAATGATAAACAAGAAGAAATTCCATTTGAACAATATGAAGATGACGATAAAAAGGTATTCTCTAACGAATTAAAAATGATTACATTGTTACCACAATCAGTTAGGGATGATATTCTTTCATTACTCCAACATAATAAAACGTCAAGATCAATTTGGGAGGCACTGAAAGTTAAAGCTTAAGGTGGAAAAGAGATAGTGGAGAACAAAAAATCATTGCTTAAGAAAGTGTAACACCCCAAAAATGCATAAAAGCTTATTGTAATGTTTAAATGCTTCAAATGATTAATTAAGTTTTAAACATATAAAGGAAGTTTATAAACTTTGAAAGATATACAAAAATGACAACAAAAGCAACTTGGAGGGGTTGAACATTTAAATTATGATATTAATCATAATTAAAAAAAAACCTACCTTTGGTGGGTGTGGGGTGCGACGCAGAGAAGACCAGGAGAGGGATGAACCCTACTTCTCCAACTTAGCAAGAATTTAACAAATTGGATGTGGTTTTGGGTGAAAATCGAATGCATGTGATCAATTTCTCACTCTTCTAAGGGTTTCCAACATGGGGTAAGTTAGATTATGTGATTTGATGTTAGTTGATGAAATAGGTTTTGATCAATTCATGATAATTGAATGAATAGAACTTGTGTATGAGTTAGAATCATCATGTTGAAGATGATTTATGCTTGAAATTGATTGTATTAAACATTTGTGATGAAACCCACTTGTTTTTTAGTAGTATGTTGATGAATGATGATCTTGTAGTTGTATAATTTTATTGAATGAAAGCATGAACACTAATGTATTGTTAGTCAATTATGTGTAGGATGGAAGATTGTTATGAATTTGATTGATTGTTAATAAGTTATGTGAATAATTAGTAGGAATCATGCTTTAAAAGCTTGTAGATAATGTTTTACAATGCGAAACCCGCCAAGTGTTCGATGAAATGCCTAAGAGAACAAATATGTGAAATTGTATGCAAGTTATAAGTTTATATGTATAGAAAGTGATTATGATGTAATTGTTAGCAAACTAACACGTGAAGTGTGTTTTAGATGGAGTTCATGTGGATTTCTAGTAAGAATCATGTCGGGTTCAAGGATAGTGGCAAATTAGATAATCTTGAATGATGATGTTGTTAGATATGAAATTATGAGGATCCTAGTATGAACGGAATGGAATGTGTGTGTATATAATCAAATGATCTTGTAAGTTTACATATTGTACAATATGAGTGTGAAATACGAATGATGTTCATACTATAGTCTACTACATTAAGACGAATTCATATTCTTAATTTAAATGGAATTATAAAAGCTGGACATTCGACTTTTGAAAGTCAACTATGTATAAATGCCATGAATGAGCTTGTGGACATAGTTGAATGGATGTATGTATGCTAATTATGTTGTGAATGTGACTGCTTGTACGGATAGGAGCCATGTCATCATGGATACAAGCACAGAAGGACAACGGGTCAAAAAGTAAACATGGGAGCTATGCGTAAATTCGGACGCACGAGGTAAGTAATTTCCCGGACTCCCTCTTTATTAGTAAAGTGATTAATTGCAAGAAAATTTTTAGTAGTTATGTCGAAACGTGATTTGAACGATAATATCAAGAAATAGTATTAAGAGAGTTATTTACGGAATCACTTCTTAGTGTATTAAAGTATGCATGGGTGTTAGTTTAATTAAGAATGAAATTGGAGTCTAGAAAGGTTTGGGTATATAGAAGTGGAGGTTTCCGCTAAGTGGACCAAACGGGTCAAAATGAGGGATTATTATATTACAGTATGATTTGCATAAGTTATGACGACGGTATTATAACCGGATAATGGGTAGAATTCCTTTTAAGTTGTAACACTGTCACACCCCGATATTTCCACGTATTACTGGTGGGCCCGGTGGGGAGTATCGTGACATAGTTGATATCATCATAGTCAATAATCACAGTTTAATGCACAGCGGAAGTCTAAAAGTAAAATATTACAAACCGAATTGAAAGTAACAAAGTATTACAAACGGAATGTAAAGGATCCACATGCGGATCAAAACAAAAGAAGATAATTGTTCAACAGATTTTAAGTGACAAAGCTTGCAAGACTCTTATTTATTCACTCAGGAGTAGCCAGCCTATTCCGCCTAGTACCTGCACTTTAGCCTTTTGGAAAATACGTCAGTTTACACTGGTAAATACAATTAACCGAATCTTTTTAAAAACATTTAAGAAAATTGATTTAAATGCACAAGGCACAAATAATCTTTTATAACTTGGGACAATTATTTTAAAAATAATATTGTATACAGATTTATATGTTTGCCGTCCGTCAGGGCCGGTTAGAAGAGCCGGACAAGATTAACTGACACACCACAGGTATAATACCCACAAGGAATTTCCTTATTGTGGAGTACCTTTTATACATACGCAACTGTCAGGTGTATGCCTACACCCCGTGCTTAAGTCATGGCCATTTCAATGAATGAGCCGAGGATATCCAGGACACGGTCATTAACCCCCCAAAGGCCATATACCAAACAAAACAGATTAAAACGGGTTATGCAAATATATTAATCACAATCCGATTTAAATAATTACACACCCGACCAAGCGGTATTATTATAATACCGTATCCCAAGCCCGTATAACGGAAAATAAGTTAAAGGTATTTACCTGAGTAAATTATACAATTTATCCCAGCCGTAGACAATCAGCAAGTGCAAATATCTTTTACTGGGCTCCTAAATCTGGAACGAAGGTTTTTAATAACCTATTAGATTCCTAACGGGTCTTACTTAAGTTTAAACTTAGACCGGTTAGTTTTAAAGGAAGATATACGGTTCAAAACGCAAGATTAAGCGAAGACCAGATTAGAATGTGATTTAGACCCTACAAGTTTGAAGACTTGTATAATATGGGTAATCTAAACACATTCTGGATTTTGAGATAAAAATGATAAGGTTTGACCCGTTTCGGTTAATTTATGCAAACTAGTTACATAAACCGTACCGAATGCGAAAAATACATAACGGGTAACCAAATGAGTCATGTACAGGTTTCACAAGTTAATATGCCTTAAATATGTTGTGATATCAGTAGGATACCTTCCATTATGCCCAAAACGGATTTAAACTTAAATTAAGCCCCGTAGGGGTATTTTGGTCATTTTAAAGGTTATAAAAGAGATTAAATATTAATCTGAGGTTCTGGTCTGAAATGATCAGTAAAAATATTTATTTTTATAAGTCATAACAGTAGGGTATTGCATATATGTTAAATTTATCATTTATAACCAAACCATGCACCGTAGGGGCATTTTGGTAATTTCACATAAGCTTTAAAGGTCAAATTTGGAAATCTGAGTTCAAAACTTTTGCTTACTGTTAAAGTATAAAAATTTACTTAAAACATCAATAGGTATTAAGTATTATATGTAAAAAATAGGTTTAACCCATACTATGCGTGTAGAACGCGTAAAAAGTCGGTTTTAAGCGATTTTCAGGTTATATAAGAAAAGCTGAGATTTTTATCAGTCCAGAAGGCTTAAAATATTTTATTTATCATATAAAATAAGTAGCAAAAGGTTTGGTATCAAAATTTTATGTAAAACTCTTTTTATTAGCTAAAAGGGTATAACTGACAATTGCCGAATCAAAGCAATAACCCTATGTTATGATCCGTTTAAAAATAAATAAAAATCTTCAAAAATCCCAAAATATTATATCACATCAGTATGTAAAATGTTTGGTGTCAAAATTCGGGTTTAAATAGGCTTTATGCCAAATATGCCGTTTAATTAATAAAAAGCTTTCAAATTACGATATTGAGCATAACTCCTAATTTAGACCTCAAACTGATGTCGAATATTTAGGACAAGTTTATAAATCAGTAATAAAGATTTTTGTCCTCTCACATTTTAAAAAATCACGTTTTAATGTAAAAAGGACATAATGGTCAACATTTAAGCAATTAACGGAAACATGCAAATGAATCGGATAAATAAGGAACCATGTAGTATAACCTCAGAGGGTTTTACTAACTTATAATATGGTCCTAATGGAACCCTAAGGCATTTCTAGAACAAGCAAAATCGGGTCAGAACTGAAAGTCAAAGCAAAAGTCTTCTTTTGCGACTTTCGGTTCCGAACCGAGCCTAAACTCAGAATTGTCGGGTTGAACATGCTTAGACATGTTCTTACATTAATTACCAAGTTATTTTAGTGTTAAAACAGGTTCCATAGCTTCTACATTGCTAATTATGAATTTATTTGCAAAATAGCTTTCTGTTGACTTTTTAATATAAAGTTTGACCCGACAATTGACCAAGTTAGAGTGGAAATCAGAGGGTGCCCTTTTAAGGACTTATTACCCACATAATTACCAATTCATAGCCACTTTCAATTCGAAAAATGACTGGACCATTAGTGACTAATCACTAAGTCAAAGCTTAATTACGACGGCTTTGACTTTTGGTCATTAGACTAATAAAACATGAACTAGAGAGGCTAAGAACACTCACAATGGTCCTTAGCACGAATTAAGAGCTGATGGAAGCTTGCTTGAAGTCCAGAGAGCTCCAGAGAGTGTGTTTTGAATAAATTTTGAAAGGTGCAAATGAACTAGTAACAAACAAGTTCTTATATAGGATATTAGAACTCACAAGATCAATCCAACAAGGTCTACAGATGATCCCTGATGAATTCCAAGTGTCCCTATGCATGAAAAACCACTGGTGCAGTCCCTGAATTTCGAAAACCAGGCTTCTAAGGCGGTGCAACCTACTGTAACAGGCAACTGCCATCTTTTTCTGCATCTGGCAGTTCTACGAGGCCCACGTAAGAACTGCCATATGGCCTACGCGTCCCGCGCCAAGGTGAGGTCCGGTCACCAAGTGTCCACTTTTTGCATTTTTGGTCCCTGGTCCTTTAAAACTTAATTTAACTTGTTTTTATTGCACTTTTAACCCTCCAACTTGACTTTCAAGGACTCTAAGTCATAAACAAACTCCGTTAAGCTCCCGGTTAGTTATACGATCATCCGAAAAGCCTTGAATTTCAACGTTGATGCTTTTAACCCTTATTACTTGCAATTCGTACTTTGATTATTTAAATGCGTCGAAACTCCACGAATTTAATATTCGTTATTCTTGGGATCAAAATTAATTATCACAATGTTTTTAGGATCGTTAAAAGGTCACTCAGAGGTTACTTTCAACATGTTGACAGTTTTAACCCCTATGTTTCACAAGATCCTTATTTTAAGCACAAACGACTTTTTAAGTTCGATAAATTATTCGTTAAAGAATACGAACATCGTGTGAGGTCATTCAGAGGCACAAGAATGGCATGTTGACACTTTGGATCCCTTTATTAACATATTTACATTGTTTGACAACTTCAGTCCCTCAGAAATAATTCCCTACACGTTTAAAGTCCATGACACATGTCCTTATTATATTGGTCGTGCTTTTACGAGGTGTTACATCCTCACCCCCTTAAAAGAAATCTCGACCTCGAGATTTACTGAAATAAATGAGGGTACTTCTGTTTCATTTTGGACTCAACCTCCCACGTGTACTCGGGACCTCTACGGGCATCCCATTTAACCTTCACGATCGGTACATGCTTCTTTCGAAGCTTCTTAACCTGTCGATCCTCAATCGACAAAGGTTTTTCAACAAACTTTAAGCTCTCATCAATATGTACATCTTTATGTGACATGACTAGTGATTCGTTAGCTAGACACTTCTTTAGATTGCAGATGTGAAATACATTATGGATTCCACTGAGCTCTTCAGGCAGGTTTAATTTGTAAGCCACTGTTCCGACACATTCGATGATCTCAAATGGTCCTATGTATCTTGGGCTTAACTTGCCTTTCTTGCCAAAACGCATTACCCCTTTCCAGGGTGATACCTTAAGTAACACTTTGTCACCTACCTCGAATTTTAGAGGTTTACGCCTTTTATCTGCTTAGCTTTTCTGCCTATCCCTGGCAGCTTTAAGATGATCACGTATCTGCACAATCTTATCTGTCGTCTCCAGGACTATATCAGGTCCTGTTAGTTGGACATCTCCAACTTCTGCCCAACAAACGGGTGTCCTGCACTTTCTTCCATACAAAGCTTCAAAAGGTGCAGCTTGAATGCTGGAATGATAGCTATTATTGTATGAAAACTCTATTAATGGAAGATGATCATCCCAACTTCCTCCTATGTCAATAACACAAGCTCGTAGCATATCCTCGAGTGTTTGTATTGTACGCTCACTTTGACCATCCGTCTGAGGATGATATGCAGTGCTGAAGTTTAATCGAGTGCCTAGGGATTGCTGAAAGCTTTTCCAAAAATGCGATGTGTATCTCGTATCCCTATCAGAGATAATAGACACTGGCACTCCGTGGAGAGATACAATCTCGTTCACGTACAGCTGAGCTAACTTATCTAAGCTGTGTGTTTCCTTAATAGGTAAGAAGTGGGCTGACTTAGTCAACCTATCAACTATAACCCAAATAGTATCATTTCCTCGCTTCGTTTTTGGTAACTTAGTGATAAAATCCATAGTTACCATTTCCCACTTCCAGGTGGGAAGTTCAGGCTGTTGCAGCAAACCTGACGGCTTTTGGTGTTCTGCTTTAACTTGAGCACATGTCAGACATTTGGCTACATAAGTGGCTATAGATTTCTTCAAACCTATCCACCAGTAATTTGCCTTTAAATCCTGGTACATCTTATCACTTCCAGGATGAACAGAGTACTTGGAGCTATGGGCTTCTTGAAGAATAACTTCCCTGAGTCCTCCATAAATTGGAACCCATATTCGTCCATTCAATCTTAGAATTCCATCGTTGACATAGGATAACTGTTCAGCAGTGACTCCCAACTTTTCATTTGGATAGTTAACTTCTAATACAGCTTCCTTTTGCGCGGTTAACAACCTTTCGTTTAAGCTGTTTTTCAATTCAATGCTCTTGGCATTGATTCTAATGGGCTTAACCCTTTCCTTCCTGCTTAAAGCATCGGCGACTACATTCGCCTTACCTGGATGGTAGCGAATTTCACAATCATAATCATTCAGTGTCTCCATCCATCAACGATGTCTCATATTCAGATCCTTCTGATTAAACAGATGCTGAAGGCTTTTGTGATCAGAATAGATCACACACTTGGTTCCATATAAATAATGCCTCCAAAGTTTTAGTGCAAACACAACGACACCCAATTCCAAGTCGTGGGTGGTGTAATTATTTTCGTGCACTTTTAATTATCGAGAAGCATAGGCAATAACTTTGCCCTTCTGCATTAGCACACATCCCATGCCAGTGTGTGATGCGTCACAGTAAACTACAAACTCTTCAATTCCTTCAGGCAATGTCAACACAGGTGCATTGCTCAACTTATGTTTAAGAATGTCGAAGGATTCTTGTTGCTTAGGACCCCAGTCAAACTTGATATTCTTGCGGGTCAATGAAGTTAGGGGTGCAGCAATCCTTGAAAAGTTTTCTATGAAACGCCTGTAATACCCTGCTAAACCCAAGAAACTATGAATCTCTGTGGGTGTCTTCGGCTCTTGCCAATTCATGATAGCTTCAATCTTAGCGGGATCCACCTGGATACCACGCTTACTAACCACATGTCCAAGGAATTGGACTTCACGAAGCCAAAATTCACATTTTGAGAACTTGGCGTAGAGCTTCTCTTGCTGAAGAAGTTTAAGAATACAACGAAGGTGTTTCTTATGATCAACCTGGTTCTTCGAATAAATAAGAATGTCATCAATGAAGACGATGATAAACTTGCCTAAATAAGGCTTGCAGACCCGATTCATGAGGTCCATGAACGCTGCTGGTGCATTAGTGATCCCGAAAGGCATCACTAAGAACTCGTAGTGGCCATAACGAGTCCTAAATGCAGTCTTGTGCACATCTTCATCTCTAACCTTCAGCTGATGGTAACCCGACCTCAAATCAATCTTGGAGAAGTAACTTGCCCCTTGCAGTTGTTCGAACAGATCATCAATCCTGGGCAATGGATATCTATTCTTGATAGTAACCTTGTTTAGCTCTCGATAATCGATGCATAGACGCATCGATCCATTCTTCTTCTTTACAAACAGAATCGGTGCTCCCTAGGGAGATGAACTAGGTCGAATAGAACCTTTGGCCAACAAATCATCCAGTTGAGTCCTTAACTCTTTCATCTCAGTCGGTGCTAACCTGTATGGTGCTCTTGCAACTGGCGCTGCTCCAGGAATAATGTCAATTCTAAACTCTACTTGCCTATCGGGTGGTAAACCAGGTTGTTCTTCAGGGAATACTTCTGGATATTCAGAAATGACAGGGATGTTTTCAATCTTGGGCTTCATTTCATCAATAGTCACCTGTACCATGTAAATGACACAACCCTTCTTCAAACACCTTGATGCCTTAAGCATAGACACTTGCTTAGGCAACCCATACTGAGTGTCTCCCTGTATGGTAAGTGGCTCACCATACGGAGTCTTGATCACCACTTGTTTCTTGTCACAAACCATCTGGGCTTGGTTATGAGATAACCAATCCATGCCTATCACTATGTCGAAACCAGCTAATTTCAAAGGAAGCAAAGATAACGGAAATGAGTGGTTCCTAATGGATATAAAAATCTATCTAACACAGTTGAAGCAGTTTCTATGGTACCGTCGGCCAGTTCTACTTCATATTTTATGCTTAAGGTTTTAACAGGCAGATTTAGCAACTTACAAAACTTATTATCAACAAATGACCTATCCGCACCTGAATCAAATAATACCCTTGCATAAACATCGTTGATGAGAAAGGTACGTGTTATCACGTTGTCATCCTGAATTACTTCTTGTGCATTCATCTGGAAGACCCTAGCATTGGTCTTCTTACCTTCTTCAGGTTTCTTTGCATATTTTGGGCAGTTTGTTTTAATATGCCCCTTCTCGTTACAGTTGTAACAAGTTGCATCATTTATCTTCTTGCAATCCAAAGTCTTATGTTCCTTGGATTTGCATATCCCACATGCAATCGACTTTGACTGCTAATGTGTGCAAAATGCAACATATAAATTACATCAATTGTGGCATAAAACTAACCCTTTTTTTAGTACTAATGTTGGAAAAAGTATGCTTTTGTCTTCCTTTTGTATTTTCAGGATTAAATGAGCTCAAATTAACAAAAGAAGCAAAAAGACATCAAAATCTAACATAAATACAAGAAAAGGAACAAGACGTGACATGCCCGACCCCACGACAGCATCTTCCCAAGCAAAACAAGACAACAGAGGACTGAACACGCCCCGTGCTCAGCCAACACGGGGGCGTGCCCAAGTGTCAGCAGAAAAGACAAAGTGGTAGAGGCTTCTATTGCCCACCACGGGGCCGTGCTCAGCGGACACAGGGCCGTGGTCAACTATAAGATTCACACAATCCAGGCAAATCTTCATAGTACAAAGATTCTTCTGCACACGGGGTCGTGCTCAGCGGACACGGGGGCGTGGTCAACTAATAAGACAAGCTGCAATAAATGAAGAAAGAGAAGGATGTGGACACGGGGCCGTGCCCACTGGACACGGGGCCGTGCCCACTGGACACGGGGCTGTGCCCAAGCTTCTGTTCAGCCTATAAATAGGAGTGCTTGACTTAAGCTCAAACCATCCCTTGGCACACCACCTCTCTCACACTTCACCCACCACCCACCACCACCATAACACCATCATCCACCACCATCATCCATTGTCCATCATAGAGTGTGTGAGTCGTCTCGGGATCCAAGATTGATCGTAAGAGTTCTTGACAATCAAGGCCATGTTTGCCTAAGTCTCTTACATCACTTGGTGAAGACAAAGTGTCTAGTGTAATACTTTTTATTTCTAATCTTTTCACACTTTTTACTTGGTTTTGTATTAATGACTTTAATAACTAGTTGCTTATGTTGAAGGTGATCTTTCCTTATTGTTTGTCCGTGGTGTCTTGGCATTATTTTACTGTCTATATAAAATAAAAGATTTTCACCATTCATATCTCCACGGTCTATATGGAGGTATGTTGGCTACCTGGTCGGGGGTTAAGGGAACGGTTTGGTAAAGGTCTTGCCATTGTTCAGCGTTTAGAGGTCCTGCAATGGACATGGGTCAAATTTAGTAGGACCTCCTTCAATACTTAACGGTATTAGATGGCGGGGGTCCAAACTCTTTGATCCCCTCATAAGTTAACTACTATTAATACTATAACCCGGCTATTTAGGACTGTATCCCTGCTGACTCAGACTACTTAGTCGAGGGTAACGTCACCTCCAAAAGAGGGGCCTACCATAATTTGCATTAATAACTTAATTAATTATCTTCCAATAATCCACCCTTTTAGGATTGTATCCTTGCTGACTCAAACTACTGGGGTGAGGGTAACGTCACCTTCAAAAGAGGGGCCTACTACAATAACTAAGATAATCTCTTAAAAAGTGCAAAAGTGCGGAAATAATCAAAGGCTACACTAGATACGAGTCGGAACCAAGTGATTCATCTTGTCTATCTGTTTTTCTTTTTATTTTATTTTCAGCCTTTTTAGTTAGTTTTTATTTTTCTTAGTTTAAAACATTTTTCTAAACTTTTTATTTTGATTAGACGTTGAGGATAAACCGGTACTAAAAGCTCTTGTGTCCTTGGACGACTCAGTATCTTACCAACACTATACTACGCTCACGATGGGTGCACTTGCCCATATGTGTGTTTAGTGTTAGCAAAATATCGTGTTTTATAAATTTAAAACTTGGCTAAAAATAAGTGTTAAAGGGGCTTAAAATATACACCTAAAATATATAACACTTCACACGCATCAAGTTTTTTGGCGCCGTTGCCGGGGACACAAGGATTTTAAGAAAGTTAGGAATCAACGGCCTAATCGTTTTTTTTATTATCTTTCATTTTTTTAGGATTTTTCTTAGTTTTTCTGTTTCTGCAGAGCTCAGCACGGGCCGTGCCTGGTCGGACACGGGCCGTGCCCAGCATCCTCACTGGCAGTTTTTATTTTCCGAGTTACAGAGAGCTGAGCACGAGGCCGTGTCGGTGCAACACGGGGCCATGTCCAACTCCCAGTAACAGGGATCCGGAAAACAATTACTGTACCTCTGACCACGGGCCGTGTTCACTGAGCACGGGGCCGTGGTGAACATTCTGACCAACGTTCTTTTCTGTTTTTATTGCAGGACTTGGAACCCAGGTGCCACATTTGAACCTCCTACGTAGTGCATGAGCTCCAGTTCTAGTAGAGACATAAAAGAACCTCTAGAAGAACCCGAATGCTTTCTCAGAAAAAGACTTAAAGCTAAAAATCAAGAGAAAGTTTCGGGGGACCCACTTCCAATGGCGGACCAACGTACCCTCATGAATTACCTACGGCCCACCGTAGGTAATCTCGGCGCCGCTATCAATGCACCGAATGTCGAAGCCAACAACTTCGAACTTCGGCCGCATTTGATACAAATGCTTCAAAACTCCGCAACCTTCCATGGGCTTGCGGACGAGGATCCCCATCTACATATTACTAATTTCTTGGAAATATGTGATACTTTTCGGATCAATGGAGCATCAAACGATGCCATTCGCCTTAAGATGTTTCCATTTTCACTAAAAGACCAAGCTAAGGCTTGGCTTAACACCCTCCCAGTTGGCTCGGTAAACACCTGGGATGAACTAGCCCAAAAGTTTCTATATAAGTATTTCCCTCCTGCTAAAACGGCTAAATTAATGACTGAAATTAATACATACTCACAAGAGGATGGGGAATCCTTATATGAAACTTGGGAAAGGTTCAAGGAGCTACTAAGAAAGTGTCCTCATCACGGTCTAGCGGTGTGGCAACAAGTATCCACTTTCTACAATGGGTTGTTGCCACACACAAGACAAACACTTGATTCTAGCTCCGGGGGACTTTTAGGTAATCGTCGCCCAAATGAAATATATAATCAAATTGAGGAAATTGCTCAAACCAATTTTCAATGGCACACTCCCCGAGGTAATAAATCTATTGCCCCGGGCGCCCATAAGGTTGATGAAAGCACCTCTTTACAAGCCCAAATCGAGGCCCTCTCTTCGAAAATCAAAAAGCTAGAAATGACAAAAACGGCCTCGGTTATGGCTTGTGAAGGGTGTGGTGGGTCACATGAAAATTGGAGTTGTATGAAAGAATTAGATGAACAAACAGAAACGGTAAACTACATTGATAACAGACCTAGGCCGTCGGGTCCACCAACGGGTACCTACAACCAAGGATGGCGTACCCACCCTAATCTTGGTTGGAGAGATCCCGGCAATAGTAGTAACCAACAAAACCAACGAACTAACTTTCAACAACCACAAAATTTCTCTCAACAACAAGGTGGACGAGAAAGGCTTGAAGATACTGTATCTCGCCTCATCTCCGACACCGAAAAGAAAAACTCGGATCGATTTCAACAATTGGAATCGAATTTTAGAAATCAACAAGCTAGCATTCAAAACATTGAAAAACAATTAAATCAACTAGCTCAAAATTTCTCCGAGAGACCACAAGTTGCGTTACCTAGTAATACCGAAACCAACCCAAAGGCACAAGTACACCTCATCACATTAAGAAACCGAACCGTGGGTCCTGAGGATGCCCCGCTACCGCCGGTTGAAGGAAGTCAACTCAGCCAAAGCTCGACTTCACCCACACCTCAACCAGAAAAGGCTTCTCCACCAAATCAAGAGCCCACTAAGACTCCTCCAATTCCGTACCCCGGTAGGTTAAATCGTCAAAAGACTGATGAGCAATTCGCAAAGTTCGAAAATTTACTAAAACAATTGCATGTTAATATTCCTTTTATTGAGGTCCTAACCCAAATGCCTAAATATACAAAATTCATGAGGGATTTCCTCACTAACAAAAGGAAAATTGAATCATTGCAATTAGTTAACTTAGGCGAAGAATGCTCCGCCTTAGTACTCAACAAACTTCCACAAAAGAAAATCGACCCCGGAAGCTTCACAATTCCTTGCTCGATTGGGGAATCCCCCGTTCGTAATGCATTAGCCGATCTTGGGGCTAGCATTAACCTCATGCCCACATCGATGTTCAAACGACTCGGCCTAGGAACAACAAGCCCTACAAAAATGAGCATACAACTCGCCGACAGATCCGTCAAATTCCCACAAGGTGTCGCTGAAAATCTATTGGTAAAAGTTGACAACTTCGTTTTCCCAACCGACTTTGTCATCCTAGACATGGAAGAAGACACCGATGTCCCTCTCATCCTCGGGAGGCCATTTCTAGCCACCGCCCAAGCGGTGGTGGATATGAATGACGGAACGTTAACATTGAAGTTTGGGGACAAGGAAGTGAAGTTTGAATGTGGAAAAAGAGTAGAGGACGAAGACCCGGTCAACTACATGAAGGTCATAGACTCAAGCTTAGATGACGCTTTCCAACGGTGTAACATGGGATGCAATACATCCCACTTGGGTAACATATGACCAGGCTTTGGGTCTAGCCAAGGACCCTTATAAACGTGGCGCACCACGGAGGCATTCCGCGGAACTATCCTTAGTTTAGTTTAGATTAATTTTTATGTTTTCTAGTTAGTTTTAATTTTCAGGAATAAAACACACTTGAGATGGCAAAGGATACAAGGGAAACTTGAACCAGCACCCCATACAGGAAAACAGAGCCGTCCGACAAAATTCTTCGTTTACAGTAAGCTCGGCACGGGCCGTGTCCGCCCAACACGGCCCCGTGCTGCACAGTCTGCAGAAAAAGACCCAGTTCAGGTAACTGGACACGGGCCGTGTTCACTCAACACGCCCCCGTGTCCAGGCTTCTGTTTCTCTTGTTTTAATTTTGTTACTGGCACTTGAACACGGGGCTGTGCCCGGACAACACGGGGCCGTGTTCAGCGCCCAGTAACACAACATTTTTTGCTTTTTACACCTTTTTACACATTCAATCAACCTAAAAACTTATTTTTGGGACACATTGAGGACAATGTGTAATTTAAGTGTGGGGGGGGGGGGGGGATGCTAAAACCTTGAATCTTGCAAGTCCTAAATACAAGCCTTACACAAAACTCTATTGGAACCGCTAATCACCCCAAATTTTTTCAAAAATTTTCATTTTTTTACTTGTCTAGGTTTAACTCGGGAATTTCAAGTTCTAAAAAGGTTATATTTTTACGAATTTACAACCGATAGCGTCGTGATAAAAAGAACCAACATAAGAAAATTATGAAAAGTCATGGCAAACTTAGTTAAAATTTGATTATATATACTTGATCACATAAAAACCCATTCCCACAAAAGTGAGTTTTGAGCCTTTATTGAGCATACAATTACACATCATTAGACTAAATGCTCATTTTTCGTTTCTTGTGTGAATAGCCGCTTGGTTCTTACGACTCTAGAACTTGCCATGACGATACATTCCCGGTCCTTACCAACTTAAACCCGATTAAGTAAATGATGGAGGCATTAGGACTAACCCCTTTTTATTTCTACACCATTATTTTTCTTTTTTTTTTACCACCTACCAAAAAAATCCCCCTAGTTAGCCCCTTTGAGCCTAAACCTTTTCATTTCATAACCCAAACCAAACACCCTTTTACCCACCAATACCTTTTTATTTTTAACCCTTTGTTTTAGTAACAAGTTCGGTTTTTCGTATGACTTTTCAAAAAAAAATGTGTGTTGATGATGAAGCAAAAGAAAATAAACAAACAAGTTCATCAAAAATAACTTTGTTTGAATAATAGCTTCATCAAAATAAAAGTTACAAAAATAGAAAGTCTTACGAAAACCGACACTTGTTACGCTTTTCGCCTTTTTTCTACTAACCACTAACCCAACCACCTACCTTTAACCCAAGCCTAACCCTTCACCCACAAAGTCCTCTTGATATTTACAAAGGTATATAAGTTAAAAAGGAGGAGGATTGATTGCTTGGCAAGCCTATGGTAGGAGTAAGTTCCATGCCGCTCTCGAGTGATCCACAAAAATACATTTTCGGCCGAGTGTTGAGTGATCCCCGTGAGGTATGTGAACTTGTATATAAATAGAATTTTAAAAAGGCATGTCATGCCCAAATAAGTAATTTATCTTATGAAAAGTTTTAAATAAATCATGACGAATAGGATTGTAAATAAATAAAAATAAAACTAAATAAAGAATCTTGGACATCCCGACACTCTATGACAAGCCCAAAAACCTTCTTTTCTACCCATTCCATTTGGGAGTGTAATAGCCACATATTAAAGAGTTTTGCTTGAGGACAAGCAAAGATTCAAGTGTGGGGGTATTTGATGTGTGCAAAATGCAACATATAAATTACATCAATTGTGGCATAAAACTAACCCTTTTTTTAGTACTAATGTTGGAAAAAGTGTGCTTTTGTCTTCCTTTTGTATTTTCAGGATTAAATGAGCTCAAATTAACAAAAGAAGCAAAAAGACATCAAAATCTAACATAAATACAAGAAAAGGAACAAGACGTGACATGCCCGACCCCACGACAGCATCTTCCCAAGCAAAACAAGACAACAGAGGACTGAACACGCCCCGTGCTCAGCCAGCACGGGGGCGTGCCCAAGTGTCAGCAGAAAAGACAAAGTGGTAGAAGCTTCTATTGCCCACCACGGGGCCGTGCTCAGCGGACACGGGGCCGTGGTCAACTATAACATTCGCACAATCCAGGCAAATCTTCATAGTACAAAGATTCTTCTGCACACGGGGTCGTGCTCAGCGGACACGGGGGCGTGGTCAACTAATAAGACAAGCTGCAATAAATGAAGAAAGAGAAGGATGTGGACACGGGGCCGTGCCCGAGCTTCTGTTCAGCCTATAAATAGGAGTGCTTTGCTTAAGCTCAAACCATCCCTTGGCACACCACCTCTCTCACACTTCACCCACCACCCACCACCACCATAACACCATCATCCACCACCATCATCCATTGTCGATCATAGAGTGTCTGAGTCGTCTCGGGATCCAAGATTGATCGTAAGAGTTCTTGACAATCAAGGCCATGTTTGCCTAAGTCTCTTACATCACTTGGTGAAGACAAAGTGTCTAGTGTAATACTTTTTATTTCTAATCTTTTCGCACTTTTTACTTGGTTTTGTATTAATGACTTTAATAACTAGTTTCTTATGTTGAAGGTGATCTTTCCTTATCGTTTGTCCGTGGTGTCTTGGCATTATTTTACTGTCTATATAAAATAAAAGATTTTCACCATTCATATCTCCACAGTCTATATGGAGGTATGTTGGCTACCTGGTCGGGGGTTAAGGGAACGGTTTGGTAAAGGTCTTGCCATTGTTCAGCGTTTAGAGGTCCTGCAATGGACCTGGGTCAAATTTAGTAGGACCTCCTTCAATACTTAACGGTATTGGATGGCGGGGGTCCAAACTCTTTGATCCCCTCATAAGTTAACTACTATTAATACTATAACCCGGCTATTTAGGACTGTATCCCTGCTGACTCAGACTACTTAGTCGAGGGTAACGTCACCTCCAAAAGAGGGGCCTACCATAATTTGCATTAATAACTTAATTAATTATCTTCCAATAATCCACCCTTTTAGGATTGTATCCTTGCTGACTCAAACTACTGGGGTGAGGGTAACGTCACCTTCAAAAGAGGGGCCTACTACAATAACTAAGATAATCTCTTAAAAAGTGCAAAAGTGCGGAAATAATCAAAGGCTACACTAGATACGAGTCGGAACCAAGTGATTCATCTTGGCTATCTGTTTTTCTTTTTTATTTTATTTTCAGCATTTTTAGTTAGTTTTTATTTTTCTTAGTTTAAAACATTTTTCTAAACTTTTTATTTTGATTAGACGTTGAGGATAAACCGGTACTAAAAGCTCTTGTGTCCTTGGACGACCTCGGTATCTTACCAACACTATACTACGCTCACGATGGGTGCACTTGCCCATATGTGTGTTTAGTGTTAGTAAAATATCGTGTTTTATAAATTTAAAACTTGCCTAAAAATAAGTGTTAAAGGGGCTTAAAATATACACCTAAAATATATAACACTTCACACACATCAACTGCGACTTTGATTCAAACCTACATTTTCCAAAATGATGTTTCTGGCAGGTTTTGCATTTAGGCTTCTCATCCGTTTGCTGATTACCCTTGTTAGACCCATAATTCTTTTTGTGGTCTGTGTTCCCCTTATGCTTCTTATCAGAACGTCGTGAGTTATCATCCTCACGCTTCCTTTTTCCTTCTTCAGGGCTCTTAAGCGATCTCAGCCTGACCGCATCCAGAGTAAGGGATAACGACAAATCAGTCGTTGACCTAAAAGTAGTAGATCGAGATGCCTTCACACTAGCTTTCATCTCCGGGGCTAAACCCCCAATAAAACGAGCTATACGTTTTGGTTCCGGTGTAACCAAGTATGGAACCAATCGAGACATGGTATTGAAACTGGTGAGGTATGCTTGACAGTCTAAGTTTTTCATAACCAAAGAAAAGAAGTCGGACTTGATTTTCTCAACTTCATGTTGAGGACAATAATTTTCTTTGATCAAGGCAACAAACTGAGCCCATGTCAAGTTGTATAACAGAATCTTTCCAGTAGCTTGGATTAAGGACCTCCACCAAGCTAGAGCTTCTCCCTTGAACGATTGTGAAACATACTTCACAATATCTTGCTCTGCACACCCGTTAATATCGACCACTGTATCCATCTCGTCTAGCCACGTCATGCAGTCAATGGCTCCTTTTACCCCAGTGAAATCCCTGGGCTTGCAGGAAACAAAATACTTATATGAACAGGTCTTTGCACGTGGCTCATGGTTGAATACAATCTTCTTAGACGGAACAATATGCTGATTTAGAAGGTGGCTTACTATGAGCCACAGAGTGAGTCTTAGGGTGTGATTTGGACTGAGGTACAGATAAGGTCTTGCTATGTGTACCACTGGATTCCTTAAATTGCCTGTCCACGACTTTAGACACAACATTATCAATCAACTCTCGAAGTTCCGCACCAGTTATGTTGATCCTGGTGGTATCATGATTCTCTAGAGGGTGACTGTTTACTTCTTCAGATTCTGCCATGTAGCTTGATTGCTACATAAAATGATGACAATGATTTATTTAGAAGTCTATAATAGTTTTATCATTCTGGATGATTTATTAACCACGGTATTAATAAACCATATTGGTTAATTTATTAAGCATATATATTCAGGATTTTTTTTTCATTATGATTATCCTTTGTTATAATTAAATATAATAATGGCACAAAAGGCCAAGTCATAAAGACAATTTAAATTATAAGCCATGATCTTATAGGATAGAGTCATTAAGGCTTGAATCATAGTTCATTACCTTTTCTTGACAGGGAGTCGTAGACTACAATTGTCTTTAGTCTCAAAGGACATTAATTATGGCCCGTAGGCACTTCATCACTAATGGATGATTAAATGTAATAGAGAAAAGGAATGGGAAGAATCCAATAATAGGATGACTTATGTGATTTTATCGAATCACATTTGTCAGGAGTGTTAACATGTTTTCAGATGTTAACAAGGATCTGAATCTTAATAAGGAAATACCATTATGGCCCTGTTTTAAAATAACACATGGGCTAGGTTTTGCCCTTAAGATTTTGTTTAATATATAATGGCAGATCTTATAAAAGGAATGATATTTTATTTATTTCATATTTTTATATTTATGCATATAATGACATAAGTGAAATTTTAAATTCTAACATTCCACTAGAATTAAAAAGAGTACATAATTGCCCTAAACGGGTCTTTAACAGAAATAACGTGCCCACGCAGGGGCTAAACTGAAAATATAAGTCCTCGCAAGGACTAAGTACATAAATAGATGTCCACACAGGGACTTAATTGAAAATTAAAGAAATACAAAACAAACAATTAAGGATCTTCAATGATCCCTTCTGTTCTTCCCCTTGATTAAATTCTCCAAACCCTTCAAAAATCCTCGGTGGCTTCTACGCTCTTCTTGAACCTCACGCTCCACCTGGCTCAACCTCTGAAGAATCTCTTGCTGTTGTGGCGGCTGGATCTGCGGTGGCTGCGGCTGCAGAGGTTGAGGAGGCGGCGGGTATTGATACCCATATGCTGGGTATCCAGTCTGATAGGGAGCTCCATAGGGCCCCTCAAGATGAAGAGCATTGTAGTTTGCCGCTACCAGGTATGGGTCAACATCGGGAGCATTGTAGTAGTTATAGCCAGAATGACCTGTCTGCTCAAAGAGGTTATACGCCGCTGCACCGGCGTATGAAGGTATTGGGTTTTCAAAACCCATATGTGGTGGTGATGGTGGTGCGAGTGGCGCGGAGTCCATCTCGGAAACAAGGTTTGAAGGCCCACCCATCTGTGGGTCTTCATACAGTGGCGGGTAATGACTGCCACTGGAGGGTTGGGGGGTACTGAAACGGAATCCCCCTCGCATGGACATCCGTGCGTTTGTTCTTCTCCGCCTCGGTGGCTCCGAAGGCGGCTGCTGCTCTGGCGGCGGTGGCGGTGGTGGAGTGACTGCCTGAAAACGAGAATCCTCAGAGGGATCCTGCTGCTGCTGAGGTGCTGGGTTAAAAGGGGGAGTAAACTCCCAAGGGTATGAAGCAAACCTTGCTTCATAGCTGTCTGGACCTCGGTACGGCGAACCGTGAAAAGACGATCCGTCTGAAATCTCTATGGGATGCGTGGGCGTCCCAGATGGTGGCTCGGCAGGGTCCGTGTCTTCATCCATGTCCATGTTTTGATCACCGGAGAAATGATCTTCTGGTCCCAATGGGTTAAAACCCACTGGTTCTTGCATCTGATTTGCCAGATTGAACCGGCTCTGGAAGTACGGGGTTGGGTCCTCAAAGGCACGGTGAGAACTTGACCGCTGCAGTGGTAAGTAGGAGTGGCGAGAATGATCGGATTCGTTGCCTTGATGGAGCCCGAAGGAGTCATGGTACGAAGGTGAGGAGCTTAGCGAGACAGAACGCCTCGCATGCTCTAAGTATGTCCTCCAATCTTCTTGGGGACTCATGCTCATCGTCACTGAAGGAGTTCGCCGGTGTGATGGGCCGGCTTCATGGTCCTGGCTGGTGAAGATTGGTGCCTTACCGCCTCTTCCTCGTCCTCGTCCTCTAATACGTGGTGGCATCTTCTGTTCCTGTCAAACAAACAAAGGAAACAACCAAGAAAACAATAAAGGACAAAATAAAGATTAGGATTAGTCCTAAGTCCTTTGCCTAGACTCGGAAGTCAAGGAATGTACAACTGTGTCATTGAGATTAAACACAAAAGGCTAGTGTTTAATTCACTCAATGTTGGCTCTGATACCAACCTGTCACACCCCGATATTTCCAAGTATTACCGGTGGGCCCGGTGGGGAGTATCGTGACGTAGTTGATATCATCATAGTCAATAATCACAGTTTAATGCACAGCGAAAGTCTAAAAGTAAAATATTACAAACCGAACTAAAAGTAACAAAGTATTACAAACGGAATGTAAAGGATCCACAGGCGGATCAAAACAAAAGAAGATAATTGTTCAACAGGTTTTAAGTGTCAAAGCTTGCAAGAATCTTATTTATTCACTCAGGAGTAGCCAGCCTATTCCGCCTAGTACCTGCACTTTAGCCTTTTGGAAAATACGTCAGTTTACACTGGTAAATACAATTAACCGACTCTTTTTAAAAACATTTAAGAAAATTGATTTAAATGCACAAGGCACAAATAATCTTTTATAACTTGGGACAGTTATTTTAAAAATAATCTTGTATACAGATTTATATGTTTGCCGTCCGTCAGGGCCGGTTAGAAGAGCCGGACAAGATTAACTGACACACCACATGTATAATACCCGCAAGGAATTTCCTTATTCTGGAGTACCTTTTATACATACGCAACTGTCAGGTGTATGCCTACACCCTGTGCTTAAGTCGTGGCCATTTCAATGAATGAGCCGAGGATATTCAGGACACGGTCATTAACCCCCCAAAGGCCATATACCAAACAAAACGGATTAAAACGGGTTATGTAAATATATTAATCACAATCCGATTTAAATAATTACACAGCCGACCAAGCGGTATTATTATAATACCGTATCCCAAGCCCGTATAACGGAAAATAAGTTAAAGGTATTTACCTAAGCAAATTATACAATTTATCCCAGCCGTATACAATCAGTAAGTGCAAATATCTTTTACTGGGCTCCTAATTCTGGAACGAAGGTTTTTAATAACCTATTAGATTCCTAACGGGTCTTACTTAAGTTTAAACTTAGACCGGTTAGTTTTAAAGGAAGATATACGGTTCAAAACGCAAGATTAAGCGAAGACCGGATTAGAATGTGATTTAGACCCGACAATTTTGAAGACTTGTATAATATGGGTAATCTAAACACATTCTGGATTTTGAGATAAAAATGATAAGGTTTGACCCGTTTCGGTTAATTTATGCAAACTAGTTACATAAACTGTACCAAACTCGAAAAATGCATAACGGGTAACCAAATGAGTCATGTACAGGTTTCACAAGTTAATATGCCTTAAATATGTTGTGATATCAGTAGGATACCTTCCATTATGCCCAAAACGGATTTAAACTTAAATTAAGCCCCGTAGGGGTATTTGGTCATTTTAAAGGTTATAAAAGAGATTAAATATTAATCTGAGGTTCTGGTCTAAAATGATCAGTAAAAATATTTATTTTTATAATTCATAACAGTAGGGTATTGCATATATGTGAAATTTATCATTTATAACCAAACCATGCACCGTAGGGGCATTTTGGTAATTTCACATAAGCTTTAAAGGTTAAATTTGGAAATCTGAGTTCAAAACTTTTGCTTACTGTTAAAGTATAAAAATTTACCTAAAACATCAGTAGGTATTAAGTCTTATATGTCAAAAATAGTTTTAACCCATACTATGCGTTTAGAACGCGTAAAAAGTCGGTTTTAAGCGATTTTCAGGTTATATAAGAAAAGCTGAGATTTTTATCAGTCCAGAAGGCTTAAAATATTTTATTTATCATATAAAATCAGTAGCAAAAGGTTTGGTATCAAAATTTTATGTAAAACTCATTTTATTAGCAAAAATGGTATAACCGACAATTGCCGAATCAAAGCAATAACCCTATTTTATGATCAGTTTAAAAATAAATAAAAATCTTCAAAAATCCCAAAATATTATATTACATCAGTGGGTAAAAAGTTTGGTGTCAAAATTCGGGTTTAAATAGGCTTTATGCCAAATATGCCGTTTAATCAATAAAAGGCTTTCAAATTACGATATTGAGCATAACTCCTACTTTAGGCCTCAAACTGATGTCGAATTTTTAGGACAAGTTTATAAATCAGTAATAAAGGTTTTTGTCCTCTCACATTTTCAAAAATCACGTTTTAATGTAAAAAGGGCATAATGGTCAACATTTAAGCAATTAACGAAAACATGCAAATGAATCGGATAAATAAGGAACCATGTAGTATAACCTCAGAGGGTTTTACTAACTTATAATATGGTCCTAATGGAACCCTAAGGCATTTCTAGAACAAGCCAAATTGGGTCAGAACTGAAAGTCAAAGCAAAAGTCTTCTTTTGTGACTTTCAGTTCGGAACCGAGCCTAAACTCAGAATTGTCGGGTTGAACATGCTTAGACATGTTCTTACATTAATTACCAAGTTATTTTAGTGTTAAAACAGGTTCCATAGCTTCTACATTGCTAATTATGAATTTATTTGCAAATAGCTTTCTGTTGACTTTTTAATATAAAGTTTGACCCGACAATTGACCAAGTTAGAGTGGAAATCAGTGGGTGCCCTTTTAAGGACTTATTACCCACATAATTACCAACTCATAGCCACTTTCCATTCGAAAAATGACTGGACCATTAGTGACTAATCACTAAGTCAAAGCTTAATTACTTGACTTTTGGTCATTAGACTAATAAAACATGAACTAGAGAGGCTAAGAACACTCACAATGGTCCTTAGCATGAATTAAATGCTGATGGAAGCTTGCTTGAAGTTCAGAGAGCTCCAAAGAGTGTGTTTTGAATAAATTTTGAAAGGTGCAAATGAACTAGTAACAAACAAGTTCTTATATAGGATATTAGAACTCACAAGATCAATCCAACAAGATCTACAGATGATCCCTAATGAATTCCAAGTGTCCCTATGCATGAAAAACCACTGGTGCAGTCCCTGAATTCGAAAACCAGGCTTCTAAGGCGGTGCAACCTGCTGTAACAGGCAACTGCCATCTTTTTCTGCATCTGGCAGTTCTACACGGCCCGTGTAAGAACTTCCATATGGCCTACGCGGCCCGCGCCAAGGTGAGGTCCGGTCACCAAGTTTCCACGTTTTGCATTTTTGGTCCCTGGTCCTTTAAAACATAATTTAACTTGTTTTTATTGCACTTTTAACCCTCCAACTTGACTTTCAAGGACTCTAAATCATAAACAAACTCCGTTAAGCTCTCGGTTAGTTATACGATCATCTGAAAAGCCTTGAATTTCAACGTTGACGCTTTTAACCCTTATTACTTGCAATTCGTACTTTGATTATTTAAATGCGTCGAAACTCCACGAATTTAATATTCGTTATTCTTGGGATCAAAATAAATTATCACAATGTTTTTAGGATCGTTAAAAGGTCACTCAGAGGTTACTTTCAAGATGTTGACACTTTAACCCCTATGTTTCACAAGATCCTTATTTTAAGCACAAACAACTTTTTAAGTTCGATAAATTATTCGTTAAAGAATACGAACGTCGTGTGAGGTCATTCAGAGGCACAAGAATGGCATGTTGACACTTTGGATCCCTTTATTAACATATTTACATTGTTTGACAACTTCAGTCCCTCAGAAATAATTCCCTACACGTTTAAAGTCCATGACACGTGTCCTTATTATATTGGTCGTGCTTTTACGAGGTGTTACAAACACCCCAAAAACGGGTTTGGTAATCAAACCACATTTAGTATTAATGAACAGGTAAAATACTGTTAGTGGTAAAAATGTACCCGGTGAATGTTAGGACTTAAACAAATAATCCTAATATTAATTAAAAAGGAAAATAAATGTTTTGAGAAAACAAAATTATAAGAAGCCCGAGTTGACGGGACTTAAAATAAACTGAGTCATAATTTTCCCGAACCCACTCAGTTAACTAGGAATGTTTAACCTAGTTAATAAAAGGAAATATTATTTGAACAAAGGGGGATATGGCTAACTTAATAACTAGCCAAACACGAGGGACCAAAGTTGGATAACTTGAAAATGGTTTTATAAAAATAAAACATAACACATCACACACACAGAGAATGTGTGTGCGTGTGTGGGGATCGACCAGGAGGGTGCTCCCATGAGCTCTAGCCCTAATTTCAACAAAATCACCAAATTAAAGCTCGATTCAAGCCCAAAATCAATGCATGAACACATAAAAGCGATCACCTAGTCATGGGGGTCACAAGGTATGTTGAATTTTGTTATTTGGTGACACTTTGAAATTATGATGAATAATCATAATCGAATTTCTGGAATGAATGATGAATCTATGAGTGTTGTTGTGATGAAATTCATGTCTAGAGACAAACCCTAGTTGAAAACTTGATGAATTAGTGTTAGAAACTAGGGATTCGATTATTACCCATACATGTGCTAAGTGGGTTTTTATATGATTGTGATGAACACTTGAATTAGGGTGTTAAACTGATGAATATTGACGTTATGATACAAGTTCTAGATGTAGTTCATAAACACTAGACATAGATGTTTGAATTTTGATGTTAACCTTGGTAAAAATAACTAGTTATAAACTAGTTTGTAAATGTGTAAAAGTATGCCCATTAGGTGTTTGTTAAAATGCCTAAATGAAAGCTAAAATGTTGAAATTTCGAGTGAAACGCACATTTGAATGATATGGCAAATTATGTGAAATATGAAACGATAAGAGTTCTAAATATCATGTTGATTTAGACTTAATTGTGTAAACCATGTGATCGAAAGTAGTTAAGTTATTATAAGTTAAGCTAACTAATGATGAAGTCGAATAGTAGTTTCGACATAGAAAATACGTAAGGTGGAATAGTCGTGATTGTTAATGACTAATCTAACCGCCTTGTAAATATTGACAATAGTTCGACGCTTAACGAGCTAGGTGGAGGCTTGGGAAAGAAGCGGTCAAACGAATCAAGTACGAGAAGAAAAGCGTAAACCGGATGAGAGGTAAGTGAAACTTACACCTTTTAGTAGAATAAATGTTTATTCTATAAGTTGCAAATACAATAAGGATAATATTCAAGATATGGTTCCCAACGCGAAGTAATACGGGTAGGAACTAATATAAATGATAAAAACCATGTTTAATGGTAAAATAGATAAAACGGTAAATAGCCATGAAAAGCTAATTGTAAAAATGGGTTTTTGAACGGTTACTATAAGTAAGCCTAAATGAATAAAAAGAGTAAAATGGGTCAAATGGTAATGTGGATACTGTTTTGGTCAAAAATTACCGAGGAAATTAAGTGATCAAATTAGTAAAGTGAGGTAGTGTGCTAGAAAGTGTGTTGAAAATATGCCGGTTAAGTTATTTGGAAAATCAGTATTCAGGATACGGCTCAGGATATTGAGCTGTATCTACGATCAAACAATGAGTAAAAAGTAAAGGAAATGACACGAGATGTACGAGGAAAGCCCTTGATCAATCTAGATCGCCGGCATAAAACCTTGGGAGCTGACAATCGCAGCTGCCTTGTTCTTCTTATTGCTTCAAACGTCAAGATACAGCACATGATATAGACCAGATCGCTAAGTGTTACAATGCTTTTGTATGAAAGTGAAAATTGCTAGAGAGCGAGTGTTAGAGTGTATGCAGTGAAAATGTGATGTCCTATTCGATCTGGTATACCCACCTATTTATAGTTACTAAATAAAAACTAAAATTCCTATAAATATGGGATGCTCCCGAATATTCCATAAATAGCCGTTTGGAACCAAATAAAGCGGGCTTAACGTCTTTCCTTGAACAACTTGGACCGAGTCTTCCGCGGAATGAGTCCTTGTGAACGTTGCTAGCTTCTAACCCACGTACCTGCACATAATCCGTTAGTAATCCTGAGGATACCATTCAGGATGTTACCAATATCCCGAACCAGCATCCCGGATGTAAACAAATACTATATAACCAAGATATAAATCAAGATATTTTCCAGGATATGGGCTCAGAATTTCACCCATAACAATTGTCCCCAAAAATGTTACCGTTTGTTATCCTGCACTAACGGTTACATTTTTCACGAAGACCGAGGTAATTAAAAGATAAGACCAATGATGTGACCGTTTTCAACTACCTGGCCTATATTTACTCATCATACCCTATATCTTCTCATCCTCATCTCTTTTTTAATCATAATCGACAAGAAAAGGTAACATTTTCTCTCTCATCTTCATATTCATCTTCATTCTCCGGTGAAAAACTCAGGTGACCAAATGCCTAGACAAACAAGATCTAGTTCAGGCGACTCAGCTCCCACGTTTATCCAACAGAACCTTCTCCAAGAACCGGAGAAGGAGATATGCACCTTTGACAGTGCCCACCTGTCGGCCTTAAAATCCTCCGGCATCTTCCCGGAAGGAACTGTATTTCGACCTTTTGACCGAGAAATCCGGTCAGATATGGTTTCCAACGAGTGGATATGCTTCAATGCCTTCCCCTTCACCTTAGGGCTACAATTCCCCTTTCCGGATCTCATCATGGAATTCTTTACCATTACCAAAATTTCTTTTAGTCAAACAATGCCAATGCTTTGGCGTGTTTTGTCTGTTCTTGACCAGATCAAGAAAAACCACATCCCTGATCTTTCTGTCCATGATCTCCCCCTAGCTTATGTTTTGGTCAAAAATTACCGAAGTAATTAAGTGATCAAATTAGTTAAGTGAGGTAGTGTGCTAGAAGTGAGTGTCGAAAATATGTTAATCAAGTTAATTTGTAAAACAGTTTCAGGATACGGCTCAGGATATAGAGCTGTATCTATGATCAAACAATGAGCAAAAGTAAAGTAAATGACACGGGATGTACGAGGAAAGCCCTTGATCAATCTAGATCGCCGGCATAAAACCTCGGGAGCTGACAATCGCAGCTGCCTAGTTCTTCTATTGCTTCAAAAATCAGGATACAGTGCAAGATGTGGAACGGATCGACTAAGTGTTACAACGAAACTTGAATACAAGTGTGGTGTTTGCGATGAGCTAGAGAGTGTAAGTGTATGAGAGTGTTAGTGAAAATCGTGTGTTCTAAGCTGATCCGCCCCCATCTATTTATAGTAAAGATAAAATAACAAACTAGCCTAAACTTGCGGGATCCACCGAATATTCCTTCTTCGAACGTTGTAGACCTGGTCTTTCGGGCTCAACGTCTCTTCCTCAAAAAATTCATCCGAGTCTTGAGGAGAAGAAGTCCTCTTGACCGTTAGCAAGTCTCAGCCCTTAACCTGCACGTGGTTAATTCAATAAGCCTCAGGATATCGCCCAAGATGTTAGCAATATCCTCTTCCAGCATCCTGGTCATAAATGAACAAACATAGGCAGGATATTGGTCATGATATATAATTGTTAAGAAAATGACCCCTAACAATTGTCCCCAAATATATCGGTTGGGATACCAATCCAACGGATATATTTCAAAAGTTTCACCTCATAACTTAAGGCAATTAATATGACTAGACTCTTGAAATGACAGCGGTGCAACTTCCAATGCATTATTTACTTTTTACCCCCCTATATTCATCCTATATTAACCGAGGGACTCCTTGTCTCGGTTATCCTTATCTGCAAGCAAACATCAGGTATCTTCTTTTCTAATCTCCTTTCTTGAATTTTTCTTAATTTGCTCAATACTCTTCATGGCACCACGAACGAAATCCCGATCAGACCGACCAGCCTCAACCCTCATAAGTCAAAACTTTATCACCAATCCAGCAAAGGAGATTTGCTGCTTCAATAATGCTGACATTGCTGCTCTCAAAGACTCCGGTGCCTTTCCCACCGGAACGGTCTTTCGCCCCTTCGACAAGGAAGCCCGATCGGACGCATCATCCGACGAGTGGGTTTGTTTTTTCGCTTATCCTTTCTCTCTTGGACTCCGGTACCCATTTCCACCCTTTATCTCTAGCTTTTTCGACCTCACCGGCCTTAGCTATGCCCAAGTTATACCAATGGTCTGGCGAGTCTTGATAGTGTTGGATCAAATCAAATCTCGTCATTTTCCTAACCTACTTGTTAAGGACCTTCCCGTAGCATACCGGTTGAGATCCGATGGCAATCACCGTTATCTTCTGTTTTCCATCAAGAACCCTTTGGTCCTTAAAGCCACCAAGAATGAGGATCGATGGCGACGAAAATTCTTTTTCGTAAAAAGAGACTCTATTGATAAGGGTTTCGATCTACCGGTTAAATGGTTAACCAAGGGTAGGATTTAGGGTTTTAGGAATATCCCCAATTATATCTTCAAACTGTATCCCGGACTTATACTCTGATGTTTTTATGCAGCGAATTTCAAAGATTTAGTGCCTCCCAGTGCAGAATCTGAATCCAAGATCAAGGAAATCTACTGTCTTCCTGCCAGTGAAAGAACTTTTTCCCTGTCTCTTACAGGTTCTCATCAAAAATCAAGCTCAGAAATGTCTGGTAAGCACATTCTTATATATATTAATTATTTTTCAAAAATACGATGAGTTTAAGAATATCTTCCCTTTTGTAGTACCAGTCGTCAACCTTGAAGGTTTTGAACTTGACGAATTGGATTGCTACTCCAGCCTTGAACCCACCAAACAAGAATCCAAGCCAAAGTCGTCTGCTACACCAAATCCTACCTCCTCGAAAACTGTTTCCGCTCCCAAAGGGCCTCCGGCATCCAGGACCCGGGCATCCAGTTCTCATAAAAGAAAGGAGACTGATTCCCCAGCTGCTTCTGAAACATTCTCTCTTGAAAATCATGGGTTCAATGAAGCCACCTCATTCCTCAAACAGGTAGAATTTCCTTTTCGATATCCTGTACAAGTATGTTAGTTTTTATCCTGCTTATTTTTCACATTAATACCTGTGTCTTTATCAATAGGGTTTGGATCGTCTTATGCACTTGCATGAAGACGCTTGCGGGCTTAACAAGATGTTAAAGATCCAGCTGGAGAAAGCTCAAGCCACCATAGCTGACCAAGGAACCATCGCGGCTGCCAAATCCCAGCATTATGAAGACAAATACAAGGCAATGACTCAGGAACATCAAGCCGCCCTCCACAAAGCTAATGAGGATGCTCAAGCCAAGCTAGATGCCGCTCTTCTCCAATATCAGCAGAATATGAGCTCATACCGGGATAGCCTAAAAGCTTCGGTGGTTGTCTCTCTTCTCCAAGCCAGGATAAGGATGGCTTATGAGGCTGTAACACCCTAGTTATTTTATATGTAAATACCAACAATTAGATGTGTAGTTAAGACTACACACGCTATAAAAATACGGGTTTATTAAAACTTTTACAAATCATAGGTTATTCTACAAAACGTGATCGAATTCGTTGATTAAAATCTACAATGATGCAATGTGCGGAAGCGTGTATTTTTATCGTGTTCGGTTCTTTGCTGAGCTTGATCGTCTTCCGGCATCCCAGAAAGTACCTACATTTCATAAACATGAAATGCTTTAGTCATACGGTATTTAAAACGCATCTAAACGAGTCCGGAAAACAAAACTGATCAAAAAATACATTTTTTTTTCTTTTTTTACAAGGTCCACCGTAAATTACGGTGGACACCGTAATTTACGGTGGTCCTTGTTTTGATTTGTTTCTACCGTAGATCAGGAGTGTTTCACCGTAAACCATTTCAGGTCCACCGTAAATTACGGTGGCACCGTAATTTACGGTGGCACCTGCATCCCACCTTTCCATTTTGCCGTAATTTGACACGAAATCTTTCGTATCTTTCAAACCGCTTCTCCGTTTGACCTACCGTTTCTTCCTACATGTTTGTAATTTGATTCTCCATCATATGGAGTTAAAATCCGACATCCGGCTTGATAAAAATTAAGACCTTTAAGTCTTCGGCTTATTACTCTTTTACCAAAATTTGACCCGTTTACGCATTTTATCAAACAAACGTATTTGTTTGACTTCTATATCACATACATCTCTTTAATTTAATGTTACCTACCATTTTAAGTTCTATTCATAGGTTTATTACACAATTTAAACCCGTTTTCGCTCGTATGCTTATTATGACCCGTTAAGGATAATTTAAGCACTTTTAAACTCAAATTTCACTTTTATTCAAATCTAGCGTTGTAACCTATATTTCTTATCTAGTACTCTCCCATCACAACTAAATGTGTGTTGGATTTAAAGTAGATATCTATGTGTTCCGGATTTATTTCCCTTGAAATATCATTTTACGGCAAAGACTCATATGGAGTCTTTTAGCCCAAGAATTACATCTTTCACTACCTATACTCGTTCTAAACTTTTGTTTAATCATAAGACTCCTTTCCAAACAACCTCTAAGGGTTGTTTGTTCAATTTAGCCTACAAGGGCGTTTTGGTCGATTTTGGTCCTTCTTTTACAATGAAGGGTTATCACCGATTATTCGACCAAATTAGCGCTTTTACATACATCATAAATAAACGTACCTGGCTCGGATCAACAAATAGACCTGATTTTATTACCTTGCTTTATATTCGCTAATTAAGAACGATGCGAATATCCATTGGATATCTATTCCTGTAAGCATATGACTCGACAAAAGAATCATTAGTCTATATAGTCAAAAAGTGTTGTCTACACCTTTTGACCCGTTTGGCCGAAAAGACCATTTAACTTTGCGAAATGATATTTGTTATCATCTCCTCTACATGACTCTTCCCGTTTAACACCGTACGGGAATTTTAATTATAAACCGTGTATTTCTTTCGACATAATATGACCAATTTATCGATTTACTTCTTTTTAACCATTATTATGGTTTCTATCATCTTTGATTTGCTTGTTCCGTTCGACTACACGACGGAACATCATATTTCAATCGTTTAGATATCTCATTCAATATTTATATGATAAGAAAACATTCCACAATTTAAGACTAGTGTAAGCTATACTTACCTTGCATCCGAATTATGCTTTTCCGCCATTCTTGCTTCGTTTGACCCGCCTCCTATCCAAGCCTCCACCTAGCTTGTCAAGCGTCAAACTATCATTATAATTCGTAAGACGGTTATATTAGTCATCATTAATTATGACCATTCCATCTTACATATTTTCTATCACAAATACCATTCGATCTTATTAATGATCGGTTTGACTATTTAAAAGTCAAATCACCAATTAACACATATGATTGCACTATCAAGTTCACAAGACTCAATTAGGCACATTATCAACACTTAGTTCTCATTTAGGCATTATAACAAACACCTAATGGGCATGATTCTACACGTTTGCTAACTAGTTCACAATTAGTCATTTTTACCAAGATTAACATCAAGATTCAACCATTATCATGTATGATCAAATACTCAAACTTGAAATTTGTTCAAGTATCTTGCATCTACTATCACTTATGATGATTTCTAACACAACTATATTATCATCTTTTCTACATAATCAAAACCCACTTGACTTATGAGTGTATGATTATGAATTCACAACAATGAACATCAATTCAACAATTACATGGCTAGGGTTTACTACTAGACATAGTTTCATCCCTAATTTCATCCAAACAACATACATGCAAGCTTAGATTCGAATTCTCTAGGTTTGCTCAGAATTTCAACTAGAGATTTACCAAGAAATTTACATACCTCGTGACTCCTTTTTCAATGGAGATCACTAATTCATACTCGGATTTTGATTTGGACTTGATTTGCTCCTTCAATTTGATGAATTTCTGTGTTTTAGGGTTTGAGCTTAAGAGCTCTTCTTGGCTCTGTGTTTTGTACGACCAGAACACACACAATGGTGTGTGTTTTGGTGTTTTTAGATTTTAATTAATAAAACCCATTTTCCCACTTTAACCATTTTAGTCCCTCAACTTTATCCAAGTTTATAAAGGTTACTACATCAAGTTCCTCATTATTTTTAAGACACTAGACTAACTAGGTTGATATTCCTAGTTATTTAGTGGGTTCCGGGAGTTATAACCCGTTTTATTTTAAGTCCCGTTAACTCGGGCTCTTATAAACTCAATTCATCAAAACTTTGTTTCGCTTGTATCTAATATTAGGATTTCTTATTAATTCCCAAATATTTACCGGGTTATTTTTACTACTAGCGACACTTTACCCGTCTTTTAGTATTAACGTGGGTTAATTACCAAACCCGTTTTCGGGGTGTTACAAGTCTACCCCCCTTAAAGAGGTTTCGTCCTCGAAACCTTGCTTATCTAGTTCATTGAGTTTCTGAACCCAATGCGTTTGACTTGAATAATCTCTTAAGCATTACTCCTACTTTAACCAATTGTTATCATTACCAGAAAATTATGGTAATGTCTTTTTGGTTACCGGACCTCTACGTATGTCATATGACATAATGTAACTTCGACATAACGTAGTCTCGTTATTTCCACTAGTTCAGTTAACTTAGCGATATCCATCGCTTTCATATACCCTCGAATTCCTTATGAATCCGTTAATTTGACCCGTTTAAGATCTTTAGTGAAATCTTTCACTTTTAGCAACAAATTCTTTTGTTTTCAATTTATCTATTCGGTTCAGCTATACCGAATCTACCGCTTACAAGCAAACCAAATTTCTTGATTTGAATTGATGACCTGAACCGGTCTCATTAACTAGTCTTATTAGTTCAGTTACTTTTATCACTCGCTTGGTTATAATGTGATTTTACTTCACATTACATTTCCTAACCGTGATCGTGTCACATCATGTTTAAATTGTATCAACCTTTCATTTTTGAGAATATCACTTTTCGAATATATCATCTTGCGCCTATCAGTGTCAAGACTTGTATCTTTCATGCTTACTATTTAAATTCCTATCAGAATTTATGTTTGTAAAAACATTACTTCTTACTAAAACCGAAGTTTTAGTTTTTGGATCTTTTCTTTAACTCGTGTCAATCATCCATTCCAGGATATTGACAGTCCAAAATTTATTCTTTTACAGCCTTTGTTTTATGCGGGGATTCTCAA
Organism: Helianthus tuberosus; assembly: GCA_030545235.1. Taxonomy (NCBI): domain Eukaryota; kingdom Viridiplantae; phylum Streptophyta; class Magnoliopsida; order Asterales; family Asteraceae; genus Helianthus; species Helianthus tuberosus. The sequence continues at coordinate 64,725,157 of CM060425.1, forward strand.
TTTATCCGTCGCTTTGTCTAATTAACCCCGTAAGTTTTATCGTTTTGCTCTATAGGCTATTTTATTAGACTTTCACCTCTTTAAGGCTAGGTCCTTATAGTCTATTTCTTTCTAGTCGTGACCCGTAGGTCATATTAGTCTCGTAGACTTTTCCATTGTTTATAACCCCAAGGGTTATATTGATCCCGTAGATCATTCTTTACGCATGTCTATATTGAAATATATATATGGTGTCAAAGCACTCTTTTTATGTTTGAAAATCATTTGTTTTCACCCTTGAACTTCATTTGACCTTGACCGTAGTCTAAGGCTTCATTTGTTTACTTCCGGGCTAATCCTCCGACTTTATGACTTCTGACGTTATTTACGCGTCAGTTTGTCTCAAGCTTACCGTTATCCGGCTTGCGCTTACTTATGCCATTAAGCATTTATACTTTATTCAACCCGTTCAACCTCAAAATGGTTGAATATAATATTATCAAAATTTCTGTTTACGAAATTTTATGGTCTTTTAGTCATAACTCATAATCCGAGTCTTTTGACTTTAAATTCATGTTCTCGTCTCTCGGTTTACGCATGTGTTTAAATCCTTACCCACCAACCGGGTGTTTTACCGAAGTCGTTATTATTGCAACCCTCCCGGTATGCATTAAGACCTCGCTTCATTTTTATATTCCGACTTTGTCTTTAAGTTGGACGTTTTACAAAAACGACCCGTTAAGGGACTCATTTGCAATTTCCGGGTTCGAGCGTAAGTACACTCCCTCCCAATACTTGTCTAATCATGCTTGCGTTTTCTGGGTTCGAGTGTAAGTACACTCCCTCCCAATACTTGTCTAATCATGCTTGCGTTTTCTGGGTTCGAGTGTAAGTACACTCCCTCCCAATACTTGTTTAATCATGCTTCTTTGTCCCTTCACTCGAGCTCATTATCCTAATGTAATACGCTTCCGTCACTCGGTTGTGCGTTTACATTATTATCAAATATTTTGCTTGTCTGATTCATTTGGGTACTTTTTACTTAGTCCCATTCACCCCGCCCTTACTACATCGGACATAACTGCGCTCATTATAAGAAGCTCATGCTATCATGTGTTCACTACTTACTTGGCCAGAGTAAGCGATCAACACGTGGTACGCGTGACCTTATTATAATTACCACATCACGTCCCATGTAAGCAACTCCTCAAATTATCTTCATGTTTATGGTTTCATTTGGTAAAACTTTATTTAATTGTTAGTTAACAATTATTAGTTTTAATCGTTTATCCTTGAACATGTACAATGTCCCTTTTTATAAACATTTATTCACATTCATTGATGTGATCATTAATTTTCTCAATAGGATTTGTATTGAGAATACTTACTTGGATGATCACTCTCGTCCAAGTTTCTATATAAACAAGTCTTGTTATTCATTTGTTATTCATCATTGTGAATAACACATTTCCTATTAAATTTCTCTTGGAAATCAGGTTTTCCAAGTTCTGTCATATGTGTATGCAACCGTTATTACTTACGTGTTTGTTGCATATAACGACTCGTGCGATTAAATTTAAAAGTGTGCACCTGGTGATGCTTGCCCTAACGGGCTTCTCTTGTCATTAGTCTTGTTCGCGACCGTTACGCGATTTTGGTCCTTAATGAGTATGCTCTTCCTGTCGTACCCCGGACCGTTCCATCATCATATCCATAATTCTTTTGACTCTCGTCGTCTTCAAACGCGAGTGTCCTTCATTTAAAACATTCACAAAAGTTAGTAAAGTCAACTTCAATAATCGCCCGTATTATAATATAAGGCATTTTCTACTATACACGTCAACGCGCGTATTTTCGTCAACCCTAACAATCATTTAAATTGGGGTAACGTATACCACACGATAGCTCTATGTGTTGTTTACAACACTTTAGCATACTAACTAATAACGTACTTGTACTTACCGGATTTGCGATCAAGCTTCGAACCGAACACTATTCTTTGTCAAGAGCATAAGGTTTAAGTCCAAGCATGGTTCCTCCCAACCATACTCGAATCTCTTAAACCAAGGCTCTGATACCAACTTGTAACACCCTAGTTATTTTATATGTAAATACCAACAATTAGATGTGTAGTTAAGACTACACACGCTATAAAAATACGGGTTTATTAAAACTTTTACAAATCATAGGTTATTCTACAAAACGTGATCGAATTCGTTGATTAAAATCTACAATGATGCAATGTGCGGAAGCGTGTATTTTTATCGTGTTCGGTTCTTTGCTGAGCTTGATCGTCTTCCGGCATCCCAGAAAGTACCTACATTTCATAAACATGAAATGCTTTAGTCATACGGTATTTAAAACGCATCTAAACGAGTCCGGAAAACAAAACTGATCAAAAAATACATTTTTTTTTTCTTTTTTTTTTTTTACAAGGTCCACCGTAAATTACGGTGGACACCGTAATTTACGGTGGTCCTTGTTTTGATTTGTTTCTACCGTAGATCAGGAGTGTTTCACCGTAAACCATTTCAGGTCCACCGTAAATTACGGTGGCACCGTAATTTACGGTGGCACCTGCATCCCACCTTTCCATTTTGCCGTAATTTGACACGAAATCTTTCGTATCTTTCAAACCGCTTCTCCGTTTGACCTACCGTTTCTTCCTACATGTTTGTAATTTGATTCTCCATCATATGGAGTTAAAATCCGACATCCGGCTTGATAAAAATTAAGACCTTTAAGTCTTCGGCTTATTACTCTTTTACCAAAATTTGACCCGTTTACGCATTTTATCAAACAAACGTATTTGTTTGACTTCTATATCACATACATCTCTTTAATTTAATGTTACCTACCATTTTAAGTTCTATTCATAGGTTTATTACACAATTTAAACCCGTTTTCGCTCGTATGCTTATTATGACCCGTTAAGGATAATTTAAGCACTTTTAAACTCAAATTTCACTTTTATTCAAATCTAGCGTTGTAACCTATATTTCTTATCTAGTACTCTCCCATCACAACTAAATGTGTGTTGGATTTAAAGTAGATATCTATGTGTTCCGGATTTATTTCCCTTGAAATATCATTTTACGGCAAAGACTCATATGGAGTCTTTTAGCCCAAGAATTACATCTTTCACTACCTATACTCGTTCTAAACTTTTGTTTAATCATAAGACTCCTTTCCAAACAACCTCTAAGGGTTGTTTGTTCAATTTAGCCTACAAGGGCGTTTTGGTCGATTTTGGTCCTTCTTTTACAATGAAGGGTTATCACCGATTATTCGACCAAATTAGCGCTTTTACATACATCATAAATAAACGTACCTGGCTCGGATCAACAAATAGACCTGATTTTATTACCTTGCTTTATATTCGCTAATTAAGAACGATGCGAATATCCATTGGATATCTATTCCTGTAAGCATATGACTCGACAAAAGAATCATTAGTCTATATAGTCAAAAAGTGTTGTCTACACCTTTTGACCCGTTTGGCCGAAAAGACCATTTAACTTTGCGAAATGATATTTGTTATCATCTCCTCTACATGACTCTTCCCGTTTAACACCGTACGGGAATTTTAATTATAAACCGTGTATTTCTTTCGACATAATATGACCAATTTATCGATTTACTTCTTTTTAACCATTATTATGGTTTCTATCATCTTTGATTTGCTTGTTCCGTTCGACTACACGACGGAACATCATATTTCAATCGTTTAGATATCTCATTCAATATTTATATGATAAGAAAACATTCCACAATTTAAGACTAGTGTAAGCTATACTTACCTTGCATCCGAATTATGCTTTTCCGCCATTCTTGCTTCGTTTGACCCGCCTCCTATCCAAGCCTCCACCTAGCTTGTCAAGCGTCAAACTATCATTATAATTCGTAAGACGGTTATATTAGTCATCATTAATTATGACCATTCCATCTTACATATTTTCTATCACAAATACCATTCGATCTTATTAATGATCGGTTTGACTATTTAAAAGTCAAATCACCAATTAACACATATGATTGCACTATCAAGTTCACAAGACTCAATTAGGCACATTATCAACACTTAGTTCTCATTTAGGCATTATAACAAACACCTAATGGGCATGATTCTACACGTTTGCTAACTAGTTCACAATTAGTCATTTTTACCAAGATTAACATCAAGATTCAACCATTATCATGTATGATCAAATACTCAAACTTGAAATTTGTTCAAGTATCTTGCATCTACTATCACTTATGATGATTTCTAACACAACTATATTATCATCTTTTCTACATAATCAAAACCCACTTGACTTATGAGTGTATGATTATGAATTCACAACAATGAACATCAATTCAACAATTACATGGCTAGGGTTTACTACTAGACATAGTTTCATCCCTAATTTCATCCAAACAACATACATGCAAGCTTAGATTCGAATTCTCTAGGTTTGCTCAGAATTTCAACTAGAGATTTACCAAGAAATTTACATACCTCGTGACTCCTTTTTCAATGGAGATCACTAATTCATACTCGGATTTTGATTTGGACTTGATTTGCTCCTTCAATTTGATGAATTTCTGTGTTTTAGGGTTTGAGCTTAAGAGCTCTTCTTGGCTCTGTGTTTTGTACGACCAGAACACACACAATGGTGTGTGTTTTGGTGTTTTTAGATTTTAATTAATAAAACCCATTTTCCCACTTTAACCATTTTAGTCCCTCAACTTTATCCAAGTTTATAAAGGTTACTACATCAAGTTCCTCATTATTTTTAAGACACTAGACTAACTAGGTTGATATTCCTAGTTATTTAGTGGGTTCCGGGAGTTATAACCCGTTTTATTTTAAGTCCCGTTAACTCGGGCTCTTATAAACTCAATTCATCAAAACTTTGTTTCGCTTGTATCTAATATTAGGATTTCTTATTAATTCCCAAATATTTACCGGGTTATTTTTACTACTAGCGACACTTTACCTGTCTTTTAGTATTAACGTGGGTTAATTACCAAACCCGTTTTCGGGGTGTTACAAGAGGCCATGGATCTAGGTTATAAATGCCCCTCCTGGAATGTAAAGGCTTGGGAGGAGAAACTACAGGGCCTCGGAGGTCATCCCGTTGCTCATCCTGCAAAACATACTGGTGAAGAGCCTTCTAAGGCGGCAGAGGAGGTGGCCAATGCTGGTGATGGTGCTGAGAAGAATCCCGAGGTTGATGCTGGGGCGAATGCTGGCAAGGAGGTTGCTGATCAAGAAGGTGCCGCATCTTAGGCGGCGAAATGGGCGATGATGGATATATGTGCCAAGGCCGGAGCCCATTTTTTAAATTCATGGTTGTGGTTGCATAGACAATTTACTTTTCCTGTCTTTGAACAATTTACTTTTCCTGCACTAGAACAATGTGATGACCAAAGGTGGATGGGTCCTAGGTTTTAGGACGAAGCCCTTGGTCATCAATTAGTATAACTTGTTTTGAACATAGTAACGGTTGTAGGTGGACGGGTCCTGTTTTGAGATAGATCCCGCAACCGTTACACAAGTATGGTAAAAACTAACTGTGCTTTTGGCGGATGGGCCTTGGTTTTAGGTGAAACCAAAAGCACAACTTTTGACTTGTTAATAATATAACTATCTTTTGACTTATTTTCTGTTACCTTGCATTTCTTTGCATTACTTAGTATGAGTCTTATTTTTGTAAAGATTTTGTATTGGTATCTTATAAAATATCCTGATCAGTATGCTCAGTAACATACTGCAAAAGCCTTGTATTAGATAGATCTTTCAAACGTTCCTTCAACTTTGTAAAAATTTCTTTTAGAAAGTAAAAAATAGTTTATCTTTTCAAAACCAAGTTTTGATAATATTTAAATGATCAAAGTTCCAAACCAATACTAGTTTCAAACATCCTAATCAAATATCCTTAAAAGGACTTTGAGGATATATACCAGGATACTTAACATAATGTCACCAAAAACCTAAACGAGGCTTATAAAGGGAAGATCATACCAGAAATAGGACATAAACCTATTACCAAACTTCAATCCCTTTGCAACTCTTCCATTGAAGATGTCCCCTGTGCAAGGTACTTAGTGCATTAGTCGCAAACTTCATCCTTTTAGCTTTACACCACCACCTTGGAGGGAATGTCCCCTGTATACAATGCCTTCAAGTATCTTAGAAATCTATTTAATGTCAGTTTCCATTGCATAAGAGATTTTTTACGTCCCAAGGGTAAAACCCAAGGATGTACTGGAGATAAATCCCTTGTATCCTAGGGAAAATCCCAATTTTTCATGTGCTACAGGCGGGAGTGTATAAACTCCAAGACTTAGAAAGGTGAAAACCTTTAAACCTTAGAGAGTATGAAAATACCCTTTCGTGAGAGAGGGTGATCAATCCTGATATACCTTTAGGATTCAGGATATAGCCAACAGTAACGAAATTGTCAGCCACTTTTACATGGACTGGTCCCGCCACCTCGAACTATCCCTGAATAACTTGCGCTCCTGGCGGGGTGTTTAAACCCAATTCCGAAGAAAGGTGAATACCTTTAAACCTGTGAAGGAATCAGTATCCCTTAAACGTAAGAGAGGGGGGCCAATCCTCTAATCTTCTGAGTTATCCTGAGTGCATATCCTGGAGCTATATCCTGGAACATATCTTGCAAAACAACTGTAAACTAAGGTGGGTGTTAGCTTGGCTAACACCCCTCCGATGCTTAAGTCAGTATTGAGTTTCAAAAAATAAATTAAACCAAAACGTATTTAAAAAAAATAGAATTCATACCATTCTGAGTTAGAAATTGAATTCTAAACTCACTTGAAATAGAGCTTAAGGTGTATAGCATTCCAAGATCTCGGTAGCATATCCCCCTCCATATTCTTGAGTCTGTATGCTCCTTTCCCTGCTTCTGATTCAACTTCATATGGTCCTTCCCATTTTGGAGCTAACTTGCCATCGGCAGGATTAGTAGTATTTTGAAAAGCCTTTCTTAACACCCAATCTCCAACCTTAAATCTTCTAGTTCTAATATTCTTGTTATATGCCCTGGATATTCTCTGTTGATATGCTGCCATCCTTAGCCTTGCCGCATCTCTCTTTTCATCTATAGTGTCTAAATCCTAACTCAAGGCTTCAGGATTCTTGTCAGGATCACTTAAGACAGATCTTGCAGTAGGTATCGTTATTTCCGTTGGAATCATTGCTTCTGCTCCAAACACCAAGGAAAATGGGGTTTGGCCTGTTGCATTCTTTACCGTTGTCCTATCAGCCGATAAAACAAAGGGTAATTCTTCTGCCCATCTTCCTTTTTTGGGTCCAAGCCTTTTCTTTAAGTTATTGACAATTATCTTGTTTGAGGATTCTGCTTGTCCATTTGCTTGAGGATGTACCGGAGTAGATGTGATCATTTTGATTCCCCAACTCTTGCAAAAGTCAGTAGTCCTCTTACTTATGAACTGAGAACCATTGTCACAGATTATCTCAGCTGGTACTCCGAATCTGGTCAGGATATTCCTCTTTATGAAGGATACTACTTCTTGGTCTCTAATTTGAACAAATGCTTCAGCTTCAACCCACTTAGAGAAATAATCCGTCATTGCTAGCATGAAGACTTTTCCTCCCGGAGCTTTCGGTAGCTTTCCCACTATATCCATACCCCACTTCATAAATGGCCAAGGGGAAACAATAGGATACAATGGTTCAGCAGGTTGATGCAGTATGTTACTATGTCTTTGACATGAGTCAGATCTTTGAGCATATTCTGCGGCATCTTTTCTCATTGTTGGCCAATAATATCCTGTTCTTAATACTTTTGAGAATAACGACCTGCCCCCAGCATGGTTACCACAATCCCCTTCATGTATATCCTGAAGTACTTCCTTGGCTTCAGGATCCTCCAAGCACCTCAAATACGGTCCTGCAAGAGATTTTTTGTATAAAATATTATCTATAATAGCGAATCGTGATACCTTCATCCTAAATGCCTTAGGATTTTCATTTCCAGGGATGTGTCCTTCTTTGAGATATTTCATGATTGGAGCCGTCCAGGATTTAGGATCCTCTTCAAGATGTTCTACTCCAGGATCCTGAATACCAGCTACCTCTTTATCCTGAGGATTCGTTGCAGGATATAGGACATGTAGTATTGGTATTTGCGTCCCTTCAGGTATCTTAATCGATGATCCCAAATTTGCTAAGGCATCCGCTTCAGCATTATCCTCCCTTGGTACCTGTTTAAGTACAAAAACATCGAAATATCCTGCTAATTTTTTGAGAATATCGAGATATTCGATTAATTTCTCTCCCTTAACTGCATAGGATCCATTAAAATGGTTAGTAATTAACAAAGAGTCAACATATACTTGCAAATTTTTGATACTCATGCTCTTAGCCAACTCTAATCCTGCAATTAAAGCCTCATACTCTGCTTCATTATTAGTAGCAGGAAATTCACACCTAATAGCCTGGGGTAATATGTCCCCCTGTGGCGATTTTAGTAGTATTCCTAATCCTACTCCTCTTACATTAGATGCACCATCAGTATATAATGTCCAGGATCCTGAGGATTCTCCTAGCTGTCGAACTTCTAGATCTACCTCGTCCTGAATGTCACTACTAAAATCAGCCACAAAGTCAGCTAAAGCCTGAGACTTTATGGCATTCCTAGGTTCGTATACTAAATCATAAGCACTTAACTTTACTGACCACTTGGCCATCCTGCCTGACATTTCTGGTTTCCTAAGCACATTTTTGATAGGATAATTTGTTTTAACATGTATCCTATGTGTCTCGAAATAATGCCTAAGTTTCGTTGATGCCATAATTAATGCTAGTATCAGTTTTTCTAAATGAGAATACCTAGTTTCAGCATCTAACAAACTTTTACTAACATAATAAACAGGATACTGCTGACCTTCATGGTCTTTTATAAGAACAGCACTTACAACATTCCTTGATACAGCAAGGTACAGGGATAGTGGTTCACCATTTTCCGGCTTCATTAATAGAGGTGCAGTTGAGAGATACCGTTTCAAATCCTGCAGGGCTGCTTCATGCTTTTCCCCCCATTCGAATCTTTTGTTCTTCTTCAGGATATCATAGAAGTCTTTGCATTTCTCTGAGGATCTTGAGATAAATCTGTTTAGAGCTGCTACTCGGCCTGTTAATCTTTGTACGTCCTTCATATTCGAGGGTGATTTTATATCCAGGATAGCTTTAATCTGCTCCGGGCTTGCCTCTATCCCCCTTTTCGTCACCATATACCCAAGAAACTTTCCTGCCCCCACTCCGAAATGGCATTTAGCAGGATTCAGCTTCATGTTGTATTGATCCAGGATATCAAATGCTCCCTTGATATCCTGGAGGTGATCCTCAGCCTTTTTAGATTTCACCACCATATCATCGATATATACTTCCATGGTGTCCCCCAGTTTGTCTTTGAACATCATGTTTACCAATCTTTGGTATGTTGCACCTGCATTTTTCAAACCAAAAGGCATAGCTGTATAACAATAAATACCTGTTGGTGTCATGAAGGCGGTATCCTCCTGGTCAGAAGGTTCCATTTGGATCTGTTGAAATCCTGAAGATGCGTCCATGAAGGTCAGCATTTCATGCCCAGCAGTGGCATCTACCATTGCATCAATGTGTGGAAGAGGAAATGGGTCTTTAGGACAAGCTTTGTTCAAGTCTGTGTAGTCTACACAAACTCTCCATTTCCCATTCTTCTTCTGTACTACAACCACGTTTGCTAGCCACCTTGGGAACTTAACCTCTCTGATCATTCTGGACTTTAATAATCTTTCAACTTCCTCCTGGATAATCGCGTTCCGCTCTGGAGCAAACTTCCTTCTTTTTTGTTGCACAGGCTTGAATGATTTATCAATTCCAAGCTTGTGAGTGATCATATCTTTGGATATGCCTGTCATATCCTCATGCTTCCATGCAAACGTAGACATCATGCATGTCAAAAAGTTAATTAATTGTTCTTCAATATCCTGAGGGATATTGGTCCCAACGAGCACCGAAATATCGGGATTATCCTGGTCCAGGACAATTTTCTTCACATCCTGCTCTGGATCCTCCATGATATCCTGGGCCCGCGTCTTTAATTGCTATGCTGCACTAGGTTTGGTTGAGGATTTCATCGAGGATGAGTAGCATTCTTTCGCCTCCTGCTGATCACTATCAACTTTGACCACTCCCCAAGGGGTAGGTATCTTGATGCATTGGTGATATGTTGATGGCACGGCCTTCATATCGTGAATCCATGGTCTTCCCAGTATGATGTTATAGCAGGATAGAGAATCCATCACATAGAAACGTTGTATCGAGTTGAGTCCTTCAACGTATACTGGCAACTTTATCTCTCCCACTGTGTTTCTAGCCTCTCCACTGAACCCAACAAGCACGGTAGACTTTGAAGTGATATCCATTGGAGATACATTCATTCTCTTCAGAGTTTCTAGTTGGATTATGTTGACGGAGCTGCCATTATCAACCAGTATCCTGCGTACAAAATGGTTAGCCACATATAACGTTATTACCAGAGCATCATGGTGAGGATCTTGGACAGTATCCCTGTCATCAGCATCAAAAGTGATCACTTTGTCAGTTGTGAGGGTAGTCATCCTGACAGGTTTGTTTCCCCTTTCGGCCTTGGCTTCCTTAGCATGTCTCTTTGCTGCCGAATACGAAGTTCCACAAATGTCGGATCCTCCCGAAATGAAGTTGATTATCTTGGCATCCGCGGGAGGTGATGCTGCTCGTTCAGGATCCTTCTCAGTATCCTGACCCTTATTCTTCTTCCTTCCTAAGAGATCTTTCAGATATCCCTTGCTTAGAAGATAGCTTATTTCTTTCCTTAGAGCGATGCAATCCTCAGTTACATGTCCGAAATCTTCGTGGAAAGCACACCATTTTGACTTATCTTTCCAGTCAGCCTTTTGTTGATTCTTTCGAGGCCACCTAGCCTTATCTCCTAGACCCTGCATAGCATACATCAATTCAGGAATATTAACAGAAAAGCAATATTCGGACAACTCAGGATACTCTTCAGGATCCTCATCTTCAACAGCGTTCACTCTTTTGTTTTCATTTCTATTATACGGCTTAGGCCGATATGACTTGAACGAGGATTCTGACTTCCTATTAGTTGACTCATAAGTGTTGGATGAGTTCATCCTTTCTTGCATCTTTCTGTCATCTTCCAGACGGATATATCTCAAAGCCCTGTTACGAGCTTCGTCGAGATTCCTGCATGGATTCATTACGAGATCCTGATAAAACTGAGAATCCTTTTGTAATCCCATCTTGAAAGCTTGCACAGCTGTTGCAACATCAAGTTGTGGGATATCCAAGGATTCTCGACTGAATTTGTTCACATAATCCCTCAAGGATTCCTGAGGCCCTTGAGTTATCCTGTAAAGATCACTGGTTAGTTTCTCAAAACTCCGACTACAAGAAAATTGACTGTTAAATAAATTAACCAAATGAGCAAATGAAGTAATTGAGTGAGGAGGAACGTTCAATAGCCATTTTAAGGCCGATCCTGTTAGAGTAGAACCAAATCCCTTGCATAAGCACGCTTCCTTGAGCTCCGGAGGGATAGGGTTAATCTCCATTCTTTCCCTATACTGAGCAATATGCTCCTCAGGATCCGTACTCCCATCATAAAGCTTCATGTTGGGAGTTTGGAATCTCTTTGGGATCTCAGCATCACAGATAGGATATGCAAAACGAGATATCTTGTGGCTGTCTTGAGATACTTCCGGGATCGGCTGGACCACCCCAGGTACACTAGATATCATGTCCTTCAACTTCTGAAGTTCCCTGGTAAGTGCTGATGTTACACCTGTATCCTGCAAAGATCCACCACTGTTAGTAGCATGAGTATTGTTATTATTCGACACGTTACCCGTTGGAGGATTTTGCCCATATCCTGAAGCATATCCTGAGCTCCTCATGGTTGACATCCTAATCGAGGAGGGTATTTCAGGAGTATGATTCTGAGGAAGACTGGGCACGATATTCCCCCTATTATCCTCGGTATATACAGCTGAACTAAAGTTCAACGCTCTGGGGTGTAACGGAGTGACATTGTCCTCAGCAGATCTGCTCGAGCCAGCCTTCAGGAGTTGTATTTCCCTCAAAATCATTTGGTTTGTTTCCTGTTGCTGCCTCATTTGTTCCTGCACACTTCCAAATAAGGTTAAAATTTCATCATTAGAAGCTAAAACGGGAGCAGATCCCTGGACACTCCGAGTTGGGATAACATCTTGAGATTGTGTAGAGGCTGGCATCCTTGGAGGAGGTGGTGGAAGCACTGAACCGGTAGTAGCAGAAGTCATAGCAGACACAGTAGAGGAACTCATGTTTGATCTTGAGGCCATTATGGACAATGTGGCAAAAAGTTTTGAAAATAGAAAACCGATTAGCGATTTGACAAAAAGTTTTAGTAAAGAGAGCACCACTCGCCCCACGGTGGGCGCCAAATTGTTTTGGTAAAAAATTACCGAAGTAATTAAGTGATCAAATTAGTTAAGTGAGGTAGTGTGCTAGAAGTGAGTGTCGAAAATATGTTAATCAAGTTAATTTGTAAAAACAGTTTCAGGATACGGCTCAGGATATAGAGCTGTATCTATGATCAAACAATGAGCAAAAGTAAAGTAAATGACACGGGATGTACGAGGAAAGCCCTTGATCAATCTAGATCGCCGGCATAAAACCTCGGGAGCTGACAATCGCAGCTGCCTAGTTCTTCTATTGCTTCAAAAATCAGGATACAGTGCAAGATGTGGAACGGATCGATTAAGTGTTACAACGAAACTTGAATACAAGTGTGGTGTTTGCGATGAGCTAGAGAGTGTAAGTGTATGAGAGTGTTAGTGAAAATCGTGTGTTCTAAGCTGATCCGCCCCCATCTATTTATAGTAAAGATAAAATAACAAACTAGCCTAAACTTGCGGGATCCACCGAATATTCCTTCTTCGAACGTTGTAGACCTGGTCTTTCGGGATCAACGTCTCTTCCTCAACAAATTCATCCGAGTCTTGAGGAGAAGAAGTCCTCTTGACCGTTAGCAAGTCTCAGCCCTTAACCTGCATGTGGTTAATTCAATAAGCCTCAGGATATCGCCCAAGATGTTAGCAATATCCTCTTCCAGCATCCTGGTCATAAATGAACAAACATAGGCAGGATATTGGTCAGGATATATAATTTTTAAGAAAATGACCCCTAACAGCTTACAAGCTTAGATGCCATGGATCATCTAGATTTCTATTCTATTCTACTTCCGGTGACCCACTGATACTTCGTGCCACCAGGAACGAAGAGGGTTGGCAATCTAAGTACTTCTTTGTAAAAAGAGACTCCATTCCTGGTGGAATGGAATATCCGGTGAAGTGGTTGAGAAAGGGTAGGACTTAGGGTTTAAGAACGATCCTGTCTCTTATCCTGCTTCATATCCTGAACTAAAAAATTTTCTTTTTTATGCAGCTGATTTCAGGAAAATTGCACCTCCTCTTGCTGATTCTCAAAAAAGGATAGACGCCATCAGACTCCTCCCAGAGGCTGAAAGAAGTTTTAATCCATCCCCACCAACTCCAAGTCCTCTCTCAAGTGCAAACATGTCTGGTAAGGATCCTGCAAAATATCCTGTACATATATGTTTTCATTTGATATCCTTAGGAGATATTTAGAATTTTACTCCCTGTGTGCAGACTCCAGCAAAGTTCCAGTCTATCTAGACCTCGACGAACTCGACAGCTACCCAACTCCAGCCACAGTCAAGAAAGAGACCCCTGCTGCTACCAGCTCTAAACCGCTCCCGGTTCCCAAGGCTAATCCAAGAACTCGTGCTTCCACGGTAAAAAAGAGGAAAGGCCTAGAAATCAGCGCCCCAGGTTCAGAAGGGTTCTCCTATGATGAACTCAGCTTCTCCGACTCCTTAGAGCCAATGACATCCTTTCTCAACAAGGTAATATCCTCATATATATCCTGCACATACATCCTGCATATATATCCTGATAGGATATCCTGGTTAATATATTCTGGCTTATACCTGAAATTGATGTGCAGGGCCTTCAGCATTTGCTCCACCTATACAATGACGCTTGTGGTACCGCTGCACTCCATGAGGCCAAGATCAAACAGCTTGAAAGCACCGTTGCTGACCAAGGTGCCATTGCTGAAGCGAAGACCCAGCACTACGAGGGCATGCTGAAGAAGGTCACCCAGGATGCTGAGCTCAAACTTGCCACCATTCAAATGGACCATGAACAAGCCATGGTCTCTTTCCGGGAGGGAATCAAGGCTTCCGCTATTGTCTCTCTGCTACAAGCACGCATCAAGATGGCCTACGAGGCCAAGGAGACGGGTCTTGTATGTCCATCCTGGCCGGTTGAATCGTGGGTGGCCAAGCTGAAGGAGCTCGGAGGCAAAGCTGTGCCACTCCCTGCTGAAGCCGGTGAAACTTCCAAGTCAGCGGAGGTGGTGATCCAGGTTGGAGACAAGAAGGACGCTGAAGCGGATGCTGGGATGGATGCTGGCGAGGATGCTGCTCAGGATGCTGGTGCTGGGAAGTCGGAGAAGGTTGGAGAAGATGCCGCTGTGTGAGGGCATTCAGGTGGGCGATGATGGATATACGTGCCAAGGCCGGACCCACTTTTTCGAATTTGAATGTTGGTTTGTAATCCCAAAACAATTTACTTTTCCGCACTTTACTTTTCTGCACTTGAACAATTTACATTTCCTGCATGCTTTTTGAACAATACAATAGTTGGAGGTGGATGGGTCTCGGTTTGAGACGAAACCTTCAACTGTTGGGTAAATATGCTTAAAAACTAATCGTGCTTTTGGTGTATGGATCTCGGTTTGAGATGAAACCAAAAGCACAAACTTTTGCTATGGTAATATAACTTCTCTTTTGACTTTATTATTGTTGTTATTGGTGTATAAACTTTACTTATGAAAACGGTTTTGTTTGAATATATTATAAACATACCCTGAGAGATATCCTGATCAGGATACTGAAATACAACCTATAAATTATCCAAAAAAGGAGAAATCATACCAGAGATTCTTAGAGAATCAATTTCAATCCTGCATTATAAATATGTCCCCAGTGCACACTTATAAACTTGGATCCATCCTTTGAACAATATAACGTATGTCCCCTGTATTCAATACAGAAACACAAATGTATTCACACCTTGACTCGAATAAATTCCGGATACCCCAGGGCAAAACCCCTGATATTCTGAAATGAATCCTTAGCATACTTGGGATAAACCCTTAATATCCTGGGGATAAACCCTGAAATTCTGGGGATAAACCCTGATTCTCATGCGCTACAGGCGAGAGTGTATAAACTCTAAATCTTAGAAAGGTGAAAACCTTTAAACCTTAGGGAGTATGAAAATACTCTTTTGTGAGAGAGGGTGATCAATCCTCATATACCTTCAGGATCCAGGATATAGCCAACAGTACCGAAATTGTCAGCCACTTTTACATGAACTGGTCCCGCTACCTTGAACTATACCTAGATAACTTGCGCTCCAGGCGAGATGTTTAAACCCAATTCGAAAGAAAGGTGAATACCTTTAAACCTTTGAAGGGACCAAGATCCCTTAAACGTGAGAGAGGGGGCCAATCCTCTAATCTTTCGAGTTATCTTGAGTACATATCCTGGAGCTATATCCTGAAACATATGCTGCAAAACAATTGTAAACTAATGTGGGTGTTAGCTTGGCTAACACCCCTCCGATGCCTAAGTCAGTATTGGGTTCAAGATAATAAACAAATATAGATAGAATAGATAGAATACATACCATTCTGAGACAGAAATTAAATACTACTCTTACTTGAAATAAAGCTTTAAATGTATTGCATTCCAGGATCTTGGTAGCATATCCCCTTCCACATTCTTGAGTCGATATGCTCCTTTCCCTGCTTCTGACTCGACTTCATATGGTCCTTCCCGTTTAGGAGCTAGCTTGCCATCGGCAGGATTAGTGGTATTTTGAAAAGCCTTTCTTAGCACCCAATCACCAACTCGAAATCTTCTAGTCCTTATGTTCTTGTTATATGCTCTGGATATTCTTTGTTGATATGCTGCCATCCTTAGTCTTGTTGCGTCTTTTTTTTCATCTATAGTATCCAAATCTTGACATAAGACTTCAGGATTCTGTTCAGGATCCTGTAGGACAGATCTTGCAGTAGGTATCGTCATTTCTGTTGGAATCACTGCTTCTGCCCCAAATACCAAGGAAAACGGGGTTTGGCCGGTTGCATTCTTTACCGTTGTCCTATCAGCCCACAAAACAAAGGGTAACTCTTCCGCCCATCTTCCTTTTTTGGCTCCAAGCCTCTTCTTTAAGTTATTGACTATTATCTTGTTTGAGGATTCAGCTTGTCCATTTTCTTGAGGATGTACCGGAGTAGATGTGATCATTTTGATTCCCCAACTCTTGCAAAAGTCGGTAGTCCTTTTGCTTATAAGCTGGGACCCATTATCACAAATAATCTCAGCTGGTACCCCAAACCTAGTCAGGATATTCCTCTTTATGAAGGATACTACTTCTTGGTCTCTAACTTGAACAAACGCTTCAGCCTCAACCCACTTAGAGAAATAATCCGTCATTGCTAACATAAAGACTTTTCCTCTCGGAGCTTTTGGCAACTTCCCTACTATATCCATCCCCCATTTCATGAATGGCCAAGGGGAAACTACAGGATATAATGGTTCTGCTGGTTGATGTAGTATGTTACTATGTCTTTGACATGCATCACATCTTCGAGCATATTCTGCAGCATCTTTCCTCATCGTTGGCCAATAATATCCTGTCCTTAATACTTTCGAGAACAATGATCTGCCCCCAGTGTGATTACCACAATCCCCTTCATGTATATCCTGAAGTACTTCTTTGGCTTCAGGATCCTCCAAGCACCTCAAATATGGTCCTGCAAGAGATTTCTTGTATAACAAATCATTTATAATAGTAAATCGTGATACCTTCATCCTAAATGCCTTAGGATTTTCCTCCCCAGGGATGTGTCCCTCCTTGAGATATCTCATGATTGGAGCCGTCCAGGATTTGGGATACTTTTCAGGATACTCTGCATCAGGATCCTGAATACCCACTACTTCTTTATCATGAGGATTCGTTGCAGGATACAAGATATGTAATATCGGTATTTGGGTCCCGTCTGGTATCCTGATCGACGATCCTAGATTTGCTAAGGCATCTGCTTCAGCATTATCCTCCCTTGGTACCTGTTCAAGTGTAAAAATATCGAAATATTCTGCTGATTTTTTGAGAATATCGAGATATTCGATTAATTTCTCACCCTTAACTGCATAGGATCCATTAAAATGGTTAGTAATTAACAAAGAGTCAACATATACTTGTAAATTTTTGATACTCATGCTCTTAGCCAACTCTAATCCTGCAATTAAAGCCTCATATTCTACTTCATTATTAGTAGCAGGAAATTTACATCTAATAGCCTGGGGTAATATGTCCCCCTGTGGCGATTTTAGTATTATTCCCAATCCTACTCCTCTTATATTAGATGCACCATCAGTATATAATGTCCAGGATCCTGAGGATTCTCCTAACTGTTGAACTTCTAGGTCTACCTCATCCTGAATGTCACTACTAAAATCAGCCACAAAGTCAGCTAAAGCCTGAGACTTTATGGCATTTCTAGGTTCATACACTAAATCATAAGCACTCAACTTTACTGACCACTTAGCCATCCTGCCTGACATCTCTGGTTTCCTAAGCACATTTTTGACAGGATAATTTGTTTTAAAATGAATCCTATGTGTCTCAAAGTAATGTCTAAGTTTCGTTGATGCCATAACTAATGCTAGTATCAATTTTTCTAAATGAGAATATCTAGTTTTAGCATTTAACAAGCTTTTACTAACATAATAAACAAGATATTGCTGACCTTCATGGTCCTTTACAAGGATGGCACTTACAACATTCCCTGATACTGCGAGGTATAGGGATAATGGTTCACCATTCTCAGGCTTCATGGTGCGGTTGAGAGATATTGCTTTAGATCCTGTAGGGCCGCTTCATGCTTCTCACCCCATTCGAATTTCTTGTTCTTCTTCAGGATATCATAAAAATCTTTGCATTTCTCTGAGGATCTTGAGATAAATCTGTTTAATGCTGCCACTTGCCCTGTTAATCGTTGAACATCCTTCATATTTGAGGGCGATTTAATATCCAAGATGGCTTTAATCTGCTCCGGGCTCGCCTCTATTCCTCTTTTGGTCACCATATATCCTAGAAATTTTCCTGCCCCCACTGCAAAATGGCACTTAGCAGGATTTAGCTTCATGTTATACTGATCCAGGATATCAAATGCTCCTTTAATATCCTGGAGGTGATCCTGAGCTTTCTTTGATTTTACCACCATATCGTCAATGTACACCTCCATGGTGTCCCCCAGTTTGTCTTTGAACATCATGTTTACCAATCTTTGGTATGTTGCACCTGCATTTTTCAAACCAAAAGGCATAGCTGTATAACAATAAATACCTGTTGGTGTCATGAAGGCAGTATCCTCCTGGTCAGAAGGTTCCATTTGGATCTGCTGAAATCCTAAGGATGCGTCCATGAAGGTCAACATTTCTTGCCCGGCAGTGGCATCTACCATTGCATCAATGTGGGGAAGAGGAAATGGGTCTTTAGGACAAGCCTTGTTCAAGTCTGTGTAGTCTACACAAACTCTCTATTTCCCATTTTTCTTCTGTACCACAACCACGTTTGCTAGCCACCTTGGGAACTTAACCTCTCTGATCATCCTGGACTTCAATAATCTCTCAACTTCCTCTTGGATAATCGTATTCCGCTCAGGAGCAAACTTCCTTCTTTTTTGCTGAGCAGGCTTGAATGATTTATCAATTCCAAGCTTGTGAGTGATAATGTCTTTGGATATGCCTGTCATATCCTTATGCTTCCATGCAAACGTCGACATCCTGCACTTCAAAAAGTTAGTTAACTGTTCTTCAATATCCTGAGGGATATTGGTTCCTACGAGCACCGAGATATCAGGATTATCCTGATCCAGGATAATTTTCTTCACATCCTGCTCCGAATCCTCCACGATATCCTGGGCCCGCATCTTTAATTGCTATGCTGTACTAGGCTTGGTTGAGGATTTCATCGAGGATGAGTAGCATTCTTTCGCCTCCTGCTGATCACTATCAACTTTGACAACTCCCCAAGGGGTAGGGATCTTGATGCATTGGTGATACGTTGATGGCACAGCCTTCATATGGTGAATCCATGGTCTTCCCAGTATGATGTTATAGCAGGATAGAGAATCCATCACACAGAAACGTTGTATCGAGTTGACTCCTTCAACGTATACTGGTAACTTTATCTCTCCCACTGTGTTTCTAGCCTCTCCACTGAACCCAACAAGCACGGTAGACTTTGAAGTGATATCCATTGGAGATACATTCATTCTCTTCAGAGTCTCTAGTTGGATTATGTTAACGGAGCTGCCATTATCAACCAATATCCTGCGTACAAAATGGTTAGCCACATATAATGTTATTACCAGAGCATCATGGTGAGGATCCTGGACAGTATCCCTGTCATCAGCATCAAACGTGATCACTTTGTCAGTTGTAAGCGTAGTCATCCTGACAGGTCTGTCTCCCCTTTCGGCCTTAGCTTCTTTTGCATATCTCTTTGCCGCCGAATACGAAGTCCCACAAATGTCGGATCCTCCCGAAATGAAGTTGATTATCTTGGCATCCGCGGGAGGTGATGCTGCTCGCTCAGGATCCTTCTCAGTATCCTGACCCTTATTCTTCTTTCTTCCTAAGAGATCTTTCAGATATCCCTTGCTTAGAAGATAGCTTATTTCTTTCCTTAGAGCAATGCAATCCTCAGTTACATGTCCGAAATCTTTGTGGAAAGCACACCATTTTGACTTATCTTTCCAATCGGCCTTTTGTTGATTCTTTCGAGGCCACCTAGCCTTGTCTCCTAAACCCTGCATGGCATACATTAATTCAGGAATGTTAACAGAAAAGCAATACTCAGATAGTTCAGGATATTCTTCAGGATCCTCGTCTTCAATAGCATTCACTTTCTTGTTTTCATTTCTACCATATGGCTTAGAGCGATATGGCTTAAATGAGGATTCTGACTTCCTGTTAGTTGACTCATAAGTGTTAGACGAGTTCATCCTTTCTTGCATCTTTCTGTCATCTTCCAATCGAATATATCTTAGGGCCCTGTTCCGAGCTTCATCTAAGTTCCTGCATGGGTTCATTACAAGGTCTTGGTAAAATTGAGAATCCTTTTACAGCCCCATCTTGAAAGCTTGCACAGCTGTTGCAATATCAAGATGCGGAATGTCTAAGGATTCTCGGCTGAACTTGTTCACATAATCCCTTAGGGATTCTTGATGCCCTTGTGTTATCCTGTAAAGGTCACTTGTTAGTTTTTCAAAACTCCGACTACAAGAAAACTGACTATTAAATAAATTCACTAAGTGAGCAAAAGATGTAATCGAATATGGAGGAACATTCAAGAGCCATTTCAAGGCTGATCCTGTTAGGGTAGAACCAAAACCCTTACATAAGCATGCTTCTTTGAGCTCCGGAGGGATAGGGTTAATCTCCATTCTTTCCCTATACTGGGCAATATGCTCTTCAGGATCCGTAGTTCCATCATAAAGCTTCATGTTGGGGGTTTGAAATCTCTTTGGAATCTCAGCATCACAAATAGGATATGCAAAGCGAGATATCCTGTGGCTGTCTTGGGACACCTCCGGGATTGGCTGGACCACTCCAGGTACACTGGATATCATGTCCTTCAACTTTTGAAGTTCCCTAGTAAATGCAGATGTTACACCTGTATCCTGCAATGATCCACTACTGTTAGCAGCATGAGTATTATTATTATTTGACACGTTACCCGTCGGAGGATTTTGCCCATATCCTGAAGCATATCCTGAGCTCCTCATGGTTGACATCCTGATCGAGAAGGGTATTTTAGGAGCGTGATTCTGAGGAAGGCTGGGGACAATATTCTCCTTGTTATCCTCAGTATACACAGCTGAACTGAAGTTCAAAGTTCTGGGTTGTAATGGAGTGACAATATCCTCAGCAGATCTACTCGAGCCAGACTTCAGGAGTTGTATTTCCCTCAACAGCATTTGGTTTGTTTCCTGTTGCTGCCTCATTTGTTCCTGCACACTTCCAAATAAGGTTAGAATTTCATCATTAGAAGCTAAAACGGGAGCAGATTCCTGAACACTGCGAGTAGGGATAATATCCTGAGGTCGTGAAGAGGCTGGCATCCTTGGAGGAGGTGGTGGAAGCACCGAACCGGTAGTAGCAGAAGTCATAGCAGACACAGTGGAGGAACTCATGTTTGATCTTGAGGCCATTGTAAATAATGCGGCAAAAAGTTTTGAAAATAGAAAACCGATTAACGATTTCCCAAAGATTTTTAGCAAAGAGAGCACCACTTGCCCCACGGTGGGCGCCAAATTGTTTTGGTCAAATATTACCGAGGCAATTAAGTGATCAAATTAGTAAAGTGAGGTAGTGTGCTAGAAAGTGTGTTGAAAATATGCCGGTTAAGTTATTTGGAAAATCAGTATTCAGGATACGGCTCAGGATATTGAGCTGTATCTACGATCAAACAATGAGTAAAAAGTAAAGGAAATGACACGAGATGTACGAGGAAAGCCCTTGATCAATCTAGATCGCCGGCATAAAACCTCGGGAGCTGACAATCGCAGCTGCCTTGTTCTTCTTATTGCTTCAAACGTCAAGATACAACACAGGATATAGACCAGATCGCTAAGTGTTACAATGCTTTTGTATGAAAGTGAAAATTGCTAGAGAGCGAGTGTTAGAGTGTATGCAGTGAAAATGTGATGTCCTATTCGATCTGGTATACCCACCTATTTATAGTTACTAAATAAAAACTAAAATTCCTATAAATATGGGATGCTCCCGAATATTCCATAAATAGCCGTTTGGAACCAAATAAAGCGGGCTTAACGTCTTTCCTTGAACAACTTGGACCGAGTCTTCCGCGGAATGAGTCCTTGTGAACGTTGCTAGCTTCTAACCCACGTACCTGCACATAATCCGTTAGTAATCCTGAGGATACCATTCAGGATGTTACCAATATCCCGAACCAGCATCCCGGATGTAAACAGATACTATATAACCAAGATATAAATCAAGATATTTTCCAGGATATGGGCTCAGAATTTCACCCATAACAGATACCATTTGACAAATATCGACTAATAAGCACTTGTCGAGTCTTATGCTTACTGGATGAAGCGGCTTATGAATTAGCGTTGCTATGAATTAGCAAATTTTCGAGACAAGGTATTAAAACAGGTCAATGTATTGATCCGAGCCAGGTACACATAATTATGTTGTAGTTAAAAAGTGCTATTTTGGTCAAGAATTGGTGAGAGTCTTTCGTCGTAAAATAAGAGACTAGAATTGACCAAAAAGCCCTTAACGGGCGAACCGGGTAAACGACCGTTAGAGGTTGTTTAGAAACTTGTTTATTGATTATGAAACCCTTAGATACATATAAAAAGTGTAGGCAAAAACATTCATGGGTCGAATGCCTAAAAATGGGTCATTTGCGTAAAATGACTAGTCGAAGGGTAAAAATTGGGATTTTGGGTTCCTTACGTTAAATCCACCACAAGAATAGTTGTTGTGGAAAATAGTTAGTTAACTAGTATGGAAATGCGAGATGCAAAAGGAAAATAGCGAGTTGGATGCTTAATGCTTAAAAGTCCACTAAATGGGTCAAAATAAATTAGGAAGTTAAATGTGGATAAAGTGATTTGAAAGATACACATAAATCGGTGAATGTAAGTGCATACGCGAACCCTGTAATGGGAGTGAAAACGCTATTGCTTGATAAGCCTGGGATGGGTAGGAAATGTTAGAAACGACTCTAAATAACATTCTTGCAATGTAATTTAAAATGGTCGAATAATAGGAAAAGGGATTTATAGACTAGTTGCCTATAAACCGGTTTTAATACGAACAATGATGGTCAACGGGTCCGTATTTTAATTACGGACACGTAGGAAAAAGAATCGTGTAAAACGGACATCTAGATTAAAAGTTATGCTAACTAGAAGTTGGATATTAGTTAAAATATAGCTGGGCATATATGCAGCTGAAAGACAGCAACATTCTGTCAAAATGATGGGGTCGCGCTACGCGACGGCCAAGCTGAAACACAGTCGCGGCACGCAACAACGGTCGCGGCACGCGACGGATTTAGGGAACCCCGTCGCGGCACGCGACAGTGGTGATTCCTGCAGATTTTGTTTGTTTTGTTTAATTGGCTCTAGAAACTTGATGAAACATGTTCTAAATTTATCAAAACTAACGTTTGAGTTGGTTTTGATTACAGGTGAATGATGTCAGCCTTCCGGGTGAAGATCAAGCGTCTAACAAGAACCGAACACACGAGATTAAAACTTCCGCATGTTGTTTCGTCGTCATTTAAACGACGAGCTCAAATATATTATGTTGTAATATTTTAAACTGCAAAAGTTTTAGTAAACCTGTATTTTTTTAATGTATATGTAATCATAATCACATATTAATTTTCGTTATTAGTACAAAAACCCTTTTATAATTGTAAGGGTGTTACATAAGTGCACAAATCGAGAAGCGGGGAAACGGATTAATGGGAAACTTTTATAGTTATAATGTTCATGCGAATTTTTAGAATGAACAAATGAGTTATTTGGTAAAAACATGAACGGGTCAAATAACTAGTAAATGAATATAAAGTCAAAAACGTATAAGTTAAGAATTTCCCTTAGTTCGGATGTTAGACTTTGAGTCCTTATGATAGAGGGTCAAATTACGATCATGTGGAAAGAAACGGGAGGTTAAACGGGTAGTCTGTTTGAAAGATATGCATGTGTTCGTAAATTATATGTTGAAAATGTAGAGCTGGGCAGATGCAGCTCAAGAAAAACAACTAGCTGTCGAAAACAGGGCGTCACGCGACGATGAGCCCTTGATTCAGTCGCGCACCGCGACAGTTGTCGTGCCCCGCGAGAGTCGGAGGCCTCATTGGTCGCGCCCCGCGAGCGAGCCAAAAGCTGGCAAATCTTGTTTTCTTGTTCGGTTTCGTACCCGGGCCTGGTTTAAATGTGATTATAAGCTCGTATGACTAACTGTTTTATGGTTTATGATATTGTTGATCACAAGTAAAAGTTATGAGTCTCCGGATAGTATAAGTACGGGTTTACTTACGTGTTAGAGATAGAAATTTATAGGGGAACGTGTTTAGAAAGGAGTAAGTATGTATTTCAATATGTATAGAATTATTATTATGAAAAGCCGTGTATAAGACATGTTAGTATAAGTATATGAAGATAAAAGTGGTAAGTACGAACTCGTAGGTATGTACGCGTGTATGATTGTAAGTTTCTATGAATGTATGTAGGAAAGGTCTCATTACGATTTGAGTATTGACGATTGCTAATGTTGTGTCTTGAGTATGAAATGATAACGCAGGTACACTATTAAGGACCTTTATAAGGTTTAAGGAATTGGAATGCATGATTGTACATGGAAAGCTGATTCGAAAAGATTAGCATGAGGAGAAGGAATACGGAGTGTTTATTTGATTGAGTATGTTTAAATTAGGAATGACGTCACCAAATCTTAATGATGCGTATGTGTGTGGTGAATGTAGGTTACGCAGACTTAACATCATTATGGAGAATAGGACGATTGGAGATCGAGTCAAGAGCAAGGATTGTACGGGAAGAGTGGTCACTTAATTGGAGCTATTATATATTTTAATTAATGTGATAAATAAAGAATGAATGTTACAAATCTTTTTATTAAAGTGTTAATTATTCTAGTAATAAATCTTCAAGTATGTTACATAGTTAATAAAGGAGGAAATTTTTTGTGACAACCCGCACAAAACCAGGTATCCGTACAACTTAATTAATGATTAATTACTACTTGATTACTGTGCTTGATTGAACTAGCTGATAAACTGCTACCTGCATACTGATACATGCACTTACTTGCATCATACTTTATATGCTGTCACTACATTATTTACATACGGCACGTTAGTGACAAACATGATGCACAAAAAGCACAGTAGCACTAAACGGATACACGGCGAACATGCTGATATGACCAGCATCAGGCAGACACTGCCTCTAAGGCCTGTTAAGAGCCTCATATATTTTGGCTACACTGGTAGTGAGTGTAGGATGTAAGGGTTGTGGTACCGCGTCTCTAGGGATAAGATACACTGATTCGGATGTGCCAAAAACGTACTTTAAATACCAAACACAGCACTTTAATAATTAATCCAGCTTCTAGCTGACTAGTAAAGTGCCAGGAAATGTGAAAATAACACTAGACACTTTCTAAAGTGTCGGGAAAACGAATTGTGTCACTAAAAATGTAATAACGACACTTTAAAGCTTTTGTAACACTTTAACGGATTACTATCCAACCGAACACCCGGACTTTACCCGGAACACGAAAATATTTATATTTTCACTAACTATATTTTTCTGAGCCAGTTAGGGTCCCTGATTACCCCAACACCCGTCATAACACGCTATATATCACTAACAAGGTTAAACACTAAACTAACCTACTTAACACTACCACCACCCTAACTAACCTTGTTCTAATCGAACTAACCCACCCCCATCCCATAACCGGCCCCAACTTGGGGAACACACAAGAGTACAAAACTTAATATTTTATTAGAATGGTGCTTAGTATCAAGGGTACATGAAACCCAATGGATAATACACTCTAATTTCCCTATAAATATACCCTAACACTTGAAGATAATCACCATCATTTTTCACCAACAAAAAACCCACTCTTTCTTCCTTTGTGGCTCACGGCCGAACACCACCCACACACACACCATACTTTCGGTTCTAGCTCTCAACATTCCAAGATCATTCAAGCTTCACGGGTCACGTATAAGGAGCTTTGGTGCACTCGGAACACGAAGGACCACTCCCGTTAGCTTTTATCCACCCACTTTCCGCCAAGAATCTTCCCTAGCCTTGAGCTAGAGGTATAATGTTTGAAACTTGTTTTTACACTCATCTAAAGTGGTTAAAAGAACTTTCGTCGGTTAAATATCGAAAACATAAGTTTTGATGCATTAAAGTCTAGTAAAATCACAAAAATGGTGGATAATAACATATAACTTGTGTAAAAGTCGTAGGACTTGAAATGTGTGATTATTGAGACCCGATCTATGATGTGGTAGCTCGGATCTCCGTTTAACCCGACTTTGTAAGATCATGTATCTTCACATAAGCTCGTTTTTGACTAAATACAAGGGTTAAAGGCGAAACTCTACCACACAAGATACATGAACTTGTGTGAAAATATTTTACATGTATAAAAGTGATTTAACCGGTAAAATGGTGTTTAAAACTAGCGGATCTACCTATCCGCAAGTGGTATTTTTGAAAGACCACACTTTAAAGAAATCATGTTTTTCTAAAGATGGATCTTACACTAATAAATATGGTTTTATAAACCACAAGTGTGTAGACACTTGTGAAATGAAAAGATCCGACAAATAGCTATTTTTGGGAAAATGACTAGAAGTTGTAAAGACGGATTTCTCAAAACACGAGGTTTTTATGAGATTAAAGTTACTTTATATAAAGATCTACATATATAAAGGGTGTTTACACTATAGATTCGGAAAAACTACAAGTTCATGCGATTATGCAAATTTACATACTTGTCGACTAGTTTGATGTGTCGGAAATTGTTTGATTGAATGAAGAAGATTGTTGAATTGATTTGTTAAAAGAAAATGATACGCTTGAAAGCGTGGCCACCTCCAGTTACAGAGGAAACTCTGGCGAAATTTTCTAAAAACCTAACACTTAGGCTTATTTACACAACAAGTGTTAGAACTATTTTTTTGGACATATTTTCGAAACATAAATTTCGCCAGCACTATATTTTACTACATATCCGGAGGTGGGATTTTCACAAGGATTAACGTGATAAATATATTTGTCACAACACTGTTTATGATTATTTTGTGAAATACATAAATATTATTTTAGAGTGAAAATAATATTTACAAGCGTTAATGATTCCAAAACTTTACGAACGCTTCCACAAACATATAAGTTACACCGGTAATTACATTACCACAAGATTGATAAAACGTAACTTACGCACATGTATTGTATCCCCCATCCTTGGGAAGAAGAATAACTACCAAGTGTATACGGAACATAAACACGAAATAGTTGTCTAACTATTTCCCAAAGACATAAACTGTAAAGCTAAGGCACGGCCGTCCGTCTAATAGAATTAGCACTTGTAGGTCGTTGCACAGCTTACTGTATTGGAGACACTTGGTAGAGACGCGCATTCACTGTGAGTTCATGTCCCCCTTTTCTCTAACTGTTTTCAGTTTACTTAACTGCGGGGGTGAAATACATGTTACTATGATTTACGAGTACTTTACAACGGTATGTTTAACGTAAGGAGGTGTTATACGATCATGTGAGTGGATAGGAACAACATGGGGCCATTAGTCCTCATGGAGGGACCGAGGGACAGGAGCGATAGATCTATCTGGGTGTAGCGAGCCCAGCCCCCGGCCAAACTAGAAACGGACCGTGGGGTGACTTTGTCCACATACTTTGCCGTGGCGAAATCTGCTAGGTTTGAGTCTCCCTATTTGCACTTCACATATGTCAGTGGCCTTGCAAACCATTGGTGATCACAAGTCCTCTTACAGCTGCTACATACCACAACTATTTTATACTCACAAGTGTTTTACATACTCACTTACACATGAACTCGCTCAACATTATTGTTGATTTTTCAACTCACATGTATTTCAGGAAATTAACGAGATCTGGCACGGTATGGAACGTTTTCCGCTGCACTTGTCATGAAGTCATCAGGGTTTAGGGGATGTGTCTCTTTCCTGGACAAGACACAGTCCTTAAACCACGTTTATGTTATGTTTTAATTTGTAAGGTTGTTGAACAAGGTTATGGTTGTTGGTTAAAACAATGGTACTGTATTTTGGTTTTTAAAACTTAATGGATGACTTGCATGGTTTTTAAATTCATATAGCTTGTTATGGTTAAGCTATGGTATTAAGAAGTCACACCAAAATTTACCACGCTTCCGCAAAGCCAGGGTGTGACAGCTTGGTATCAGAGCTCTGATCATAGCGAACTAGGATTCTGTCTCGAGTCTAGACTATGATCACTAGGGCTCTCACGAAAACATTTTTCTGCATACCACTTAAGTCCAGATCCACACTTTTTACAAACAAATGTTGAGTACATTTTATTTATTTATAGGCTCAGCTTGGAGGGCTGAGGAACGATCTGGAGGATCGAGGTGATTAAGGTAGTCGAGCACGTTGGTTTGTTATAGGATCGATCTGGAGGATCGAGGTGATTAAGGTAGTCAAGCACGTTGGTTTGTTATAAGATCGATCTGGAGGATCGAGGTTTGGTTTAAGTGAAGGATAGAGCAGTCATGTAGACTGGATGGTATTGGCTAGTAAGACTAGGAGGATTATGTGATGCCTTACTTGATGACTTATGTGATTACTTGATTTATGATTGACTATTTGTGCATGTTTGTGTATATGTTACAGACACATGGATTCCGCAGACACTGGTGGTTCAGGCACCATAGGCCCGAGGCCTATCGTTTCAGACGACATTGAGTCATCGGAGCACGAGGTTTATACGTCAGACTTCACCAGCACGGATGATGATGACTTTCAGCCATTCGCCTTACCCGACGGCGTTGATGAGCTCCCAGTTGACCTTCCAGCCGGGGATCTACCACTCGTTGTGATCCCTGCTCCAGTACCCCTTGCAGCATACCCTGTTTTACCCATCGACGACGAGGAGGACGACGTCGATATGTTTGAGGAGGAGCCTTTGGAGGATGCTCAGGGCGAGGCCCTACCTGCTGTTGCTCCCTTACTGATCGCAGATGCTCCGGCTGCGGAGTCACCTGCTCATTCCCCAGTCGCGGACTCCTTTGAGTCTGTGGCTTCTGTACCCACACATGCTCATAGTGCGCAGCACTTCTCCCGTGGGTCCGATTCTGACCAGGCTTTTTCTGTTGCTTCCATACCTGGACTTGTTTTTGACCATGACGACGAGGGGGATTCAGATCCTATGTTTCCACCAGGATTTGATCCTGACCGTGATTTAGAGTTTGTCCCGATGGACGAGTTGATGGAGGATCCAGCAGATCCTATTGACCCTTTTGATCCGATTGATCCTGATTTCGATTTTGACATGGCGTTTGATGACTTGGAGCCTGCCATTGCTCCTGAGCAGGCAGCTGCCCTTGACCCTTTACCAGAGCATGACCCTGTGCATGCTGATGTACCTTTTGAGCCCATTGCTGAGGATCACCACATAGATGTTCCTGTTGATCCCATTGGTCCTTTACCCATTGATGCTGTACCAGTTGACCCTCCTTTCGAGCACTTGGCACCCGTACACCCTGTTGTTGCTCCCTTATTTGATCCCGTTCCCCTAGAGCCCGGACATGCACCGTTCGCGGCACATATGGATCCACCGGACGAGTCTGCACAGCATGGCTGGATACCGGCAGACGAGGACGTTCCCCCATTCCCTCCACAGATTCCTGTTGCACCACATACTGACTTTTCGTTTCAGGTTCCTATGTTTATACCTCCAGCAGGGCCTGGAGAGGGCTCTTCAGCCCACCCATCAGGGCATGTGCCGATGCCCATGCCTTTCATGCCTCAGATTCCATTTGTCCCACCCACTACTACTCCTTTTCGTGTGGCACCCTTTGACCCCACACGTGAGCCACTGCTGTGGTCACCATTTTCCCCTATGCCACCCACTGATCCATACCACAGGTTCCACGTGGGACACACCATCGAGGATGTATTGATGTCATTTGTACACCAGCATGAGTCGCATGAGCAGCGACTACAGGAGTTGGAGAGAGCCCGTCTGCAGCCATGTCAATGCCATGGCCGGGTACCTTCTCCGTTACAGCCGTTTCGACCATTACCCCCTGACTATGCTGCTCATCTTACTACTTTGGAGCAGCAGATTGCTTCCATTATTCGCACACAGCAGGCGATGGAGGCGGACTGGTTACAGTTGCGCCGTTTGTTTTATACCCATTTTTCTCCTCCACCACCATCTGCTTAGAGCTCATCGGTGCCACCTAGGTAGGCGAGGTGATAAGGCGGCGATTGCTTTTTGACTGCACAGCATTTTGGGGAGACTACGTTATGATTTGACTTTTGTTATGTACTTGATGTTGTATTGATACTGATGTAGTTTTTGACAGGGGTGATGTAGCCCCTAATGATTGATGATTGTATGTATACACTTACGATGTGGTCTCATTTATATGGCAATCGCAGTTTTCTCACCATATTTGGATTCGCTGGATTACTTGTTTGTATTGTATGACATGGAATGTTGTGTGATTAATATTTGTGATGTGTGATAACATGAGATGTTATGTGATTATACTATTACTACCGTTATATACGTACACTATATTACGAACTGATTTACGTATTATAACAACGGAGCCTTACTATGGCCTAACCAACTTAAACCATCTTTTAGAAGATGCCGCCAAGACGCGAACCAAACATGCCAACAAACGAGGCAGAACTCCAGCAGATTATTGCTGCTGCCATAGCACAGTACGCAACATCTCAGCCAGGAGCAAGCGGAAGTGTTAACCAAGGCAATAACAATCCACCACACGGTAATACCCCGCCATTCGAACCTACCATGAACCAGTTGGAGATTTTAGCGATGATGCTAATGCCAAACACATGTTTTAACATACGTGCAGGATGCACTTACAAGCAGTTCTTAGACTGCAAACCAGTTAACTTCGATGGCACAGGAGGTGCAGTTGCCTTTACCCGCTGGGCCGAGAAAACCGATTCTGTCTTACGCATGAGCAAGTGTGCAGAGGATCAGCAAGTCACGTACATTTCAGGGCTATTTCTAGACGGAGCCCTATCTTGGTGGAACTTACAAGTCCAAACACTAGGCGAAACTGCCGCCTACGCCCTGACTTGGGCCGAATTGAAAGAACTGATGCGCAAGAAGTACTGTTCACGCGCAGAAATTCAAAGGTTGGAGACTGAATTTTGGCACTTAAAGATGGATGGACCTAAGATTGCGGAATACGTCCAGAGGTTTCACGACCTATCTCAAGTGGTTCCTTACATGGTTACGCCAGAATACAAGCGAATCGAGCGCTTTATTTGGGGTTTGGCTCCCCAAATAATAAGCATGGTAACCTCCTCCAAACCAGCAACTATCACTGAAGCCATCGATTTGAGCGTGGCTCTCACCGAGGAGGCGATTCGTTTAAACAAGTTTGATGAAGTCAAGGTGAAGAAGACAGAGACTCACGTTGAGTCCTCAGGGGATAACAAAAGGAAGTTTTCAAACTTCAAACAAGGCGTCAGTACGGCAGTAAAGAAAGGAAAATCAGCTGGCAGTACCAAGAGAGGAAAAGGGTACCAGGGCACCCAGCCCAGATGCAACAACTGCCAACGCCACCACACTGGCCCTTGTAACATGAGAGTTTGTGAATCTTGTGGAAAACCGGGCCACTCAAAGGAATCATGTTGGGCTAGTGCAGGCCGCGGAGGCCAGGGAGGATATGGAAATAGGAATGATAACCGTGGTGGAAATGGAAACCGCCTACCAGGAAATTTTGGAGGAAACAGAAACCGAGGCAACAATGCCAACCAGAACAACACCCCAGCTGGAAACGGGGATGGAAATGGGCAGAGGCTCGGATGTTATAACTGCGGGGAAATCGGGCATTTTAAGAAGAATTGCCCAACGTTGAATCAGGCCCGTGGTAGGGTGTTCCAGCTAGAAGCTAGGGAAGCACGCCAAGATCCAAATGTTGTTACGGGTACGTTCCCTATCAATCAACGCTATGCATCTGTTTTATTTGATACTGGTGCCGACTATAGCTTCGTGTCGTTAGAATTTAAGAATATGCTTGGGTTAGCTGCTAATAAGTTAGACATTCCCTACTCGATCGAATTAGCTAATGGAAAGTTAGTTGGAGCCGACGAAGTAATCAGAGGTTGTGTGATAGAATTGGGAGAACGCGAGTTTACTCTGGATCTACTACCAGTCCAATTGGGAAGCTTCGACGTGGTGGTAGGAATGGATTGGTTATCTGGAAACAAGGCTGAGATAGTATGTCACGAGAAAGTTGTTCGTATCCCAACTGATGATGGTGAGACAATTGTGGTTCACGGAGAGAAGCGTGACACACCGCTAAGATTTATCAGCTGCTTGAAAGCAAGGAAGTGTTTACAGAAAGGATGTGTTGCTTTTCTGGCGCACATCGTGGACAAGAAGGCTGCCGAGCCAAGGATCGAAGACATCCCTGTCGTAAGGGAGTATCCAGAAGTCTTCCCAGAAGACTTACCTGGACTGCCACCTCAGAGGCAAGTGGAGTTTCACATCGACTTAGTTCCAGGCGCAGCGCCTGTGGCTAAGGCACCATACAGACTTGCTCCGTCTGAGATGCAGGAATTGTCGACACAACTTCAGGAGTTGTTAGACAAGGGTTTTATCCGACCAAGCTTCTCGCCTTGGGGAGCTCCGGTCTTGTTTGTCAAGAAGGAGGACGGAAGTTTCCGCATGTGTATTGACTACAGAGAATTGAACAAGCTAACTATTAAGAACAGGTATCCTCTGCCAAGAATCGACGATCTGTTCGATCAACTTCAAGGTTCAAGCTGTTACTCTAAGATCGATCTTCGATCTGGATACCATCAACTAAGGATACAGGAGGAAAGTATCCCGAAAACAGCCTTCCGAACTCGCTATGGACACTACGAGTTCCTCGTTATGCCATTTGGTTTGACGAACGCACCTGCGGTCTTCATGGATCTAATGAATAGAGTTTGCAAGCCATACTTAGACAAGTTCGTGATTGTATTCATCGACGACATCCTGATTTACTCAAAGACGAAGGCTGAACACGAACAACATCTTAGAACCATATTGGAGCTGCTAAAGAAGGAACAGTTGTACGCCAAATTCTCCAAGTGCGAGTTTTGGCTACGCGAAGTCCAGTTTCTTGGACATGTGGTTAATGGGGATGGAATTCATGTTGATCCCACAAAGATCGAGGCAATCAAGAATTGGGAAACGCCTACAACGCCAACCGAGATTCGGCAATTCTTGGGTTTGGCTGGTTACTACCGAAGGTTCATCGAGGATTTCTCGAAAATCGCTCAACCTTTGACGCTCCTCACGCAGAAGGACAAGACGTTTGATTGGGGAATCAAACAGGATGAAGCATTTCAGGTATTGAAGGGTAAGCTTTGTAACGCGCCAATCTTAGCTCTACCAGAAGGTACTGATGACTTTGTGGTATACTGTGACGCATCGCGTCAGGGATTGGGTTGTGTGTTGATGCAACGCCAAAAGGTCATTGCTTACGCATCACGCCAACTGAAAGTGCACGAAAAGAATTATACCACACACGATTTAGAGCTTGGCGCAGTGGTTTTCGCATTAA
The DNA here is from genome assembly GCA_030545235.1 of Helianthus tuberosus. Lineage (NCBI taxonomy): Eukaryota > Viridiplantae > Streptophyta > Magnoliopsida > Asterales > Asteraceae > Helianthus > Helianthus tuberosus. Next base: position 64,758,777 of record CM060425.1, read on the forward strand.
AGATCTGGAGACACTACCTGTATGGTACGAAGTGCACAATCTTCACAGACCACAAAAGCCTACAGCACATATTCAACCAGAAAGAGTTGAATATGAGGCAAAGACGATGGGTTGAATTATTGAACGACTACGACTGCGAGATAAAATATCACCCAGGGAAGGCGAATGTAGTCGCTGATGCCCTAAGTCGTAAGGAAAGGATCAAGCCCATAAGGGTTAGAGCTTTGGAAATGATTATACGAACCGATCTTTCCTTGCGCATTCGTGCTGCACAAAAGGAAGCTCTCAAGGAGGGAAACCTTGAGGAAGAATATCTCCGTGGAATGGAGAAGCTTTTGGTACCAAACGAGGAAGGGACGTTATGTTTTGAGAAAAGGATTTGGGTTCCTCTGTTTGGTGGATTAAGGGAAGTTATTTTCGACGAAGCGCACAAGTCACGGTACTCTATCCACCCTGGATCGGATAAGATGTACCAGGATCTCAAAGACTACTATTGGTGGCCTAGGATGAAAGGCGACGTTGCTGTTTACGTGAGCAAATGTTTAACGTGCGCTAAAGTCAAGGCGGAATACCAGAAGCCTTCGGGACTTCTGCAACAACCTGAGATTCCCAAGTGGAAGTGGGAACAAATCTCAATGGATTTTGTTACAAAACTGCCAAGAACGCCAAGAGGCCATGATATGATTTGGGTGATTGTTGACCGCCTAACAAAATCCGCACACTTTCTGCCAATCAAGGAGAAAGACAGTACTAGTAAACTTGCGGAAATTTACATGAGAGAGATCGTAGCACGTCATGGAGTACCACTCTCGATCATCTCTGATAGAGACGGAAGATTTGTGTCAAGAATATGGCAATCTTTCCAAGAATCTTTTGGCTCACAATTGAATCTGAGCACTGCATTCCATCCGCAAACTGACGGCCAGAGCGAGCGAACGATACAGACTTTGGAAGACATGCTGAGGGCATGTGTTATGGATTTAGGCGGTAGCTGGGATAAACACTTACCTTTGGTCGAATTTTCATACAACAACAGCTACCACACCAGTATTGGTGTCGCGCCATTTGAGGCCCTATACGGACGCAAGTGCCGATCACCACTATGTTGGTCTGACGCAGGTGATAGGCAGCTTGCTGGTCCCGAAATCGTCCAAGAGACGACGGACAAGATCGCGCAAATTCTTAAACGCATCGAAGCAGCTCGCCACAGACAAAAGGCCTATGCGGATCCAAACCGAAAACATGTGGATTTTCAAGTTGGAGAAATGGTTTTACTGAAGGTATCACCCTGGAAAGGGGTGGCGCGCTTTGGAAAGCGAGGAAAGTTAAATCCGCGCTACATTGGTCCCTTCAGAATTCTGGAAAGAATTGGGACAGTAGCATACAAGTTGGACCTACCTGCTGAACTAAATGGCGTTCACGATACATTTCATGTATCCAATTTAAAGAAAAGTCCAACTCAAGTTGACGTTGCCATTCCTATCGACGAGATTCATATTGACGACACGCTCCACTTCGTTGAAGAACCTGTTGAGGTCACGGATTGGAAAGTTAACAAGACCCGCCGGAGCAGTGTCAAACTCGTCAAAGTGCGTTGGAATGCCAGACATGGTCCTGAATTTACCTGGGAACGTGAGGACCGGATGAAAGAGAAATACCCCCACTTATTTCCTAAGAACTCTGCATCTACAAGCAGAACTTAAATTTCGGGACGAAATTTGTTTAACGGGGGGAGAATGTGACAACCCGCACAAAACCAGGTATCCGTACAACTTAATTAATGATTAATTACTACTTGATTACTGTGCTTGATTGAACTAGCTGATAAACTGCTACCTGCATACTGATACATGCACTTACTTGCATCATACTTTATATGCTGTCACTACATTATTTACATACGGCACGTTAGTGACAAACATGATGCACAAAAAGCACAGTAGCACTAAACGGATACACGGCGAACATGCTGATATGACCAGCATCAGGCAGACACTACCTCTAAGGCCTGTTAAGAGCCTCATATATTTTGGCTACACTGGTAGTGAGTGTAGGATGTAAGGGTTGTGGTACCGCGTCTCTAGGGATAAGATACACTGATTCGGATGTGCCAAAAACGTACTTTAAATACCAAACACAGCACTTTAATAATTAATCCAGCTTCTAGCTGACTAGTAAAGTGCCAGGAAATGTGAAAATAACACTAGACACTTTCTAAAGTGTCGGGAAAACGAATTGTGTCACTAAAAATGTAATAACGACACTTTAAAGCTTTTGTAACACTTTAACGGATTACTATCCAACCGAACACCCGGACTTTACCCGGAACACGAAAATATTTATATTTTCACTAACTATATTTTTCTGAGCCAGTTAGGGTCCCTGATTACCCCAACACCCGTCATAACACGCTATATATCACTAACAAGGTTAAACACTAAACTAACCTACTTAACACTACCACCACCCTAACTAACCTTGTTCTAATCGAACTAACCCACCCCCATCCCATAACCGGCCCCAACTTGGGGAACACACAAGAGTACAAAACTTAATATTTTATTAGAATGGTGCTTAGTATCAAGGGTACATGAAACCCAATGGATAATACACTCTAATTTCCCTATAAATATACCCTAACACTTGAAGATAATCACCATCATTTTTCACCAACAAAAAACCCACTCTTTCTTCCTTTGTGGCTCACGGCCGAACACCACCCACACACACACCATACTTTCGGTTCTAGCTCTCAACATTCCAAGATCATTCAAGCTTCACGGGTCACGTATAAGGAGCTTTGGTGCACTCGGAACGCGAAGGACCACTCCCGTTAGCTTTTATCCACCCACTTTCCGCCAAGAATCTTCCCTAGCCTTGAGCTAGAGGTATAATGTTTGAAACTTGTTTTTACACTCATCTAAAGTGGTTAAAAGAACTTTCGTCGGTTAAATATCGAAAACATAAGTTTTGATGCATTAAAGTCTAGTAAAATCACAAAAATGGTGGATAATAACATATAACTTGTGTAAAAGTCGTAGGACTTGAAATGTGTGATTATTGAGACCCGATCTATGATGTGGTAGCTCGGATCTCCGTTTAACCCGACTTTGTAAGATCATGTATCTTCACATAAGCTCGTTTTTGACTAAATACAAGGGTTAAAGGCGAAACTCTACCACACAAGATACATGAACTTGTGTGAAAATATTTTACATGTATAAAAGTGATTTAACCGGTAAAATGGTGTTTAAAACTAGCGGATCTACCTATCCGCAAGTGGTATTTTTGAAAGACCACACTTTAAAGAAATCATGTTTTTCTAAAGATGGATCTTACACTAATAAATATGGTTTTATAAACCACAAGTGTGTAGACACTTGTGAAATGAAAAGATCCGACAAATAGCTATTTTTGGGAAAATGACTAGAAGTTGTAAAGACGGATTTCTCAAAACACGAGGTTTTTATGAGATTAAAGTTACTTTATATAAAGATCTACATATATAAAGGGTGTTTACACTATAGATTCGGAAAAACTACAAGTTCATGCGATTATGCAAATTTACATACTTGTCGACTAGTTTGATGTGTCGGAAATTGTTTGATTGAATGAAGAAGATTGTTGAATTGATTTGTTAAAAGAAAATGATACGCTTGAAAGCGTGGCCACCTCCAGTTACAGAGGAAACTCTGGCGAAATTTTCTAAAAACCTAACACTTAGGCTTATTTACACAACAAGTGTTAGAACTATTTTTTTGGACATATTTTCGAAACATAAATTTCGCCAGCACTATATTTTACTACATATCCGGAGGTGGGATTTTCACAAGGATTAACGTGATAAATATATTTGTCACAACACTGTTTATGATTATTTTGTGAAATACATAAATATTATTTTAGAGTGAAAATAATATTTACAAGCGTTAATGATTCCAAAACTTTACGAACGCTTCCACAAACATATAAGTTACACCGGTAATTACATTACCACAAGATTGATAAAACGTAACTTACGCACATGTATTGTATCCCCCATCCTTGGGAAGAAGAATAACTACCAAGTGTATACGGAACATAAACACGAAATAGTTGTCTAACTATTTCCCAAAGACATAAACTGTAAAGCTAAGGCACGGCCGTCCGTCTAATAGAATTAGCACTTGTAGGTCGTTGCACAGCTTACTGTATTGGAGACACTTGGTAGAGACGCGCATTCACTGTGAGTTCATGTCCCCCTTTTCTCTAACTGTTTTCAGTTTACTTAACTGCGGGGGTGAAATACATGTTACTATGATTTACGAGTACTTTACAACGGTATGTTTAACGTAAGGAGGTGTTATACGATCATGTGAGTGGATAGGAACAACATGGGGCCATTAGTCCTCATGGAGGGACCGAGGGACAGGAGCGATAGATCTATCTGGGTGTAGCGAGCCCAGCCCCCGGCCAAACTAGAAACGGACCGTGGGGTGACTTTGTCCACATACTTTGCCGTGGCGAAATCTGCTAGGTTTGAGTCTCCCTATTTGCACTTCACATATGTCAGTGGCCTTGCAAACCATTGGTGATCACAAGTCCTCTTACAGCTGCTACATACCACAACTATTTTATACTCACAAGTGTTTTACATACTCACTTACACATGAACTCGCTCAACATTATTGTTGATTTTTCAACTCACATGTATTTCAGGAAATTAACGAGATCTGGCACGGTATGGAACGTTTTCCGCTGCACTTGTCATGAAGTCATCAGGGTTTAGGGGATGTGTCTCTTTCCTGGACAAGACACAGTCCTTAAACCACGTTTATGTTATGTTTTAATTTGTAAGGTTGTTGAACAAGGTTATGGTTGTTGGTTAAAACAATGGTACTGTATTTTGGTTTTTAAAACTTAATGGATGACTTGCATGGTTTTTAAATTCATATAGCTTGTTATGGTTAAGCTATGGTATTAAGAAGTCACACCAAAATTTACCACGCTTCCGCAAAGCCAGGGTGTGACATTTTTGGGCACATATTTCCGTTGCGTCGTTTTTAAGTTATTACGTGTTAGGGCGTTTCAGAAAGAGTTCGATCTGTTTAGTTGTCTGAAGGGTGAAAATGTCCGACAAATGATAGAACGTTTCTGTCATTTGAAACTTGAGCTAGAAAGATTCGATATAAAAAAGGACAAAGAAGAAATCATTGACAAACTCATTGAAGCAATACTGCAAGAAGAAGATTGGCAAACTTATATCATGATTCTGAAAAACGGTACAAATTTTGATGAGATAACTTTAGACATGTTGATTGAAAAGCTGGAAGGACATGAGCTGGAACTTCAAAAACAAAATAAGATGAACAACTCGAATTATCAGCAAAATGTGAATTTGTATTACCGAGGAAGTATGTTATCGAACAATCAATCGTCAAAGATTGGTACTGCTTATAGTGCTGAAAGTTCAAATGATTCACCACAAGGAAGTTCTTCAAAGAGTGGTTTTGGTTTCTCAAGTTCAAATGCCAAGAATAAATCATCTTCAGCACCAAACAATTCAAAATCAAATGTGGTACAATGCAACATTGCCATAGATCTGAAAAATTCTCAGAGTCTAAATGCTGATTCAGCCAAACAACAAATGATCTTTTAGCATCAATTCTCGAATCCTACGAAAGTTTGGTGGCAGGTAAAATTAGAAATCCAAACATGACAAAAGAGTATTACGATCAAATAGATCCAGAAGAGATGGAGCTGATCGATATCATATGGTGCATGGCTAGTGTTATCAGAAGGGTTCAGAGATTCATGGAGATTACTAGTAGGCAATGTCTTGGAGGTCCAACAACGAAACTGGGATTTGACAAATCCAAGGTTACTTGTTTCAAATGCAAACAGAAAAGACACTTCAAGAGAGAATGCTCGAATCAAGATGTTGATGAAAGTGTGAATCCATTCCATGATGATTACTACAGAAAAACAATCTACCATCGCAACAGAGAACATCCGCCAAAGATTAATCGATCACAAATCGATGAAGGTCCTTCGAAAGAGAAAAAGCAAGCTTTGGTGGTGACCCAAGAAGACAAAGGATTCAATTGGAACAAATATATTCTGAAAGAGGGACATGCGTTAGTTGCTGAGGTAAGATGGAGTCGAGAACATCGAATTGTGCGTAGCAGATTGGATGAAATGTCTGTAATCTTCAAAGAGGCAAAACAAGCCAAGAGATGGGATGAGCAGAGGAAATGTTACATAGATCCTTAAGGAAATCTTGCAGTGGATCCAAAGAGTGTAGATTTTGACGCACTGCTTGCTGTTATTCCTATTGCTGCAGAACTTTATTCAAAGAAGAAAGAAGATAAAAATTATGTTGGACAAGTATAGCAGCGTATAAAAAGTGACGTTTGCAAGTTTGGAAAAGTCGACAGAGACTTTGAGGAAGAATATGGAAAAAAACCATTGATGAGAGCCAAGAGAAGATGGTTGATAATTAGAAGAAGACGACAGAAAAAGTCGTGATGTCAGGAAATACTGAGGTAAAAATTCAAACTGAATCTTCTAAGTCGTCAAATCAGGTTAAATCAATGGGTAATAATAATGAAAATGATGAACAATCTGATGATAAAAATGATGTGCAGTGCAGGAAATGTATAGAAATATGCAGTGCCTGTACTGAGAAGGATGAAAATTGAAGATCCAGAAATGTTGAATTTACTAAAATTGAAAAGGTTTTCAAAGAAAAATGTAAAGAAATGTTTGAAAATGAAAATATTTTGAAACAAAGGGAAGAAGAGCTGACACAAAAATGCAATGTTCTTGAAAAAGAAAATGAAATTTTGAAACAAAAGTGTTCAGCAGATTGTGAAAAATGTTTTCAAAAATAAAATACTGTTCAAGAAATGAAAAAAGAATATGATGTGATGAAATACTCACAACATAGAACAAAAGAAGCATATGAAAAGTTGAAAAGTCAAATTAAACGTCTTCAAGAAAAAGTTGTGAAATATTCTGAAACGACAAAGTTCCTTGAAGCCAGGTATAAAGGAAAACAATTAGTATTAAATCAGTATATTGATGAAGTTGCTGAATTTAAATGAGAATTGGCTGAAATGGAAAAGGAAAATAATAAACTACAAAGTTATCATGCTTCTTCATATATTCTTGAACGTATTTTCAACATTAAACCGGATGATAATGATTTTGAAAAGAATAAAAAAGGAACAGGTTCAGATATCATGAGGTTCCACCACCATTGGAGAAAAATTATACTTTCTATGATGATGAAATGGTGGCAAAGGCATTCAATATGGTTGATCAATTGCCTGAAAACATTGATTTGACTTACTCCAAATCTGATGATTTTGGTGATTCAGAGGTGGTAAGTAAGGTTGTTGAAAGCGTTTTGAAAGAACAAAATCAAAATGATTCTATCATAAATGATAATTCCGAATCACAAATTGAAGACGAAGAAAGTTTTCATAAAAGTTATTTGAAGAATTCAAAATCTGAGAAAATAACAAATGATGATCCAATAATATTGGCATATTATATGGTTGGATCGGACAAATTATTCTTAGATGTTGAAGTTCCGATTCAAAATGTGATTGCGGAAAAGATTGATAAAGTTTTTAAATTGGTGGAAATCGAGAAATTGAAAAATTTCCCGTAAAGTGAGCAAGAAAACTTTTTATAATAAACCAAGTTACAAAAAGAAAAACACAAAGGCTGGGTTGGGTTATAAAAAGAAACAAAATCAAAAGAAAAGGTTTGAAAAGACAAAATTTCAGAAAAAGATGAACTTTGTTCACGGAACAAGTTCTGAAGAAGAGAAAGAACTCCGATTTAGTCGACAGACTAATGAGGAATTCTATGCTCAGAAAAAGAAACAACAACAGGCCAAAGATGGTTCGAAGAAAACATGTTTTAAATGTCAACAAGTTGGACACATTGTTCGCAAATGTCTAAATCTGAAGCCTGTTGACGTTGAGAAAGAGAAAAAGAATTCTGACGTTGTGAAACAGAAGTCACCCTGTTAGTGCATATGTCTGTTGACTCCGTCTTATATCGAGTCTTGGATTTGTTGCATTTCTAAAGAAGCCTAAGCCTCGTGAAGAAACGTTCAAGTCCCTGTGAAGACCTAGACTGAAGACTCCGACTATATCCAAGGGGGAGTTTGTTAGTGCATGATGTCTAAAGCCTTTGTCTTAAGTCTAGGGGTCTAATATGTCAAGTTATGTATAGAACATGGGTTAGATTGTAATTTTATGAAGTTGTACATGTCTGGTAGCTTGAAATGAACATGTCATGTTCAAGCTAACTAGACAGCCTATATATAGGTGTTGTTTGTTTCTCATTTGGGACTGATCCTTCAAGTTGTAACCGAACTGCTGCCGGATTTTTCTGAGAAATATTAATGAGAAACAGTGTTTAAAGTGATATTCTTCTGTTTTCTACTCCATTCTCTTTGATTCTAATCTGTTTAAGTGTTTCCGCCACTTAAATAGTGTATATTAGCTCAAATTGACTCATTTGATCGGTCAAATTGGTCCTATAATTGGTATCAGAGCCAGTTATGAGCTAAAATACCTGAATCAAAGTTTTTTTTACTACATTTTTTTGGATTTCTGGACATTGCCACGGACAAAATGGACTGAGTTTTGAGTATTGTGTGTAAAAGTGAGTTTTAACAAACCCTTGAGAGTATCAGTTTAAAATTTGAAGTAAAACAGATAAAAATGGCCTAAAAACCTCTGATCACTTGAACGAACTTGGTTTGTTCGCTTGAAAAACTGATGTTTTGAAGCGAAGAAGGGTTGGTCGCTTGAAAAGTTCATTGGTCGTTTGAAAAGTTCGTTGGTCGCTTGAAAAATTCGTTGGTCGCTTGAAAAGTTCTTTGGTCGCTTGAATAATTGAAAACACCTGTGTCCGCTTGAAAAACCGTTTGACATATATCTGATATCACGTGTTCTGTGTCAGTGTGTATGTGAACTTTAATTGAATAAATCAGAATTCACGTGAAAAGTGCATCAAGTTTCGTGAAAGTTGTTCAGTTCGTCTATGATTTGTATCGGTTTGTTCGGTCATCAGTGCATTGATATTATCATTTAGTTTGAATAGTTCCAGGTCTCATAAATTGGTGTGATAAGGGTTGCATGTGATAAGTTGTCGGAAATTGTATTTTTCAAGTCAGTTTGCATGTGTTGAGTGTCAGCCATTTATTACATCAATTCATATAGTGCATGTGATTGTGTAACAGTGATAGATGAAGAATAGATTCCTTTGGTGATTTGTGTTTATACTAAAGAGAAAACCATTTATTGTTGCATGTGATCTGACAGTTTTTGTTATGTGCATCTGATATTCATAACAAGTTGTTATCGAGAATCATTGTAAAGTGCATGTGACAATTTGAGAGGTTTATTTGAAATACAATTAATCAGACTTTGCATGTGAGTTCATCGGCCCAAGAGTCAGAGATCACGGCCCAATCATATTTGAGCTGTGAAATTGGTTGTCGGTTTTAGTGGATTATTCGGCTCAAGTCTCACCATCATTGAAAGGTCCAAAGTATTCACGTGAAGATCTCGGCCCAAGATTCAAAGTGATTTGTCAAGCATCGGATACTTGCACGAGCGAATTCTCACTCGATCCGTTGTCATCGGATTTTTGTCACTCAATCGGATATTCATCTGATTAAGTGGTTTGATAAAGTGATTGAACTGAGTTTAGATTGTTTTGATAAAAAACATGGATATGTTTGATAATTTTACAGCTCTTAAGGGAGAATCAACTAAAGAATTGATCGAGAGGTTTGTCAAGTTATATCTAGAGATGAAGCGTTGGAACATTAGAAAAAGAAATGAAGAATGGTTTGACAAGTTGGCAAATGCTTTACCAAAAGATGTGTGGGGAACGTATTTGTTAACTTGGAAAAAAAGTTTTGAATATATTGATTTCAATTTGAGCTCGTTCATTGAGAAGATTGAAGCTCAAGAACTTGAATTCCAAAAGATTAGAAAAATGAAGTCTGATTCAGGAAAGGAGTTTGATTCTGAGTCCAGAGAGATTGATAAAACTGGAAGTAAAAGTGACAAACAAGAAAAGGTTTCAGAAAAAGCTCAAATTTTTGATCAATCATCAGAGGAAGAAAGCGATGATGATAGTGAAGAAATTCGAAAACTTGAAACTTATAAAAGAGAACTTACACCTGAAAGTTATAATTTTTATTTTGCAGGTAAAATGGAAAAGATCAAAGAAAGACAAGCTGCAAGAGAGAAGAAAGCCAAAACTGAAAAGATGTCCGAAAAGTGCTTAAAATGTGATGAATTTAAAGAAGACAATGTCAAACTCTTGAAGGAGGTTGAGAGTTTGACATTGGAAATTAAAAAATTAAAAGATAACGAAAAAGTTTTTGAAGATAAGATAAAATCTTCAGAAAATGAAGATTTGTGGATAAAGCTTGAAAATAAAAATTTGAAAGAAAATGAAACAAAATTTCAAAGTCAAATAAAGATTCTTGAAGATGAGAAATCTGTTTTTAGCAAAAACAATATTGAAAAACAAATTGCGATAAATTCTCATCTTCAGACAATTATTCGACTTGAAAAAGAAGTTGAAAAAGCTCGGATTAAAATCAAAGAGCTTGAAGAAAAATTGAAAGGTTTTGAGACTTCGTCATCAACACCAGATTATCCATGTCCAAAACCGATCAATTCTGTTCCAATAAGTGACAATGTCACAAATTATGACAAAGTCATAATTAAAGATTGTGATGATAAAGCTGATGATGAAAAGGAGAAAAAGAAAATATTTTTGGAATTACAAGAAAAATTTAAAGAAACTGTTTTACATTCAACTGAAATAGGTGAATGCTCAAAGCAAAAACCTGTTAAGAAGAATGTAGAACAAAAACAAAATGTTAAAAATTCAAAAAAAGTTTCAAAACAACAATAAAAGGTCATCAGTTCAGTCATCCAATCGTTATAAAAACCACAAAAATTTGAAAATCAAAACTCACAAAAAGTTGGTAATATGTGGTGCAGGTTTGACCACAGTGCTTCAAAGATAAATCTAGCTTTCAGGAGGAGTGATGATTACCACAAAGCCAGACAATGTTATGATATAAGCGTTTGGTGTGAAAGTGGTGAATGGTACGATAACAGAGCGTGCTACAATTGTGGTGTTCAAGGACACATTGCTGTTAACTGCCAGAATCAGTGGTTTGAGACGAGGAGATGCTATAATTGCCAAATCAAAGGTCACATTGCCAGAGATTGCCCTATGAAATCAATGGGAAGATCGAGGGATGAATCTCATAAAAAGGTGAAAAACTCAGTCAAAGTCGAAGTAAAGCCCAAAGAACATAAAGTTCAAGAACAAAAAGTGAAGCTTTCACAAGGGCAGAAAGACAGACTGAGGAAGAAAAGAAAGAAAGCTAGAGAGTATCTCAAAAAGATTTTGTCCTCGGATACAACAAGAAAATTAGATAAAAGTTCTGATAAATCGTCTTGCTCTCCAAAGAATGACAAAGCAAGCAAAACGAATTCATCAGATACAAATCTGAGGACAGAATGGTGTGTGAAGAAAGAAAAAGTTCATGGCAATGAATTTGTTTATTCGGAAGCAAAAGAGCCACATTTTGGCGATGAATCTGACTTGTCAAAGTCAGATGAGCCACGTTCTGGCAATGATTCTGATTCGTCAAAATCAGAGGAGCCATCTGTTGAGCAAAATGGAGAAAATTCAGTTCTGCAAATGGATGATATCAACTTTCCACCATTGCGAACTGAGAATTTTAAACAAAAAGATGGTAAAGTGAAAATTTTGAATCAGTTCTATTCTGAAAAGAAAGAATTTGATGTTGAAAAGGCTTTTAATAGCAATGTAAAAAATATTTTTGGAAAAATGGTCGAGGGTAAGGTAAAAGGAGTTAAAGAATTTTATGAATCAAAAAGGTATGTTCAAAACACCCAAGGACCGTCAGGCTTGGGTGAATCTCTTTAACTGAAAAACCTGACTTGCCGGAGCTCCCAGGTTGGTAAGTGTGGAGCATGAATCGGCATCTTTCTTGAGAAATTCACATCTGTGATATTTCGACTTACATGTGGTAAATCAAGGACATTAAGTTGTACTTAATTTTCTACAAGTGATTGTTGTTGAGTGAATGTAAAAGTTAAATCTTACATGTGGTTAAAGAAAACAAGGTGATGAATGATCCCCATGTTTGTGAAACGACACGCAAAACTAATTTTCCGAAAAAACCATTTTGATTAAAACAAACTTAAGTGTTTTGAAATCTTAATGGGAAAATAGTTTGTTGTCAGGGGGAGTTCTGACTGTTTAAGCCAAGTGGATGGCGAATTGAGGCAATTCTCATCAGTTTGTCATTTTATTTGTACAGTTTTTTGTTTTCAAATTTTCTCAGAAAATCAAAATTGAAACATATTTTGATTTTAGGGGGAGAAAAATTTAAAAAAAATTATTAGAAAATTTGAAAATGCCAAAAACATTGAAAAATTCAAAATGAGTTTTGGTGTGAAAAAGAGGAAATGATAGTACATCAGTTAGACTGTCACAGCTTGCTAAAGATTTGGAAAGAAAAATGTGATAAACGGTCTCACTAAAGATGTGACGATAGGCTCAGCTAGACTAGTAGATTTGCGATAACGATACAAATTTAAATGAAAAAGCCTAGTTCTAGTGGGAAACACGGTTGAAAGCATAGTACTTAGTTTTGTCCTTCTTGATTGTGTGCCTACTCAGTAATCGCTGATTGTCAAAAGACATAAAACTGGTTAAGTCTGTGAACTTTCACAACTTTGCTAAAAAGTCGCTGTGATTGTGCATTTCATTTTGCCAAGATTTAAACTTGTTTGATTTCTTTATTTTGTTTAAGCATTGGACATCCTCTGCGTATACGTGAGTATCGACCTGGTTGTTAATGCCTAAACGTTCTGCTTTATTTTCTTTGGTGTTTCGTTTAAGCTTTGGATCACCTCTGCGTATACGGAAGTATCGACCTGGTGGTTAAAGCCTAAACAACTTCAACTTATTTTATTTTTCTTATTTTGTTTAAACATTGGACTTTCTCTGCGTATACGGAAGTATCGACCTGATTGTTAATGTTTAAACATTCTGCTTTGTTTTCGCACATATCACAGTTGATAAAAGTTTAAAGGCATTACTTGAGTTAGTGTATTACATGATGAGGGGATATGCTGAGATCTTGGGGTCCATAAGAACTTAGTGCAAAATTAATATACCTTAACGTATCGGTAAGCATTTCGAAAGTTTTTAGATTGAGTTTAAGTGGACAACAATATCGTCAATCTACGTGAATCGATTAAAACTTAAAATGTTTAAAGCTTAACGGTGTTGATGATATGTCTCATAAACTGATATGATCCTCTTACGCAAACTCACAAAAATATTGTCTGTATATATTTCTTTACTGTATTTCATTAATAACAAAAATCCAAAAAGATTTTAGTGTGTTTTAGCATAATTTTTTTTGAAAAAGTCAAAAAGATTTTCGACAACTGATGTTGAAGAGCTGATTTTCAAAATCCCAAGTGCTAAACATGATGAATGATATTGGATTGGGAAAGTTTATTTGAGTTGAGAAAGGTTTTTGAAATGGATAATTGGATCATTAATTTGAAACCAAGTTAATCATTTTAAATTCAAGTGATAAGCATAAAGTTTATCTTACTGTTGGTTAGAGTATATGCAGGTATGCAACTAGTGAATTCCAGACTGTGATCCCAGCTTGTCAAAAGGGGGAGTCTGTAGACATAAAAGTCAGGTTTCTGATCTTGTTGCTACGGAGAGCCAAGAGATGGTCCTGAATCTGTGAAAGCTGCTAATGCTGAGAAGATAGAGAGTGCTATATCAGATTACGATCCCGGAACAAAGTAAGGTGGGAGTCTGTTAGTAATAGAATGATTGAAGAGAGAGTGTGAAGAGTGGTTAAGATTGAAGTTTTGACATACTAACGTCTCGTACTGAAGACTCCGTCAACATCCAAGGGGGAGACTGTTAGTGCATATGTCTGTTGACTCCGTCTTATATCGAGTCTTGGATTCGTTGCATTTCTAAAGAAGCCTAAACCTCGTGAAGAAACGTTCAAGTCCCTATGAAGACCAAGACTGAAGACTCCGACTATATCCAAGGGGGAGTTTGTTAGTGCATGATGTCTAAAGCCTTTGTCTTAAGTCTAGGGGTCTAATATGTCAAGTTATGTATAGAACATGGGTTAGATTGTAATTTTATGAAGTTGTACATGTCTGGTAGCTTGAAATGACATGTTGTCATTTCAAGCTAACTAGACAGCATATATATAGGTGTTGTTTGTTTCTCATTTGGGATTGATCCTTCAAGTTGTAACCGAACTGCTGCCGGATTTTTCTGAGAAATATTAATGTGAAACAGTGTTTAAAGTGATATTCTTCTGTTTTCTACTCCATTCTCTTTGATTCTAATTTGTTTAAGTGTTTCCGCCACTTAAATAGTGTATATTAGCTCAAATTGACTCATTTGATCGGTCAAATCAGTCCTATACACCCAAATTTAAGCCAAAACAAATTTGGAAACAAAAAGTTGATATGTCAAAACCAAAACAAATTTGGAAACCAAATGATGCTTTGTCTAAACGAGACATTCAAAACAATGTTTTAAAAACCAGTTTTTAAGTCATACCGGGTTGTGCTCTAAAATGGTTTAACCAATTGAACCGGGTTGTATCGGGCGGTTGAACCGGGTTACTAGTTAACCTTATAAATTCCATAAAATACAAATTCATCTAAAAAAACAATCAAATCTCAACTTGAATTTATGTAACCGATCATAGTTTTATCTAAAAACAACTATTTTTATTGTAACCTATTAGGCATTTTAAGAATATTTTTATTATTTATAAACAATATTGCATTGTAGAAGGTGAGTAACAGTTTCAACAACGATAAAATATTAGAATAGAAGACACCAGGTTAATTACCGAAAATATGGAAGATCAATATTACCTTAATATCGTATTTTATTAAAATTAAGAAATCAAATCTTAAGATGATGCAAACCGGTTCAACGGTTTAAACCGGTAGAACCGGATTAACCGCCGGTACGTAAGACATACCGTATTCGGGTTTTGCCGGCCTTTATCGTACCAGACTCGTGTTCGATATTCGGTTCAACCGGTATAACCGGCCGGTTCATACCGGTATTTAAAACATTGATTCAAAATGATTCAAGATTTATGAAAAGAATGTTTTAAAAGGACAAATTTTGGTGGTAAAGAAACAAAGTACTTCTGTGGATGAGAAAAGGAAAATCGATTCAACCAAAAAGGTTGAAGTCAAGAAGAAAATTTTTTATAAAAAACGACAAAGATTTTCCAAAACTGAATGATTCGTATTGCGTCAAAATACCCAAGGTGAAACAGGCCTGGGTTGCATTATTCAAGTAATTGAGTTGATTGATTGTGCAGGTGTTTCAGAGGTCAATCCACGTTCAACAAGAGCAATGGAGCAGCCTGGCACACGAAGAGGACTCCTGTGATTGAAATCTGGGAGTGGTTGATAATAATAAATAAAACAATATAATATAATAAAAAATAGAAAATAGAAAAACATAAAAATAAAAATGTTTGGTTTAAATTGTTAGAATTTTAAAAATGTTAAAGGAATACGCCGAAACCCTCACGGCTGAACAACAAAAAACACGATAAAACAAGATTGGAAAATGGTTTCAAAATGTTAAAAATCAATGTTTTGAAAATCATGGGTGTGTGTGTGTGTGTGCTAAACAGAGAATGTAAAGCAGAAATGGATGGCGAGATGAAGCTGTCTGGGAGTAAAAATAATCATGGGGGTTTTTCAAATTTTCTTTAAAATATTTTGGATTTTAGAGGGAGTAAAAAATATAAAAAGTCAAAAACATTTAAAAATTTGAAAAAAGGTACAAAAACATGAAAAAATTAAAAGAGATTTGTGTAAAAAGAAGAAATGATAGTAAATCAGTAGACAATCATGGCATGCTAAAGAAATGGAAAGTTAAGTGTGATAAACGGTCTCACTGATGATATGCCAGTAGGTTTTTACACATTTAGTAAATTGATTTCGAGATATAAACACAAATCAATAACTTTCTTACTTCGTGGGGAACATCTCTCGGATATTGGACTTAGTACTCCGAAATTTCGTTTGAGAGATTGCCTAATTCTAAGATATTAGGTCTTTATACTTATTGATATCTGGGGTATTATACTTGGTCTTCTGATTTTGCGTCAGCAATGGCCTAGACCTCGTATAATGCTTTTGCGCTTAAAACTTTCCCTCTGCATAAAAATTGAGAAAATATCGAAAGATATATATCAAGTGCAGTTGTAAAGAAGATTCCTAAGTGGAACACACCTTAAGTCGAGCCTTCATCTCTTTAGATATATTCACCTGTAAGACTGAATCTAGGGAATCTTGATATGGGGGTATATTCTGAGGTGGGACACGCAAATAAGTTAAGTACTTAAAATACTAATTTCGTATCTTGAATCAATTGAAGTTTGTGTGAAAATAAAAGTGGATCGGTATACTGACAATCTAAGGGAATCGTTTAAAGCTTAAAGTTTATATAGATCAACGGTGCTAGTGATTTGTCACAAACTGATATGATTCTCTGATACAAACTCAATAAAAATATGCCTGTGAATATTTCGTTGTTGCATTTCATTATAAGTAAAAACACAAAAAGATTTTAGGTGTGTTTTAGCATAAACTTTGTAAAATACAAAAAGATTTTATTTCTGCCTTATGTTTCGACAACCAATGTTGGAAAGTTGAATTTCAAAATCTAAGTTAGCTGAACATGTCTCAGAAAAAATAACAAGTTCATTAATTTGAAACTTGAGGTTTTTATTGTAAAATCAAAAATAGTTTGTAATTATCTCCAAGGTCATTAATTTGGACATGGTTGATAATCAAATAAATCAAGGTCATTAAATTGAACCTGATTATCTATGAGGGTTTATGAAGGTGGATGCTTTAAAGTTAAATATAAAGTTATTTGATAGGGGGAGCTGAGTTAGGTTCTGATTTTGAATTCACAAGTAATTTTTGGTTTTAATGTCAAAATATTTGTGTTTATAGCCAGACAAGAATTTTGGGAGATTTAATTGTCATATGAATCTTGTAAAGGGCTAGGTTTTTTATCCTGAAATTGAATATAGCTCTTATGAATGTTTTTAGTTGTCAAATGATCAGATATTGAGCCAGGTACAGATTCTGGAAGATTGAAGCAAAAAAGGAATTTGCTGAAGAGAGAGTTTGTTGAAAGGGGGAGCTAATGAATCAAGATGTGAAGAGAGAATATGTCGAAAGGGGGAGCTGATGAATCAAGATGTAAAGGGGAGTCTGTGATCCAGAATTGTCAAAGCTTCTTAAAGACTAAGAGTTGATGAAGATTAGCTACGAGATTGACTGCAGCAATATCCAAGGGGGAGTCTGTGAATGCACTATGTCTATCGCTTCCGTTAATCACATACTTTAATGTCAAATACGACGTGTCATAGTTAATCAGATAGAGTGAACAAGACTAGGTATTGAAGTGTATGAGCATATTAGAAAATAGACTAGATCCGCACGAACCCATGCATCATATGCTGATCCGCATAAGTAGGTTCGCACGGATGTGCATGGATCTGTGTTTAGGGTTTTGCGCGAATGGACTGTTAGTATAAATAGGTCTTGTGACTTGTTCATTTGTATCTTCTTGTGGACTTGAGAGCTGAAACTTTGTCCAAGTGATTTTGTGGTTTTGTAATTTCATACAATCAATAGAAATAATTGTTAATTAGGTTGTTCTTGTTCAATCCACTCTCGTACTTGGATTCCGCACAAGATACGAGATCATTGCAATCAATTGTACATTCAAGAACATCAAAATCGGTCCAAACACGTTCCTACAGTAATAATATTTAATAATACAAAAACCAAATAACATAAATAATTTCAAACACCAATCATCAATACAATGTCAAAACAAACTACTGTAATGTACTATTCTAAAACTAATTTGACATATCTATTTCATCTTCTTGTAGTATCAAATAGTTAGTTCACATTTGATTTGCAATTGAGTTCCTTAATTGGTCAGCTTCAGTACTACCCTCACGCATGCCTCTTGTACTTTGACGTTCTTCCTCTACTGGTTCATTTAACACCTCATGTAAGACTTCATTTTCAAGATATTTGTCACGATCTTTCTCTAGTAAAAAGTTGTATAAAATGCAACATGCCAAAAAGATGTCTGACTGTGTTTGACTGTGTCTCTCTCCTTCTTGTGTGTTCTTACCAGGTGGGTAATCACAAATTTATAATCTTTCAATTGGGTGTTTTTGTTTTCTCATTTAAATTTCAATCCTTTAATTTGTATATATTAAAGTTACATTCTTTATGTCTTTTGGGGGTTTTCTAGATGATGAGTGCAGATCTTTGGTTTTAATGAAGTGGAATTGTTGATCAGATGGATCTTTATTTAGATTTCGTTTTTGGGTCAATATTTTTAAATTGGGTGTAGCTAAGAGAATCAAGATTCAAGAAAATGTTTTGATTGATATTTGCAGTTGCCCATTTGGGTGGATTATAAAAATTATTTCTTTTAAAAATTTTTATGGATTATCAATTATTAATTTTTCATGGAAACTATTGTATTCATATAAGTTCTACAGTTCATGTTTCAGTGTGGGATGATAGTACTTTAACAATGGTTCTGCGAGGGAGATCCGGTGCCGGTGGCGGGTGGTGGTTGGAGTTTGGGTGGTGGTGTCAGAAGTCAGAGAGTGAGACTTGGGTGAAGAGAAATGGGAATGAAAAAGTTGCGCCAAAATTTATCTGTAAAATAACCGAAGGTGAGATTTATTAGATATGAGGGTAATTTAGTAATTGATAAAATTTTCTCTCTTAAACTCTCCAATTTGGGAGGATCAATATAGGTACAAATTTTCTTCCCTTTTCCCTTCTTTCCCCTCCCCTTATATCCTTAAAAAATATCGGAAACATGGTTTTTTTAATAGTTTCATCTCTTTTCTTCCCCCCCCCCCCCTATTAAATGAGACTCGGGAACAGAGTGCTAGGGTTTCAGAAGTGAAGGATTGTTGTAGAGCTTAATGCATATTTACCTATTTTTATTAACTAGTGGGATACTCCACGCTACGCAGTGGAATTTGGTCGGTATTAATTCGGTTCAGTTCGTTATGATACTCACACTCACTATAACAACTAAAAGTGTAAACAAAAAAATTGTGATATATCTAAAAGGATATAAAGTAAAAAAATAAAGTGTGTTGTATTGGTATAAAAAACTGTATCAAAATATTAAGCATATCAGAGGGACAACCGAAGTATTATCCTTATATTAAAAAACCAACGAAATGAATAGTAATAAATAATTATCCTTATATTAAAAAACCGACGAAATAATGATTATGTGCTAGAATCTAGGAATAAAAAAGTAATACATTATCCTTATATTAAAAAACCAACGAAATGAACAGTAATAAATAATAATAAATATTAAAAACAGAAATGAATTAACAGTAATAAAAATAGAAATGAATGAATAGTATCAGGTACCGGTATCAAATTTACCGAACTGAGTGTATTTTCGGTATCCGTTCGGCACCGGTATTCATCGGGTTTTACCCTCAAATACCGGTGCCGTACCAGTACCGACCGTATCAAGCCGTACTGTACCAGGTATATTCGGTACCGATACCCACTTTTGGGGATTTCCATAACGGTTTTTTCGGTACCGATTGGTACCGAGCTCATAAAATCCTATAGCAACGTAGCAATGCAAGTAATTGCACAGTTTAGATTACTTTTCATACACACAGTAAGAAAAGTATCGGTATCGTATCGGTACCAAATTTACTATACCAAATCATTTTCGGTAGCAATTTGGTACCCACCTTTTGGGGATTTCGGTAACGGTTTTTTCGGTACCGGTTGGTACCGAGCTCATAAAATCCTGTAGCAACGTAGCAATGCAAGTAATTGCACAGTTTAGATTACTTTTCATACACACAGTAAGTAAACTGTGTTTCGTTTGAATTAGGTTTTATATACACAACAACTTATTTTTCTTTATTTTTTATCTTTTTACGTAATGAATGAATTGTAGCATGTAAAATAAACTTGGATATTTAGATTATTGATGAGCAAATCGTATCAAATCCTGTAATCAAACCGGTATCGTATCGGTACCAAATTTACTATACCAAATCATTTTCGGTACCAATTTGGTACCCACCTTTTGGCGTTTTCAGAATCGTTACTTTCGGTTCGACACCGCTCTAGCACCATACTTATATTTATTGATTTTTACCTTCAAATACCATACCATATTGTACCGAGCATTTTCGGTGCAGGTACCTAATTTTGATGATTTTCCGGATCGGTACTTTCGGTGCCGTTACCGGTACTGAGCACATCCATAGTTTAACATGTTAGCACCGTAATAACTGAATTAAAAACAACCGAATTTCCAACGTGTAGGACCTATGGGTCCTATTGTTATTATATATTAGGTTATTTAAAATTTCTTTTTTGGATGGATTGACTATCCTTTTCACGACATTTTTATTTATGTTTTGATATTCGGTATCTGCTTGCGGTTACTGACACGCGTTTTGCAGTCATTGGGTCCCCGCCGCAACGCGCGGGCGGAAATTTAACTAGTAAAGGATTAAAAGCAATTATCTTCATTTGTTTAAACAATAAAATTATCTTGCTAGTTCATGTTAATAATAATAGTAACAACAACAACCAACCTTTATGTTATACCCAAACTGCACTTCGTACCTTTCAATATGAAATCTGCAAAAACCAACCTTTATGTTCATGTTTTGTGACACTTTCGGGGGAAGCATTGTCGTGTGACTTAGTAAACGTCTCTATATCCCGGTCATACAAAAGTTGTTCAACCGCCTCGCGTTGTTCCGCCACTAACGTTGTGATGTCTTCCTCACGTTTCTTTCTTATATTCGCCAAACTTTATCGTTTGTGCTTGTTTTGCTTCTTTCATAACGGTGTATAGTTCAAGCTTCTCGGACAAACCAGTTGAGCTATCGGGCGTTGTTGCGGCTCTCTTATCTTTCTTTTGTGGTCTTGTTGGTGAGGGGTCTATGTTTATGTCGGGTACAGAATTAGTGAATTCTATTCCCGATGTATCCGCATGATAGTTACCCGAATCTGACGACTTTCTTTTTTGGCCCGAACTACTACTATCTTCACCCAACAATGGTATTAAGGCTCATTTGTCATGTTTTCTACACACCTCCCACACCTCAATATGATGAAAACCACTCGGATATTGATTGGTAATCTCTTAAAGCCCTTTTCATGACATTAACAATGTCACCCCCGCTACCACGTATACGATCCTACATATTATACAAAAATATAAACTAAAAAATATAAACAAAAATAATGTTATTTAATCGTTTAAGTTTTTATTTTAATTTAGTATACTGTCTTTTTTTATTAGAGTTAACTGCCATTTCAGTCCCTGTGGTTTGGTCACTTTGGCCATTTCCGTCCAAATTTCAAAAATGCGCCATTTCAGTCCCTGACGTACTGGAAAGGTGCCATTTCAGTCCAAATTCTCATAACCCAGTTAAAGTCAGTTAGGTGAGTATATTTAATGAAGGGTATTTTAGTCCTTTTATAATTATTTTGTTTTCCCTTTATCTTTTTATTAACCAAAACCCCCTCCCCTGTATAAAAACCCCACCTGCAACATGTTTAGAACACTAACCCTAATTTCCCATTTCTTCCCCAAAATTGAACAATCCATCCCCTCAAACGATGGTCGTATGCCACAATTGTGGGTCTCCAACAACTGTGAAGACATCGTGGACCCCTGCAAACCCTGGAAGGAAGTTTTTCTGCTGCATTACTCGACATAGGGGTTGCGGGTTTGTGGATTGGGCAGAGGGTCCATCGTGTGAAAGGGCTGTTGAAGTATTTCGACATTTTGCGGGTTTGGCTTATCAAGTTAGGGACCATGAAGAACAAGCTTTGAGGATGACATCTGAAATTAGGCAACTTCAAGAACAAGCTTTAGGAATGGCAGTGAAGTACACGAGATTGAAGATGATGTTAATGTTTAGCTGGGTGTTTTTTCATCTCATATGTTGCTTTTCACTGAAATGTTTAATGTTAAAGCAGTGGTATAAATTATGTACATATTATGACGTTAATGTAATAGCAGTTGGCGAATATTGTCCGATACATGGTTATGCACTTGCCGAATATTGTCCGAGGCAATGTAATCAACTGGTGTTACCTTATGGTTATGAATATTGTCCGAGGCAATATTGTTGCGTCCGATTCAATGTAATATGCTTTATGTACCAAAACACATCACCATTATGGTAAAACCTTGGACATAAAACATAACCATAACACCTGGACAATTGCATCAGACCTGGACATAACCATTACCCAAGACCTGGACATAATAAATAAACATAGCACCATAACAGAAGACATAACCAGCATATTACATAGTTTACTAGAATTCATAACAGAAAGACATAACCTGGACATAAAACATAACCCCATAAGCAAAAGACATGACATGTTCCTGGAAAAATTACATAACAGTGTACAACAACCAGCTAACCAAAACATTCAAAAGACAATTTCAACCACATGTTTCTACCAAACTACTGAACACCAGCAATGCCTATTCAACATCAGTCCCCTTGCAACTCCTCCTGTTATGGCCCCTCCTTTTACACATGCTGCATTCCACAGTTTCACCCTTTCTTGACATCTTGCCACTGGATTCCATCTGTTGAGTCAACTCACTGATTTCCATAGCAGATTTCTTCCTTTTCTTTTTTGGCCTGCCTATTTTCTTGTGGTGCTTTGGTGGAAGCAGCTTAGTAGGGCATGTGGAAGGTGTCCATAAGTCTTGACCATCTACTGGATCAATTACATGGGAATACACATCCTTCCAATTCTGCATCCAGTATGATTTATCAACCCACTTCTCCAATACACCATCATCATTGCCATGTAGGGCCAAGTTCCATATACAAGCAACTGCATGCTTGCAAGGGATGCCAGTCAAGTCCCATCTTCTGCAGCTACAACTTTTCTCCACCAAGTTCACTACTTTGTTGTCTCTTGGCCCATTAACTTGATACTTGGAGATACAGTTAAAGATAACAGTGTACTCAGCAGCTTCTTATTTGATCTTGTCTAGGACTTCAGTTGCATAGGGGGTTAGAGGACCTTTGCTCTTTGCAATCAGCTTGTGTACAACAGCATTCCTCTTCATTAGGTATTCCCTGATGCACTCTAGACTGGTAATGATTGGTTTATCCCTAGCATGTATCAACTGCCTATTGAAGACTTCACAAATGTTGTTTAGAAGAATGTCACACTTTGGCCTACCTGTTTAATGGAAACCTATCAGTTATTATGCAACCACAAACAATTATGTAAATGGCTTAACATATATGACATTCTTAATCCTTACCACTAAACTGACACCGGGTCCAATGTTTCACTGGGATATGTGTCAACCAGTCATGCAGCTTCTTATCTACCATCTTGATATCTTCCATTGCATGATCAAACCAAGGAACTGTTGTTGCAGAAGCAGCATTCCAGAATAGACCCTTTATCTTATCATCCCTCCAGTTAGCATTAGCCTTCATATTTTCATGTATATGCCGAATACAGTATCTATGCTCTGCCAGTGGAAAGACCTTGCTAACAGCAGGTAGTATTCCCTGTACAGTTTAAACAAGTTATACATAACACACTTGAACAACTAAGGCATACATTTAAACAAGTTATACATAACACAATGGCACCTTTTGTCTGTCGCTTATGAAGGTGGAGTTGGCATTTCTTGGCAGCTCCAGATCTATAGCAAGTTGTTCTAAAAACCAGGTCCAGGTCTTTGTAGTTTCAGACTCAACCACAGCAAAAGCAATAGGATAAATCCCGTTGTTTCCATCAACACCCACTGCTGTTAAAATTTGGCCAGGGTAGGGCCCCTTCATAAAGCATCCGTCCAACCCTAGAATGTCTCTACCAATTATCTTAAAACCCTTCTTAAATGCACCATAACAAATATAAATCCTCCTAAACTGCCTTGTTGAACTTTTGGCCTTACAACTAGATGGTTCAACATCTATGGTAACAGTTGTTCCTGGATTCGCTTTCATTAACTGTTCAGCATATTCCCTAAGTAACCCAAACTGAGTTTTGTAATCCCCTTGAACCTTCTCCATTGCAAAATGCTTAGCTCTAGAAATTTGGTTAATTGTAATCTGTACCTGAAGTTTCTTCTGGAGTTGATCTTGAAGAGCAGCCAGTGGAATGGTAGGGTTAACCAAAATTATGGGTTCCACTTCCTTGGTCAAAAAAGAGATATTGCATAAGCCCACATCCCTGGTATGCAAGCAGTCATGTTCATTGATAAGAGTCTTCACCACCCATGTGTCTCGGCTCTTGAAGTGATTTGAGATGTGCAAAACCCAAGAGCATGTGGGAGGAGGAATCTTTTTTCCTTGGACGTTTTGGCTTCTTTTCAGGCTCTTTTGAAGAACAAGACTGCTGGGCCCCACCATTGTTATTTGTGTTTGCATTATGGTCCCCAACCACTTCTGGGTTTGCATTCAAAGGTGTATCATGTGAATTTCCAGAACTGCCCTCATGCACACAACCACCTTCATTACTGCTCAACTTTGGATTCTTTCCCATGCACACAACCCGGAACCTTCTTTTATCATTCCTAATTATGTACAATTGCCTTTTAGATTCCACTGCATACCATTTCACAAGATCTTTGATTGATTGCCTATCATAAAACTGTTGACCTACATAAAAGGGACAACCATCTGTTGGTTTCTTTTTCCTCTTGCTTCTCCTAATCCTCCTAACAGCCCTCTGCAGTTTTGTTTCATCATCTGGGTCACTCAGACTATCAAAGTTATCTATATCTACTTGAACATCTACCAAATCATCCTCATTTAAATGGTCTTCTTGTATGTTCTCATCTTCACTAATGTCAAAGTCCACAGCAGCCCTAAATTCATCCATGTCATCATCATAGTCTATGACTAAGTTATCCTTATCAACAATTAACTCAGGATCATCTACATCCTCCTCTGTCTGCACCTTCTTGTAAGCTTCACTTTTGGTGGCATTTGCCTTCTTATTGTTTGCATGTTCATTCATACCCTCACTATCCTCTTCACTAACCTCATCATCAGGAATAAACTCAGGGTCTTCAGAATCACTTCCCTCAGACTGGACCTTACCACTGCTACCATCACCACTGCCCTCAATATCATCACCACTGCCCTCACTATCATAACCACTGCCCTCACTATCACCACCACCTCCTGGACTACCATCACCACCTCCTGGTTCATCACCACCTACTGGATTTTGATCACCACCACAACCTGGTTCCTGTGTTAGATCTCCTAAATCAGGATCATTTTGAGGCTGTTGATGTTGTTCAGGAAAGACCACATTTAATGGTTCCTGTATCAACTCTCCTAAATCCACTCTTTGAACCTTTTCAACATATAACTCTATAACCTTATTCACTGTTGTCTCTTTAATCAACCTAAGAATATCAGCATCTGTAGCTATTGGCCTTAACCCAAAATCCATATCTTCACCTGGAATCCTAAAATAGTATTTTAAAAGATCCCGATCCTCAAACATATAACCAAGTTCCAGCATCATGTCATCGATGATTACTCACGAGAAATAGTCCGCATTCACCATATCAACATATTCAATTATCCCCCCCTCATATGTTATATCTGGGAACAGAGTGAGTTCACCTCCATGGTGAACTTGCAATGTGAACATATCAGGTCGGTGTTCTGAAACGATTATACAACCGACATTAGTCCTAATTTATACATGATCAAGAAAAACAATCATTCAAAAACCAAAAAGTGACGAATGTAAACCTACCATATGCGATTTCAGGGTCGAAATTTGAGTAAACACCTCGAACCCTCCAGTTTGGATCATTGTCGTCTTCATGATCCATTGTTGTTGATCGTTGATTGTACACAGATTGTTGAGGGAAAGGGGTTAATCGATGGGTGAATTTGGGATTTAGGGTTCCTGTGTTATGAGAATGGAGGGAAAAGGGGGGGTTTTATACAGAGGGGGGGTTAGTTAATAAAAAGATAAAGGGAAAACAAAATAATTATAAAAGGACTAAAATACCCTTCATTAAATATACTCACCTAACTGACTTTAACTGGGTTATGAGAATTTGGACTGAAATGACACCTTTCCAGTACGTCAGGGACTGAAATGGCGCATTTTTGAAATTTGGACGGAAATGGCGAAAGTGACCAAACCACAGGGACTGAAATGGCAGTTAACTCTTTTTATTATAATGTAATTTTATTTTGTTAAAAAATCTTTTAATTTATTGATGCATAGCACCCCCTTACACTTTAATGATACAGCGTCGTATCGTCGTAGATGAGAAAAAAAAACAAGTCAGTGGTCGTTAATGTGGTTAGTGGACAATCTAGCCAATGAGGCGATGCCAGCGAGGAAAGGATGGCGAAACCCCCCTTCCACGTCCAACCTCCCAAAAAACCAAAAAGAAAAGGTGTATTGCAAAAAAGGTCTCTCACTATTATACATTAGCAGTTTCAGTCCTTCTATATTTAAATTTGTTGTTTTAGTGAAAAGGTAAATGAATCAAATAAACTAGCTAAGGGGACTGGGGGTGGTCCGTGATGGCACCTCCATCACTCGTGATGAACATGGGAACACCGCCGCCACGATAGTTTTCCACGCGTGAAACTTAAAACGCGTGGAAAACT
Organism: Helianthus tuberosus; assembly: GCA_030545235.1. Classification (NCBI taxonomy): domain Eukaryota; kingdom Viridiplantae; phylum Streptophyta; class Magnoliopsida; order Asterales; family Asteraceae; genus Helianthus; species Helianthus tuberosus. The sequence continues at coordinate 64,785,646 of CM060425.1, forward strand.
TCATGCGTTGTAAAAATTCGAACGTTGCTTTTGGACCGTTTTTAACGGTAATTTTAATAAAAAAAACTTTAAACCTTTTATATATACTTCTCAATTTTAAACCATTTCACCCACACAAAAACACAAACACATTTCACACAATCTACATCATTCTCAAATGGAGTTTCCTACGGATTCGACGTTTCCGATGGACAGCGATAGCGATACCCAGTCGTCTTCTGACAATGAGACGCTAAAATATTTTGTGTCGGTGTATAACGAACTTGAATCTAGTTCGGTTATTATCTTAGAATTCCACATATTCCAGTTCGTGCGTTAATTCTCGTGGAACGTCTTTTCGCAACTTGTGAGTAATTTCTTCCACTTTCCCCTTTTTAACTTTTCAAATTTTGGGGTGCATCATGTTACACTTTTCGATTTACTTAACATGCTATGATCAAGTGTTATTATGTGAACGTCTTATGTGTATTCTATTATTCTAAATGCTATCTGATGTCCAGTCTATTGCATGCTATTGTATCTAGTAGATCCACACGGCTGACTAGGTTCCCCACGACCATGGGTTGTAGCCTAGTATCGCCAACGGTATTAGACTCGCTCCTCGGGGTTGAGCCTAATGCATATTATCAGGAGTCTATTTATTTTCGTTGTTTGTGTTGTTATTTGATTGTGTATTCTTGTTTGGTAAATTTGGATTTATGGATATGTTGACTATGTTGATGATATGAGACCATTTACACACTAACCTTGAGGTACATGTTAAAAATATTTTTTTAAAAGAAATAAATATAAAACTGTTTTCTATAAAACGGAGGAAATTATTCACCAACATATTTGTTGACCCAAAAATATACTTTTCTAACGTGGTGCAGGTTTTCAAAGTTGATGATCAAGTGATGTGGACACGTAGCATGGGCCTTAGGAATTAAATTAAAATCTTGATATGTTTGTTTTGACCAATGTATGAACAATTTTGACTATTATATGTTATGTGACTATTTAATTGGTTATGCTTTAAATATTGAAACAATAATTAGTTGTCATGTGCTATGGGTAATCATCATGCCCCGTACCTTTCCGCTGCGGGTCGGGGTGTGACAGGGCAGACGTTTGCGAAGTGGGTAGGGTCACCACATACGAAGCAGGCTCGTGTATGAGCAGCAGGAGCAGGAAGAAGAGCTGGCAGTGCTGGAGGAGCTAGAGCTTGATGACCAGGACCAGTGCGACAGTTCGCGGTAAAGTGCCCATAGAGATTGCAGTGGACACAGAAACGGCATGCTATCCCAGCTGGGTGATGATAAATACAAGTAGGGCACAGAGGGTGAGGACCAGTGTACGCACGCTTTGAAGGTGGTGCGTTGGTCACGGGTGTTGCTACTTGGCGGTTCTGGTTCTGAGGTTGGGAAGGAACAGTGTTGAGAGGAGCGGCGATTGCAGCACAGTTCTTGTTGTTACCCTTGCGTTTGCGTCCTTGGCGAGATGACTTTGGAGCTTGAGGTGCGGCGGTTTCAGAAGCGGGAGTAGTAGTGACTTGATGGAGAGTTTTGGTGGTGTTCTTGAAGTAACTAGCCAAAACTCGCTTATGATTGATTTCAGCGGTGAGTTGATAAGTCTCTTCGATGGTAGTAGGCTTAGCGGCTTGAACAAAGTCGACAACACAATCGGGTAGAGCCCGGATATATTTCTTGATTGTGATGTCGGGAGTTGGCACTTGACCAGGGCAGATGATACTAAGCAGCTTAAAGCGAGCAGTAAGACCAGCATTGTCACCACCTTCTTGCTTTATTCCCCAAAACTCGTTTTCCAGCTTCTGGAGTTCATGTGGGGGACAAAATTCTTTCATCATGACTTCCTTCAGTTCCTCCCAAGAGAGTCCACAGGCTGCATCGTTACCTCACCTGTTTCGTTCGGCAGTTCACCAGTCAAGAGCCCTAGACTGAAAAACTCTAGTTGCGTTAACAGTGCGGAGGTTGTAAGGGCATCCGCTTTGACGAAGAGTGACTTCAATTGAGTCAAACCACTGAAACATGGTGTTGGGCCCGTCTTCACCAGTGAAGTCTTTAGGGCCACAGGCCTTAAATTGCTTGAAGCTAAAAGGAGCTTTCGGAGAGTCGCTCTTTGATTCAACAGAGGAGCTGCTCTTCACCTCGTTAATCTCGCTGACAATTTGGAGAATGACCTTGGCCATTTCCTTGGCGACTAGAGAAGCGATGCGTTTGTCAGCGCGGTTGCGGCGAGTAGCGCGGGAAGTATGGGATCCAAATGACGACATTGTTTGCAACAGACATCGTCATAGGATTCAGATAATATAATCGGATCTCCTCATAATGTTTAACAAACATACTTATCATTACTAGGTAAAGCATCAGGAACACGTCTAACACATAGGCACATAATCACGTAGGCACATAATCCCACATAGGCACATAAGCGCGTAACCACATAAGCACATAGAGCATATATTCAACTATATTTTGCATGTATTCACCTACATATTTTGCACATATTCACTTATCCTTCAAGTTCGCGAAGCGCGTTCGAGAGTTGCAATTGCGAGTAGCGATTGCGAGTAGCGTAAGCGAGTAACATAGCATGCGAGGGTTCATAGATTGGCTGCGATTTGTTAGGTCGTCATGAGTTGTGTGTGTTTTGTAGAGCAAGAAACGTTGAATCGAAACCATCAGTATAGAGCACATCACTCCTAACCTCAAAACGCTAACAAAATAAACATATGACCACATAAAAGCACATAAAATCTCATAAAAGTGGTAAAGCAAAAAATCAGTGATTGCGGCTTAGAATCGAAAATAGAGCGTCTTGGGCGTGAGACATCGATTGCCCAAAGTGATTCGACTATCCACAATGACTCCGAGTACACGCTTTGGCCTATAGACTATGCTCTCTCACCGACATATGGTGAACGACAGTCATCCTTTCGGTTATTACGCGAGTTGAGTCCTTGGAATCCATCGAGACTTTGGTGAGAGTTTTGTAAACCAGATAGAGAGCGTAACAAATCATTAAGATGCGGGTGTCACCCCTAACTTAACAATTTTATTTCTGATTGTATGGTAAAACCTTTCTCTATCCCATGGTTTATACCGTGAAATAGGGATGGAGAATTTCGTCGAGATATGGATTTCACTCCTGACTCAACGCAAATTCTCGAGTTAATAGTAAAAATGCGCGTAGAGTGAGCGATTTTATCAAGAGTTCTCGGTTTTCACACCTATTCTCGACCAAATCACTCGATTATGTTATGTGAGTGTTTTCGAAAACGTGTGTGTCGTGCTTGCCTTAGGAAAGGCAATTGTGCGTTTCAGCTTTAGGAAAAGCTGCTTTGTGCGAAGCTGTAGTATGCGGTGTTCACACAAAGTTGTAGTTTCCAACCGAGAGTATCGAGACTAAGCTCGCGCAAAACCCCTACAGGGTTCGCACAAGACGGTCTGTTGGTGCTTAGACTATAGACTAGGTCAACACTAATACATTGACCCGGACTAGGTCGAGTCTTTCCTAATTCCCTATAGTTATGGCTCTGATACCAATCTGTCACACCCCAACCGATGGCGGAAACATCGGGGCGCGGCACTGAGCGAAACAGATTGTCCAAGAGAATCCATAACAACTATTAGTGACAATATATTTAACGTTCACATCCCATAAACATATAAAGCATAAACAGTTATTACAGACATTGTTTCTCAAAGACAAATAAATTGTTCCGACAACTCAGATTTCATGTGACGTTTCTAGACCACCTACTTGATTCACCAAGCAAAGCATAACATCATAAACACCTGTCACATACGTTAAAATAAGTCAATACACATAGTGTAAAAGTGAGTACACAAGTTTAATAGCATATAGTAGCGAAAGCGATTTACGCATAACTAGCATGTAACACGTAGTAATGTGAAGCAAGTAAGCTATCGACAATGAAATATGTAACTGACATGACTGTAAGTGTAGAATGCGCAACACATTATCACCACTGTGACCATGTGAAGTAAAACCCTTAACAACCCCTGTCCACGACAGGTGCTAAGTCCAAACTATAGTACTATCGTTGCTAAGGTATCATGCAATAATCACTGTGTAAAAATAACATACAAGCATTCATCGAAAACATGTATAACATGCGAGAGCGGTTAGTGTATAAAAGTAGTTGCGTTGTGTGTTGGTGTGATTTGATATAGGTAACGTATCTAACACCAAAAGTGGGTTAAGCAAAAAGGGTTCGAGTATACTCACAGTTCGTGTTTAGTGAATAAACACAATCTTGGATTGAAGGGAGCGCGTGGGAGATTAGCCTGATCACAGAACGATAGTGTAAGCGTTGAACAGCGTGTTAGGTGAGATGAGTGATCGGATGGTAAGTCGATCAGATGACAATCCGGACGGATGACCATTCGGTCGGCTGGTCATTCGATTGGAAGAGTGAGTTTGTAACATGTTTGAACTTTTGAAGTTTTCGTTGTAGTATAGTTCAAGTCATTCGATCGGATAGTCATCCGGACGGATGGCCATTCGATCGGATGGCTATTCGATTGGAAATCTAATATTCTTTGAAGTTTTGCAAAATTGTTTAAGTGTTGAAATTACAAGTCACCTGGTCGAATAGTCATTCGATCGGATGGCTATTCGATCGGCGATCTAATGTTCTGAAAGTTTGTGAAATTTTCTAAGTTAAAAGTTTTGAGGTTTAACGGAGACGACGTGACGACGTGTTAAACAATGGAAACCATACCAAGTCCAACTCAGTCGATCGGATGGGAATCACCCCATTCGATCAGACTTAACTGTTCTTGACGGAGTTTCATGTTCAACCCAAGAATCGGTCGTCTCTTCGGTAGAAATTCGTTCTCAGACTGGTTCTCCACTAGAGAATGAGTAGAAAGCCTGAACGAGTCTAGATTCTAACGGTTTGAGTAAAAAGTGAAGAATGTTGAAGAAAAGTTTGAATTAGTTGAAAAGTGTTTAGATCTTGAGGAAATCAGTGTAAAAACATGTAGAAATCCTTTAGATCCGAACCATTCTTGATGAGGTCACACTTCAGTGTTCATAAGATCCTGAGGTGACATCACCCTAAAACAGCCCAAATCAGGTGATTTCATGGTGAAACTGTAAGATTTGATGGAGAAGATGATGAGAAAGTGTGTGCTGATGATGAAAGTACAAGATTTAAAGTGAAAACTTACAGGAATCGCGTGAAATTGAGAGAAAAGATCCTGAGAGTGAACTGGTCGGATAGAGCTGTCACATCAATGAACAGTTGATGTGACAGGGGGTATTTATAGGTTAGAGGTGAGAAAGGCGGTGCAAGTGGGTCAGATGTCCAATCGATCCCACGGCGCGTGCGAGTTAGTTTTTCGACTTTCGTTTCGTGCATTAGGTGTTGCGTTGCGTTTAAGCGAGTTGCGAGTAAGCGATGCGATAGTATTAAACAATAGTTACACAAATAAAATAACTAACACATAAAAGCATACAAGTAAGTAAATTTGCGTTTAGAGTTTGCGATGAGATTACGATGCGATAGAGTTGTGATTGCGTTTGCGAATAGCATCCCAAAACCTATACAAACATGCACAAGTAAAGCACATAATAACACACACACATAGAACAATACCAATAGTTGCATTTCGAGTTGCGATGCGATAGCGATGTGATAGCATTTAGTAAAATATCGTTTAGTTGCGTTTATCACATTGTTACTTCACATAATAATAAATCGTCGTTTAAAATAGCGTTAACTAATATATCAACTATCGAGTCGGAGGGTACAAGCAATATTCAAGCAAGAAATGTTAGATCTGAGTAACGACCTGACTTTGACTTTGACTTGTACTTTGTCTTTCTGAAAAGTCAGGTTGTTACATTAGGGCGTTCACGGACCACGACCATCTTGGCCGTGTGAGTCGCGGGCGCGACAGGCCTTACTTGTCGGACACACATTTTTGACACGTGTCCCCCTTCGTGTCAAACCTAGTTGTAGCTAGGTATGACTCTCAGGCCGTGAGAGAAAGACCCAAGCGGGTCGCGGGGCGCAAGGAAGTGTCGAATTCACCTATAAATTGAGCCTTAGTGCAGCCATTCAACCTCATTCAAAATTTCTTTCTCTCTGTCCCTATAGTGCAAGTATAATAGCTTGGTATTATACCCCTAAAACACGAAGCTTTGCTTTGTTGTAAGTATTTAACCCCAATCACTAATTCGTTACCTTACCCGATTGATCTAGGGCCCCATAACGCATGTCGAAGCTCTGCCTAACTAAGTTCGTTGGGGTTCTGTCTCATGTTGTATGGCTAATGTGATTTGGGTTATCTTACTAACACCTGTGCATTGTATGTTCTTAATAGAAAATAATCAGGAAAATCAACAGGAAGCTATAGAAATACCTAAGTCTACAACGTGAGTCATTCTCTTTTTCTACCAAACTGTGTTACAAAATCTCAAAATTTTTCAAGTATACTTACAGTGATTAAGTCTTTGTATTCTACAATTGCTGCCGATATGTGGGGTTTTGTATAAACTACTAGTCAAGCGTTACTATTAGGAAAAGAGTTAGCCAATAGTAATATGACCACAGTCATGGAACTGCCAACATGACAAATACTGAATGAGTAATTGGGTAGATATAAACATTGTAATCGCTCTCAATATTGTAAAGTTATAAAAGCTTATTCTGATTAAACTGGGTTGGACTCGCTAGTATTTCTTGCTGATAAAATCTTTTTAAAACACATTTCATGTAACTTAATGTGAAGCTATAAGAAGACAACTATGGAACACTGAAGGCTTAAAGAAAGTGGCTATAAAAGTTATCTAAATAAAAAGGAGATTATGTTTTCAATAATTAGGATTTATCCCTATAAATGTATTATGAATGAAACTTGGGTTTTATCCCATTTGGTTATTATAAAAGTTTGGTGTTTTGAAACTCGGAAATTTATTTCCTAACTACGATCCTGATGTCTCATTTCCGTTGCCAAATTAATAAACACCGATACCACCGACTGCTTGTTCGCGGCTCCCGCTCTCAGGGTAGGGGTCGGGGGGTTACGACAGAAGGTGGTATCAGAGCCACTGGTTTAAGCCATTTAGATGTTCTTTTAATACCTAAATTTTAACTAATTGTGTTAGGAAATAACTTATGTACCATTCTGTGTAAATATGTATATTATTATTTTGTGTTATTTGACAATTTTCTAGTTTATAGTATGAGTGATCAGGGTACCTCTGACGCCTACCGTCAATTACCTCATTCTCTAAAGAATGAAGGAACTTCCCAGTCAAACCCAGGATACACCGCTGATTCTGAGGATGTCTTTGTTTTCAAAGCCAAATCCGAAGAATCATTTCCCCCTAAAAGAGAGGTTGGTTTAGTAGAGCAACTTATGAAAGGAGGAAAAGAATGAGAAAACTACAACAACAAAGGATAGCGAATAGAGAGAGAAATACCCAAAACCAGGAAACTAGACCCTTATGGGAGGAAGAGTTGGATAGGCAACTAGCTGATTTTCACATGTTTGGAAATGTAGAGGGAGGAATTAATCTCAACCAAGTAGCAGACCCACAACTTCTACCATTGTTCCCTAACTAACCCATGGAAATAGAGCAGAACCAGGAAAACCAACTCCAAATCCCAGTCTTTGACCCAAATGAGATACCTAGAATTCCAGCACCAAATCCTTTAGACTATGATCCGTGGTGGGATGACAACCGGTCAATTCAGGATTTATTAAATAACCCATACCCTTACGGAGAACCAATACCACATTACCCTGACCCAGTGCCAGCCCCAATGCCACCAATGACCCACGAAAAAGTCACAGAACTTTGCCAGTATGGTGAAGAGTTGGTTGAAGAAGGGAATCGAATCCGTCGGATCGGAGAAAAACTCGTCTGGAAGTATGACGAAAACGAGATGATGTACTAGAAACAAGTCACCTAGTATATATATATGTGTGTGTGTATTTTGTTACTTTGATAAAAAAAAGAAAAAAATTAACTAAAATAAATATAAACTAATATATATCACCTATATACATATATTGATGCATAATTACTAGTGTTTACATTTCCAGTTGTAATTTGTAATAGATGCATATATAGAATATGAAAAGAGTAAGTCGCAATGATTGACGTTTTTGATTAAATGTGTTTGATCATTTGTTTGTTTAAATTTTGTGATATTAATACCTAATAAATGTTTACAATTCAGATGTCGAACGAAGTAAATCAGGAAATCCTGAATAACGATAATAATGGAAATCAAGTGGATAAAAGTGATATCGAACACACAGTAGCCCAAGGAATCATAGATGCTATGCCAAATATTATTGACACTATTAAAAAGGCAGAAAATAATTATGTAATAGGCAGTAAACGTGAAATCATTGAACCAAGTCACGGCGTGAATGGAAATCACGGACCCCTTATCCAAGCTCCAATTCCCAAAAGAAGAAGGCCCGTCTCATATGGTTGTTCTTATAAAGAATTTTTGGCCTGTAAACCAATAGAATTCTCAGGAAATGAAGGAGCCATTTCAGCCTTGCGTTGGATAGAAAAGACAGAAGCAGTCTTAAAAATAGGTAAATGTGTCGATGAAGATAAGATCATGTTTGTTTCTAATCTTTTTAAGAATGCAACATTAGAGTGGTGGAATACCATTCTCCAGTCTAGAGGAAGTGACAGGGTTTATAACATGGAATGGACTAACTTTAAAGAAATAGTTGAAAGGAAATTTTGTCCTCCTCATGAAAAGGAACAGATTGCTAATAAGTTCTTAAATCATAAAATGATTGGAATAGATTGCAGGGAATATACTACCATATTCTTTGAATATGCAAGGATAGTACCAACCTTGGCCTCACCAGAACCAGTATTAATCTCCCGTTACATCTGGGGATTAATTAGTGAGATCAGACATGTAGTCAAGGCAGTTAGACCACAAACCATAGAAGAAGCAGTAGAACTTGATAACACCCTAACAGACGAATTGGTACGTACACAAGAGGAAAACCAGAAAAAGAAACTAGCTCAAAAGATTACCTAAACGTAATTCTTACCATGGGAAAGGACCAGGTTCTTCCTCTTCACCCAACTGCTAGTATTGCAAAAGGAAGCACTCAGGGAGATGCTCGATATACTGCAACTTCTTCAAAATATCTGGACATAAGGAAGAAGACTGTAGGAAGAAAGCTAGCAATAGAATATGCTACAATTATGGAGAAGCCGGTCATATTAAACCAAACTGTCCGAAACTAGCTCTAGCGACGAACAACAAGCTAAGACAACTGAAGGACCCAAGAAGAATGCCAGAGCATTCATTCTGACCGCCGAAGAAGCCAAGATGATTCCGGATGTGATTGCCGGTACGTTTTTAGGTAATGATGTTTATGCTAAAGTATTTTTTGACTCTGGTGCAAACCAACGTTTTATCAATACTTCTTTCTGCAAACTTCTCAATCAACCATTAACTAAACTTCAACAAAACTGTTTGGTGGAGACGGCAAATGGAGATTCCATCAAGATAAGTGAAATCCTGCAGGGAGCAAGGATAGAAATTTTAAACCATAATTTTATTGCTAATCTTTTCCCAATGAATCTAGCCGGATTCGATGTCGTGTTAGGACTGGATTGGTTGGTAGCCAATCATGCCAGTATTTTATGTGATCAAAAGTCGGTACAAGTAAGTACACCCAAAGGTGAAAAGATCACAATTAAAGGAGACAAGCCAACTAGGTCAACAAAATTCATCTTTGTGATGAAAGCTGCAAGTTATGCAAGAAAAGGAGGAATGGTGTATATGATTTCAGTAATTATTAACACTAAAGGAAAAGAATTAAAAGATATTCCTGTAATATCTAAATTCTCATATGTTTTTACAGAAGAGTTACATGGATTACCGCCAGATCGAGAGGTTGAATTTAGAATTCACCTAATATCAGGAAGGACACCAATTGCCAAAGCACCCAATCGACTAGCATCGACGGAGATGCAGGAACTGAAGAAACAGTTGGATGAACTACTCGAAAAAGGTTTCATACAGCCTAGCTCATCACCATGGGGAGCACCGGTGTATATGCATTGATTACCGAGAATTGAATAAGGTTACAATTAAAAATCGGTACCCACTACCGAGAATCGATGACCTGTTCGATCAACTTCAAGGAGCTCGATTCTTTTCTAAGATCGATTTGCGCTCAAGATATCATCAATTGAAAGTACAGGAAGAGGACATTCCTAAAACTACTTCAGAACAAGGTATAGTCATTATGAATTTACCGTCATGTCATTTGGTTTAACCAATGCCCCAGCCGCATTTATGGACATGATGAACAGGATATGTAAGCCATACCTGGATAAATTCATAATTGTCTTTATAGATGATATTCTAATTTACTCTAAGAGTAAGGAAGATCATGCAGAGTATTTGTATAACTTTTGACATTGTTGAGAAAAGAAAAGCTTTATGCTAAATTCTCAAAATGCGAATTCTGGTTGCAAGAAGTGCAATTCCTTGGACATCTGGTTAATCATGAAGGAATTCATATGGATCCCACAAAGATCAAGGCGATTACCAAATGGAAAGTCCCTGAGTCACCTACGGAAGTAAGAAGTTTTCTTGGACTGGCAGGATATTATAGACGTTTTATTCAAGATTTCTCTAGAATAGCCATTCCATTGACCAAACTGACTTGCAAATCAGTTAAGTTTGATTGGGGACTAAAACAAGAGAAAGCATTTAGGATTTTGAAACAAAGGTTAACTAACGCACCCATACTCGCGTTATCTGAAGGAACTGAAGACTTTGTAGTCTATTGTGACGCATATAAGTTAGGATACGGATGTGTGTTGATGCAACGTCAAAAGGTTATAGTTTATGCTTCTAGATAGCTTAAGAAACATGAAGAGAATTATACAACCCCTGATCTAGAGTTAGGAGCCATAATTTTTGCCCTTAAGACTTGGAGACACTATCTTTATGGTAGTAAGTTCGTTATATTTACAGATTATAAGAGTTTAAGATATGTCTTTGGACAAAAAGAATTAAATATGAGGCAAAGACGATGGATGGAAATTCTTAGTGATTATGACTGTGATATCCAGTATCATGCATGAAAGGCTAATGTAGTAGCTGATGCTTTAAGTCGAAAGTATCATGAAAAGCCAAAACGAGTACGCTCTCTCAGACTAAATCTGCAGATAAATTTAAATGAGCAAATTAGAAAGGTACAGGAAACAACAATCAAGGATGATGCTGAAGGTTTGAAAGGAATGATTAAGGAATTAGAACAAGGAATAGATGAAATTTGGAGATTCCATAAGAAAAGGATCTGGATACCTATTCAAGGGAACCTACGAAACCAAATTTTGGAAGAAGCCCATAAATCTAAGTATACGATGCATCCTTGAAGTGACAAGATGTACCAAGACTTAAGAAAGAATTTCTGGTGGATAGGAATGAAAAAGGATAGAGCAAACTATGTTGCTAAATGTTTAACATGTTCACATGTTAAAGCTGAACATCAGAAACCTTCAGGGTTACTACAACAATTAGAAATGCCAATATGGAAATGGGAATTGATAACAATGGACTTTGTTACTAAGTTACCCAAGACACAAAAAGGTAATGATACAATCTGGGTGATTGTAAACAGATTAACCAAATCTGCTCATTTCTTACCAATGAAGGAAACTTTCAGTATGGAACAGTTAGCCAAACTATATGTAAATGAAATAGTTTCATTACATGGAATTCCTTTATCTATTGTGTCTGACAGAGATAGCCGTTTTACTTCTCATTTTTGGACAAAGTTTCCAAAAAGCAATGGGAACTAGATTAAATCTAAGCACAACTTATCATCCTCAAACGGACAGACAAAGCGAAAGGACAATTCAGACAATGGAAGACATGCTTAGAGCCAATGTAATTGATTTTGGAGAAAATTGGGACGATCACTTACCTCTCATAGAATTTTCCTACAACAAAAGTTATCATACCAGCATCAATGCTGCACCATTTGAAGCCCTTTATGGACGAAAATGTTGAACTCCAGTCTGTTGGGCAGAGATTGGTGAAAAGCAACTATCTGGACCTGAGATTGTACAAGAAACAACTGACAAAATTATTCAAGTCGAGGAAAGACTAAAAGCAGCACGAGATCATCAAAAGAGTTATGCATATAACAGGCGAAAACCGTTGGAATTTCAAGTTGGAGATAAGGTATTATTAAAAGTTTCTCCATGGAAAGGAGTTGTCAGATTCGTTAAAAGGGGAAAGCTAAGCCCAAGGTACGTTGGACCTTTTAAGATTATCAAAAGAATAGGACCAGTAGCTTATCAGCTACAATTTCCAGAGGAGATGGCAGGAATACATGATGTATTTCATGTATGTAACCTCAAGAAGTGCTTAGCAGACGAATCACTGGTAGTACCTCTTCAAGACATAGAGGTAAATGAGAAACTTAAGTTTGTAGAGAAACCTATTCAGATTGAAGATAGAAAAATCAAGAATCTCAAACACAAGAGATTAGTTCTGGTCAAAGTAAAATGGGATTCAAAGAGAGGACCAGAATACACATGGGAACTCGAGTCAGAAATGCAACGAAAGTATCCACACCTATTCCACTTAATCTCGAGGACGAGATTTAAAACAAGGTGGGGAGGATAAAACAACCCTCGAAAACACACTATAACACTCCGTATGCGAGAAACCAGACCCGTGTAACCCTAGTTTTAACAAAAATCAAATAAACTAATGTTTTTAGGAGGCTCGCGGGCCGCGACCATCTTGGCCGTGCGAGTCGCGGGGTGCGACAGGCCTTACTTGCCGGACACACATTTTTGACACGTGTCCCCCTTCGTGTCAAACCTATGGTGTAGAGTGGTCAAACCTAGCCGTAGCTAGGTATAACTCGCGGGCCGCGAGAGAAAGTCCCCAGCGGGTCGCGGGGCGCGAGGAAGTGCCGAATTCACCTATAAATTGAGCCTTGGTGTAGCCATTCAACCTCTTCAAAATTTCTTTCTCTCTGTCCCTATAGTGCAAGTATAATAGCTCGGTATTATACCCCTAAAACACAAAGCTCTACCTCGTTGTAAGTATTTTAACCCCAATCACTAATTTGTTACCCTACCCGATTGATCTAGGGCCCTGTAACGCATGTCAAGTGTAACACCCGTTTTTTTTTTACATGGATTTAATATTTATTCATACCATATTATATGAAAATGTCTAAGTTGTGACATAATATTCCTTAAGTAGGGTTCAAAAGTAACATGATTTTTGTCGACTAACGACTAATTCAAAACATTCAAAGTTGTTTACAATTCACAAACGTAGTCTATTAAGGATTTAAAACATTGCGGAAGCTTCAAAAGTAGTGTTCGGTTCTTCGTCATTTGCTTGATCGCCATCCGTAAGTTCACCAACATCACCTAATGTCAAAACCACATCAAGGGTTACTTTTGACAATAATAAAACACGTATAATCGATATCTAGCATCAAAACAATTGAAAACAAATAAAATTCTCGGATCAGGGTCTCTCGCGCCCCGCGAGAGACGTTACGCGGGCCGCGAGAACCCCTCGCGTGTCGCGGCGTGTTTCGGGTCCCCTTCCGCGTGGCGCGGGGGATCATGTTTTTCCAGCAGGTTATGTTTTGTGAGCTGCATTTTCTGCCAACTCCGGAAAACTCAGATTTTAACTTCAAATGTGCATAACTTTTGACTCGTAAGTCCGTTTTAGGTGATTCTTTTTCCTATACGTCTGTAAATTCATTACCGACATAACTATTAAAATTTTGATACCGAAAATTTAACTTGCGGATTGAACTACTAAATGTCGCTATGCATTTATTCGACCCATTATAACTCTACTTATTTTGCTACCATTTAACTAGTAACCTAAGGCGTTTATTACCCAACTTCCGGGGCTTATTATCACCGACACTTCATTACCAAACCTATGGCTTCGTGCTCTTGTGACCATTTTCGCCATCTCTATCTATTTACAATATTAGTACTACAATGTATCATTATTTGACCCGTTTGGTTCATCAACGGAAAATCTTCCATTTTGATGACTACCAAACAACTACAAACTAATTCTTAACCTACGGATTTAAATAACGGACATGGTCACTACAATCAACCCAACTTTAAATCGACAACGCATAGTTTAACAACAATTCATCGAATGTAACGGAACAAGTTACATACTTTGCATAACTAAACAACATTATCAACCAACAATTCTAATTAACTATTTTGACCCGTTTGTTTGTCGAGTGAACTTCGTCACTTCTATGACATACCAACTCGCAATTGACACTACATTCTCATTAACTTTTCTAAGACTATTGTTTATACACAATGTAACGAAACCGAAGTTACGTACCTTTAAAGCACACATTTCAAGCATGTATCACCTCCGGCTTGTCCGCTTGACGTTTCAGATTCTTTGCCTATAGAGTTCAATTCACAATAAGTTTAGAACTCTTTCACAAGTTTTAACGCATAATTCTCTAAAATGATCAAATCTGCGTTTTTACTCAACTTTTATCATTTTAACCCTCATTTAGGCGTTTTATCGAACACCTAGCGGGTCAGATTTCTACATGATCTAAACCATGCTCATGACTTGAGTTTATCACCCTAATTAACTTCAATTAGACTATATACACATATTTTAACATCATCATTTCAGAAATCACTTTCTATGACCCGTATTACACTAGAATAATCATTCTAAACCCTAGTGTTTACTAGTTTCCCACAAAACCCATGAATCACCTTCAATGTGTTCATGAGATTTTCAGGAATTAGCCATGATTTCGCATGTTATTGTCTAGGTTTTTACTCCTATACACTATATCAACCCTATTCTACCCAAATAGCAAACATGCAACATCAATTTTCAGATCTCCCAATTTCATGAGAATTTCAAACAGAGAATTAACACCAAATTTTACATACCTTGTAATCCCCTTGTGATGAGGATCACTAATCTATGTTCAGATTTTGATTTGGGACATAAATTAGCCTTCAATTGATCAATTTTGTGGAGTTAGGGTTTGGTGAGGAGTCCAGGTCGCTCCCCTGCGTTCTTGATCGACCAGACACACTAATTTGTGTGTTTGGTTTTTATTTATTTTGTTTTAATCAATTTTAGTTTCAAGTTCTACAACTTAGGTCCCTCCACTTTTGTTTAACTAAAAGTTTTGGTTATTTTAACCCTATTTCAAGTTATTTCTAAACTTGTAGTTAACTAGGTTAAAATTCCTAGTTAATAAATTCTTGTTTATTTAAACTTTATAATTCTAATATAAAGTTTTATATTTCCGGGGTGTTACATCAAGGCTCTGCCTGACTAAGTTCATTGGGGTTCTGTCTCATGTTGTATGGCTAATGTGATTTGGGTTATCTTACTAACACGTATGCATTGTATGTTCTTAATAGAAAATAATCAGGAAAATCAACAGGAATCTATAGAAATACCTAAGTCTACAACGTGAGTCATTCTCTTTTTTCTACCAAACTGTGTTACAAAATCTCAAAATTTTTCAAGTATACTTACAGTGATTAAGTCTTTGTATTCTACAATTGTTGCCGATATGTGGGGTTTTGTATACACTACTAGTCAAGCGTTACTATTGGACAAAGATTTAGCCAATAGTAATATGACCACAGTCATGAAACTGCCAACATGACAAATACTGAATGAGTAATTAGGTAGATATAAACATTGTAATCGCTCTCAATACTGTAAAGTTACAAAAGCTTATTTTGATTAAACAGGGATGGACTCGCCAGTATTTCTTGCTGATAAAATCTTTTTAAAATGCGTTTCAGGTAACTTAATGTGAACTATAAGAAGCCAGCTATGGAGCACTGAAGGCTTAAAGAAAGTGGCTATAAAAGTTACCTAAATAAAAAGAAGATTATGTTTTCAATAATTAGGGTTTATCCCTATAAATGTATTATGAATGAAACTTGGGTTTTATCCCATTTGGTTATTATAAAAGTTTGGTGTTTTGAAACTCTGAAATTTATTTCCTAACTACGATCCTGCTGTCTCATTTCCGCTTCCAATTAACAAACATCGATACCACCGGCTGCTTGTTCGGGGCTCCCGCTCCCGGGGTTGCGACAGCCAAAACATGACCTCCTGATCAAGCATCAAAATCCACCACAAGCATCAAAATCCTACAAAAACATCCAACATTCTTTAGATACACACAAATCGCTCACAAAACCTAATCACAAGCATCAAAATACACCACAAGGCGCATGAATTACAACTGTAGAGTAAAATTGAGTTGAAATTGAAGAAAAAACGAACCCGCAGGTTGCAATTTTGGGTCCAAATTCGAAACTAGGTTTTGAAGAATGGAATAAAGGTGAATAAAATGATGAAATTGAGATGGTTTCGATGGCGCGACGGTGGACCTGCAGATTCGATGGTGCGGTGGTGGTAGTGGTGTGGCGGTGGTGGTTTATAGTGGTGTGGTGGTTGGTGATGATGGTGCGAATGGTGGTGGTGCAGCGGTGGACCTCCGGTTGATCTTGTTGCAACGGTGGGGATGATGGTGGTGCGATGGTGGGGAGGGTGGTGATGGTGCGATGGTGGTAATGGAGATAGGATGGTCTAGGAGTGAGAGAGAGAAGAGAAAGAGAGAGAGGGAGTGTGTGTGTAGGTTAGGTTGTAGGTGTTGTATTATATATAATATTAAAACCATGCATTAAAGAATTGGTTTTTGTATTTTGTGCATTAAAGAGTTGCATATGTGTAAATGACTAAAATGCCCTTATAGTTAACAGACTTTGTGGAGGGTGTTAAAAATTTGGACTTAAATGGTTAAAAAAGTGACTATAGGGACTCAGGGCGTTAAATATTTTGATTTTAAACTTAAATGGGTAAAACCTTTAAAACATAGGGACTCAAAAAGTAATTTACGTCTACCCCAATAAAACACCTACATGAATCACAACCAAAAGTTTATAAGTTGTAACTTGTAAGACCCCCCGTAGTGGGGCGTTTTTTTTTAATTAAAAAAAACGCTGAAAAACGCCCCCCCCCCCCCCCCCCCAATTACATATAGGCGTTGTTTGGCTTTTTTTTGAAAAAAAAATGAATTGGCGTTTTATATAAAACGCTGAATATGTGCATTGGGGCAAGAGGTGACCGTTGCCAACGGTCATTTCTTTAATATATTTTTTTTAATTCTAAAATTTACCCACTATATATATACTACCCACTTTTTTCCTATTTTTTATAAAAAAAACTCACACTTTCTCTCCTACTTCTTCTATATTTTATACAAACATGCATCCATTCCGACCCCCCTTTGGTGTCCCCGCAAGACCCATGAACCCGAACACAACCCAACCGCAATACTCGTTTAACCGTCAAGACATGGACCCGAGCATGTTAACGTACGTGGCTTACTTAAGTGGCGCCACTCCGTTCGTGCCTCCCACCTTCGGCTTTGGTCAAGCCGGTGGGTCGCAACCTTCACAACAACAAGCCGAACCCGATGTCGATGTCGTGCCGGAGACGCAACCCGAACCGGTGCCAGAGAAATCGAAACGCGGCAGAAGGTCGCATAAGAAGAAGGAAAAGGACGAACCTCGACGTAAAAATACTCACCTTAAATGGATGAAGGAGGAGGAATTCACGTTGACTCGGGCGTGGCTCGACGTTTCGAAGGACCAAGAAATTGGTAACTTTTATATTTTTTTTACTTATTTTTTACTTATATTTTTACTTTTATTTTTAACATACAACTTATATTTTACTTTTATTTTTTCAATTTGTAGCAAACTTTCAAACGGGCCCCGTTTTTTGGAATAGGGTTCGTGCACTCTTTTATAGCAAGTGGGGTCAAGGCGAGCATCGGGACAAAGATTCCATTTCTAGCAAATGGACCGACATCAACAACAAGTGTCATGCCTTCCAAGAAGTGTACCAACGTAACTACGATAATCGCCCGAGCGGTGAAGGTGACGTCGGGGTTTTAACGAAGACTTTGGACGAGTACGAGAAAACGAAATGCCCTTTCCCGTACTATAAGTGTTGGGATCTACTACGAAAAAGTCCAAAGTGGGCGCTAGTAGGTACCATGACGTCTAGTAGTAGACGTCGAGCTAAACGGTCAAAAACATCATCCTCCGTTGACCCTGAAACACCGACATCGGATGCCCGCAATGTCGATCTAAATGAGGTGGTGGACGTTGACGAGGAACTTGAAGAAGAGTTGTCCCGACCGCCCGGTAGAAGAAAGGATAAGCGAACCGGGAAAAAAACGGTGGAGTCGTCTTCCGATCTCGAGTTGAAGGAAGATTTCAAGGAGATGAACCGTCGTTTCCAAGACATTCGCGACCTCGGCCACCAACGTTATGAGATTATGAAAGAACGAGTGGCCGAAACCAAAAAGTTTAACGAGATGCAAGAGGCGAAGCAAATGGAAAAGGACATTGAGTTTTTGTCCAAACCGATCGACCACCTCCAAGGCGACGCGTTTATCCTTGCGCAAATGCATCGCCAAAAAATTCGGGAAAAATATGGACTCTAGATCATCTTCTTTTTTTTTTAACTTTATTTTTTTTTTTTTTTTTGGTTTTTTTGTTTTATGTTTTTTTCGGTTTTTTTTTTTTAATTTCAAGTAGTGTAATTTTTATTTTAAATTAATGAAGATTTTTATGTTTTAAATTAAAATTAATAATAATAATTGTGAAATGATTGCATGGGTGTTATTGGGCATTATTCCCACTACGGCACTTTTGAAATAACCCCCAATAATGCCCCATGCTGACTGGACTGTCACGTGACGCAAAACGCCCCATGGTGGGGGCATTATTTGGCTAAACCACTACACATGGTCTAAGAGGTTCCTCTTTTATATGGAAACACGCCATCAAAGTGAAGAAGCTTTCACATAACTAAAAATATTATTTTATTACCATGCAATTTATTGTGCAACGTTGAACGGATCACGAACATTTAATATCTAGTTGTATTTAAACACAAATGGTAAACTTAGTAACTACATAATAATACATATAATAATTTAAAACATGGATTAGTTTAAATGTTTGAGAATGAGTTGTAGAGGTTTGTCCTTGTGCAAAATCACCCCAAATTTCTCATTCATGTCAAGCTTCGCTTGGTCCTGATCATCTGGAAGAACCCAGTCAAATCGAATAATCAAAGAAGCAAGTATAGATCTAACACTAGTGATTCCGGAGGATAAACCCGGACACATCCTCCTCCCTGCACCAAATGGTATGAGCTCAAAGTCTTTGCCTCTAAAGTCCAAATTTGAGCCAAGAAATCTTTCGGGTTTGAATGAAAGCGGATCTTCCCAAAGTTTTGGGTCTCGACCAATTGCCCAAACGTTCACCAATAATTTGGCCCCACAAGGGATTGTATAGTTCAAAACCTCACTTGTTTGGATTGCACGGTGAGGAAGCAAAAGAGGGGCAGGAGGATGTAATCTTAAGGTTTCTTTAATGCACGCATTTAAATAAGGCAATTTTGAAATTTCAGATTCGGCCATGGAGGAGCTAGAGTTGATTTTTTGTTTAACCTCCTCTTGAAGTTTAATCATAACATCTTTGTTCTTTATCAACTCAGCCATAGCCCATTCAACTGTTGAGGTTGTTGTATCTGTACCTGCTGTGAATAACTCCTACAAGTTGAAGATGGGTTAAACATTCGTATTCACAGATGATTAGATTTCTAGAGATCTATTATATACATGATTCACACCTAAAATCTTACTTCTAATAAACAATTCCAATTAATGTCCCGTGTTATTGTCTCTTTCAATCTTACAATTTTTTTTACTTATATTTTATTTTAATACATTCTTGTTAATACATGAATATCATTTTCTGATCTAAAATAATGAATACCAAAATTTTTGGTAAGTCAAATATTCATTATTGTATTTTATGATAACTCGAGCCGAATGTCTCACTGGAAGCAACCTCTCTATTCATACAGGGTAGAAGTAAGGCTATCTACATCTACCATCCTCAGACCTTACCTTAGCTTTGCTATTTGTGGGATTTACTGAGTATGTGATGATGATAATGTATTTTATGATAACTTATATAATTACAAATTAATATTATACCTAAATTATCTCTAAACTAATTTTCGTTATTATCTATAATTTTAATTTTAGATTTAGAATCCTTCTATATAATCCTCTTTTAATAACAAGTTTACTATTAAACTATATAAAAAAACGTATAACTTAAGAAAAATCAATTTAAAAATATTCAAATTAAAAAACTGAATATATAAGTATATTTTTTTTTCACTTTACATTGTATGATATACTCAGCGCCGCCAGTGTAACATACGAGATCAAAGAAGACAATTTTCTCTCAATGTATGTAACACAAGACAATCGCTATCTCCAGGTTGGTTTGTTTTTAAAACAACCTATGATTTCATATGGTCTTTGCGTAGATTTTTGTTCAAAGTCAAAAATAGAGATAAACTTAAACCGTTAAATGTTGATAAAGATGGTAATATTCCGAATAGGAGGTTGTGTACAAAGAAGTTTTTAGAGTGTAACATCAATTTGTAATTTTTCAATATTACATGTAACATGTAATACGTAATTATTTATTATAAATGTTTTTATTGCATCATTGTTTGTACCTAACAACCCTTGCAATACACTAATTTATAACCCAGTAATTATTATATAAAAGAGTAGCTTAACCTGGTATCTTCACATGTGAATCATTTCAGGAAGAATAAAAAGAAAGAGAAAGACTTACCAAAGCCAATATATTTATCTGCTCATTTGAGAACCCATTCTCAATCAAACGATCCAAGAAACATTGTTCCTTATATGTGGTTGCAGCCGATCTTCTCTCATTAATTATACCCACCCAAGAATCATATACCTCCTCCATATGTTTCAAGGCTTGCTTTCTTAGCCCTTGAAGATCCAACCTCTGCAATATTGGGAAAAAATCACTTATATTTGGTGCAAGTCCTTTCTCCAATATCTTCATCAGTTTCTCTTTCAAACCACCTGCAGTTCCGCGTTGATCTTTCAAATCAAGAAAATCTTTTCCAAAAAAAATGTTGCTCAAAGTGTTGAACATTGTTGTAAAAACAACTTCCTCTATATTAACAACTTGTCCATTCTTACTACACAAGAAATCTATCATTTGAGCCAGCTTTTCCTCTCTCAAACTAGATTGGAACTCTAAGGCATGAACCGAGAACATCTCAGTTTGACAAAGTCTTCTTAACGACTTCCAGTTTTCATTACAATCTAGTGACCAAATAAGTGTGTGAGGTAAATAACTAGAATGAAATGCGTTAGGAACAAATCGAGAAGACAGAAACCGGTCTTGGGTCTTAAGAATTCCCATGGCTGCCTCAGGAGAAGATGCAACAATGACAATCTGGGTGCCTAAATGGAGAGAGATAAGTGGACCATGTTCTTGAGCCAAGATGGCGGTAGTGACATGAGGGTTCTTGCCTACTTGGTGTAGATTTCCGATGATCGGCCATGGTCGTGGGCCTGGTGGGAGGTTCTTTTCAGATTTGAAATACTTTCTAATGAGGAATAATAATAGAAACAAGGGTGTTAGTAGAAGAAGAAAGAGAGAAAATGGCATTATGAAAGCCATATATGTGTAGTATGTAACTTTGTTTATGGAACTGATATTTATAAGGGAAAATAATGCGCTTCTTTTTACTATTCAAAAATAAAATTAAAAGATATAATTCATTATCTAGTAGAGGCTTTGGTCTTTTACTAGAAGGTGATAATTAAGTGTAATTTATTAGTGATTAGAAGTCCTGTTCAAAAAATAAAAGAGAAAATTCTCAAAATATCCCCTTTTTTGACTTGTTTTCCTATGTTACGTAACTTTGACTTCTCGCCCATGTACTAAGGTTTGTTGCACGTCTTTAGATTTAATGAAATCATGTCACATGTCCAAATACGACCAGAAACACTCATATTAATAGATACGCCAACGCCTCAGACGATGTTAGTGTAGTTGACGTAAGAGATGGCGCCACTGGTTTTTACATATCGGTGACGGGCGTCCTGCAAGTGTTTGTTTTACCCATTTTTTAAATAAAACAAAATAAGCAGTGTTCGTTGGATCTAGAATAAACTATGGCAACAAAAAGTCACGGGTACTCAGAATACTTGTAGCTTGGAAAGTCATGGTTATAAATGCAATTTAACTAGGTCCACCTAGGCCCGACTAGCAATTAATGGACTGATTAACGAAAAATTACTCAGTTACTGACTGATTAGCGATTAATCGCCGACTAGTCGCGATTTACAACACTGGGTATTAGCCCATTACTCATTTTAGTTTCAAAAAATAAACAATAACAATGAACAGCATAAAAGCCCACCCATTCGATATCACAGTGACGTAAAACATTAAGCATCAACGAATACAATTAGCGAAATTCAAAAGACGCAAGCCTCTGACCAATAGTAGCACCACCGTCCGCCAAGAGGCACATTCTTCTCGGCTCAAACAAAACACCTAAATTCTCAAGACCGGGCATGCTAGATTAATATACTTTAATTTTTTAATCTTAATGTAAAGTCTACGAAACCTACAAAAATAACTTGCAAAGAAACAAATCGATTAAAAATGAAAAGAAAAACATTAATAATATAGCCCACCACATTAAAATAAGATACTCCCTATTGAATGGTCCAATGCGTACGTAGTCAACGGTTCAAAAAGAAAATTTTCAGCATTCAAATAAATTTGCATGTGCAATGATTTCAACTTTCAAGAAATGTCATATTCCATCAAATGATGAATATTTGAGTAGTAGTATTAAACCCTGGATGTCATAAAACTGTGTTAAGTAAAAACTCGTAAAAACAAAATAAATAAAAACGGGGAAAAAATAACGTCGAGCGAAAAACAGACGTAAAATCTTTGAATCACGCACGCTCGTTGCTAGGAAATTAAACCGAAACGTAAAACATAGAAAAATAACTAAGTCCATCCAGGACACGCGTGTTGGACGAACTTGTCAAACACAGAAAAATAGATGTGACACAACGGGCTAGTCAAACAGGAAAAAATATATGAAAAAGTGTTGAACCCCACACGCACGTTACGGTGCGTTAACTCACAAAATTTAAAACGAAACAAAAAACTTGGGAAAGATGAAAAGCATGGTGGACCAAAATTGAAAATAAAAAAGAGTTGGGATTATATTGCAAAAGATGAAAAACTTTGGGTTAAAAGTAAAAAAAAAAACAAAGGGTCTAAATTGCAAAATTGGAGTTATTTATTAATTTTAGATAAAGATAAGGATAAATTAAGTGATATCTATATATTATATATTGGTTATTAATTAATATTAATATTAAAAGAAATTTATTAAACAAATATAAATAAAATTTATAAGGTTGAAGGAGATAGTGCCATGTGCCATTATTTGGAGTCTTTTATTATAAGTTAGATTAGATTAGATATTCAATTGTAGTTGTTGGGTTCTGCGAGGCCGACCGTCTTTATAAAATTTACCTTTCAAAAAGAAAATTCGAGTATATTCAATTGTCAAATATTCTCAAACTAGTTGATGCCCCGCCCGCATTGCGGGGCGATAGCCGAATAATTCTCAATCAATTAAAAAAAGACTACAATAATTTTGCTAGGAAAAAAAACAAAAACGATGATAAGACCGTAATTTTAGGCTCATGGCAAAACAGTAACTTTAAATCGAGTAAACCAATTAAAAAAAACCTTTATAGTTTTGCTAAAAAAACTAAAACGATGGGAAACACGTAATTTTTAACCGAGGGCGAAATCATAATTTTAATTCGGGGATAAATCGTAAATTAAATGGACCAACGGGGGAGTGCCAGGAAGCTGCCGGCACGACTGTAATTTTACACTATGGGTAAAATTGTAATTTCACCAGGAAAAGAAAGAAAAACGATGGGCAAAATGTAAATTTAAGTTGAGGGCAAAATCCTAACTTGGCTGTAAGAAAAAAAACTAATGGCAAAATTATAAATTTATACGGGGCAAAATCGTAATTTTGAACTGAGGGCAAAATTGGAATTTTTAGCTAGGAGCAAAAACGTAAATTTATTTTTAAGTGAGGGTAAAAACATAATTTTGAACTGATGGGAAAATCGTAATTTTAAGGGAAAAAAACTAATGGCAAAACTGTAAACTGAAACAGAAACGGGGCAAAATCATAATTTTTAACTGAGGGCAAAATTGAAATATTTAGCTGGGAGCGAAAGCGTACATTTATTTTTAAGTGGGGGCAAGAACATAATTTTAAACTAATGGCAAAATCGTAATTTTAAAGCGGGATAAAATCATAAATTTATTAGGCCAATAGAGGAGTGCCAGATAGCTACCTGACACTATTCCTTTGACGCCCATTTAGCCCAATAAAGGGCCACACCTATTCCCGTGTCGTCACCGACACTTGTGTTTGTAGTTGTTGAAAATGAAAATTTCGTTGTATAAATAATTGGATGCATGAATCATGATGCATCATATTCTCTTGATTAGTATATTATTTTCAAAAAGAAAATAATGGTTTTTAATGTTTTGAAAATCACGTGGTTTAAACTAAAAAGCCAAAAGGAATTTTTAATAATTAACTAGAAGCACACAAGTATGAAGACCATAAGACTGAGTGTAGTGGGGCAACCTCTTGAGTGGGCGTCTTGCGACACGTGGCGCCACGTCACCTAAGAGGATTTTGACCAAAAAAGGGGTAGTGGGGCAACCTTGCTGGGTGGGGCGTCTTGCGACACGTGGCGCCACTTTATTTTGTCTTTTTTTATGTAAAAGATATATAAAAAAGTCCTATTTTTTATAAAAGTATTGATCAAAGTAAATAAAAACTAATACTTCAATAAAAAAAATTACTTCAACCAAAATAAAAAAATAAATCAACTAAAAAAAATTACTTCAACCAAAATAAAAAAATACATCAACTAAAAAAAAAAAATACTTCAACCAAAATAAAAAAATACATCAATTAAAAAAAAAATTACTTCAACCAAAATAAAAAAATACAATCAACAAAAATAAAAAAATACATCTACTACTCATCGTCACTAACGTACTCGTTTAGGTCGAGGTCGACTACATTGTTATTATCTTCATCCTCGTTATCTCCTTCATCCTCGTTAACGAGTTCCGCCTCGTATCCTGGTTGTTTGTTGTCCCATAGGTGATCGATCAAGTCATACATAAGCATGGTGTGTTTCTGTCTATTCTTTATATCCATTATGTTCTCGAGTCGTGTCTCCGATGATACTTCTTGTGTCCAATACTCCGGGAACAATGAAGGGTCATTCTCATTGTAATCTTGGCAAATGGCTTTGTCTTCGTCTTCCAATATCATGTTATGCAAAATAATGCATGTGTAAATGACGTCATGCATTTTTTCCTTTGTCCAGTATCTTGCTGGATAATTGATGACGTGCCATCGCTTTCGAAGAACTCCAAACGCTCGCTCGATATCTTTTCTTGCTGATTCTTGTTTTCTCGTGAAATATTTTCTTTTAAGATCAATAGGCTCGGTGAACGCCTTTACGAACATTGCGTACTCTGGATAGATACCGTCAGTTAAATAATATCCGCGTTTGTAGTAATTATCGCTGGCATAAAACGCTGAAGTTGGTGCCAACCCGTTTATAATCTCTTCGAGAACCGGCGAAGACTCAAACACGTTGATGTCGTTGTGAGAACCTTGTTGACCAAAATATGCATTCCATATCCAAAGATCATAAGATGCAACCGCCTGCAATATTAACGACGGTTTGCGAATGTCGCCTCTAGTATGTGTACCACGCCAAGCGGTAGGGCATTGTTCCCACTTCCAGTGCATGCAGTCCATGCTACCGATCATACCGGGGAAACCGTGAACGTGCTCATGCACTTCGTACATCCTTTGGAGATCACTCCAAGTCGGACGTCGTAAATAAGCCGGCCCATACAACTCAATCACACCTATGTAAATTTAATTTAAATATGTATACGAACATTGACAGTAACATATAAAAAAATTGACGCTAAAGTTAAATATATAAAAAATTTGAAAACAAAATTTACTAAATATACCTTTACAAAAGTGTATGAGTGTGTCTCGCGCAGTCTTGGAAGCCATTCTCAGGTACTCGTCAAATGAATCAACGCTTGTGCCATATGCAAGTTGTCGGATGGCCGCAGTACACTTTTGTAACGAAGTAAAGCCAAGATACCCACGAGCGTCATACTTTTGTTTGAAATAATCATAATCTTCCTCCAAGTCGTTTGTAATACGGGTAAATAGACGTTTACTCATGCGAAAGCGACGTCTAAATATCTTCGCGTCATATACCGGCTCCTCCCCGAAATAGTCTTGCATCAGCCGTTGTTGTCCTGCGGCACGATCCCGCATAATATAATTTCTTCTTCTAATCAGTGGGTCATCCGTTTCATTGTCCTCGCTAGCAACGTGAACCATTAAATTGATCGTTGTCATTACCGCCTCGTTGATGGCTTCTTCAAATTCATAAGAACTAGATGAAGTTGTATCGTCGTCGGACGAGGATGACGAAGGGACGTTGAACTCCATTTGTGGTTCCAAAAAAACAAAATGGTTTATGTTGAAAGAATGTAGTTTTAGAGTGTGTTGTGTTGTATTTTTTTAGAGTGGGTTGTGTTGTATAATAGATGTATATATATATATATATAGTAATTTGGTTTAAAAAAAAAAAAAACATAAAATTTACTCAATATATCCGTTGGATAACGGCTATATGTTTGGATGTGTGTGTTGAATGGGCGACGAGAATGAGTCGGGCAAGAGGGGGTCGCCCCCCAAGTCGCCCCCGGGGGCGGTGTTCCAGGCGACTTGGGGCGACTTGGGGTGGGGAGTCGCCCCACTACACTCAGTCTAACATTCAAGGCACAAGGTTTCAATCTCATCAAGTTTAGCCCGTCAAATATTTATTAGTTAGTATAGATATAATAAAAAAGGAAACTCAAAAATATAATATACATCATGTTATATTATATATAAATAATGGCAACTTTCCAAGTTTAGTTTCTTAGACTTTGGCCACAGAAGTTTGATATTTATAATTTTTTACCCCTAAACTTTTGTTATAAACTTTGATTCACTAGACTTTTGCCACAAAGGTTTCACATATTATATTTGAATTTGATCATGAAATTAGTTCACTTTAGACTGTGGGGTATGGGGCGGGGGTTGGGGCGTGGATTGGCTGAAAACGCCTAAGCCACCACCCCGGGTGGGCTTTGGTTTGAGCGTGGCCCAAGGGGCGGGAGTTTAAAGCCGGGCGTGGGGCGGGCTAGCGATCCTATGTGGCCGGCTCCTATTCGCTTGCTGGCTAGGTCATAGCGGGGCATTTAAATTTCAAATTTTAACCGTTTGGCCAAGCCAAGCGGTTCACCCACCCAACATCGCTATATATATTAACCCCAACCCCACCGGCTGTCCGCTACCCCAACCCAAACACACTTGATCGAACCTGCTACCCCAACCCAAACACACTTGATCGATGGCCTCTTGGACACACGAAGAAGAGCTAGCTCTTGTCACGAGCGTCGTTGACGCAATGAAGGGCCGACAGCCCGGTGAAAGGCGTTACTGGCCGGAAGCTTTTGCTAGCTACCTGCATAACGTGGGAAACGACCGGCACAACTTAAACGCGTGCCAACATAAATGGCGCGAGCTCGACCGAAGCTTGATCAGTTCAAAGCCTACTACGAAGCCGTTCCGAGCGGTGAGATAAGCCACGAAGACCGGGTGGCGGTGGCGAACATCGAGTTTCGGAGCAAGGAGCGGAAACCGTTCGACAAGCTCGCTCTTTTTGAAATTTACCTAACGCTCTAGGTTCTTTTTTATTTTGTAATCCTTTTTAGGTTTTTTTGTAATTTTTATGAATTTTGTAATTTTTAGGAATTTAATAAAGTTTTAGGCTTTTTTTTAATGCTGTGTGTATTTTTTAAATTTTTTTTTATTTTTAATAAACTGCCAAGCCACGCGGGCTAGCCACGCCCCGCCATTCCCCACGGACACGTCACTCACCGGCGGGGGGCTCGAACTACACGTGACAACTCATGCCCTCAACCCCCGCCCCACCATACCCCACGGTCTTAAACATATATATTCATCCACATAAAGAAAGTCAAAATCATATCCCATTTTGTCTTATTTCTAATGCATCATTGCCTTTTTACATTTGGCATCCCTTCACTACCAAGGTTTGATATGTCAAGTGCGCGTCTAACCCATTCATTATTTTACCATTAAAATTTCTGACTTCGAACAAGCAGTTTTAAAATTATCTTCCATGCGTTTTGCTTAAACAAGAATTGATTTTTTTGTTATATTTTTTCTTGCCATAGATAGTTTCTTTGTCCCTCTATTTTAATTTTCTTTTCTTGATTGTAATTTTTTTAATTTATTGCTCCGACTTAATGGTGTTCAAAGTTGATGTTATTAATTTTGGTTTGAAGATATCAAGTGAGAGATTAAAAAACATTCAAAATCAATTTCTTGCCGCAACACGTGGGTTGGCGTTAACTCGTCATTTTCAAAAAAAAATAATGTTGGAAGTTCAACTTTCTAGTTGTCTAAATAATTGGATGCATGAATCATGATGCATCATATTCTCTTTATTAGTATATTTGTATATACCGATAGAGAAATTTGTTTTTTTTTTTTTTTTTTTTTGAAAAATAAACTTCATGATATTTTCATGAGAAATTTGGTAGTCATGAGAATATGAATTACAATGTCATCATATTTTCTATTATGCGACCTCAAAATAAATATTCTGTCAATTTCGTAAGCCTGGCTGCGTCAATGTGCATTTTATCATGTAAAACAATATTTTTTCAATCTAGAATTTATTGATTTCTCTTTTATACTTTCATATATCAATTAACTAAATTAGAACCCCGTGTATTATATGAGTTGAATAAATATAATTTTATATATTAAATAATAAAAAGTTATATCTTTATGAAATTCGCATATTGTACGGGTTAAATAAATGTAATTTTATATATCAAATAATAAAAAAGTTATATCTTTAAAAACCATGTGTATTACACATATTAAATAAATGTAATTTTGTATACTAAGGGCATGTTTGGCTAAGCTTTTTGAAACAACTTATTGACTTATTGGCTTTTTGAAAAAGTCAGTATGGAGTGACTTATTGACTTATTGGTTTTTTCCCCTCACATACACCCTCATTGCCAAATATTATTTTGGAACTTATGACTTTTCAAAAAGCCAATAAGTCAATAAGTTGTTTCAAAAAGCTTAGCCAAACATGCCCTAAATACTGAAAACGTCGTATCTTTAAAAAAACCCGTGTATAATAGGGTTGAATAAATCTACCAAATGATAAAAAATGACATCCTTAAAAACCCCGTATATTACACGTGTTGAATAGATCTAAAAAAGAGTTATATCTTTAAAAACCATGTGATTACACAGATTAAATAAATGTAATTTTGTATACCAAATACTAAAAACATCGTATCTTTAAAAAACCCGTGTATAATCTGGTTGAAAAATCTACCAAATGATAAAAAAAAGTACATCCTTAAAAACCCCGTATATTACACGTGTTGAATAGATCTAAAAAAGACTTGTATCTTTAAAAATCATATGTATTACACAGATTAAATAAATGTAATTTTGTATATTAAATACTAAAAACATCGTATTTTTAAAAACCCGTGTATAGTCGGGTTGAAAAATCTACCAAATAACAAAAAAAAATATCCTTAAAAACCCCGTGTATTACACATGTTTAATAAATCTAATTTTACATAACAAATGATAAAAAAAATTATATCTTTAAAAATTTCGTGTATTACACGGGTTATATAAATGTAACTTTAACCCCGCGTTTTACACGAGTTGAATAAATATAATTTTGTATACCAAATAATAAAAAAAAATATTTTTAATAAATTAGGATAACATTTAATATTAATTAATTATTTATATATTTAATATAAGATAAGTAGGAAATAGTGGTATTTATTAACAATTTAGATTTGAGGATAATATTTTATTAAAGTATGGTAAGATTTAATATTAATATATTATTTATTTAGTTAATATAAGATAAGTATATATTTGAGGATGCATTCAATGAATGACACGTGTCCAAAAGTTGGTTTCTTTTATTATAGTAGACTAGCGGTAAGACCCGTGTGCAAACACGGGTCGTTTCTTAGAAAACCATGCATAACAAATTTAAATGATGAATATAGTTATATTTATATAGACTTATAAATAAAATAAATAAATAAGTCAGTCGGTAAATACTTAAAGTTTAGAGTATAAAAAATACAAAAATATACAATTTATTAATCTTTTGTAAACGAAATAATATTTGCATTCAAATATGTTCGTTCAACCTCCACAAAACACTATTTTAACCCAACAGTGGTTTTAAACCACCATTTTAACCCAACAGCAGTTTCAACCATAGTTTTCTCCACAACAAATACATTTAACCCAACTGTGGTTTCAAACATCTATTTTCCTCCATCTGTTGACAAAAGTCAACAGATGTATCAACTATTGTTTTATTTTCAAACATCTGTTCACAACAATAGAGCTTTCATCATTTAAACTCTCAAACCTAAATATTCATTTAATTAATTTAAATAACAAACATCGTTAATAATTTTAAGACAACTAATTATATAAAATATGAAAGTGTCAAACAAAGGTAACTATATACTAAACAAACTTCAAAACATCACACAACATTCAATAAAATACAGCATAATAATTTATAATCAATGGGCGAAACAGTAGTTTCGATAAATAAAGTTCCTTTCGGATCACTGTAGTTGTCAACATGTTGGAGGTATTTCAAAACTTCATTGCTCAAATCAAATTCAACCATATCTCCCCAACTTCAATTTCAACCTTAAATACTTAAAGTTTAGATTATAAAAAATACAAAAATACACAATTTATTAATCTTTTGTAAACAAAATATCATTTGCATTCAAGCATGTTCCTTCTCCAAAAAAAAAACAATATTTTAACCCAACAGTCGTTTCAATCCCCTTCAACCTCCACAAAACACTATTTTAACCCAACAGTGGTTTTAAACCACCGTTTTAACCGAACAACGGTTTCAACCACAGTTTTCTCCACAACACTCTGCTTTATCTCAACAGTAGTTCCAAACATCTATTTTCATCCATCTGTTGACCAAAGTCAACATATGTATCAACCACTGTTTTATTTTCAAACATATGTTAACAATAACAGAGCTTTGATAATTTAAATAGACCTTTGCCAATATTACAAGCTTTTACACTCTCAAACCTAAATATTTATTTAGTTAATTTAAATAACAAACATGGTTAATAATTTTAACACGACTAATTATATAAAATATGAAAGTGTCAAACAGAGGTAACTATATAATAAACAAACTTCAAAACAGCACACAACATTCAATAAAATACAGCATAATAATTTCTAATCATTGGGCGATACAGTAGTTTCGATAAATAAAGTTCCTTTCGAATCACTGTAGTTGTCAACATGTTGGAGGTATTTCAAAACTTCAATGCTCAAATCAAATTCAACCATATCTCCCCAACTTCAACTTCAACCTTAAATACTTAAAGTTTAGAGTATAAAAAATAAAAAAATATACAATTTATTAATCTTTTGTAAACAAAATAACATTTGCATTCAAGCATGTTCCTTCTCCAAAAAAAATGATATTTTAACCCAACAGTCGTTTCAATCCCCTTCAACCTCCACAAAACACTATTTTAACCCAACAGTGGTTTTAAACCACCGTTTTAACCGAACAACTGTTTCAACCACAGTTTTCTCTACAACACTCTGCTTTATCTCAACAGTAGTTCCAAACATCTGTTTTCATCCATCTGTTAACCAAAGTCAACATATGTATCAACCACTGTTTTATTTTCAAACATTTGTTCACAATAACAGAGCTTTGATAATTTAAACAGACCTTTGCCAATATTACAAGCTTTTACACTCTCAAACCTAAATATTTATTTAGTTAATTTAAATAACAAACATGGTTAATAATTTTAACACAACTAATTATATAAAAACTACAAGTGTCAAATAGAGGTAACTATATAATAAACAAAGTTCAAAACAGCAAACAACATTCATTAAAATACAGCATACTAATTCCTAATCAATGGGCGAAACAACATACAAAGTTCATCCATCTGTTGACCAAAGTCAACAGATGTATCAACCACTGTTTAGTTTTAAACATCTGTTCACAATAACAGAGCTTTGATAATTTAAACAGACCTTTGCCAATATTACAAGCTTTTACACTCTCAAACCTAAATATTTATTTAGTTAATTTAAATAATAAACATGGTTAATAATTTTAACACAACTAATTATATAAAAACTACAAGTGTCAAACAGAGGTAACTATATAATAAACAAAGTTCAAAACAACAAACAGCAATCAATAGAATACATCATACTAATGCCTTTCAAACATCTGTTCACAATAACAGAGCTTTGATCATTTAAACAGACCTTTGCCAATATTACAAGCTTTTCCACTCTCAAACATAAATATTCATTTACTTAATTTAAATAATAAACATGGTTTATAATTTTAACACAACTAATTATATAAAAACTACAAGTGTCAAAACAACAAACAACATTCAATAAAATACAGCATACTAATTCCTAATCGATGGGTGAAACAGTAGTCTCGGTAAGTAAAGCTCCTTTCGGACCATTGTAGTTGTCAACATGTTGGAGGTATTTCAGAAGTTCGTTGCTCAGATCAACTTCAACCATATCCCCCCAGATGCTTGTTATCAGCCACTTGTTGTCTTCAATTATATTAGTCCTTTGACGCCTATCTACATAATCAACTACACGAGGATTATTGAAAACAAACACCTTCATCCAGCCTTCTTCTTCATATCTGAGCAAATCAGCAGTTAGCTCAGCTGACTTTCCAATAACAATCAAATGCAGCCTCTTTTCGATGGTCAAAAAATGCCCTTGGCAAGGATTGACTACAATACTCTCTAGAAAACGAAGCATTCTGAAAGTCTCACTCAGAACATCAAAAGCAACGATGTTCCTCTCACCTAGTGGATACCAATAATTTGAAACCATAAAATATATGGTTTTATCAGCATAAACTCCTGTAGACCATGAATAACCACTTGAACCATAATTGTTTACGCTACCGAAATTTATTGTTCTCCATGACTCACGACGTCGTGAGTAAACACGAGCAGCAGCTACATTACGGTAACATCTGATGTTTAGCACTTTCAGATCATTGAATTGATCAAAATAAATTCCACCAGTATCAGAATTTCGATCATGATTGTAATTGAAGTAGTCATCAGACAAAACCTTATAGTGCCTGGTAGTTGGATTCCAAAGAATCAGCTCACAGCAAATCCCTTCATTGCAAACTAACAAAAACCATTAAATGACGATAGAATACGTAAGAAGCTAGGGTGCACATTGTTAGGAAAACTTAAGGTTTTGCTTCTAACAACATCCAAATTACCAGCAACTACGTCGTCAACGACAATTGACGTGTCTTTAAAGGAGGGTAGTTTCTTTTGTAGTGAATCTCCACTTCGGAGAGCATGCATCATCTGAAATCCATGACTTGACAATTCCCTATAAAAATTCTTGGAAAGACATTTGAAACGACCAATATCTTCTGCAGAGAGCCTTGTGAAAATTTCGTCAACAATCACTTGAAACCCAATGTTTTCCATTTTGCAGTGAACCAATGCGTCTTTGAAAGTAAAAGAAATTGTAATGATATTGATAAACAAAAAACTTTTGAAGATGATTGAGTAGATGAATGAAAACGGTAATGATCAAAACCTCTGCCCAATGTATTTTATATACCCAATGAAGGCGGTTATGACTAAATACATCGTCAGACGAAAGAATATGATGCGACACTCGTTAGGCTTTTAATGCATTTCCATGGGAAAAATATAAAATTAAACACGTTATTATAATTACAATTAACCTCTTCATTTACCATAAGACGCCTTTACCATAAGACAGAACTGAGTGAGTGACGTGCATTAATTGCAAAGTACATATCCCCAGGCATTTTGAATTTGAAATTACCAGCAATTTCAAAACCACTGCTAAGGTATATGTTTGCCAAAGGAAACATCAGCTAAGTTATACTTTCTTGGCGATGGGCAGTAGTTTGCCCTCTTGAATGTGGGCCAGACCTTTGACATTTAAATATAGAGCAGTTGTTTGAAATTAAATGTATTTTAACTCAGATAAAAAATCGCTTCATTTGCAATCATCATTTAGTCATAACTCAGATAAAAAATCTATTCATTTAAAGACCAGCAATACATAGATATTGCGAACATCTGTTAGCCAACAACAGATATTGCCAACGGTAGCAAGTCAAACAGTCATTAGATTAGCAGAAGATCACCACTAAACAAATGTTCTCTTTGGGCAGACTTTACCCATGACAGAGAGTTAAAGTAGGAGATGCATCAGTATTTACAATTGAGAGGAGGAAATTATTCGAAAAGCTCTATTAGGCAACAACAGATGTTGGCAACAGTAGCAAGTCAAACAACCGTTAGATCAACAGATGATGATTTAGAGCAGGTGTTCTCTTTTGGCAAACTTTAACTTTGACAGATCTATACACTAACAGAAATTGATACAACATCAACATAATCTAATTAAACTCAAAGACAATTTCACTTCTACATCAAAAGTACCGATCTGCAATAATCAGATGATATTAAAAATTATATAATAATACTTATTCAGCTTAAAATTAGTAAAAATAAAATGCTCCACAAACATTATGAAGATTAAAAGATCAACAATTACATTGAGTACTGAACAACGAGACTTTAAAATCTAACAACAACACCAAGAAATTTACGAATCTAACAACAAAAATTTAGTGCTTTTAGCTTAAACTCCATCGAGAACCGAAGTTCTCAATGTATATCTTCGACAATCGCCATGAACTCCACGGAAGTACTGAATGCATCAACATCAGGTTTCTGGAAACCTGGTCTCTCGTGAACAGACCAAGATGCAGTACATGAAAACACTTCTTCAGCTGTTGAAGAGTAGCCCTATCCTCATATACTTAATCCTTAACTTGCTTCATAAAGAGCAGCTTTAAACCAAACTTTATGCTTCTTTTAATACAAAAAAGGCAGGAAAGACCATTGCTCTAGTAAGATAAAATCTTATCTTACAGCAGTGTAACAACCCGCACTTTCGTGCGTTGTTACTACTCGATATACTCGTTACGCCTAGCACCAGAGATTCGGATCATAATGTAACTATACCGCATACATCGCTATTCGAAGGATAATCGCATATTTTCGCAATACATTATCACTACACCATATCACAAACACTAACACTCACAATGACATTGAGTGAGGACCTATTCTACCCTCCTCGATGACCGTGATGTGTCGAAATGCAGACAACTAACGTTAACAAAGACTCTCGGGTGAGTGCTATAGCTCCAGTCGTCGTGACGACGATGACAATACGAGTAAGTGGTACCCCGTCAGTCTTTGTGGCACAACACACAATAACGTTCATGATGACATCGAGAAAGGACCTATACTACCCTCCTTGATGGCCGTGAAACGTCGCTAATAATCGCATACTCGAATCGAAAACCGATTGTTATTTCGAAACTTTGAAATATGGATACGTAAATACGACCCCTAGTGATATATATACATATATAATAATGATATAAATTAACTATAGAAAGCACGTACTCCAAAAACTATCGCAACGCTCGAAAAACGGAGATTTTCCCCGCGCCGGAGTGGCCATCCGAATGGACAGCCTCATCCGAACGGATGGGCCATCCGAACGGATATGGATGGGCCACCCGACCCAGTAGCCCTCCAGCTCCACTTTTGCCTATAAATAACATGTCACATCACTGTCCAAGTGATGTGACAGATCCCACTCGACCAAGCACGCTTCAGGACCCTTTTCTCTCAATTCCTCGCGATTCCGGTAAGATTTCAACCTAAAAACTTGTACTTCTATGATCTACACTCAATTCTACATCATTCTGTCTTTCAAAACTCAATTTCTAACCGTTAAACTGCTATCTGCTATCTGACCGGATGGGATTATATGTCATCCGATGCATTTACTGCTATCTGACCGGATGGGATTATATGTCATCCGATCCGTTAAACTGTTATCCAACCGGATGGATTATCCGACCGGATGGACCCTATCCGACTGGATAACTACCATACAATGCTACTTTCCGCTTAAACCATTCACCGTTTAACGCAGACGTACTCCTAACCGATCCAATCAAATTGTGCCATCGCTAAACACGCGCTGTGAGTATACTTGAACCCTTTTAATCGCATTTTGTGTGTAACATACGTTTTTAACAATTTGAACTTATCAATCGAATTATTCAATCAATCGAATTATCACTTACGAATAACTGTTATGCATAGATATACGTGATGCTAGTTGCATATGTGCTAGGGCTTATACTCGCGACGTCCCACCACGACTAGTATAGTACTATTGCGCCCGACGGGGTCTAGTTTGCCATCGCATATTCGAGCATCGAGGACTTAGTTGGTAGTATCAGCTTTGTGAGTATATATGTCGTGTGTTACGTTTATGCATGTGGAAATTCGCTACACGTTTTAATCTGTTACGCTATACCTATCAAACCTGTATACTCGCCAATACTTTTGTATTGACAAATATTTTAACGTATGTTGCAGGTTAGATCGCAGGCTATATCAAATCAAGCTAGGAGGTCTAGAAACTCAACTAAAATCTAGGTTGTCGGATTTGTATTGTTCGAGAGGACAAGAAATCTGTGATAACTTATGTGATTGTATTATTTGTTAGTATGGGATAACGAATGTATTAAATATTATCGCAGTATAGTTGTTATGGACTCTCTTGAGCAATCTGATTCGCCTAGTGCCGCGCCCCGATGATTCCGCCATCGGTTGGGGTGTGACAGATTGGTATCAGAGCCATAACTATAGGGAATTAGGCAAGACTCGACCTAGTCCGG
This sequence comes from Helianthus tuberosus, assembly GCA_030545235.1. Classification (NCBI taxonomy): domain Eukaryota; kingdom Viridiplantae; phylum Streptophyta; class Magnoliopsida; order Asterales; family Asteraceae; genus Helianthus; species Helianthus tuberosus. The sequence goes on from CM060425.1 coordinate 64,822,797, forward strand.
GTCGACGTCTTAGAAATTGACCTAGTCTATAGTCTAAGTACCAACAGGCCGACTCGTACGAACCTAGTAGGGTTTGTATCGGGCTTACTTGTTACTTTCATTCGAAGTCGCTAAAACTACTACTTCGCGTGAACACCGCATACTACAATTTCATGCGAAGAAGCCTTTCCTAAGGCCTGAATATTACTTAGCCTTTCCTAAGGCCAACACAATACACGTGTTTTCGAAAATATTCGCATAACAAAACCGAGTGATCCAGTCGAGACCAGGTGTGAAAACCCAGAACTCTCGATGAGATCGCTCACTCAGCGCATTTTTCTAGCACGAGAACCTTTCATCGAGTTAGGAGTGACATCCACATCTCGACGAAAGTCTCCATTTCGAAATCTAAGTGGAACCCACGAATTTTTTCGAAGAGCATAACCACAATTAGGAACGAAGTTGTTAAGTCAGGGGTGAAACCCGTACCTTAATAAGCCGTTCCACTCTCTATAAAATGGTTTCCAAAAAGCTCTCACCAAGGACTCGACTATCATGATAACTCGAGCCACGCGATGACTAGAAGGATGAATGCCATGAGCTGCATCCCAGTGGAAGCATAAGTCTTCTAGGGCAACGCGCGTGCACGAACTTGTCAGATGTAGTTGGATTACCTTGGGTAGTCGACGCCTAAACACCCAAGGCACTCTATCATACGACCTGCCGATTTTACGAACTGGTTGGAACTTACTTACGCTTGTGTGTTTGAAACTTTAAGCTTTATCGATTCCTTGATTTAACGATTTTCACTCCTTGCTTTATGAATGCACAACTCGCACAGCCATCGCAATCTAAAACGAAGACCGAATGTTCGCAACAAAACTAATGCCAAATTACTCGCTTACGCTCTCGCTCACTACCTCTCATCGCGTCCTCGCGTATTCTACATCGATATGTGTGTGTATAAGTGTAAACTACAAATATCTATATCTAAATACAAATAAATCATTGTGTAAGAACCTAGGAATGATGTGGCTCCTATGTGGAATCTATTTATATTGCACGATACAAGTTTTGATCACGCTCAATCGCATCGCGAACTCAAAAATCATTATGATCGAATCTCATTCCAAATCACTCTCTGTCTAGATGCCTTCCAACGACTCTACCTTGAGACGGACAACTAGGAAAAGAGCCAAACGAAGCGCCGATAAGAGGATTGCCTCACTTGTGACCAAGGAAGTGGTCAAGCTCATTCCTCGAATTGCCGCTCAAGTGCACTCTCTCAGCAACTCTCGAGCCTCGGAAGACTCCAAGACGGAAGCGCCGCAATCTGCTTTTATCTACAAACACTTCAAAGCCTGTGACCCGATGGAATTCACGGGTGAAGGAGGTGTGACTCAACTACTCCAGTGGTTCGATTCTATCGAAGTTACCCTTCGTCAAAGTGGGTGTCCCGATAGTTTCCGTACTACTTGCGCTACCGGAGTGTTTCAATCACGAGCACTCGACTGGTGGACCGCCGAATGTAACAAACGTGGGATCTCCGCAGCTTACGCTCTCTCTTGGGATGAGCTGAAAGAGCTCATGAAGAAAGAATACTGTCCTCCTCACGAAGTTCAGAAGCTAGAGGACGAATTCTGGAAAATCAAGCAAGTCGAAAGTGACAACGCTGGCTACACCGCAAGGTTCAAACAGCTTAGCATAATCTGCCCAAGTCAAGTCAACACTTCAGAAAAAGCCATTTCGAAGTACATTCGCGGCTTGCCTGAGTGTGTGGGTGATTTTGTCGAAGCTGCAAGACCAGCTACCATCGAAGAAACCTACCGCTTAGCCGCAGAAATCAACAACAAACAACTCATGGAAGGATTTTTCTCAAAGAATCCTGTCAAGCAAGCTTATCAAGCAATCGCCATTAATTCTTCAGGCGATCCTGTCGACGATTCTTCTAACGAATCTGTTGACGATTCTTCTGACGAATCTGCTAACGATTCTTCTGAAGAATCTGCTGCCGATTCTTCTGACAAATCTGCCGACGGATCTTCCGACAACTCGGCCAAAGATTCTACGAGTGAGTCCTCAGACGACTCCTCCAACGACGACACCTCTTCGTAAGACACCGACAAACCCAGCCGCAAACGAAAGACTTCAAGCCCGAACTCATCAACCACCGAGCTGCCGCAACCGAAGCCTCTTCAAGCAATCCCGGTGTTCCCAAAACGAGCGTACACTGGAGCTCATCCTCAGTGCTACTCATGCACCTATCATCATCCAGTTGAGGCTGGCTGTCGCTATTGCAGTAACTGCAACCGTTACGGTTACTTCACTCGCAACTGCCGCATCGAACCGCGAACTTGAGTACAACAATAACAGCTCCAGCAAAAGTCTTCATCATCAAACATCTAGCAAGCGTAGGATAAAGTTGTAATGATACGATTTTCGGCGTTAATTTCTAAGTTTTGAACCTACTCTATTACTCGATGTTACCACTATGCGTAACATTAACTCTCGTTTTCGTTTTCTCTCTCACACTCTAGTCATCACACTTGGACTAGATTCACACACATACTATCTACTATATCATGAAATAATGTGTTTTACCCTCACTACACTCTTAGAACGAGGTACGATAAACATGCAAGGAACGATTAATCACGGGTGCACACGAGATTATTTGGGTCAGTGCACGGAGATCGTAGTAAATTCTAAGGTGCCATAAGCGTTACGACGAAGTATGACACCAAACAACGGGATCTAAGTAGTAGGGGTCAAGCAAGGTGTGCTATATCATACTACCGAAGTTCCGTGAAGAAAGTGCCACGTGGAGTTGAACGTTATTAGACCTATTATACTATTGTGATTATTTTCAACACACTACACTCAATCGCAAGGCATAACAACTGAATCGCATCATCGCAAGACTTGTCGTAAGTCTGCAAACGCAATGCAATCGCCTCATCGATGGACTCTGGAGAGTCTACCTCGCAGGACAATTGCATCAACGCAAGACTGGTCGTAAGTCTGTAGCAACCAATCTCATCAAGTACATAAACGCTCACGATATTGTTGGGTGAGGACCTATTCTACCCTCCTCGATAGCCGTGATGCGTCGTAACACAACGTAACGTAAAGCTTATTCAGACAAAACTCGGCTAATCGCAGTCGCTTATCATGTGTATCTCGCGAACTCTGTCGATTATTACAATGATCTCTATCGCTTATTATGTGAACCTCTATCGTTTGCTGTGTATCAATCTATCGCTCGCTCCATCGCTATCGCTATCACCATCGCTATCGTCTACCGCTATCAGTGATATTTGTGTTACGTTAGCACACATGACCTCGCTTCACGAAATGAAGCTCATATGGTTAAGGCAGGACGTTTTAGTCACATCAGCGAGCTTTCGTGGAAAAGGGCCATGTGGAGTCTGATGTTAGTCGAACTCCGTGGTGTTAATCAATCAAATCGAACCGCATAAATCGCGCATACCTCCATCGCTTGCAAGGCAACAACTGCCGCTTATCGTAATTCGTTTATCGTCGCCGTCATTACTGGTGTTGTGTTTGTGTTATTCGCTTAATCATCTAATCGCTTATCACTTATCGTGAATAGTCTACCGCTTATTCGCGTATCGTGTACCGCTTATCGCTCGCTTGATATTTCATCGCAGTCTGTGTGGTATTAGTATGCATGACATTGCTTCACGGGACTAAACTAACCTGGTCGAACGGGGTGGTTTGCCATGTTAGCAAACTCTCATGGAAACGTGCCATGTGGGTTTAATGTGGAATCTAATCGAAATCGCGCTATTCGCTTATCACTCTTCACTTATCTTCACCGCTTTTGCTCATAGTGTTCTGTGGTGATATTAATCGATTATTACCTCATTTATATCACTGAACTGAGTTCGAAAACAACTTCATCACTCGGTTCGCCCTTTTCAAGACTTAATCCAACCCTTCTCATTTGGATCGAGTCATCGCAATTCTATCTGTGTCTTATCGGCACACATGACACCGCCTCACGAGATGGAAGTGATATAGGCAAAACATGGTGGATACGCCGCTGGTACTTCCTATATATAAGTGTTTTAAACATACTAACAAACTTTCGTGGGAAAGTGCCAAGCGGGGCTCGATGATTAACTACCTTCTTGCACTATTAAAACTTATTTTTATAAAAAAAAAATTTTGATTTTCAAAACCATTGAACAAGTGAAATCTCCTCACAATATGGGGGTTAACATCGACTCAGCTTAACTCCATGCCCAAGGGAAGCTTTCACGAGTCCAATTTTTCCTTAAAACCTTTTGCAATATAAAAAAACAAGACTTTCTTGAGACGTTGGTTCAACATCGAGTTTAGCTGAACCCATGTCGTAGGAGAGTTTTTCGTAACCCCAGTTTTCATCTTCGAATTCCTTAAAATGTTTAAAACTTAAACTCCCTTGCAACATTGGTTAACATTGACTCCGTTGACCTCACGTTAAAAGGAAATTTTTCAAGATTTCCATCCGAATTTCCTCTTGAATATCTAGAAACGAACGTTTCTTGTAACGATTAGTTAACAATCAACTCAGTTAACCCTACGCCATGAGAAACCTTTCCAGTGCTTTAAAATTTCAATCGCATCGAACTAACGAATTCTTCATGACACAAGGCACCGTGGAACGCCAACTTGTGGAATATTACTTTTGTCTTTACGTAGCCATCTCGCTATCGCAATCGATCTCTCTTATTTGAAACGCCCTCGCTTGTCAACTCTCGGTCAAGTCACTCGCTGTATCGCTACTTATCCAGGATCAACTCTCAAAAGTCTACCTGTTGGATTAATTTCGGGACGAAATTTCCTAAAGCAGGGGAGACTGTAACAACTTGCACTTTCGTGCGTTGTTACTACTCGATATACTCGTTACGCCTAGCACCAGAGATTCGGATAATAATGTAACTATACCGCATACATCGCTATTCGAAGGATAATCACATATTTTCGCAATACATTATCACTACACCATATCACAAACACTAACACTCACGATGACATTGAGTGATGACCTATTCTACCCTCCTCGGTGACCGTGATGTGTCGAAACGCAGACAACTAATGCTAACAAAGACTCTCGGGTGAGTGCTATAGCTCCAGTCGTCGTGACGACGATGACAATACGAGTAAGTGGTACCCCGTCAGTCTTTGTGGCACAACACACAATAACGTTCACGATGACATTGAGAAAGGACCTATACTACCCTCCTTGATGGCCGTGAAACGTCGCTAATAATCGCATACTTAAATCGAAAACCGATTCTTATTTCGAAACTTTGAAATATGGATACGTAAATATGACCCCTAGTGATATATATACATATATAATAATGATATAAATTAACTATAGAAAGCACGTACTCCAAAAACTATCGCAACGCTCGAAAAACGGAGATTTTCCCCACGTCGGAGTGGCCATCCGAACGGATGGGCCGTCCGAACGGATGGGCCACCCGACCCAGTAGCCCTCCAGCTCCACTTTTGCCTATAAATAGCATGTCACATCATTGTCCAAGTGATGTGACAGCTCCCACTCGACCAAGCACGCTTCAGGACCCTTTTCTCTCAATTCCTCGCGATTCCGGTAAGATTTCAACCTAAAAACTTGTACTTCTATGATCTACACTCAATTCTACATCATTCTGTCTTTCAAAACTCAATTTCTAACCGTGAAATCTACTGAATTGAGGTGTTTTAAGGTGATGTCACCAAGAGTTCATATGAACTTCAAGTTGTGACCTCATCCCACCATAAACGACTCAGATCTGGGTGATTTCCACATGTTTTGATGACAAATCTCACCTAAATCTATGTATTTAACCAAGGAACTGTGCGATTTCAAGTTAACCATGAGAAGCCGTCAAGAACGGCCAGATCTGATGGAACGGGGTGGTTCCCGGCCGTTAGAAGGGGTCGGAACTGATAGAATTTCAATTGTTAATGCGAAATTACACTGTCCCAGTAAAACCGCATGTAATCCTTCCAAAAACACTCGAAAACAGTTGATCAGAACGTTAAAACAGACATGTCGTCCGAACGGACCATGTGTCATCCGAACGGACCACATGTCATCCGATCGGATCACATGACATCCGAACGAATAACATGTCATCCGAACGGATAACATATCATCCGAACGGATGACAGCAATCAGACCAAGTCAACACGTTATCCGACCGGATGGGATTATATGTCATCCGATCCATTGAACTGTCATCCGACCAGATGGGATTATATATCATCCGATCCATTGAACTGTCATCCGACCGGATGGGTTATCCGACCGGATGGGATTATATGACATCCGATCCATTGACTGCTATCCGACCGGATGGGATTATATGTCATCCGATCCGTTAAACTGTTATCCGACCGGATGGACCCTATCCGACTGGATAACTACCATACAATGCTACTTTCCGCTTAAACCATTCACCGTTTAACGCAGACGTACTCCTAACCGATCCAATCAAATTGGCCATCGCTAAACACGCGCTGTGAGTATACTTGAACCCTTTTAATCGCATTTTGGGTGTAACATACGTTTTTAACAAATCGAACTTATCAATCGAATTATTCAATCAATCGAATTATCACTTGCGAATAACTGTTATGCATAGATATACGTGATCTTAGTTGCATATGTGCTAGGGCTTATACTCGCGACGTCCCACCACGACTAGTATAGTACTATTGCGCCCGACGGGGTCTAGTTTGCCATCGCATATTCGAGCATCGAGGACTTAGTTGGTAGTATCAGCTTTGTGAGTATATATGTCGTGTGTTACGTTTATGCATGTGGAAATTCGCTACACGTTTTAATCTATTACGCTATACCTATCAAACCTGTATACTCGCCAATACTTTTGTATTGACAAATATTTTAACGTATGTTGCAGGTTAGATCGCAGGCTATATCAAATCAAGCTAGGAGGTCTAGAAACTCAACTAAAATCTAGGTTGTCGGATTTGTATTGTTCGAGAGGACAAGAAATCTGTGATAACTTATGTGATTGTATTATTTGTTAGTATGGGATAACGAATGTATTAAATATTATCGCAGTATAGTTGTTATGGACTCTCTTGAGCAATCTGATTCGCCTAGTGCCGTTCCCCGATGATTCCGCCATCGGTTGGGGTGTGACAAGCAGTAACAGATCCTTTCTTGTTTTTAGTAGGAACTACTGTGGGTTCTACATCATCATCATCATCATCATCTGCCCAAAGTCATATATAATCATCATTTTAGTCATAAGCAAAAATTATTTTAAATGTACATTTAATAATCTTTCTTTGTGTTTAATTTAACTTTATGCTTCTTTTAACACAAACATATAATAACCCTCAGCATATTGTATGAATTTCAAACAACTGTGATTAGACTGAAATATAAAGCGAGAATTAGAGTATATCACTTCAAAATAAAAAATTCAAAATTTCAAAATTAGAGTAGCAAAAAAAAACATACTTTAAACGATGTTGGAACAGTGATGCTGGAAACAACCGTAGAACAATCATCATCATCATCATCTGCTCAGATCATTCACAATCATCATTTAGTCATAACTCAGATAAAAAAACTTTAGTAAAAATCAAAAACAAAAACAAACATAATCATATATATCACATTACCATCATCAAGGCAAACCACATATCCCCAAAATTTGTTCTGAAAATGGGTCAGAGAGAGCTTCCGTTTTCTCTTATCCTTTATGAACAAATGTCGAGTATTGAGAAGAAGGGATTTGAGGGAGAGATACATTAGAAATGTGGTTTGAAAATACAAAAGAAGAGAACACGAGAATGTAAATATGAATGAGTTATGAAGAGTGAAATGAAAATATAAATCAGTTTATATAAGAAGATGAGTGACAGAAGTGGGTGAGTGACATGCATTAATTGAAAATTACATATCCCCATGCATTTTGAATTTCAAATTACCCGCAATTTCAAAACATCTGCTAACGTATACGTTTGCCAAAGGAACCATCTGCTACTTTCTTGTAGATGGGCAGTGGTTTGCCCTTTGGAATGTGGGCCAGACCTTTAACATTTGAATACACAAGGCAGTGCTTTGAAATTAAATTAAATGTATTTTAAAGTGATTTATATATTTGGCTTTATGATGTAATAATGACATAAGAAAAGCATTGTTAGACAGCCTCTCCTGCTGACACATCAGCTTTTCTTATGTCACTCAGATTTCTCCTTTTATAGAAAGTATAGATAGATGTGAACCAGATTTTTTTTGAATCCAAACTTTATTCATTTATGTTTAGTCAACTTAACGCAGTATGATTCTTTATAAAAACAACGAAAGAAAAGCCCGGGGTAACTCAATGGCAAACAACGTTGGGTAGCCTAAGCCCAACATCACCGATTAAAATCTTGTATGTTTCAAAGTCAAACAATGTCAATGTAACAGTACCAGATGAATCTTGAACACGAATTGGTATCTTAAAGCTGTTTATATTTATATACAAAAAGATACACTAATGATTTAATATTAAAATATACATCGAATTTTCGTAAATTTTTTATATATCATATAAAGTATCAAACCGAGCAATCGAGAAAATATCAACTCCTAGATATCTCCAACCAGTTATCAACCGGCGGTTATTATTAACTTTGAACCGGTTACTAGGCTACCAGTTATTAACCGGTTTCAATTAATACCAGTTCCGGTTAACAAACCGGTTATTTTTTTGCCCACCTCTAGATCAGACAAAGGGATATTTTGGTCTTGGGATAATTGGACTATTAACTGTTGGGCTAGTGATCAGGCCTGTTTATGGCCCAGAAATAGTTCGAAGATTAACTGCCGTTGAAATCCTTTGGAGTGTTGTTATTTGGGGATGTGGGAATATGAAGGTTGGGATGCTAATACGCTGGTTAAGATGGGATGGGACAATGTTTTCAATTTTAGGCCCCAATTATGGTGTACGGGCAGAGATGAACACAAACAGTGACGAAGCTTGAGATTTTTGATCGAGGGGCCGGAAGTCACCGGATCTAAAAATTACTATAAAACCGGGGGTTCGAAAATGTATATACCCAAAAATTTCTATACGAAAACTATATAACCTCCACTTCTAAGCGAAAAGTTCGGGAGGTCGGCCGCCCCCTCCCGCCCTACTTAAGTTGCGCCCATGAACACAAAACCAATTAACTGAACCGATTTAGTGAAGATGACCCGAGCTACAACCGGTTCGAAACTGAAATTAGAGAAACTAGTTCAACTCGTATTATAAACCGCCGGTTTAGCAACAGTTCCACATCTTCACATCAGAACCGAACCGAACCATTTTTTTCTAAACCGGTCTTGGAACCGATGTGGGAAAAACTGTTTTAATGTTTTGAATGTTGAAATAACAGTAATATGACCGTTTTAAGTCTGTTTTCACAGTTTTTTTCCACTCTCTATTCACCATTTTAACCCCCCCCCCCCCGGTCCCCGTTAGTATAAATAGTTATTTGATGTTTTGGGATGATCATAACACTAGAAAAAAATGCTTACGGAAGTGCCTCCACTTTTTCCTTATTGGACCGAAGACGAGGAGTACTCTTTGGGTCTTGCTTTTGTTTACGTTAGGACCTTGGACTTACTAGAGGAGGGTACAAGGTATCAATGTGGTTGGAATTCCACTCGTGCCCCCTGTTTCCTTTACCCCTTTCATCGATTTAAAGATTAATTCTCCATTAATGGAGTTGTTGTGTTTTGAGATTAGGAGGAGAGGGGTGGAGAAAGGGTTGGAAGAGGTGGGAAGACATTGGACCATGTCTGCGTGGGGAAGAGGACGCGCAGAGGTTTGAAGACATTTTTTAATGAAATGTCTTCTAAAAAAAACGGATCTGCAGAGCTAAACGTATGCGCGTGGTCTGCGCGGCGCAGACATATGAGGTCAGAAGAGGTTTTTATGAAAAAACAAACACCCCTTAAGTTAAAAAGGCGGCATTTTGTAACTTGGGGGGGGGGGGGGGGGATTCCACGGTCCTCCCAACCGCTGGAGTGATCACACTCCACAAGCTAGCTTAGCCCCATAGTTGCCTGGGGGTGAATACCCAACCGAGAGCGAAGAGCTTGGCTGTGGGATGCAAACACCAAGATTCGAACCCGACCTCTAGTAGAGGGTGGGTGAGGCTGGCCAGAAGGTTATTTTGTAACTTGTGTAGTATTGTATGGTTCATTTAAGTTATTTTATTGGGATTTTCAAAATTAATTATAAAAATCCGGTTATTTTAACCTAAAACAATTTGAAAAATATAAACAAGGCTAAAAGTCATACTCTATTTTTTTTATTTTTTAAGTGCGCGCAAGAACCAGTTTGGAACCGGAACCGAAACAAAACAAAATTGAACCGAAACCGGTGTCAAAACCACCAACCCGGGGTGGAACTGAATCGAAACCGGTTTGGCCAAGAACCGGCCAAGAAAAACCGGTTAGAACCGTTTTCGGTTTCTAAAAAACCAAAATGTTCATCTCTATTTACGGGTACAATGAGGCCCAAACCTAGGAGTTTCAGTAATGGAAATGTAATCTGGTCTAATGTCGAGAATTGTTGCAAATTGTATTGGGCTAACCTCATACATTGGACAATTATATTTTTCATACCCGGGCCATTTTTATATTAAGATAGGGATGTTGATTAATCAGCGGGCTTATAGTTACACCATGAGGACATGGGCTTGGAATGAAAATACCTTACTAAGAATGACTGGACCTTCACGAGTGTTACATTTGGGCTCGAATATATTCACCGAAGATTGGTCACCGAAGGGGTTGCGGCCACTTCCCGATCGGTAAAACCCACTCCCCGAATGGTTCCCCAAACCCACTCCTTCCACCCTTATTTTCCCTATTTCTCAACAACCAAGTCTCATTGCTCCTCCACTCCACTGATTCGGGACTCCCTACACAACCCAAACCCAAACCCAATCCCAATTGAATTTTCTTTAATTACAGATTTAAACTATTAAACTATGAAATGAATTAAACCATTTTACAAGATGAACATTGTATCCGTTTTTGTAATTTAAATGCATTTCTAGTATCTATCTTTTTTTTTTTTTTTTTAACTAGTAATTTTACCCGCCGCCGTTGCGGCGGCGTAAAAAATTTACAATTCAAATGAAGCATATTATATTTGACCAAACCCGTTTTTAAACAAAATTTACGTCAAAATAGATAAAAGATAAATCCATCTCTATATTTGGGGATTTGCTATAACATCATTTTTTTTTTCTATTCTAAAGATCAAGACGCGGGATTAAAAATAAGAAAAGGAAATAACAATGAGACTTACTTTTAAAAGAACACAATGCGCGATTAAAAAAAAGTAAACTGTAACATTGAGACTTACTTTTGTTAGTATATTAATGTTTTGCACAGGCCGTATGAGTTGGTGTTGTCAAATCATACGGACTGTATGACCATTTCACATGTAACACGATCTGTATGATGACGTCACCCTATGTATCTATAGCCTCATCTGTCATAAAACCTTAAAAACACCGTTAGTATATCAATTTTAAGATGTCGCAACCCCCGACCCCTACCCGGGAGCGGGCGGCCGCGAGCCTCAGAGCGGGTGGTATCGGTGTTTATTAATTTTGGCAGCGGAAAATACATCAGGACCGTAGTTAGGAAATAGTTTATCAGAGTAAAACACCACACTTTTATATTTAATAATACATGGGGAAAACCCAAGTTTCCATTACAAACATGTTTATAGGGATAAACCCTAATTTATTGAAATAAAACTTCTTTCTTATTTAGGTAACTTTTATAGCCACTTTACCAAACCTTAAGTGCTCTCCAGCTGGCTTCTATTTGGCTTTCACATTTTGTTACCTGAAACGCGTTTTAAAAAGTTTTAACAGCAATAAATAATGGCGAGTGAATCCCAGTTTAATCAAAACAGGTTTTATCATTCCACGGTACTGTCAATCCTGACTTGTGGTCATGCTACTACTCACAGTGTAGTAACAAGTAATGTATACAAAACCTCAATATATCGACAGTAATTGTAGAATTACAAATACTCAATCACTTTTAAATATAATTTAAAACAATTGAGGTTTTGTAAAAACAGTTTTCAAAAAGGGGAATAACTCACATTGCTATTTTAGATAATTCCTGGAGACTTCCTGGTTATAATCATTTTAAAATAAACAATGCACACGTGTTAGTATAATAACCCAATTTACATTAGCTATATCCTCCCCCCGAGACAGAATTCCAACGACTGAGTCAGGCAGAGCCTTGACATGCGTTACGGAGCTCTAGATCAATCGGGCAGAGTAACTAATACGTAACCGGGGGTTATAATACTTACAACGAGGCAGATCTTCGCTTTTTAGTGGGTATTACGCCCGGATATTATTTCTACTATTCAGTGATTGAGGGAAAGAAATTGATTTTGAACGATTTGAAACTGAAGCTCGAACTCTCAATTTATAGGCTGGAAACAGAGGGCCTCGCGGCCGCGACCCATTCTTTTATCTCCCTCGCGGCCCGCGAGGGACCTAGACTAGGGTTTAGCTTCGATTAGTCACAAATGTAGGCCATCCGGGTGTCGTGCCATGTGGCGTGATGCGGTTCCGCCACTTAACTCTCGCCCGCGCCCCGCGACGGACTAAGAGGAGTCTGTCGCGCCCCGCGAGGGCCCACCAGACTTGATTTTTATTTAATTACTATAAAAATAGAGGTATTTCGGGTCCATTTTTCGTATACGGGGGGTGTATTTTAAGACGTATAGGACAGGTTTAAGGGTTTTGGGAGAGTTGTTAGATAAGACTTTTGTTAGCATATCAATTATAAAAAAGGCTGAATAGAGAGCATTGAGATGCGAGAGCTTTTCATTCATGCTGTTGAAACCATACATCCAACTTCTATTAAGAAAACAAAGTTTTTATATCTGGAGGTCGGCATTTTCACAAATCACACCTCAGTTTGCACCACACAAAATAAAATTGATGATAGAGAGACAGAGCCAGAGGTGGTCTATGGTGATTGGCCATCCTCCGTTAGTGACGGTAGGTATCAATCGAGCGAGGTGTAATGGTGACTTCACCAGATTCGAACAAATGTCTTCTCCGGCAGCCGTAATCGGCTTGTCTTCTCAAACGGCCGGAATCGGATTATCTTCTCCAACTGCGCGGACGGTGGTAAACGACGTCATCATCGTCGCGGGTTGTAGTAGTATAGTGAAAAACCAAAAAAAATGGTGTTTGGTTGTTCCAGCGGCGGTGAAGAAGACGTGACAACGGTTGTGGTAACGACGGTGGCTTGGTGGGTGGTGTCGTCGGTGCAGAAGGTGTGGCGATGGATGAGAGGAGAGGTAAGGGCAGTGGAGACCAGAGAGGAAGAGTGGACGTGAAGTGTCGTCTTTTGTTAGAGCATGCAGACTTGCAGAGGGAGCGAAACAAACTATAAACAAACCTAAAGGGTCAAGGAGGAAAAATCAGGAGGGACTGAACATGAAATTGACACCGACATTTGTCTTTAATATATAGATAATTAGTGCATTTAGTTTTTATTATTCCACATTGTACAATGCATATCTATAAATATTAAACAAAAAACCATGAAAATAGAGTATTAGAGAACCCGAAAACAGGGTATTAGAATAGCGGAAAATTGAGTATTAAAAATCTTAAAAACAAAGTATTTTCATACCTGGTTTTTTAAGAAGCAGTTATATACCCAACCTCGGTTCAGGCCTTTTGATTTTCGAGAATTCTCAGGGACAACCCTGATGGCAATGTGGCAGATGTGATGCACTACCAGAAAATGGTGTTTTTTGCTACAAACATTCTCAACAATTTTCCCACAACTCCAAATTTGTGACGCCTTTTGGAAAGCAGTAAAAACCCAGAAATTCCCCATATGTTTTCGTCAAATTAGTCACATAAGCTGTTGGAAATTTGTCGCAAAACTTATAATATTTGCGAAAAATTTCCAACAACTTTCAGTTGTTTTAGTTATTAACTTCCTTTATTTGTTAATATTAGAAAAAATATAAAAATCTAATAAATTAAAAAAAACCAAGGTTTTATGAAAAAGTTGTTGAAAGCTTTCATAATATACCACAAATTTCATAATAGAAACTTATTTTTTTAGTTAATAGAAAGAAAAGATTATGTTGGATTTTTTTCGTAAATTTACCACAAAACCTTAATTTTTTATATATATTTAAGTTTTACTAGTGGGAAACCCGCGTATTGCGGCGGAATCAACAATATGCGACGGGAACATAAGCAACCAAGTAGTCAGTGAAGTGAGGATGTCGTGGGTTTAAAAGACGCACTTAACAACAACCAAAATTTAAAAGTACAATTATATTATAAAAAAATCTTATTAAATACAGATTCATAAATATATATTTATCATAATACTTCATGAAAGTATAAACCATTTAGGCTAACACAAAACACATAAAAAACACAATTTTGGAATTGAGTTTTAAATATATATTTTTATTGTTGTGTATGTGAGTGGAATTAAAAGAAAAAAAAAGTAATAAAAAAGAAGAATAAAATTTGTTTTTTAATTAAATAGTATGGTTGTGGATGAGGGATGGGATGTAAAGTACACCTCAAAATGTTAAACAAATGACTTTAAGAGCGACTTATAATAGTTAACGTTACAAACTATGAAAGGATTAAAAGTTGGTTACCAAAATAAAAAAAAATATTATTCACCTTATATAAAAACTTGTTTGAGTATTTATACTTTTTAGCAGAAAGAAAATACTATAATAACCAAAATGACGGTTGATTAAGTAAGTTTATCTTTATGGAATTAATCCACTAATTAACTAGTTTAATAATACCCGTCCGGTGGACGGGTTACGTTATTGCATTATATAGTAACCAAGGTCGGCTCAACCATTTTGGTGGCCCAAAACAAAGTAAAAGTTTGAGGCCCTTTTCCAAATTTAATTGTTATATAATAAACAAAAAAATGTTTATAACTAAAAGGGTTAACTTTCTTTTACAAAATAATACAAATTTCTTTCGTATGTTATGTAACAGATAGATTGAGTACACAAGTGACCAGCCTCAACCTGATTAGTCTCAAGACTCAAATCAATACACATACGAAAAGATCCGTCCTTCTTCTTCACAAACAAAACTGGGGCTCCCCAAGGCGACGAACTGGGTCGGATAAATCCTCTATCCAACAGTTCTTGGAGTTGATTTGACAGCTCTTGCAACTCTCCTGGTGCAAGACGATAAGGAGCACGAGCAATCAGAGCTGCTACTGGCGTAAGGTCAATCTGAAATTCCACCTGACGATGTGGAGGTAAACCAGGTAACTCTTCAGGAAACACGTCAGAAAACTCACGAACAACTGGAAGGTCCTCGATCTTCCTTTTCTTCAGGTTGTGAATTGGTAACAAGAGCTAGAATAGCAGGGTAGCCCTTTCGTAGACACTTCTGGGCTTTCATGGCTGAGATGATGCCGACCATGGCACCACTACGATGACCTTGAACCGACAAAGATTCTCCACCGGGGAGAGGGATATGCACAATTTTCTCTTTACAGAGAATTTCTGCTTGGTGCTTAGGCAACCAATCCATGCCAACGACCACATCAAAACTTCCAAGAGTAACGGGGAGTAGGTGAATGTCGAACACTTGACCCATGAGATCAAGTTTACACCCAAAAAGGACATGCGAAGCTTCAAGAGACTTACCATAAGCTAATTCTACAACGTGTTTATTTACAAGAGGTGTAGGAGTCAACCCTAACTGACGACTGAACCCCAAGGACACATAACTCCAATCGGCACCAGAGTCGAATAAAACATAAGCAAATAGATTGTTCACAGAAAACGTACCGGTCACAACATTGCCATCATTGCGAGCTTCCCCAGCGCCAATGGTAAACACTCTCCCACGCGCATTGTTCCTACCATTGTTCCCACTGTTGTTATTCCCAGCGTTGTCGTTGTTGTTGCCAGCATTCTGATTAAGCTGAGTGCAATCCCTTCTGAAATGACCCTCGTCACCACACTGAAAACACCCCTTACGATTTCCCTGATTTTGTTGAGGCTGCTGCCTCTCCTGTTGTTGTGGCTGCTGTTGCTGTGGGGGTTGCTGTTGCTGCTGCTGCCTTGGGAGTAAGACCCTGCAGTCTCTAGCCATATGGCCCACCTTGTTGCACCTGTGACAGACTCGGGTGCACGGCCCGCGATGGTGGAAGTTGCACTTGTTATACTTAGGCTGCTTCCCTGCGTATGAGCCTTGATTCGAGTTGTTGCTCTGATTCTGATTCACAGAAGATGACTGGCTAAAACTGCGGTTGGCACTGTTGTCTGGCTTTTTCTGTGACTGATTCGAATTGGACACCTTGTCCATATCATTCTATTTGCGTTTGCTGTCAGTGGCAGGAGTAGTAGCTGCAGCAGTAGTGGCAGTAGTAGAAACACGCGGACGTAGCGAGCCACGCTCCACCTTCTGGTCGGTGATCTTGTGAGCTAAGCGGATGATCTGAGCTATGTTGTTGAGGTTCGCTGCAATAACCAAGCCCTTAACCTGTGGGACTAATCCCTTGATGTACAGTTCGATTCTTCGGTGTGGAGGACGTGATAAATTTGGGCACATATTAGCTAGTTCATGAGACCGTTTCGTGTATGCCTCACTATCAGATCCCACCATTTTCAGATCATAATACTCGTTCTCCAGTTTTTGTACTTCATCACGAGGACAATACTCCTCCCTCATCAACTCCTTGAAATCCTCCCAAGTAGTGGCATTCGCCATCTCAATACCCAACATCTGTACCTGGGCATTCCACCATGTCAAGGCACCATCCTCGAGTATGCCTGAAGTATACTTTACTCTGTCCCCAGCAGGATAGTTACACATCGCAAACACCGATTCTGCCTTCTCAAACCAATGCAGTAGCCCCACAGCCCCTTCAGTCCCACTGAACGTCTGTGGTCTACAATCCATGAACATCTTAAATGTACAAGCAGGCAGATTGTTTTGATTCGGATTGGCTTGCTGACCTAAAGACGAAAGGAAATACAACACACAGATAAGAGTTGTGTACACGACACAAGTATAAAGGGTAATTGGCATGTATCGTACCAGCTTGATAGGCTGCCAAAGCCTCAGCCACACGTGTGTTAATCAAGTTGGTCAACTCAGCCTGAGTCATCGCAATATGACCACGCCCATGGCCACGTCCGCTCATGATTCTATATAAGAGAAGGGAAAAGGTTAAGAGTCGAGATAAGGTAGGAGTCAAACCTCATGATGACTTCTACAGATTACTAAGTTTACATCATACAACAGAGCGGAACCCATTTCACACTCGCTAGGCCTCACTGGGACTCACATGCACCCCACATTACTATTATGTGTGCACCCATAATAGGAATGCGATTTGCATATTTATCTCAGCTCCTCCCAACTCATGCTAAAAGGTTCCTCAAATTCTCGCAACAAGACAAAACACCACAAACATAAACCACGAAAATCTAACGGGATATCGCACTGTGACTCTATCAATCACATAACTCAGGTAAATACACATAAATTCAGTCTGAAATGCTAAGTGTGTGCAATCGCATGTAACATTGTACATAAGTGTATACTAGATATACTATGTAATAACTAAACGAAATTCGAACCTTGCAATCTGGAGCTGAGTGTCATGGTCTCTTTCTGAACTGTTCGGTTATAGTCTGGTTTTATAAAAACGTTTTAAAACCTAGTTTACTATAACCAGTGGCTCTGATACCAAACTATCACACCCCCAAAAATACCACATGGGAATACCTCGCTAGGCGTGTGACATACCAGGATCTGGCCACCAATCACATTGAACTAACATAAAGATTGAAATAAGATTTCCATTTATTAAAATAAAACATTCATAACATAAACCAAATTCAACATGTTCAGCGGAAGCGAAAGGTAATTAATCATCCAATGTTTTAAAAACCAAAGATAAAAACCAAAGATAAAAACCAATGTATATCACAAGTACTCCAAGAAAGCTCGACTCATGACCACTCCAGCATCCCAAGATGGCAAGTTCCATATCCAAAGTATTCTAACGACCTGCGAGCATGCAACAAGTGTATCAGACAACGCTGGTGAGTTCATAATTTTACGAAAACGTTAGTTACGAAATGTTTAGTTCAGTTCATTGATTACAATGTTGATAACACCTCGAATACAAGACGGCTCCTGAATTATTTTGCCCTTTCCCCAATGCTCCTATCAAAGCATTGGGCATGACTGAGTCATTAGTTCACACCCGTCCTCTCAGGTATGGGGTGAGGGTGCCAAACCTAGATAGCGCTACCAACTAATACTCCGTTACCTCTCAGGTAACAAACAAGATGGGACTTAAAGGTGATAGGATGAGTGTATTATCCAACATTCCAGATTTTACCCATAAGACGTATTCCTCTCAGGAATACCCCATTGATTTACCCAAAAACCTATCCCTCTCAGGGATACCCAATGACTGTCCCAACCGCCGGGACGCATGCTCAAGAGGAATGAACTCACCTTTGATTTGCTCGGTATGTTTAATTACCCATCCAGTTAGTCAACCAACCCTATTATGGTTACCAATAACAATCAGTTTTAGGATTTATCAATTAACCCACGTATTTCAAGGATTACATTTATCACAAGTATCACTATACATTACATAGCATATACTCAGTTCACACATGTGTTCACATCCCATGAATAATGTACAATAGCACACAACAGTTAACTGGGCTATCTACCAAAGCCCAAACCCAAACTGTTTCCTTCGGCGAAGAACCCTTCTGACGAAAGTTCCTCCCGACGAAAGTTCCCTCCGACAAAGAACCCTATCTTTCATCATAAACAACTCCGACGAAGAACCATATCTTTCGTCATAAACAAGTCCGACGAAGAACCATATCTTTCATCATAAACAACTCCGACAAAGAACCCTATCTTTCGTCATATTGGTGTTTGGCGAAAAACCCATCCTTCGTCAATACAGAATTTGACGAAGGATCACTATGTTTCGTCAAGATCAGTTACACAGTCTTGATTTCATCAGTTACACATTTTCACCATAAACAATGGATCAAACATCAGTTTCTTTACAAGTTCTGTAAACCCTAATTACTGATCAATCATTAACTATACAAAATATAACACTTTCCTTAAATCATGCAATTTCTAATCAAACACTAATCATTGAAATACACAAGGATCATTATCACGTTCATCGTACCAACCCTAATGATAAACAATTATCGACCATCCAACATAACAGTTTCATCATTTAACATATAGATCATTGACCATACAATCAGATGTTTGTCTATCATGAAATCAACTCATTACACGGAATCTACCAAACCCCCATACGAACAACACCGCATACAAATTATTGAAATCATAACAGTTCCAGGTTTACAATATTTTAATGAACCCTAATCATATACAAAATCACAACATCAAGACTTCACTGAACAACAAGGTTAAACACTCACCGTGATACCGAAGGGTTGTGATAGATCGAGATGGAAAGAATGCTTCGAGGTTTCGTACTGCCGTCGCACGGAGAATACTGAGGAGGGACTCTAGGGTTTTTGTTTACGTCTCTCGGTTGCAAAGGTTATATGAACACCTAATCTAACCAGTTGGGCCGTGAAACAGATTGGGCCGAGGGCCCTCATTGACGAAAAACCTTCTTCGACGAAGGACCCGTTCTTCGTCGTAATAGGGTTGGCGAATGATCCTATCTTTCGTCGAGGAGCACTTGTGGTGAAAAACCTTATAAATAAACCTTAATTAAATTATATTTAACACTACACATTTAACAACCAAATATTACACATAAGACATTAATCATTCAGATAAATTACTCATGACGTCACGTAGATCAATTTGTAAAAACAAGATTGTGAAGTTAGTGGTGTGTAAAGGAAAGACCTTGAAATCTCGGGTTGTCACATCATCCCTAACTTGAAAGAGATTTCATCCCAAAATTTGACAAGTAATCCAAAGCGGCAAGATGTTAAATCAGGATGACTGTGGGTTTTCCACAGGTGCCACATCATCCCCAACTTGAAAGGGAATTTGGCCCCGAAATTCACCAGTTGCATCAGATTTAGATTGGTCAGTTGGGAATAAGTGCGGGTACTTGAGCTTCATCTGATCCTCGCTTTCCCACGTGAACTCCGGTCCACGTCTTGAGTTCCAACGAACTCTCACAATTGGAATACGACTATGCTTACGAACCTTAACTTCCCGATCCATGATTTCGATGGGTTCCTCAACAAACTGCAATTTGTCGTCGATTTTTAGTTCTTGAAGCGGTACAACAAGTGTCTCATCGGACAAACACTTCTTTAGTTGCGACCCATGGAAAACATCATGAACGTTACCCAACTCATCAGGCAACTCGAGCTTGTATGCCACCATACCGATACGTTCCAAAACTTTAAATGGCCCAACATAACGTGGATTAAGCTTGTCGAGGGACACCTGTGCCACCACGACCATTAAACAGATGCCAAACCCATGAAATATTGTATTTCATACTTGGGATTTGGATAAATATGTGTATCATTTGCACATATCAATTCTTGTTCGATTTCGGGCTCTAAATCGCTTTCTGGAAGGTTATATGCGCACTGATGTGTAAATATAATCAGCTTAATGCGAAAAAAACTCCAAAACAGTGACATGGGCTTAGCATACCTTAAATAACCCTTACCTAACTTAGAAATAAGTTTTGGAAGGTTTGGTGTGCCGAAATCAAGTTTATTCGCTTACAGGGACTAAATTAGACAAACTGCGAAAGTATGCCAATTCGTACTGTAACGGACATTCCAGAACTTTATCATAAGTTAAATATGCCCTAAATATCCTTTACATAGCTTAGAAATAGGCTTTGAGGTGTTTGGTGCGCAAAAATAAACTTTATGCTCATTCAGGGACTAAAAGCGTCAAAAGTGCATAAGTTTGCATTTTCGCTCATAACTTACGTTCTGAATACATCCGGACATCCAAAAATTTATGTAAGCATTAAAATATTTTATTTTAGTGTTTGGCATAAGAAAAATCTATTCGTCGCGCAATTTGGATCGTTTTTCGCGTTCGTGCGCATTTCGTCGTAATTAACCGAATAACGTGATCGTACGACCAAACGAACCGACATCCGACATATTTTTGAGCATGTTTCATGTCCCCTATGTTTAGGCATCATTGTAGGCCCTTAAAGATGGTTTAACGGGCCTTAAACGTGTCGGCAATAAGCTTAAACCACTGCAGGGACTGAAACTGTAATAACAGAAACTTGTTTGCTGAACTGAAAGCTCAGGCGGCCAGCGTAAGGACCCCCCTTACTCTTACATGGCCCATGTGAAAACATCAGATGTGCAGAAACCAGTTTCCAGCTGTTTACAGCCTGTTCCAGCTTGATCCAGCACTTGCAAATGGTTTTTATACAAACTATGGGCTATTTTCATGTGCCCATGTATTCTAAAACTATGGGTACATGTGTACGGCTCAGATTTAAGCTCGGGAATCGAGGAACGATCCTAACGGTGGTCCATTTCCTATAAATAGACCACCTCCACTTCACTTGAACTCATATTTGATCTGATTTTCGTTCTCTAAGTTGAAGTCTTGCACTTCATACCTGAGAATAAATTGGATCAAACCTCTTTGGACCTTTTGTAAGTCCTTTTTTATTCTTTTATGCGTTTTTAGCATGAAAGTCAAACAGTGTTTAACTTTCAGCTTTGACCAGTTTATGGTCAACACGAAGTTCGTTTGAACTTCGCAACGTGAGCGTAATCACGATGGTTATAGTCCCTAGTGATTATACCTACTGATTACCACGTTATCTAGGCTTAGTGACGAGTCGTAGTTTCGGCCAAAATGCGTATTCCTGCGTATTTTGCAACCAAACTACTTTTAGGTATCAAAACCGTTTTTTTTTATACCAAACCTGTTTTCTAACTTTGTTAAACATGTTTTAACATGTTTAGCTCGTCACTTTAGGTTTTGTGCTTATATAGGGTCGTAAGGTAAGCGGTCTAAACAACCGCTTAGACTTTCGAACCCGACCCGTTTGGTCGATCATTAGGATCCGACCAAACACATTAGGTGACCATAGTTGTATAGGGAATAACCTTCCAAGGTTATACCTTATGGTCACTTCGTTTAAGTAGTTGTATGATAGGTAGTTTATATGCCTTAGGTAAAATGACCAAAATGCCCTTTTCATACATAATTGGTAATTAAGCATATGTAGCTTAAACTTTTGTCACATAACTGATTTTGCAACATAATAAAACATGTTTAGGCATATAATACTTGTCATAGGACTAGTTAGGCGGTCCAAACGCGTTTTACGCAAATGACGCGTTAAAGTAGCGTAAGCTACCTAAACGGGTCGTAATGGGTCATAAGCACCGAGGTTAGGTTTCATTTTAGAATGTAGGCTTTGTTAAACCATATTGCATGAGTTCCTATACTCATTTGGTTTACGAAACCTCATTCTATCTGATCTTCCGATTTAGGTCCGGTTATTTATGTAGTTATCTATATTAGGTGTCATTTGATTTCCGTGATCCCTCTAGCTTTGCTTGGTTGTTATTCAAGACTTCTAAGCACCCTCAAGTGAGTACATAGACCCCTCTTTTACTGTTTTTCAAACGTTTTGGGGTGAAACACATGTGCCTACTTGTTACTTTCATGCTTTCCATGTTTTTCATATCATATACTTGCTATGTTCATTAGTACACTAGTAGTACATAATTTCATTATGTTTTGCTATGTATGTTTACTTAGCATGCTAGCACATTGTTTTACATTACATTTCTTTTGCTATGTATGTTTACTTAGCATGCTAGCACATTATTTTACATTACATTTCATGCTATGTATGTCCATTTAGTGCATACTTAGTACATTGTTTTACATTGCATCTCTGTTGCATATGTTCTCGTAGCATATGGACACATTGTTTTACATTTCTACCTTGTATGTTCACTTAGCATACTAGGTACATTATTTTCATAAAACATGCTTACATTTGGTATAACATTTGGTTTGTTTAACGGAACTAAATTACATTCATTAACACCGATCATGCCGCTCGGTAGTAGGTAGTGGTACCATAGGACTTGACATCTCCCGTTCCTAAAATCCTAGGTTTGTTTGGGTGGAAGGAATGACCGAATCCGAAAACATTTTTTGATAACCTTCACTCTAAGGTTATCTTACTGTCTCAAGGCTTGGATGTAGGCGTTTAACATTACCGCATAGATGTTTGTATCAGTAAAGCATGCATTATCTTACAAAACATAACTTTTGATTATATTTTTATCAAATGCAATGTTTTGTACATTTCTTACTTATAGGGTTGAATAAATGCTTTTAATCAATAAATGCTTTTATTCACTCTACATTACTTTTGTTTACACAATAACATTTCAACATTTGCTTGAGCATTACATTGGGTTATACATGAACATTTTTACATTAGTGGTTTGTTTTGGTAAGTGATTTAAATAACGAGGCGTGTGTAATAAGATAAAAGCATGGTGGATACGCCGCTGGTATTTCCTATATATAAGTGCTTTTATAGTATTACATATCGTAGCGTTATTTAAACCATTTCAATATTTGACATATTGCATTTTACACAAATAACATATTTTCACTAAACATTTGTTTTACAAAACAACTTATTTTATACAACTCATTTTACTTGGTTATTCATATAACCTTACATTTTTCTTTACATATCATCTATTTTATCATCGCTTTTCAAATGGCTTACAAAAGAAAACATTTTACAAGGATCATGACTAATTTTTCTTAAACATTTTCTTTAAACTTATAAGTCATGAATCCTAAATCAATAAAACCTATGTATCTCACATGCATTTTTATGCTGGCGTACCTATTTTCACATGTGTTTCAGGAAATGATGCATAGGAATAATCAAGATACACTTAGGTGGACTGGGCCTTAGTGACATTAAAAGATGCAAGACTAGTTAATTATGTTATGTTTCTTTGTTGTTAAGACATTGTAAGTCTTTTAAATCAATAAAACAAAATTTTCAATTTCCATGTGTTATGAAACAATGATTCTGTTACAACACTCCCCGACGATTCCGCCGCGATTTGTTGTTTTAGGCGGTCGGGGTGTGACAGAAAAGTTGGTATCAGAGCTCATGGTTATAGGGAATTAGGTTATTAGTAATGCTTTGACCTAGTCTATAACCTTCCTAGGACCCTAACACAAGGTTCTTGTGTTTAGATCTTAAACAATACCGTCACTTATCCTTAGGTGACAACCACAATAAGAACATAAATTTCAAAACCGCTTTGAAAACCAATCATCTGTTCTAGGGTGATTGATTATTAGGTTTTGAACCCTCTAACTTTTCAAAAATCTCGTTAAAGTTTGGGTCTTATAATGTGAACATGTGCAAACTGGAAGGGTGAATGCATGTACCCTGAGTTTTCTGTCTAAGGCTAGAGTGTTCGTACAAATCCGCAGTATCGGACCAGTCACTCTTACCTGGGAACTCTTGGGGTGAGTGTTCACTTATAGGCGAGCATGTCTTCAGTGATACATTAATATGATCCGTTTACTTTGATTAGTCACCGTCTCATTTGTTTGCCTTAGGTAACAAACAAATGATCGCAATTTCTATGCGTTGTCATTTTGTTTTGATTTTCCGATAACATTTCACTTGTTTCCTCCTATGTCTTTCATTTCCTCTAGAATGTCTCTTCATCGCAATGACACCCAGATGTCCGAGCAAACTGCCAAATTTGCCCAGCGAATAGGCGAAGTAATCCTGAAGTCTGTTGATTTAGGTGTCGCCATGTCTCGTCTCAACAATGAAGCTACTCAAGAGTCACCAAAGGAAGCAGAAGTCAAGCCTGCACCAAAATCAAAGAAGCGTAAGGCTTCAAAGAAACCCGCTGCAGTTGCACCAAATCAAACGGGACCTAGCCAAGTGGCGACACCACTAGCTAAGAAGCCATACAACGGAACTGCACCCTTGTGCAACCAATGTAGCCTTCATCATCATGCTAGTGTGAAGTACCGCAGATGCCAAATTTGTGGACTTATAGGTCATACCGCTAGAGTTTGCCCTGCTGCAGCTGCATCAAATCAAGCTAGCCACAACCCTGCTCGAGCTCGCTTTCCACCTGGATCATGCTACAATGGTGGCAAGATGGGTCATTTCGTGAATAAATGCCCAAAGCTGGCTAATGCAAATCTGACCCACGGATAAGCATTTGGCTGATTAGAAGAAGCTGCTGCTTTAAATAATTTGAATCTTCTGCTTTTGTATCTTTTGTTGAACCCTGAAACAATCTATTTTGTTTTTAAATAAATTGATTATTCACAATTCTGATGTACAAGTGTAGTTACATATGTGTATGGCATTTTCCTATGATACCTACATCAAGGAACTATGTTCTTTAAACAAACTACTCTTCTGATTCTCCCATTCTCGTGTTTGCTCATAAATTCCTCAAAAATTTTAAGTACTCATTTCCTTCTAAGAGACGAGGTACATGAAATAAAGTGACATTATGAGTAATCCTGCTTTTTGCACATCTGTGCCTTTAAATCCTTGGTTTGATAACTAAGTGTAACAACTCTCATCAAAAGTCATATTTATTATTTTATTTTGTCCAATAGGAAACCCTAATTATGACCCCCAAGTAATTCTGCATAACCCCTAAAATTTTCAGAACAATCGGAATCAGGATCAGGGCCCCTAAAACTCAGGGGGGTAAATTCTCGTTAGTATTATCTAAACAGTTTTACGTGTAAAAAGAATTCGAACAAACGACCAACTCACCTGAGCTACTAGGACACGGGGCTACCCTATGATAGGGTGGTACCCCTCGCGCCACGCGAAGGCCCCTCGCGCCACGCGAGGGCGCCCTTTTTCCAGTATATATAGTAGACATTGGCACTTGCAATTACGTGTTGGTTCGACGTTAAAATTCGATTCATGCACTGAGATATCATCCAAATACTACAGAAACACACACAATCTCGAATTTCCGCCGCGATAACAGGGTAATAACTCGATCGCTGCTACGATTCAATGTCCGATCGTTGAAACTATCCAATGGATGTTTAAGTGCTGCCCAAATTAGGTTTTATACTTTGTCATTCGTCGTAAATTCGATGGATGTTTAAGTATCGCGCTTTGTCATTCGTTGTGAGGGTTTAATCTCGTGAGTTATCGTAAATGTTGTATTAGTTACTGACCTAGTTCGTGTGCATTGTTATTTAAATTAGGTTACAAGGCTAATCAGTAGGCTAAACTCTGCCTGCATAAATCTGCAAAGTGAGTCATTCTCTTTTTATCAAATTGTTTTCTTAAAACTCTACTTGTTTTCAAAGTTATAATTACAGGGATTAAGTCTTTGTAATCTCCAAATTACAGCCGGTATGTGGGGTTTTGTATACAATACTTGATAACCGTCACCATTGGACAACGGGTTAGCCAAGGGGTGATATGACCATAATCACAGACACCATTGGACAACGAGATAGCCAATAGGTGGTCGAGTGATAAATACCGTGGGTAGATGGTTGATATGTATAAACATTGTAATCGCTCTTAATACTGTAAATTATAACAACGCGTCGTTTTTAGTAAAAAGAATGATTCACCAGTATTTCCCCGCTGGCAAAACCTTTTTCAAACATGTTTCAGGTGATCTGTTATGATCCAGGAAAAGTGCCGCGAAGCACTACAAGCTTAAGGAAGTGGCTCAATATAAATAAAGAAACATGTTTTGTAAAATAAAGATTTCCCAGTGAAATCACCTTATTGTAAACTACCAGGGTTTTATCCTGAATTATGAAATAAAATAATCGGGCATTTTCAGTTTTAAAAAGATCCTGCTAAGATCTTCTGCTGTCAACTCAATTAAATAAATACCACGGGATTACTGTTCCGCGGCTCTTGAACCGGGTCAAACCGGGCCGGGGGTCGTGACAGGAAAAGGTGGTATCAGAGCCACTGATTTAAGCCAATTAAGTATTTAGAAAATACTTAATTTTACCGATTGCCATTTTTGTGATTATGTGTTTTATTATTTGAATATTTGTTTACAGTATGGGTAAGCAAAAACTTTCGGATATCTATCATAAATTAGATACTTCACCGAAAGAAAAAGGAACTTCATCCTCAAAATACCCAACAGATACTGAGGAAGGAATATTTGTCCGTAAGACACAGTTTGAGAAACCACTTTCTCGTAAGAAAAGAAGTCAGATTATTAGAAAAAGTCAGGAGAAAAGAAAGAAACCACAACCAAAAGAAGTAATGATACCTAAGGAGACACAGAAAATAGGCAATAACCCACCATGGGAAGACGAATTAGATGAAAAATGGGCAGATCTCTATATGTTAGCCACTGTAGCAGTAAATGCTAACGTTTAAATACCCTGACCCAGTTCTAGCACCCATATCATCTACAATCCAGAAACTCTAAAAGAAAACTTTACCTAGTAAATAAATAAGTTACAATAAACCTTAGTATGTTTTAATTGTCAGTTGTCCTTTGTATTAAATTAGTCACACGGTATGCAATAATACTTGAATGTTTATCTGTAAAATTTAGTTATAAAATCTTAACTTAGCATTTTGTGTACATTTTTGCATATATGCTAAACAGCATGAATGAGTTATCTGAAGCCCTTCAGAATCTCAATCTCTATCCGGTGAAAGTGGAAGTTTCCAAAGATTTTACTGGTTACATACCTGATGTAGAAGAACCTATGGAATTCCACGCTCCACCTCTGGAGAAACCAAAGCCTAAGAAAAGGAGAAGATTTGTAGGCTGGAGGCGTGTACGCAGGAGAAACCAGCAACTAGGAAAGTTCCCAAAATAGAAAATCCCATTGATAAAGGAAAATGGATCGAGATTGAGGAGAATGCTAGGCAAGTAGAAATGGAAATTGGGGAAAGTTCTAGGCAAGTCGAGGAGTTGCCATTACAGGAAGAATTAGATCGCCTACTGGCAAGTTGTGATATCATTAGACCTATCAACAACAACCTCTACCCTTATCCTGCTGAAACCCAACTTCCAATAAATTTGGAACCAGCCATTCTAGAACCTTTAATCCATACCCAACCTTTAGGAGAAATGGACGAGTGGTGGACCAACGACTGGCAGTTTCAAAACCTCCTTAATAATCCTTATACCTTTTTCCCTCAGTTCGACCCAGAACCTATACCAAACCCACCAATGAGCAATGAAAACTTAGCTGAACTCCGCCATTTTGGTGAGGAACTGATGAATGCAGGGAATAGAATTCGGGAGGTAGGAGAACAAATCTCCTGGAAATACGACGAGAGGGAACATCGCTTCTAAGATGCCCAGGGATATGATGGTTGTGTAGCTGTGATTGTAAAATAGTGATAGTAATAATAAAATAAGTCTGTAAATAAACCTACAAATAAAACCTTTATAAAATAACAGTGTGTACGGATGCATAATATGATATATAAAAAGGGAAATCGAGGAATCAATACATTTTGGATATATATATATATATACTAGACTTCTACCCGCGCGATGCGGCGGGGGTTACATATTACTACACGGTACACGTTTTTTTGTTAGTTTATCAATCCTCTCATGATATGTTGTATAGTACTTTTAGCTTTTTTTATTTGTAGCATCGGTGCGTCATAAGCTTTATAGATCATAACTAAATAACTAAAAATTCGGCGGGGGTTACATATTACTACACGGTGCACGTTTTTTTGTTAGTTTATCAATCCTCTCATAATATGTTGTATAGTACTTTTAGCTTTTTTTATTTGTAGCATCGGTGCGTCATAAGCTTTATAGATCATAACTAAATAACTAAAAAGTTCATATATTTGAAACCATACAAGGAATTGGGATTCCATTAGATGCATTGAATCTTTTTGTATTAAGTAATTGCAATATGGGGCGGGAGTGGCGATTTACAACAGTATACCCGCGCGATGCGGCGGGAGTGGCGATTTACAACAGTATACTCGTTTATCGTTAATTTATCGGTCGTCTCGTGATATATTGTATAGTACCTAAGTTTTCTTATTCGTGATATGTTGGCACTGGTTTTTTTGTTAGTTTTTCGATTCTTTGGTGATATACTTTTGTTAATTTTTTTAGTTGTGGCTTCGGCGTGATCAATCTACAAGAAGAGTACAAAACAACGAAGTAGATATAATTAAAAACAAGAAGAGTACAAAACAAGCAGGTAGCTGGACAAAACACCAAAAACAAAATACGGGGAGTCTTTTGTATCTCTTCCAGTTTTACCAATACATATGTTCGCTCATGACTTTCTTTTATCTTCTCCTCTACTGTACCAGTCTTTTATTATCACAACGGGTATTCACATCATCATTGTTAGCGGTTGTGATAGGAGTTTGACTTTTGACATATTAAATAATGTTTTCCTGCGACAAATGTAAAAAGTAAGTAACACAATTTTCTAAACTATAAACATTAATGTATTAATATAAATCATTTGATTGTAACTTGTAAATTATTACATTAATATAAATCATTTGATTGTAACTTGTAAATTATTGTAGTCGTGTAGTTAGCATGCTACATGTTGAAAATCTTAACATACTTTCTAGAACAAAAACCACAGATACATTTGAGCTTCTATTATAGTATATCACCAATTAAGTTTTCAGTTGACCAAAAGACCAAAAAAAGTAAAAAAAAAAGGAATGAAGTAAACTATTCTGCAACAGCCGCTGCTTCAGCATATGCATTTTGTATTATACTTAGCAAGCCTATGAAGAAATATATTTGATATTCCACCTGCAACAACAATAAAGGAACCAATGGCTAAAGTGATGATTGGAGTATTGTATGATAAATATATAAACTTGGGTATGCAAATTGGTTACCTCAACAAAATTTGAAATCCTTCTTTCCCAAGGTCAAACCGCTGTTTGACCAAGGTCTCGATCTTCTGTGCTGTATTCTGCGTTCCATCCTTCGCTCTCTGGTGCGTCTATTATTGACCATGTGTATTTTGTGGACATGCGTCTTCGGTTTACAGATGGTGTTGGGCCGACCCCGTCTCCTCCGGTTTTTTATTGGTGGAGTTCTCCGAGCCTACCATCGTCTAAAGGGAATATGTGCCGGCCCATTTAAAGTTGTAGCCCGGAAACGCCTTTGGCCACTTTTGCATGTGGTGGATGCATGTGATTGACCCAAGTTTTTTTGCCTGTCTTTATATAAGTAGTCAGGATGCATTTTACCATCAAATGAGTTCAAAAAGGGTGCTATTATAGGTAATAGGTGCATACAAATACATGCATTATAACATGGGCCGTATGACAGGACGAAAATGGTCATACGGGTGGTATGACTTCAGTCACTTGTGTCAGTCTAAAACATCATATGACCCATGTCAATTGGCGAACACCAACTCATATGGTTTGTATAATTGTATTGTATGATTTATGATGGCCCATATGATGTGTCATTATTACACGCCAACACGGCCCGTATGACCATATGACGCGTGTGAACCGTCAATGGTGTGTGGAATGTGGATAGTGTGTCAGCGGTGTTTCTTTAGTACCAGGCTTTAAAAAACGATATGTAAACATACCTTCTTGTTTAGAAATGTTATATTCGATGATGGATCCTGAGGTCGTTGCTAAAAACAAAGAGAACGAACTTGTGTATGTTTCATCGACTGTCACGGGTGTCATGGATGTGAATTGTTGATCTTTCGGGCTTCCGTGGACGACCCATTTCCATTTCCTTTGGTGCAGTCTTCTTTCAACCAAATTCCCACCCTATAATTTGATAAATTTTGATCAAAAAAGAATAAAACTTGTGGATTTTAAGAAAAAAGGTTGACTTTTTTGGATAAAGTACTTTGGTCAAAAGAAAGAGCGAGTCAGAATGAGGCCCGCTTCTTCGGTGTGCTGTGCAGCTAGTCATTGGTGTCAACGTAGTGTCGTGTGTCGATTCTTGGCTCCATATATGTTTCTTCCACATTGGTTTTGAAGACGGATCGAACTCGTATAGATCACCGCTTGAGCAGCATTTTGGTAACAAAGACCATCATGGGTTCAAGTCATATGGTTCACCGGTTATCGGTAAAACAGAGAAACAAAGAGACAACCTTATAGTGAATATGACTTGCGGTCTAATTTCAGGAGCATCAACTATGGCTGCAACATCCGCACCAGGAGGCTTGCCATGGTTCATCCATCTGCTCACATTGTGCTATGAGTCTATGACATAAATCCCCTTTATAAAATAAATTCAAAACAATAAAAATAAAACCTTGGTGCGTTGATCTCACTAAGCTCTAATAGCAGCCCATTTTTTGTGCAGAAGTAGATCTTCCTGTTTCATCATGCCAAAGTCAATAAAAGAACATACTTTGCTTTACTAAAGAAGTCAAAACGGGTTGCGAAGGTGGTTGGAAGACATTCGACCCATTTTATTTTTAAGCTAATTTTTAACCTGACCCGTTTGAGTTAAAACATAACTAACATCTACCCATTCAAGTAAACGGGTTGAAATAACCAACTCTACTCTCGAATGATACTTACTCCATATCATGTGATATAACTCCAGATTTGATTCGTATATCCGTGCTAGAATCTAGAATTGGTGGGAACTCGACCCATATCGGCTGCGAATTCTCACTTAGCTGCATCTGCAAGTAAGTGACAAAATTAGGTTAGGTTAAAAGGTTATTTAATTTTTTAAAAAATTATAAGATAAAATTCTAAACTACAAGATATGAATATTTTAGATACCTGGAGAAAAAAAAAAGCAACTGTATAGGCAAGAATGATTTTGCTGAAGGCAAACCTCGGCAATAGCGTGCCACCGAAATTGATTCACCGAAACCCAAGTTCCAGCAGACGCCGCCGCCATTCATCCATTGATGCAAATAACTTTAAAAAAAATAAAACAAAACAATATACATAAATTATTTTCAAACATTTTCAAAACTGTAATGAAACCAAAAGATTTTACCTCTGAGATTTTCAGGCAATGCAACGAATTTAAGACAGACGGACTTTAACTGAAGACAATGGTGTTGTTCAGCCAATGCTAATGTTGTTGCGATGGTATTAATGGCAACATCTTCACAAAGATTAGATTCACATAGCTTCAAAAGCCGCTCTAACCCATACCGATCAGCAGCTGCAAGAAGATGTTGATACATTAACGTTGAAGCCCATTTTGTATTCAGGCCCGTCAACTCTTCCATATTGGGCACTTTGTCCCAGTATATAAAATGAAGTAACGCCTGGAAAAAAAATCAACATTGGTAAAATAGTTACAAAGAACTAAAAGCTGTACATGTCAAGCGCCGTAGGGGCGGCAATTCTTAACACGACCTGCCAACCCGACACGAAAAAAACAAGCTTGGGTCGACTAACACGAATAAAAATACGGGTTAAACGGGTCAGGTTCAGGTTGACCTGCATTTATATGTGTGTGGGTTAGGGTTGAAACCTTTGACCCGAATAATAATACAGGTCGGGGTCGGGTTGAACATTTAAACCCACCAACCCGACACGATTGGTACCCAGGTCAATAATATGTTTGAAATGAACCTTAAAAACAGGTGCTTCTACGTCTTCCACTTTTATACGGTGGACATTTTGATCTTTCATCGGGCCGAATAGTTGAGCCCGAAAAACAGGTGAGCGAGCTGCGAGAACCAATTTATGGGCAGCGAATGTTTCTCCGTTTACATCGAAAGATACGTCGGTTCCCTTTCCACATTCCAGAAGCTGCCCAAAATGCTGCCCGATATCCGAAGGTGGTACGTGAATACTGTAGGACTTTGGACCCTCTGTGTGGGATCTTACGACACCAACACAGCAATGAACTTGAAGGCAATCGTCTTTTAAGTAGTCTGACGTTTCTAAAGCAGACCTTCTAAAAAATCGCTTGTAACCCCTGCAACATGTCATAATAAAAATTTCATAATTAGAAAGAAGTCATGTTTTAATTAAACCCTCTAAAAATAATCATTGACATAACAGTTCACTGCAGTTTCGACCAATTTACATAAAATGACTGCAGCACAGCTTGGTAGTCATTGACAACATGCTCACATGTAATATATACATAATGTATTTCCCAAATACAAAATTCTTTTCATGATTTCCTTCCATTTAACAGAACATATACATAATTGTCCATAAATTTACATGTTGCCCAACCCTCTTATAAGTTATTTATATGTAGAGCCTTAAGAGTTTAATGTAATTGCATTTCAAAGAATGGTTCCACAAAAATGTGTAGCTTATCGAAATTAGTTCATTGATAGAACTCCAGATTGCAATAGCTAAGATTACAACTTACATTGTCTACCAACTTGACTGAACATCACTAATTGCTTGGTATATTTTCATACTTTCAAAGGCAACCTAAAGAAGGAATAAGATTTGTACCTTTTTCACATTTCCATCATCAAGAATATATTAAGTCACAGTGCCTTTTGAACTTAAATTCCCCCATGAAAGTGCTATCTCAAGAAAATAAAAACCCAAATTAGTATAAGAGATCTTCTTTCCTTCCAAGAACACATATACAAAATATAATGACCAAATTAGTAAACCTAAATACAAAATAAAGAAGCGACAAATTCTGAATCAAAATATAAACTTAGCTGGAACTTTGAAGAGCAAGAGAATTGCAGGCAAATCATGAACTGCACTATCATTCGGTACAACTTAAACACAATACCAGCTAATTAAAAAGGATGAACACAGGTGATTCATTTAAAATTATACCTGATTTAGAAGCTTTGGTGAATGACTGAGTGCAGGATTTTGAGTCTTGGTTTTGTTCTATCAATGTCTGCACAAGACAACGATCACACAAAGTTAACTCAAAAGAAAATAATTACAACTTATTTTGCCATTGTTTAACCCTAAATCAACGAAATAAGCTATACATCAAATTACATCATGTCGGAATTCAAGATTGCTTCTACTAAAGTCCATCCAAGACTGTCATTTAGTGTAAAATCTTTAAATCAGTGAAAGTTCTTAAGAATTCAGAATAGTAATTCAGTGCAAAGGACAACGTAATTAATATGGAAGTAAAACGTCGTCTTAAAGAGCGATTTGCGTGTTTACCTTCATCTGAAACATGATTCCAGAGAGATTCATGGACAGACAGTCACCTGATTCCGGCCATTCTCCAGCAAATCTGTGGATCCCTTGTTCAAATCTGTGGATCCCTTGGTGCCTTCGACATCTGAAAAACATATAGAAACTACCGTCAAACATCATAACTTGCCATATTAGGGATTAGGGTTCTAGTTCGACAGAAATGGCTACCAAATCCTAAACAACAAAATCCGAAAATTTTAACTTACTTGAACGGCAGATCCGAAAATCTGTGGATCCCTTGTTCAAATCTGTGGATCCCTTGGTGCCTTCGACATCTGAAAAACATATAGAAATTACCGTCAAACATCATAACTTGCCATATTAGGGATTAGGGTTCTAGTTCGACAGAAATGGCTACCAAATCCTAAACAACAAAATTCGAAAATTTTAACTTACTTGAACGGCAGATCTGAGATAGAAACGTGGATCTGGTGATAGATCTCATGAAACCCTAGATCGCCGAGAGAACAAAACCCTAGATCTGCTCATCAAAATCGCCGAGAGAGAGAGACAAGAGAGAGAAGATCGGATGTTTTTGTGAGATGTGTGAGGAATGAGAGAGAAAGGAATTGTTGATCCGTGTGAAGTCAAATGGACGGTCCAGATCGTGATCCGTGTGAAAAAGTGAAAAAAATGGATGGTTGAAGATGATCCGGGTAAAGGGTAAAAAGTTTGTGTTTTCTTGTGCTTTAAGTGTTGTACATTGTGCATTAAGTGTTTTTTCAACACCTTGTTGAATTACCATTCTATCCTTCATATATCCTTATTAAAGTAGTATAGATATATATATGTTGTGAAAATTGTGTGATTGTTTTGTGTATAATTGTTATTTACTCTATACTAATAAATTATATATATTAATTATCAGATGGAAAACGCTAATAATGAACCAGTTAACGAGGTTAACCAATCTGAGCAACACCAGGAGGATCAATTTATGACTAGGCAAGATATAGAAAATATCGTTGCTTAAGGAATAGCCAATGCTATTCCAGCAATCCTTGCTGCTGCCCAGAAACCTGTTGAACCTCAACAACTTATTCCTAGTAAACGTACTCAAGAAGATAACTTCAGTAATAGTGTAAACGGAGGTGGCAACCATACTAAAAATGATAATGACCCACGGCAGGCCCCACTCCCTAAGAAAATGAAAGCTGCAACGCCTGGTTGCACTTACAAAGAATTTCTCGCCTGTAAACCAGCTGAATTTGCAGGCAATGAAGGGGCGACTGCGGCACTGCGTTGGTTGGAGAAAACCGAAGCAGTAATTATGATAAGTAAATGTGCTGAAGAAGACAAGGTTATGTATGCGTCACATCTTTTTAAAGAAGGGGCGCTAGAATGGTGGAATACGGTACTTCAAGCCAAAGGAAAAAATATGGCCTATGCCATGAGTTGGGAAGAATTTAAACAACTAATAGAAAGAAAATTATGTCCCGAATACGAAAAAGAACAAATGGCAAATAAATTCCTGAACCATCGGATGGTAGGTGTAGACTGTCGAGGATATACTTCGACATTCTTCGAATATGCTAGAGTGGTACCAACCCTGGCTTCGCTAGAACCGGTGCTTATTTCCCGCTATATTTGGGGATTGATTGGCGAAATCCGTAATATCGTTAAAGCTGCGAGACCTCGCACTATTGACGATGCGGTAGAATTAGCTAACACCCTAACTGACGGGCTGATACGCACAAGAGATGAAAATAGGAAAAAGGAAATGGCTCAGAAAATTACCCAAGGATTTCGTGTGGGTAATAATAGAAACTTCAAGAAAGAGGAACGGGGCAATCCTCAACTCCGCCGTTCTGCAGGAATTGCAGAAAGAATCATTATGGAAAATGCAATGTAACTTGTAACTTTTGCAAAGTTGTAGGACATCGTGAAGAAGACTGCAGAAAGAAAACAGGGGTCTGCTATAACTGTGGAGAAGCGGAACATTTCAAACCAGAATGCCAAGACGGCCGACGGAGCTACCAAGAAGAATGTTCGAGCATTCCAATTAACTACTCAGGAGGCAGAACTCATTCCAGATGTGATAGCTGGTACGTTCTTAGTTCACAACGTTTATACAAAAGTATTATTTGACTATGGTGCAAACCAAAGTTTTATCAATACTTTATTCTGCCAAGCTCTTAATTTACCCTTAACCAACCTTAGGCAGATTTTTACAGTCGAAACGGCAAATGGGAATTTTGTTAAAATAGATAAGGTTTTGCAAGAAGGAAATATAGAACTTTCAGGTCATAAATTTTCTGCAAACCTGTTACCTATGAATTTAGCAGGATTCGATGTGGTGTTAGGAATGGATTGGTTAGTAGCCAACCATGCTCGAATCCTATGTGATAAGAACTCCATAGAAATTCATGCACCCACCGGAAAAGTAATTATGATTACAGGGGACAGGCCTCGAAAAACCATGAAGTTCATTTCAGTAATGAAAGTTGCTAGTTATGAACGAAAGCAAGGAGTAGTGTTTATGATTTCAGTAATCATTAACACTAAAGGTAAGGAACTTAAGGACATTCCTGTAGTTTTAGAATACCCAGATGTATTCCCATAAGAACTCCCAGGATTACCACCCGACAGGGAAGTAGAATTTAGGATTCATCTAATTCCCGGAACTACACCGATAGCCAAGGCACCTTATCGGTTAGCACCCACAGAAATGCTAGAACTGAAAAAGCAATTAGATGAATTACTAAGTAAAGGTTTTATACAACCTAGTTCATCCCCTTGGGGAGCACCAATGTTGTTTGTAAAGAAAAAGGATGGTTCGATGCGAATGTGATCGATTATAGGGAACTGAATAAAATTACAATTAAGAATCGATACCTATTACCTAGGATTGATGATCTTTTTGATCAATTTCAAGGAGCTAGATACTTTTCTAAGATCGACTTACGCTCCGGATATCATCAATTAAAGGTACAAGAAGAAGACATACCTAAAACTGCTTTCAGAACTAGGTATGGTCATTACGAGTTTACAGTCATACCCTTCGGATTAACGAATGCACCTGCATCATTTATGGACATGATGAATAGAATCTGTAAACCGTACTTGGATAAATTTGTAATTGTCTTCATCGACGATATACTTATTTATTCCAAAAGTCAGGACGAGCATTGTCAGCACTTGCATGCACTTTTAACTTTGTTAAGAAAAGAAAAGCTTTATGCCAAATTCTCGAAATGCGAATTTTGGTTACAGGAAGTGCAATTTTTAGGACACATGGTGAACCACGAAGGTATTCAAGTAGATCCCTCCAAAATAGAAGCAATCACCAAATGGAAAGTTCCACAATCAGCTATGGAAGTTAGAAGCTTTTTAGGATTAGCTGGATACTATAGGCGCTTTATTAAGGATTTTTCTAAAATAGCGGTGCCATTAACTAAGCTAACCTGTAAAGCGGTTAAGTTTGAATGGGGACCTAAGCAAGAAGAAGCCTTTAGGATTTTAAAGCAAAAGTTAACAAATGCTCCAATTCTAGCCTTACCAGAAGGAACAGAAGATTTTGAAGTATTCTGTGATGCTTCAAAACTAGGATTTGGATGTGTGCTAATGCAACACAAGAAGGTAATTGCGTATGCATCAAGGCAATTGAAAAAGCACGAGGAAAACTATACGACTCATGATTTAGAGTTAGGAGCCATAATTTTTGCCCTTAAGATTTGGAGACATTATCTGTATGGAAGTAAGTTTACTGTCTATACGGATCATAAAAGTTTAAGGTATATATTTGGGCAAAAAGAATTGAACATGAGGCAAAGGAGATGGATGGAAATCCTAAGCGACTATGATTGTGATATTCAATATCACGAAGGAAAGGCAAATGTAGTTGCTGATGCCTTAAGTCGTAAGTATCATGAAAAACAACGACGAGTTCGTGTGCTTAGATTAAGTTTACAATTAGACTTAATGGAACAATTAAAGAATGTTCAGGAAACAACAATCAAGGATGATGCTGAAGGAATGAAATGAAGAATAAAGGAATTGGAGCAAGGAGCTGATGGAATTTGGAGATTCCATAAGAAAAGGATTTGGGTACCTAAGCAAGGAGATTTAAGACATAAGATTTTAGAGGAAGCCCATAAATCTAGGTATACCATACATCCAGGAAATAATAAAATGTACCAAGATTTAAGGAATAATTTCTGGTGGATAGGAATGAAAAAGGATATAGCTAGATATGTTTCTACATGTCTTACTTGTTCACAAGTTAAGGCAAAACACCAGAAACCTTCAGGGCTACTTCAACAATTAGAAATGCCTGTATGGAAATGGGAGCTCATCACAATGGACTTTATTACTAAGTTACCCAAAACCAGAAAAGGTAATGATGCAATTTGGGTAATTGTAGATCGATTAACCAAGTCAGCTCATTTTCTACCCATGAAGGAAACCTTTAGCATGGAAAGGTTAGCCAAGTTGTATGTAGACGAAGTAGTATCCTTACATGGAGTTCCACTCTCCATTGTATCAGATAGGGATAGCCGTTTCACTTCCCACTTCAGGAAAAGTTTCCTGGAAGCAATGGGAACTCGACTAAATTTAAGTACGGCATATCATCCACAAACAGACGGACAAAGTGAAAGGACAATACAAACCCTGGAAGACATGCTCTGGGCATGTGTAATAGATTTTGGTGGAAACTGGGACGACCACTACCTTTGATCGAATTCTCCTATAATAATAGTTATCATGCAAGTATCAAAGCTGCCCCATTCGAAGCACTGTATGGACGCAAATGCAGAACTCCGGTTTGCTGGGCAAAAATAGGAGAAAGTCAATTATCAGGTCCTGAATTCGTGCAAGAGACCACCGACAAGATTACTTAAATCAAGGAAAGACTAAAGAATGCTCGAGATCGTCTAAAGAGTTATGCCGATAATCGACGTAAGCCACTGGAATTTCAAGTTGGAGATAAGGTACTTTTGAAAGTTTCTCCTTGGAAAGGAGTAGTTCGGTTCGGTAAGAAAGGAAAGCTAAGTCCACGATACGTAGGACCATTTCCAGTAATCCAACATATAGGACCAGTTGCCTATCGCTTACAACTACCAGAAGAACTAGCTGGAGTACATGATATATTTCATGTATCCAATCTCAAGAAATGTCTATCAGACGAATCCCTGGTGGTACCTCTTCAAGACATAGAGGTAAATGATAAGTTAAAATTCGTAGAAAAACCACTTCAAATAGAAGACCGAAAGATCAAGTTTCTCAAGCACAAATGACTAGTGCTGGTCAAAGTCAAATGGGATTCAAGGAGAGGATCTGAATATACTTGGGAGCAAGAATCAGAAATGAAACAGAAATATCCTCAATTATTCCAGTAAATCTCGAGGACGAGATTTTTATTAAGGTGGGGAGGATGTAACAACTCTCATCAAAAGTCCTATTTATTATTTTATTTTGTCCAATAGGAAACCCTAATTAAGACCCCCAGGTAATTCAGCATAACCCCTAAAATTTTCAAAACAATCAGAATCAGGATCAGGGCCCCTAAAACTCAGGGGGGGGGGGGGTAAATTCCCGTTAGTATTATCTTAACAGTTTTACGTGAAAAAAGAATTCGAACAAACGACCAACTCACCTGAGCTACTGGGACACGGGGCAACCCTATGATAGGGTGGTACCCCTCGCGCCACGCGAAGGCCCCTCGCGCCACGCGAGGGCGCCCTTTTTCCAGTATATATAGTAGACATTGGCACTTGCAATTACGCGTTGGTTCGACGTTAAAATTCGATTCATGCACTGAGATATCATCCAAATACTACAGAAACACACACAATCTTGAATTTCCGCCGCGATAACAGGGTAATAACTCGATCGCTGCTACGATTCAATGTCCGATCGATTGAAACTATCCAATGGATGTTTAAGTGCTGCCCAAATTAGGGTTTATACTTTATCATTCGTCGTAAATTCGATGGATGTTTAAGTATCGCGCTTTGTCATTCGTTGTGAGGGTTTAATCTCGTGAGTTATCGTAAATGCTGTATTAGTTACTGACCTAGTTCGCATGCATTGTTATTTAAATTAGGTTACAAGGCTAATCAGTAGGCTAAACTCTGCCCTCATAAATCTGCAAAGTGAGTCATTCTCTTTTTATCAAATTGTTTTCTTAAAACTCTACTTGTTTTCAAAGTTATAATTACAGGGATTAAGTCTTTGTAATCTCCAAATTACAGCCGGTATGTGGGGTTTTGTATACAATACTTGATAACCGTCACCATTGGACAACGGGTTAGCCAAAGGGTGATATGACCATAATCACAGACACCATTGGACAACGAGATAGCCAATAGGTGGTCGAGTGATAAATACCGTGGGTAGATGGTTGATATGTATAAACATTGTAATCGCTCTTAATACTGTAAATTATAACAACGCGTCGTTTTTAGTAAAAAGAATGATTCACCAGTATTTCCCCGCTGACAAAACCGTTTTCAAACATGTTTCAGGTGATCTGTTATGATCCAGGAAAAGTTCCGTGAAGCACTACAAGCTTAAGGAAGTGGCTCAATATAAATAAAGAAACATGTTTTGTAAAATAAAGATTTCCTAGTGAAATCACCTTATTGTAAACTACCGGGGTTTTATCCCGAATTATGAAATAAAATAATCGGGCATTTTCAGTTTTAAAAAGATCCTGCTAAGATCTTCCGCTGTCAACTCAATTAAATAAATACCACGGGATTCCTGTTCCGACGCTCTTGAACCAGGTCAAACCGGGCTGGGGGTCGTGACACTAAGGGTATTCCTCAATCTCATACCCATTACATTCTGATTTTCATAAAAACATGCATAGTATAAGTCTTCAAAAACGACCTTCATGATTTCAAAATGTTTCATATAGTCTGAAAACAATATTAACACAGTATATTTTCTTAACATATATCAAATGCATGATTTCAAAAGCATTGTCTATGTTTCAAAAACAACCTTCATGATTTCAAAAATATTTTATAGTGAAAACATTTTTAACATAGTATATTTACTTAATATATCAAGTGCATGATTTCAAAAGCATCATTCATGTTTTCAAAAACCTCATACATCATTTCAAAATTCATCTCGCACGATTTTAAAACATTTTTATACTTATCTAGTACACCTACTTTATGATTTCAAAAGTATTATGTAAGGTTTCAAAAACATTAAATACATTTATAAAAGAACCCCATGCATAGTTTTCAAAAATATTTTTTCTCATACATTGAC
Source organism: Helianthus tuberosus (assembly GCA_030545235.1). Taxonomy (NCBI): domain Eukaryota; kingdom Viridiplantae; phylum Streptophyta; class Magnoliopsida; order Asterales; family Asteraceae; genus Helianthus; species Helianthus tuberosus. The sequence goes on from CM060425.1 coordinate 64,864,258, forward strand.
TTAATCTCCAAATTCTACTTCATATGTCACATTGGCATATCTAGCATCCCAACTTCATGAGCATTTTACCTCATGTTTTGACTTAAGCACGTCTAGTGCAAGGGTTCGAGGCGTCTCCCGCTATTCGAATTCTAAAAGTCCATATGGGATCTCCTTGCCTTCACAATTAGATCCTGGTGGATGTTAATCGTTCAAATCAGAGTCCTTCATTAGATTCCTTGTGTACCTTAATTCGAATGTTACGATTCCTTGTAATCGAAATCGAATTTTCTTTCTAAAATCTTTCTATCTTTATAGTTAGATTCTTGGGAATATTTAAAGTGCCAATCAAAATCCATGGATTGGATACCTGGTGTGCTTTAAATACATGTGCACAATTAACAAAACAAATTAACAAAATGATAACAAATTAAAAATCAAGATAAACAATTTTGTGGTTATGTGATTATGTGTTATGTGTTTTCTTTTGTGTTTTTGTTTTCATTATCCAAATCCTCGTAGAATCTTCCATACCTTCATATGAGGGATTCATAGTAGGATATCCAAAGGTACTACCCTAAATCCTTAATGGGCTTCTACGTAAACATTAAGACCCTTGGATTATATAGTAGCATTCCATAATTCAAAAAGAGACCCTTTGAGTGGTCTAAGTCAGAAGATTGATTCAAAATCTGGTTAAGAATGGCATGTGATGATATGGCTAAAAAGATTCCTTGGTGGTCCAGTTAAGATGATCATTCATTGATTTAATTAAAAGGACCCAATGGTGGTCTAGTCACACTCATCACAAGTTTGTTCATTTGGTTTTTCCCTACACATTATAAAATGCATTGTGCAGACTATGCAAGGAATTATGTAATTATGGACGCGTACATAATTATGAAATTCAGTGCACAGGAACCCCAATAAGATTTATCATGGGTAAGAACCTATAGTGGCAACAATAACAAAACGTGAACAATGTAATGAAGGTACGGTGGACGCACCAATAACGCTTTGTATACTTGTATATAAGTGTCCCTCTTACATTGAAAGCATGATGTTATTAAAGTTTCTAGAAGTTCAGAACCTTAACCAGTGTTGTTTTATCTTTTCAACTTCATGTTTCAAGATCTCACAAGTTTCCTCTAAATAAATTTCGGGATGAAATATCCTGAAGGAGGGGAGACTGTGACACCTGTGCCACCACGACCATTAAACAGATGCCAAACCCATGAAATATTGTATTTCATACTTGGGATTTGGATAAATATGTGTATCATTTGCACATATCAATTCTTGTTCGATTTCGGGCTCTAAATCGCTTTCTGGAAGGTTATATGCGCACTGATGTGTAAATATAATCAGCTTAATGCGAAAAAAACTCCGAAACAGTGACATGGGCTTAGCATACCTTAAATAACCCTTACCTAACTTAGAAATAAGTTTTGGAAGGTTTGGTGTGCCGAAATCAAGTTTATTAGCTTACAGGGACTACATTCGACAAACTGCGAAAGTATGCCGATTCGTACTATAACGGACATTCCAGAACTTGATCATAAGTTAAATATGCCCTAAATATCCTTTACATAGCTTAGAAATAGGCTTTGAGGTGTTTGGTGCGCAAAAATAAACTTTATGCTCATTCAGGGACTAAAAGCGTCAAAAAACGTTCTGAATACATCCGGACATCCAAAAATTTATGTAAGCATTAAAATATTTTATTTTAGTGTTTGGTATAAGAAAAATCTACTCATCGCGTAATTTGGATCGTTTTTCGCGTTCGCGCGCATTTCGTCGTAATTAACTGAATAACGTGATCGTACGACCAAAAGAACTGACATCCGACATATTTTTGAGCATGTTTCATGTCCCCTATGTTTAGGCATCATTGTAGGCCCTTAAATATGGTTTAACGGGCCTTAAACGTGTCGGAAATAAGCTTAAACCACTGCAGGGACTGAAACTGTAATAACAAAAACTTGTTTGCTGAACTGAAAGCTAAGGCGGCCCGCGTAAGGACCCCCTTACTCTTACGCAGCCCGTGTGAAAACATCATATGTGCAGAAACCAGTTTCCAGCTGTTTACAGCCTGTTCCAGCTAGATCCAGCACTTGCAAATGGTTTTTATACAAAAAAAATGGGCTATTTTCATGTGCCCATGGTATTCTAAAACTATGGGTACATGTGTACGGCTCGGATTTAAGCTCGGGAATCGAGGAACGATCCTAACGGTGGTCCATATCCTATAAATAGCCCACCTCCACTTCACTTGAACGCACATTTGATCTGATTTTCATTCTCTAAGTTGAAGTCTTGCACTTCATACCTGAGAATAAATTGGATCAAACCTCCTTGGACCTTTTGTAAGTCCTCTTTTATTCTATTATGCGTTTTTAGCATGAAAGTCAAACAGTGTTTGACTTTCAGCTTTGACCAGTTTATGGTCAATACGAAGTTCGTTTGAACTTCGCAACGTGAGCGTAATCACGATGGTTATAGTCCCTAGTGACTATACCTACTGATTACCACGTTATCTAGGCTTAGTGACGAGTCGTAGTTTCGGCCAAAATGTGTATTCCTACTTATTTTGCAACCAAACTACTTTTAGGTATCAAAACCGTTTGTTTTGATACCAAACCTGTTTTCTAACTTTGTTAAACATGTTTTAACATGTTTAGCTCGTCACTTTAGGTTTTGTGCTTATATAGGGTCGTAAGGTAAGCGGTCTAAACAACCGCTTAGACTTTCGAACCCGACCCGTTTGGTCGATCATTAGGATCCGACCAAACACATTAGGTGACCATAGTTGTATAGGGAATAACCTTCCAAGGTTATACCTTATGGTCACTTCGTTTAAGTAGTTGTATGATAGGTAGTTTATATGACTTAGGTAAAATGACCAAAATGCCCTTTTCATACATAATTGGTAATTAAGCATATGTAACTTAAACTTTTGTCACATAACTGATTTTGCAACATAATAAAACATGTTTAGGCATATAATACTTGTCATAGGACTAGTTAGGAAGTCCAAACGCGTTTTACGCAAACGACGCGTTAAAGTCGTAAGCTACCTAAACGGGTCATAATGGGTCATAAGCAGTGAGGTTAGGTTTCATTTTAGAATGTAGGCTTTGTTAAACCATATTGCATGAGTTCCTATACTCATTTGGTTTACGAAACCTCATTCTATCTAATCTTCCGATTTAGGTCCGGTTATTTATGTAGTTATCTATATTAGGTGCCGTTTGATTTCCGTGATCCCTCTAGCTTTGCTTGGTTGTTATTCAAGACTTCTAAGCACCCTCAAGTGAGTACATAGACCCCTCTTTTACTGTTTTTCAAACGTTTTGGGGTGAAACACATGTGCCTACTTGTTACTTTCATGCTTTCCATGTTTTTCATATCATATACTTGTTGTGTTCATTAGTACACTAGTAGTACATAATTTCATTATGTTTTGCTATGTATGTTTACTTAGCATGCTAGCACATTGTTTTACATTACATTTCTTTTGCTATGTATGTTTAGTTAGCATGCTAGCACATTATTTTACATTACATTTCATGCTATGTATGTCCATTTAGTGCATACTTAGTACATTGTTTTACATTGCATCTCTGTTGCATATGTTCTCGTAGCATATGGACACATTGTTTTACATTTCTACCTTGTATGTTCACTTAGCATACTAGGTACATTATTTTCATAAAACATGCTTACATTTGGTATAACATTTGGTTTGTTTAACGGAACTAAATTACATTCATTAACACCGATCATGCCGCTCGGTAGTAGGTAGTGGTACCATAGGACTTGACATCTCCCGTTCCTAAAACCCTAGGTTTGTTTGGGTGGAAGGAATGACCGAATCCGAAAACATTTTTTGATAACTTTCACTCTAAGGTTATCTTACTGTCTCAAGGCTTGGATGTAGGCGTTTAACATTACCGCATAGATGTTTGTATCAGTAAAGCATGCATTATCTTACAAAACATAACTTTTGATTATATTTTTATCAAATGCAATGTTTTGTACATTTCTTACTTATAGGGTTGAATAAATTCTTTTAATCAATAAATGCTTTTATTCACTCTACATTACTTTTGTTTACCCAATAACATTTCAATATTTGCTTGAGCATTACATTTGGTTATACATGAACATTTTTACATTGGTGGTTTGTTTTGGTAAGTGATTTAAATAACGAAGCGTGTGTAATAAGATAAAAGCTTGGTGGATACGCCGCTGGTATTTCCTATATATAAGTGCTTTTATAGTATTACATATCGTAGCGTTATTTAAACCATTTCAATATTTGACATATTGCATTTTACACAAATAACATATTTTCACTAAACATTTGTTTTACAAAACAACTTATTTTATACAACTCATTTTACTTGGTTATTCATATAACCTTACATTTTTCTTTACATATCATCTATTTTATCATCGCTTTTCAAATGGCTTACAAAAGAAAACATTTTACAAGGATCATGACTAATTTTCCTTAAACATTTTCTTTAAACTTATAAGTCATGAATCCTAAATCAATAAAACCTATGTATCTCACAGGCATTTTTATGCTGACGTACCTATTTTCACATGTGTTTCAGGAAATGATGCATAGGAATGATCAAGATACACTTAGGTGGACTGGGCCTTAGTGACATTAAAAGATGCAAGACTAGTTAATTATGTTATGTTTCTTTATTGTTAAGACATTGTAACTCTTTTAAATCAATAAAACAGAATTTTCAATTTCCATGTGTTATGAAACAATGATTCTGTTACAACACTCCCCGACGATTCCGCCGCGATTTGTTGTTTTAGGCGGTCGGGGTGTGACAGAAAAGTTGGTATCAGAGCTCATGGTTATAGGGAATTAGGTTATTAGTAATGCTTTGACCTAGTCTATAACCTTCCTAGGACCCTAACACAAGTTTCTTGTGTTTAGATCTTAAAACAATACCGTCACTTATCCTTAGGTGACAACCACAATAAGAACATAAATTTCAAAACCGCTTATTAACCAATCATCTGTTCTAGGGTGATTGATTACTAGGTTTTGAACCCTCTAAGTTTTCAAAAATCTCGTCAAAGTTTGGGTATTGTAATGTGAACATGTGCAAACTGGAAGGGTGAATGCGTGTACCCTGAGTTTTCTGTCTAAGGCTAGAGTGTTCGTACAAATCGGTAGTATCGGACCAGTCACTCTTACCTGGGAACTCTTGGGGTGAGTGTTCACTTATAGGCGAGCATGTCTTCAGCGATACATTAATATGACCCGTTTACTTTGATTAGTCACCGTCTCATTTGTTTGCCTTAGGTAACAAACAAATGATCGCAATTTCTATGCGTTGTCATTTTGTTTTGAATTTCCGATAACATTTCACTTGTTTCCTCCTATGTCTTTCATTTCCTCTAGAATGTTTCTTCATCGCAATGACGCCCAGATGTCCGAGCAAACTGCCAAATTTGCCCAGCGAATAGGCGAAGTAATCCTGAAGTCTGTTGATTTAGGTGTCGCCATGTCTCGTCTCAACAATGAAGCTACTCAAGAGTCACCGAAGGAAGCAGAAGTCAAGCCTGCACCAAAATCAAAGAAGCGTAAGGCTTCAAAGAAACCCGCTGCAGTTGCACCAAATCAAACGGGACCTAGCCAAGTGGCGACACCACTAGCTAAGAAGCCATACAACGGAACTGCACCCTTGTGCAACCAATGTAGCCTTCATCATCATGCTAGTTTGAAGTACCACAGATGCCAAATTTGTGGACTTATAGGTCATACCGCTAGAGTTTGCCCAGCTGCAGCTGCATCAAATCAAGCTAGCAACAACCCTGCTCGAGCTCGCTTTCCACCTGGATCGTGCTACAACTGTGGCAAGATGGGTCATTTCGTGAATAAATGCCCAAAGCTGGCTAATGCAAATCTGACGCACGGATAAGCATTTGGCTGATTAGAAGAAGCTGCTGCTTTAAATAATTTGAATCTTCTGCTTTTGTATCTTTTGTTGAACCCTGAAACAATATATTTTGTTTATAAATAAATTGATTGTTCACAATTCTGATGCACAAGTGTAGTTATATATGTGAATGGCATTTCCCTATGATACCTACATCAAGGAACTATGTTCTTTAAACAAACTACTCTTCTGATTCTCCCATTCTCGTGTTTGCTCATAAATTCCTCGAAAATTTTAAGTACTCGTTTCATTCTAAGAGACGAGGTACAGGAAATAAAGTGACATTATGAGTAATCTTGCTTTTTGCACATCTGTGCCTTTAAATCCTTGGTTTGATAACTAAGGGTATTCCTCAATCTCATACCCATTACATTCTGATTTTCATAACAACATGCATAGTATAAGTCTTCAAAAACAACCTTCATGATTTCAAAATGTTTCATATAGTCTGAAAACAATATTTACACAGTATATTTTCTTAACATATATCAAATGCATGATTTCAAAAGCGTTGTCTATGTTTCAAAAACAACCTTCATGATTTCAAAAATATTTTATAGTTGAAAACATTTTTAACATAGTATATTTACTTAATATATCAAGTGCATGATTTCAAAAGCATCATTCATGTTTTCAAAAACCTCATACATCATTTCAAAATTCATCTCGCACGATTTTAAAACATTTTTATACTTATCTAGTACACCTACTTTATGATTTCAAAAGTATTATGTAAGGTTTCAAAAACATTAAATACATTTATAAAAGAACCCCATGCATAGTTTTCAAAAATATTTTTTCTCATACATTGACTTAATCTCCAAATTCTACTTCATATGTCACATTGGCATATCTAGCATCCCAACTTCATGAGCATTTTACCTCATGTTTTGACTTAAGCACGTCTAGTGCAAGGGTTCGAGGCGTCTCCCGCTATTCGAATTCTAAAAGTCCATATGGGATCTCCTTGCCTTCACAATTAGATCCTGGTGGATGTTTATCGTTCAAATCAGAGTCCTTCATTAGATTCCTTGTGTACCTTAATTCGAATGTTACGATTCCTTGTAATCGAAATCGAATTTTCTTTCTAAAATCTTTCTATCTTTATAGTTAGATTCTTGGGAATATTTAAAGTGCCAATCAAAATCCACGGATTGGATACCTGGTGTGCTTTAAATACATGTGCACAATTAACAAAACAAATTAACAAAATGATAACAAATTAAAGATCAAGATAAACAATTTTGTGGTTATGTGATTATGTGTTATGTGTTTTCTTTTGTGTTTTTGTTTTCATTATCCAAATCCTCGTAGAATCTTCCATACCTTCATATGAGGGATTCATAGTAGGATATCCAAAGGTACTACCCTAAATCCTTAATGGGCTTCTACGTAAATGTTAAGACCCTTGGATTATATAGTACTATTCCATAATTCAAAAAGAGACCCTTTGAGTGGTCTAAGTCAGAAGATTGATTCAAAATCTGGTTAAGAATGGCATGTGATGATATGGCTAAAAAGACTCCTTGGTGGTCCACTTAAGATGATCATTCATTGATTTAATTAAAAGGACCAAATGGTGGTCTAGTCACACTCATCACAAGTTTGTTCATTTGGTTTTTCCCTACACATTATAAAATGCATTGTGCAGACTATGCAATGAATTATGTAATTATGGACGCGTACATAATTATGAAATTCAGTGCACAGGAACCCCAGTAAGATTTATCATGGGTAAGAACCTATAGTGGCAACAATAACAAAACGTGAACAATGTAATGAAGGTACGGTGGACGCACCAATAACGCTTTATATACTTCTATATAAGTGTCCCTCTTACATTGCAAGCATGATGTTATTAAAGTTACTAGAAGTTCAGAACCTTAACCAGTGTTGTTTTATCTTTTCAACTTCATGTTTCAAGATCTCACAAGTTTCCTCTAAATAAATTTCGGGATGAAATATCCTGAAGTAGGGGAGACTGTGACACCTGTGCCTCCACGACCATTAAACAGATGCCAAACCCATGAAATATTGTATTTCATACTTGGGATTTGTATAAATATGTGTATCATTTGCACATATCAATTCTGGTTCGATTTCGGGCTCTAAATCGCTTTCTGGAAGGTTATATGCGCACTGATGCGTAAATATAATCAGCTTAACGCGACAAAAACTCCGAAATAGTGACATGGGCTTAACATACCTTAAATAACCCTTACCTAACTTAGAAATAAGTTTTGGAAGGTTTGGTGTGCCGAAATCAAGTTTATTCGCTTACAGGGACTAAATTCGACAAACTGCGAAAGTATGCCGATTCGTACTGTAACGGACATTCCAGAACTTGATCATAAGTTAAATATGCCCTAAATATCCTTTACATAGCTTAGAAATAGGCTTTGAGGTGTTTGGTGCGCAAAAACAAACTTTATGCTCATTCAGGGACTAAAAGCAACAAAAAGTGCATAAGTTTGCATTTTCGCGCATAACTTACGTTCTGAATACATCCGGACATCCAAAAATTTATGTAAGCATTAAAATATTTTATTTTAGTGTTTGGCATAAGAAAAATCCATTTATCGTGTAATTTGGATCGTTTATCGCGTTCGTGCGCATTTCGTCGTAATTAACCGAATAACGTGATCGTACGACCAAACGAACCGAAATCCGACATATTTTTAAGCATGTTTCATGTACCCTATGTTTAGGAATCATTGTAGGCCCTTAAATATGGTTTAACGGGCTTTAAACGTGTCGGAAATAAGCTTAAAACCACTGCAGGGACTGAAACTCTAATAACAGAAACTAGTTTGCTGAACTGAAAGCTCAGGCGGCCCGCGTAAGGGCCCCCTTACTCTTACGCGGCTCGTGTGAAAACATCAGATGTGCAGAAACCAGTTTACAGCCTGTTCCAGCTTGATCCAGCACTTGTAAATGGTTTTTATACAAACTATGGGCCATTTTCATGTGCCCAGGGTATTCTAAAACTATGGGTACATGTGTACGGCTCAGATTTAAGCTCGGGAATCGAGGAATGATCATAACGGTGGTCCATTTCCTATAAATAGCCCACCTCCACTTCACTTGAACTCACATTTGATCTGATTTTCATTCTCTAAGTTGAAGTCTTGCACTTGATACCTGAGTATAAATTGGATCAAACCTCCTTGGACCTTTTGTAAGTCCTCTTTTATTCTTTTATGCGTTTTTAGCACAAAAGTCAAACAGTGTTTGACTTTCAGCTTTGACCAGTTTATGGTCAACACGAAGTTCATTTGAACTTCGCAACGTGAGCGTAATCACGATGGTTATAGTCCCTAGTGACTATACCTACTGATTACCACGTTATCTAGGCTTAGTGACGAGTCGTAGTTTCGGCCAAAATGCGTATTCCTGCGTATTTTGTAACCAAACTACTTTTAGGTATCAAAACCGTTTGTTTTGATACCAAACCTGTTTTCTAACTTTGTTAAACATGTTTTAACAAGTTTAGCTCGTCACTTTAGGTTTAGTGCTAATATAGGGTCGTAAGGTAACCGGTCTAAACAACCGCTTAAACTTTCGAACCCGGCCCGTTTGGTCGATCATTAGGATCCGACCAAACACATTAGGTGACCATAGTTGTATAGGGAATAACCTTCAAAGGTTATACCTTATGGTCACTTCGTTTAAGTAGTTGTATGATAGGTAGTTTATATGCCTTAGGTAAAATGACCAAAATGCCCTTTTCATACATAATTGGTAATTAAGCATATGTAACTTAAACTTTTGTCACATAACTGATCTTGCAGCATAATAAAACATGTTTAGGCATATAATACTTGTCATAGGACTAGTTAGGCGGTCCAAACGCGTTTTACGCAAACGACGCGTTAAAGTAGCGTAAGCTACCTAAACGGGTCGTAATGGGTCATAAGCACTGAGGTTAGGTTTCATTTTAGAATGTAGGCTTTGTTAAACCATATTGCATGAGTTCCTATACTCATTTGGCTTACGAAACCTCATTTTATCTGATCTTCCGATTTAGGTCCGGTTATTTATGTAGTTATCTATATTAGGTGTCGTTTGATTTACGTGATCCCTCTAGCTTTGCTTGGTTGTTATTTAATACATCTAAGCACCCTCAAGTGAGTACATAGACCCCTCTTTTACTGTTTTTCAAACGTTTTGGGGTGAAACACATGTGCCTACTTATTACTTTCATGCTTTCCATGTTTTTCATATCATATACTTGCTATGTTCATTAGTACACTAGTAGTACATAATTTCATTATGTTTTGCTATGTATGTTTACTTAGCATGCTAGCACATTGTTTTACATTACATTTCTTTTGCTATGTATGTTTACTTAGCATGCTAGCACATTATTTTACATTACATTTCATGCTATGTATGTCCATTTAGTGCATACTTAGTACATTGTTTTACATTGCATCTCTGTTGCATATGTTCTCGTAGCATATGGACACATTGTTTTACATTTCTACCTTGTATGTTCACTTAGCATACTAGGTACATTATTTTCATAAAACATGCTTACATTTGGTATAGCATTTGGTTTGTTTAACAGAACTAAATTACATTCATTAACACCGATCATGCCGCTCGGTAGTAGGTAGTGGTACCATAGGACTTGACATCTCCCGTTCCTAAAACCCTAGGTTTGTTTGGGTGGAAGGAATGACCGAATCCGAAAACATTTTTTGATAACCTTCACTCTAAGGTTATCTTACTGTCTCAAGGCTTGGATGTAGGCGTTTAACATTACCGCATAGATGTTTGTATCAGTAAAGCATGCATTATCTTACAAAACATAACTTTTGATTATATTTTTATCAAATGCAATGTTTTGTACATTTCTTACTTATAGGGTTGAATAAATGCTTTTAATCAATAAATGCTTTTATTCACTCTACATTACTTTTGTTTACACAGTAACATTTCAACATTTGCTTGAGCATTACATTTGGTTATACATGAACATTTTTACATTGGTGGTTTGTTTTGGTAAGTGATTTAAATAACGAGGCATGTGTAATAAGATAAAAGCATGGTGGATACGCCGCTGGTATTTCCTATATATAAGTGCTTTTATAGTATTACATATCGTAGCGTTATTTAAACCATTTCAATATTTGACATATTGCATTTTACACAAATAACATATTTAAACTAAACATTTGTTTTACAAAACAACTTATTTTATACAACTCATTTTACTTGGTTATTCATATAACCTTACATTTTTCTTTACATATCATCTATTTTATCATCGCTTTTCAAATGGCTTACAAAAGAAAACATTTTACAAGGATCATGACTAATTTTTCTTAAACATTTTCTTTAAACTTATAAGTCATGAATCCTAAATCAATAAAACCTATGTATCTCACATGCATTTTTATGCTGACGTACCTATTTTCACATGTGTTTCAGGAAATGATGCATAGGAATGATCAAGATACACTTAGGTGGACTGGGCCTTAGTGACATTAAAATATGCAAGACTAGTTAATTATATTATGTTTATTTGTTGTTAAGACATTGTAACTCTTTTAAATCAATAAAACAAAATTTTCAATTTCCATGTGTTATGAAACAATGATTCTGTTACAACACTCCCCGACGATTTCGTCGTCATTTGTTGTTTTACGCGGTCGGGGTGTGACATGCCGCGCTTCCCAAAGCGCACCACACCCTTCCAGGGTGAGACTTTCAACATAACACGATAGCCTACAGCGAACTCCAAGGGTTTCCTACGCTTTTCAGCGTAGCTTTTCTGATGGTCGCGCGCCGCCACCATTCGATTTCTGATCTGGACAATCTTTTCAGAAATTTCAAGAATAAGTTCCAGACCTGTGATCTGGCTATCACCCACCTCAGCCCAACAAAGAGGAGAACGACATTTCCGGCCGTACAATGCTTCAAATGGAGCTGCCTGGATGCTGGTGTGGTAATTGTTGTTGTAGGAGAACTCGATCAGCGGCAAGTGTTTCTCCCAGCCCTTACCAAAATCGATGACACATGCTCGCAGCATGTCTTCAAGTGTTTGGATGGTTTGTTCACTTTGGCCATCCGTCTGTGGGTGATAAGCAGTGCTCATGTCGAGACGTGAGCCGAATGATTTATGCATAGATTGCCACAAATCAGATATGAAACGCGGATCACGATCAGAGATAATAGAGGTTGGCACCCCGTGCCTAGAAACCACTTCCTTCAGATAAACAGCAGCAAGTTGTGAGAACTTATCCGTTTCCTTGATTGCTAGAAAATGTGCTTACTTCGTGAGATGATCAACGATTACCTAGATGGTATCGTTTCCGCTTTGAGTTCTTGGCAGACCAGTGACAAAATCCATAGCAATCTGCTCCCATTTCCACATAGGTATTTCTGGTTGCTGAAGCAGGCCTGAGGGTTTCTGATACTCTACCTTGACTTTTGCACAAGTCAAGCATTTACTCACATACGTCGCGATGTTAGCTTTCATCTTCGGCCACCAATACAAGACTTTGAGGTCCTGATACATCTTATCTGAACCCGGGTGAACAGAGTACCGAGACTTGTGTGCTTCGTCCATCACAAGATCTCTAAGGTTACCAAACAGGGGAATCCAAATCCGTTCCATAAAATAGTATATGCCGTCTGATCTTTCCACGAGTCGTTTCTCCATGCCCCGCAAATACTCAGCTTTAAGATTTTCTTCCTTTAATGCTTCTATCTGAGCCGAATGGATCTGATCAGGAAGATTTGTGTGAATAGTGAGCTGTAAGGCTCGCACACACTTAGGTTTCGTCTCCTTTCGACTAAGGGCTTCAGCTACAACGTTAGCTTTACCTAGGTGATACTTGATGGCACAATCGTAGTCGTTCAATAGTTCTACCCAGCGACGCTGTCGTATATTCAATTCCTTCTGGTCGAAAATATGCTAGAGGCTCCTGTGATCGGTGTAGATAGTGCATTTGGTACCGTACAGATAATGCCTCCAAATGTTCAACGCAAAAACCACAGCTCCCAGCTCCAAGTCGTGAGTTGTGTAATTCTTCTCATGCACCTTCAGTTGTCGAGAAGCATAGGCTATTACCTTCTAGCGTTGCATCAACACGCAACCGAGACCCTGAATAGAAGCATCACAATACACCACGAAATCCTCAATACCTTCAGGTAGAGACAAGATTGGTGCACTGCAGAGTTTTTGTTTCAAAAGTTGGAAAGCATCCTCCTGTTTTGTTCCCCAAGAATACACAACACCTTTCTGTGTTAATGCGGTAAGAGGTTGAGCGATCTTCGAGAAGTCTTTAATAAATCTTCGATAGTACCCAGCAAGACCAAGAAATTGTCGCACCTCCGAAGGATTCTTCGGTGCCGCCCAATTTCTAATAGCATCAATCTTAGCAGGATCCACGTGTATTCCTGATTCATTAACAATGTGGCCAAGGAAGTGCACTTCTCGTATCCAGAAGTCACACTTGGAAAACTTCGCGTAGAGTTGTTCCTTCCTCAGAAGCTCCAAAATAAGACGCAGGTGTCGCTCGTGATCCTCCTTGCTCTTTGAGTAGATCAAGATGTCATCGATAAACACAATGACGAAATCATCAAGATACGGTTTGCACACACGGTTCATAAGGTCCATGAAAACCGCTGGTGCGTTTGTCAACCCGAATGGCATAACCAAAAACTCATAATGGCCATACCGCGTTCTAAAAGCCGTCTTAGGGACATCCTCCTCTCGGACTCTCACCTAATGATAGCCCAATCTTAAATCGATCTTTGAGTAGAAACTTGACCCTTGCAACTGGTCAAACAAGTCGTCGATACGTGGTAAGGGATAACGATTCTTGACTGTCACCTTGTTGAGTTCCCGATAATCAATACACATACGAAAAGATCCGTCCTTCTTCTTCACAAACAAAACTGGGGCTCCCCAAGGCGACGAACTGGGTCGGATAAATCCTCTATCCAACAGTTCTTGGAGTTGATTTGACAGCTCTTGCAACTCTCCTGGTGCAAGACGATAAGGAGCACAAGCAATCGAAGTTGCTCCTAGCGTAAGCTCAATCTGAAATTCCATCTGACGATGTGGAGGTAAACCAGGTAACTCTTCAGGAAACACGTCAGAAAACTCACGAACAACTGGAAGGTCCTCGATCTTCCTTTCTTTAGGTTGTGAATCGGTAACAAGAGCTAGAATAGCAGGGTATCCCTTTCGTAGACACTTCTGGGCTTTCATGGCTGAGATGATGCCGACCATGGCACCACTACGATGACCTTGAAACGACAAAGATTCTCCACCGGGGAGAGGGATACGCACGATTTACTCTTTACAGAGAATTTCTGCTTGGTACTTAGACAACCAATCCATGCCAACGACCACATCAAAACTTCCAAGAGTAACGGGGAGTAGGTCAATGTCGAACACTTGACCCATGAGATCAAGTTTACACCCAAAAAGGACATGCGAAGCTTCAATCGACTTACCATCAGCTAATTCTACTACGTGCTTATTTACAAGAGGTGTAGGAGTCAACCATAACCGACGACTGAACCCCAAGGACACATAACTCCAATCGGCACCAGAGTCGAATAAAATAGAAGCAAATAGATTGTTCACAGAAAACGTACCGGTCACAACATTGCCATCATTGCGAGCTTCCCCAGCGCCAATGATAAACACTCTCCTACGCGCACCGTTCCCACCATTGTTATCACTGTTGTTATTCCCAGCATTGTTGTTGTTGTTCCCAGCATTCTGATTAAGCTGAGGGCAATCCCGTCTGAAATGACCCTCGTCACCACACTGAAAACACCCCTTACGATTTCCCTGATTCTTTTGAGGCTGCTGCCTCTCCTGTTGTTGTGGCTGCTGTTGCTGTGGGGGTTGCTGCCGCTACTGCCTTGGGAGTGAGACCCTGCAGTCTCTAGCCATATGGCCCACCTTGTTGCACCTATGACAGACTCGGGTGCACGGCCCGCGATGGTGGAAGTTGCACTTGTTACACTTAGGCTGCTTCCCTGCGTATGAGCCTTGATTCGAGTTGTTGCTCTGATTCTGATTCACAGAAGATGACTGGCTAAAACTGCGGTTGACACTGTTGTCTGGCTTCTTCTGTGACTGATTCGAATTGGACACCTTGTCCATATCATTCCATTTGCGTTTGCTGTCAGTGGCAGGAGTAGTAGCTGCAGCAGTAGTGGCAGTAGTAGAAACACGTGGAGGTGGCGAGCCACGCTCCACCTCCTGGTCGGTGATCTTGTGAGCTAAGCGGATGATCTGAGCTAAGTTGTTGAGGTTCGCTGCAGTAACCAAGCCCTTAACCTGTGGGACTAATCCCTTGATGTACAGTTCGATTCTTCGGTGTGGAGGACGTGATAAATTTGGGAACATATTAGCTAGTTCATGAGACCGTTTCATGTATGCCTCAATCTCAGATCCCACAATTTTCAGATCATAATACTCGTTTTCCAGTTTCTTTACTTCATCACGAGGACAGTACTCCTCCCTCATCAACTCCTTTAAAACCTCCAAGTAGTGGCATTCGCCATCTCAATACCCAACATCTGGAACTGGGCATTCCACCATGTCAAGGCACCATCCTCGAGTGTGCCTGAAGCATACTTTACTCTGTCCCCAGCAGGACAGTTACACATCGCAAACACCGATTCTGCCTTCTCAAACCAATGTAGTAGCCCCACAACCCCTTCAGTCCCACTGAACGTCTGTGGTCTACAATCCATGAACATCTTAAATGTACAAGCAGGCGGATTATTTTGATTCGGATTGGCTTGCTGACCTAAAGACGAAAGGATATACAACACACAGATAAGAGTTGTGTACACGACACAAGTATAAAGGGTAATTGGCACGTATCGTACCAGCTTGATAGGCTGCCAAAGCCTCAGCCACACGTGTGTTAATCAAGTTTGTCAACTCAGCCTGACTCATCGCAATATGATCACGCCCATGGCCTTGTCCGCTCGTGATTCTATATAAGAGAAGGGAAAAGGTTAAGAGTCGAGATAAGGTAGGAGTCAAACCTCATGATGACTTCTACAGATTACTAAGTTTACATCATACAACAGAGCGGAACCCCTTTCACACTCGCTAGACCTCACTGGGACTCACATGCACCCCACATTACTATTATGTGTGCACCCATAATAGGAATGTGATTTGCATGTTTAACTCAGCTCCTCCTAACTCATGCTAAAAGGTTCCTCAAATTCTCGCAACAAGACAAAACACCACAAACATAAACCACGAAAATCTAACGGGATATCGCACTGTGACTCTATCAATCACATAACTCAGGTAAATACACATAAATTTAGTCTGAAATGCTAAGTGTGTGCAATCGCATGTAACATTGTACATAAGTGTATACTAGATATACTATGTAATAAGTAAATGAAAGACGAACCTTGCAATCTGGAGCTGAGTGTCATGGTCGCTTTCTGAACTGTTCGGTTATAGTTTGGTTTTATAAAAATGTTTTAAAACCTAGTTCACCATAACCAGTGGCTCTGATACCATACTGTCACACCCCCAGAAATACCACATGCGAATACCTTGCTAGGCGTGTGATGTACCAGGATCTAGCCACCAATCACATTGAACTAACATAAAGATTGAAATAAGGTTTCCATTTATTAAAATAAAACATTCATAACATAAACCAAATTCAACATGTTCAGCGGAAGCGAAAGGTAATTAATTATCCAATGTTTTAAAAACTAAAGATAAAAACCAATGTATATCATAAGTACTCCAAGAAAGCTCGACCCATGACCACTCCAGCATCCCCAGATGGCAAGTTCCATATCCAAAGTATTCTAACGACCTGCGAGCATGCGACAAGTGTATCAGACAACGCTGTTGAGTTCATAATTTTACGAAAATGTTAGTTACCAAATGTTTAGTTCAGTTCATTGATTACAATGTTGATAACACCTCGAATACAAGACGGTTCCTGAATTATTTTGCCCTTTTCCCAATGCTCCTATCAAAGCATTGGGCATGGCTGAGTCATTAGTTCACACCCATCATCTCAGGTACGGTGTGAGGGTGCTAAACCTAGATAGCGCTACCAACTAATACTCCGTTACCTCTCAGGTAACAAACAAGATGGGACTTAAAGGTGATAGGATGAGTGTATTATCCAACATTCCAGATTTTACCCACAAGACGTATTCCTCTCAGGAATACCCCATTGATTTACCCAAAAACCTATCCCTCTCAGGGATACCCAATGACTGTCCCAACCACCGGGACGCATGCTCAAGAGGAATGAACTCACCTTTGATTTGCTCGGTATGTTTAATTACCCGTCCAGTTAGTGAACCAACCCTATTGTGGTTACCAATAACAATCAGTTTTAGGATTTATCAATTAACCCACGTATTTCAAGGATTGCATTTATCACAAGTATCACTGTACATTACATAGCATATACTCAGTTCACACATGTGTTCACATCCCATGAATAATGTACAATAGCACACAACAGTTAACTGGGCTATCTACCAAAGCCCAAACCCAAACTGTTTCCTTCGGCGAAGAACCCTTCCGAAGAAAGTTCCTTCCGACGAAAGTTCCCTCCGACGAAGAACCCTATCTTTCATCATAAAGAACTCTGACAAAGAACCATATCTTTCATCATAAACAACTCCGACGAAGAACCACAACTCTGACGAAGAACCCTATCTTTCGTCATATTGGTGTTTGGCGAAAAACCCATCCTTCGTCAATACAGAATTTGACGAATGATCACTATGTTTCGTCAAGATCAGTTACACAGTCTTGATTTCATCAGTGACACATTTTCAGCATAAACAATGGATCAAACATCAGTTTCTTTACAAGTTCTATAAACCCTAATTACTGATCAATCATTAACTATACAAAACATAACAGTTTCCTTAAAACATGAAATTTCTAATCAAACACTAATCATTGAAATACACAAGGATCATTATCACGTTCATCATACCAACCCTAATGATAAACAATTATCGACCACCCAACATAACAGTTTCATCATTTAACATATAGATCATTGACCATACAATCAGATGTTTGTCTATCATGAAATTAACTCATTACACGGAATCTACCAAACCCTCATACGAACAACACCGCATACAAATTATTGAAATCATAACAGTTCCAGGTTTACAATATTTGAATGAACCCTAATCATATACAAAATCACAACATCAAGACTTCACCGAACAACAAGGTTAAACACTCACCGTGATACCGAAGGGTTGTGATAGATCGAGATGGAAAGAACGCTTCGAGGTTTCGTGCTGCCGTCGCACGGAGAATAGGGAGGAGGGACTCTAGGGTTTTTGTTTATGTCTCTCGGTTGCAAAGGTTATATGAACACCTAATCTAACCAGTTGGGCAACGAAACAGATTGGGCCGAGGGCCCTCATTGACGAAAAACCTTCTTCGACGAAAGACCCATTCTTCGTCGTAATAGGGTTGGCGAAAGATCCTATCTTTCGTCGTGGAGCACTTGTGGTGAAAATCCTTATAAATAAACCTTAATTAAATTATATTTAACACTACACATTTAACAACCAAATATTACACATAAGACATTAATCATTCAGATAAACTACTCATGATGTCACGTAGATCAATTTGTAAAAACAAGATTGTGAAGTTAGTGGTGTGTAAAGGAAAGACCTTGAAATCTCGGGTTGTCACAATTGCCGCCTATTACCCCCTTCAAGTGAAACGGTAGCGGACCGACACAAAGCATCGTACGGAAGTGTTCAAAGAGTGGTCGTGGAAGGCTCTTTGTAAAGATGTCGGCTACCTGAAGCGCGATAGGAACAAATTTTGTATGGAGACGTCCAGAGGCTACTAATTCACGAAAAAAGTGGTAGTCTATGTCAATTTGTTTGGCCCGTTTATGTGATATACCGGATTTTGGCTTAAAAAGATAGCACTCTTGTTGTCGCATAGAAGCGTAGGACGATCCGGTGGAAGAGCGTGTAACTCTCGTAGAAGATGCGTGAGCCAAATAATCTCGGCCGCCGTGTTAGCCAAGGGATGATATTCGGATTCACAACTTGATCGTGCTACAGTTGGTTGCTTCTTTGCACTCCACGAGACCAAGTTTCCACCTAAATAAATCAAGTAGCCATATGTTGAGCGTCTAGTTTCTATGCATCGAGCCCAATCTACATCCGAGTAACCCACTAAGGTTGTTTTGGTTGGTTTGTTGAATGAGAGACCAAAGGATAAGGTGCCTTTAACATATCTCAGAATCCTTTTTACGAGCTGGAAATGTGTAGTGGTGGGTTTTTGAAGAAATTGGCTTGCTTGGTTAACGGCGTACGAGAGGTCGGGTCGGGTGATAGTAAGATATTGGAGTGCACCCACTAAAGAACGATAAAGTGTTGGATCATGAAAGTCGGTACCGTTGTTGGTGAATGTGTCGGATGTGTTGAGTGGAGTGGCAACCGACTTTGAGTCTAGAAGGCCCGCTCGAGAGAGAATGTCGTAAGCATATTTTGCTTGACTTAGAAATAGCTCGGAAGGAGTGGTGATGACCTCAAGACCTAGGAAATAATTTAATGAGCCAAGATCTTTGATTTTGAATTCGTTGTGTAGACTTATCGTGAAGTTGTTAATCACTTTGGAGTCATTTCCGGTGATGATAATGTCGTCTACATAGATGAGTAAATAGAGAAGAGAGGTATCTGTTTTGTAGACAAAAAGAGATGGGTCAACTCGACTGCATGTAAAGCCTATGTTGAGAAGAAAAGCACTTAGTATTTGGAACCAAGCGCGTGGTGCTTGTTTAAGACCATATAGGGCTCTTTTGAGTTTGCAAACATGATTCGGGAAGGTCAAGTTTACAAAACCCGGTGGTTGTTCCATATAGACGGTTTCGGAATGGTGACCGTTTAAGAATGCATTATTTACGTCTAGCTGACGTAGAGGCCACTTGTAGATAGTAGCAAGACTGAGAACAACCCTAATTGTAGAGGCTTTGACAACCGGACTAAATATGTGGGAAAACTCAAGGCCGGGAATTTGTGTAAACCCTTGAGCAACTAAGCGCGCTTTGTAGCGGTCAAGGGTACCATCGGCTTTGTATTTGATTCGGTATATCCATTTGGAACCCACGACGTTTGAGTGAAGCGGTCGCTGAACAAGATCCCATGTATTGTTGTTTCGAAGAGCCGTTAGTTCTTCATCCATTGCGGTGACCCACTTTGGATTTTTGAGAGCCATTTTTATTCCTTTTGGAACCTGTGAGGTGAAAAGAGCATGGTGAATATTGCTAGAAGAAAATTCAGCAAGGTCCACATAGTGCCTTGGTTTAAAAATTCCAGCTTTTGAACGTGTTTGCAAGGGATGAGAAGATGGTGCAGGTTGCATGGGTGAAGAAGGGTGAGTTGAGGTTGGCATGGAATTTAGTGATGAGGGAGGAATAGGTGGTGTAGGTACGGTTGGGGTGGGGTTATTTGTGTGTAGGTCAGTAGGTGGGGTTGGAGTAGAATGGTCTTGAGTTGGTGTAATATTTGGTGGGGTGACAAGTGGGGTAGGGACACTTTGGTTGATTATGGATGGGCAAATGGGACAAGAAGAATGAGAATGTATTGGGCTAGATTTTGAGTGTGGGATGGTCAATGTGGGTGGGTTTGGAGGAGATGTAGATGGTTCGATGGTGGGAGATGGGAGTTGATATTCAAAATTTGAGAGTGGTAAATGAGTTTCATCTACTGTGGAAATATTTCCGGTAAAAGGAAACGTGTCTTCATCAAATTTGGCATGCCGGGTTATGTAGACACATGATGTCGTGGGGTCTAAACATCGATAACCCTTATGTTTTGGGCTATAACCGATAAAGATACACGGTGCACTTCATGGTGAAAGTTTGTGTTTGGTGTGGTCACAAAGATAAGGGAAAACACGACAATCGAAAATTTTGAAGTTAGAATACGACGAAGGTTGATGAAATAAAGTTTCAAATGGAGATTTATTTTCAAGAAGAGGTGTTTGTAAACGATTTATAATATATGTGGCCGAAGTAAAAGCATCAAACCAAAAATTCACGGGTGCATGTGCGTTGAACATCATAGCTAACCCGGTTTCAATTATGTGACGGTGCTTTCGTTCAGCACGCCCATTTTGTTGGGGTGTGTGTGGACACGATAACCGATGTTGAATACCCCGTTGATGAAAAAGTTGTTGGACCCGATTGTTAGTAAATTCTGTTCCACCGTCAATTTGGAAAACTTTTACGGTGCATGAAAACTGATTCTGAACAAAATTTAAAAACGTAACGAGTATGTTATAGAATTCAGACTTGGCTTTAAGAGGGTAAAACCAAGTGAATCTTGAATGGTCGTCTACAAATGCAACATAATATAAATAACCGCCCGTAGATACTATGGGTGCGGGTCCCCAAAGATCACAATGTATTAAGTCTAAAACATGATGAGATCGTTTAGAATTTTCAACAAACGGCAACCGATGTGCTTTAGATAATTGACATGATGAACATAATCCGGGTTTAGGTAATAATGATGTAACAAAAACATGACCAGGTTTATTCAATAACGAAACAGTTTCAAACGAGACATGTCCTAATCTACTATGCCACTTATTGAACGAAGCACAAAGATGAGAAGCGGTAAGAGCTGCGACAAGAGACTTGTGGCCTTGAGAGAGGACATAAAAACCATTTTCACATGTGCCTCTAGCGAGAACCACTCCAGTTTTTCAATCCTAAACATGAAAAAAATCGTTAGAGAACAAAACATCAACGGGCGAGTCGTTAGTTAACCTGCTTATGGAAAGCAGATTTTTTGTGATAATGGGAACAACGAGCACATTTTTTAAAGGTAAATTATTATTAATTTTGGTTTTCCCGATCCGGGTAACAGGTAATGTTTGACCGTTTCCAAAGGTGACAAAAGTATTATCGGAGTCGGCAAAAGATTCATCTAGGCTTTCTGAAGTGCGAAGCATATGGGTTGTGGCACCGGAGTCGGCAGTCCAATCGGGCATAGTTTGAGCGATGTTGCACTGAGCCTGAAAGGCTTGTGCAAGGTGTGCATCTAGAGGAGCGACCAGTTGAGCATATGTGGCTAAGTCCGGACACGAACTCGCATAGTGCCCATCTTTTCTACATAGTTGGCATTGAGGCGGACGTTTAGAGGATGTGAAGCGACCACGGTTGGACGGAGAACCATGGTTGGATGTAAAGCGACCACGATTAGCGGAGTAATTTTTAGTGTTGGTGTTGGGTTTTTGAGAGTGGGCGAAGAAAGCAGCCTGGGGCGGTTGACTTCCGTTCAGTGTTTTTGAAGAAAAAGTTCATGATTCTCTGCATGTGCAAGCAGATCGCGAAAAGACGGTGGCGGGTTCACGGTTCTTTGAGCGGTAGAAAAAACTTCAAACGAGGAACCGAGACCATAGAGAAACCAATGACGTTTGTCATCATCGGAGACTGGATGGCCAATAGCTACGAGTTGGTCACACATTGAACGGAATTTCCGTCCAAAATCAGAGACTATTGCGGTACCTTTCTGCCATTGGCGGAGAGAGTCACGAAGTGTATGCATTCTCTCAAGAGAGTTGTGACTATTCGCCCTTTCAAGAGCTTGCCAAACTTGACGAGCCGTTGTGAGATCAATAGTTTCCGCCATGGCTTCCTCGGTGAGCGAGGACTGTAGTAGCAGAAGGACACGATGGTCTGCCTCTTGCCAAACAGCGAAATCTGGGTTGGGAGATTCTTTCACGTCGGCGGCGATGGTGGTCGGAGGTGCGACGGCTGTGCCATCAACATGGTTGAGAAGACTGAGATATGAGAGAAGAGGGTACACTTGATTTTTCCAGAATACATAGTTTGTGGACGAGAGTTTGAGGGTGATTAGGTGAAAGAGAGTGTGGAGAGGAGGGGTGGATGTCGAATCAGAATCAGAAGAAGAAGAAGAGGAACCAGCTATGATTTGTGTGGCGGAAGGAAAAAGGTTTTTGGATATTAGGCTGATACCATGAAAGGATGTAAAGATCGATGATCTTTCATTATACAAAAGTCACAGTATATACACAGAGATATACACCAAATTGGAAGAGATTGCCTCCTTGATAAAAGGAAAGTAATAAACAATAATTGACTAAATAAAAAAGTTGAAAAACTTGATTTTGGCGCTACTTAGGATTGCCGCCTATTAAAAACCAAACCAAACCAACCACCAAACTTTTGCATCGTCGTAGCAGCCGAATCAAAACTAACAGCCGAGCGTCAGTATGTTCTCAATTAGTTGGTTGTAGGAAAGAAATCAGAACCCCTAGACATGGCCACTACATCCTTCGGTTTCCATGAATTGCGAACAAGATCCTATGGCCTTTAGAAACAACCGACCTAAACAACCTCATTTAGTATTATACTATAAACATAAAAATTTGTACTTACTTAAATTTTGCCGTCATCCTTCTCAAATGTATTATAAGATAGTATAGTACTTACTTAAATTTTGCCATCATCCTTCCGAAATGTATTATAAAATGGTATAGATATTACTAATATTAACGAAAAACAAGATTTTGTTGGATATTTGTCACAAATGTTCAAAATTTGCCACAATTATTTTCACTCCCACAAGTTTTGTTGAAAATCATCTTACTAGCTTCTCAAGCTTATCCAATATATGGTGGGCTTCTCTTAAGATCCCTACCCTACAAATATCTCATACACCATGGATAAACAAAACATGGGTAATGCCAAGAAAAAAGGTTCAGGATCCGGTTCAAAGCCGAGGGGACACGGCTTGCAAACTAGGCGAGGCGGTTCGAGCGGTCCGAGTGCACCATTTCAACCCCCACTCGGTTATTCAACACACTTTCCACCTCCACTTTTTTACTCCCAAGCTTTACAACCGATTTTTTTCAACACCTAACTCAACTTAATTATCCGCCACAATTATTTTCACTCCCCCAAGGTCCAACAATGGTCTCACCCGGGCAGTATAAATATTTAATGGAAGCGCAAAACTCATTCGACCCGTTTGCTTATAGTAGCCCACCAATTCAATCACCAAGAGAGAATGTTGAACGCTCACTTCCGATCTACGATGACAATGAAGACCAAAATGTTGTCCACAAAACGCAAAATTTGGATGAAGATAGTGGTGAAGACAAAGAAGAATATAAAATGGAAGACGAAGACGAAGATGTTGGTGAAGCAAGTGAACCGAAAGGCAATGAAGGAAAGATGGAGCGTCAAAATTGGACGAAAAAACAAGAAGATGCATTAGCTAAGACATGGGTTCAGTGTTCTTTAAACAAGAAAAAAGATAATCAACAAAAATCAGACTTTTTTTGAGAAAAATTCCCGAGCATTACAATGCGACAGTCGGCGCAAGTACCCGAACCATTCACCAAGTGCATTCAAAACGGCTCCCTATGTTGAGGCAGTTCTTCAATGGCCTTTGACATAAAGCAGTATAATTTTTATTTTTTAACTTTAGAACTTCAAAAAAGCCAGTTAGTTAAATGGCCTCACATGCGATGCAGGTGAGGGCATTTTAGTCATTTCCCCTTCTACTTTTAATATTCATTTAAATTAATGAAACCCTAACTGCATAAATGTTCATCTTCTTCCCAGATCATCAACTTGTTCACCGCCACTATCACCCATCCCCACCTCTCTCTGAAACACAACCACAACCGTTCACCACCACTGCAACCCATTTCCACCCCTATCTGAAACACAACCACCACACCACTACCACCACTATTCGCCACCAATGCCACCCATCCCCGCCCCTCCCTGAAATACAACCACCCCACACTTCTACCACCACCGGCTACCACCAATGCCACTCAGTCCCTCTCTGAAATACAAACCATCACACCGCTGCCATCACCGTTCACCACCATAGCCACCATCTCCGCCCCTCCCTGAAATACAACCACCACACTGCTACCACCACCTTTCACCACCAATGCCACCTATATCTGCCCCTCTGTGATATTTTTTCAAATTTCTAGGACATTAATTTGGAGATTCACAGATATCACTAAAACAATACGTTTTCTCCATAAGAACTTTAATTGGGATAAAAAATGTTCATTGATGTAGTGGAAATTGTAAAAGGTAAGCAAGATTTAACAAGGAATGCAATAGAACCCACAAAACAAAACCAATAAATACACATTCTCCCTGAAATCCCAATTGGAAAAGCATGTTATGCACTCACTTCAACCGAAATTGTTGAATTTCTTATTGGTTTGGTAGGTGGGGGCACTGGGTGGTGGTTGGGTGTGGTGGTAAAGGGGTGGTGGTGGAGTGGTATTTAAGTTATTTACAGAGTTTTTCCTTTAAAAAAATGAAATGACAACATTATCCTCATGTGCCTTGCAAATGATTAGATTTAACAAAAAAATTTAACTGAGCTAGGGCTAAAGGACATAACGTGTAACATTTGGAAACACTAAGTACAAAAGTTATCAATTTTAAAGACAAAATACAGTGCTTGAAATTGGGTATAAAGATAAAGGACAAAATTTGCAATTCACTATGGATTTAATTATGTAGTAATAACTTTGGATTTTCATGATCTTATGTGTTTGCATGCTTAGACTTGTTCATTGATTGTTAATTACTCCACATGATCCTTGTTGAATGTCTTTCACAGAATAGGTTCATGTTAGATCAACTAATGTGTGTTTTTATTATTTTGTGGTTAAGTGTGCATGATTACCATAGGAGTGATTATCAGGATTTGTTTAGGTTTAAGTGTTCTACCAATTTCAATAGCCGTGAGGTGAGAGGTTTTCAATTAGTTCCGAGTAATTAGGTCCCAAAGTGTTGTATTATGGGTTATGTTTAATTGCATGTAATCTTTCTGATTAATATGAATTCGGTACAAATGATAAAATGTTTAATAGTAGACAAAGGTTTGTTTTTTTCTATGCCAGTAGATTAAGAATACTATTTATTAGGTACAGGATATTATGCCTTTCTTTTAACAAGTCTAGCCAGATTCAGAATACACTTAGGAGTAGGAAACTTGGTATCCTAGAGCTAAAAACTAGAAAAAAATTAAGGTAAAACGTTGAACAGACCCCGAACCCGAAGCGTTCAACCGACCTAGAAATTTTATGTCCGATTTTATTTATGAATGTGGAGAATCTAAAATAAATGAATCAACTAGAATAAATTACTTCGCTACTTGTCTTTCATTGTAAGTAAAACCAAATCATAATAACCACTTAAAAAGTAAAAACTAACTTGTGTTTTAACTTTGTTTATGAAAGTAGTATAGTCTACTTGTACCACATGTTGGTGTCTTTAAAAGTTGTATGCCTTTCATTATAGAGTGCAACTCCATATCGTTGTAGAGTGCAGCTCCATACCTCATGAATACGAAAAACAAACAAAACATGCTCAAAACAGTAGCCAATATGTTTACAATTTCTGGAAACAAAAGAAACACACACCGAACGATTAGCCTGTGTTTGTCGGACGAACTTTCTTTAGAACTTCGTTCGCTA
This sequence comes from Helianthus tuberosus, assembly GCA_030545235.1. Lineage (NCBI taxonomy): Eukaryota > Viridiplantae > Streptophyta > Magnoliopsida > Asterales > Asteraceae > Helianthus > Helianthus tuberosus. Next base: position 64,890,733 of record CM060425.1, read on the forward strand.
TTTGCAAAATTTCTTCTTGATTTGTGTCATCCTCAAATGTCACAGTAGCACTCTTACAACAGAAAATTAATGTTACCAAGTAGGCAAGAAAAAAACTATAAATAAAAAAATTAATAATAATATACAAACCCGCTATAGAACAAAATGTTTTCGTCATGATGAAGATTATGAATTCTGCAGTAGTCAAAACGATGAAATGCGTCTTCCAACATCTTGTAGGCCTATATAACCAACATTCGTTGTGATAATTTGAAAGAATACATATAAAAGTTTAAACAACGCAATTTGGCTTTTTACAAACTTACTAACTTTGCTTTCGTATCATTACTCTTTCTATGTCCTTAGGCGAAGAGACCCGGTTTGAATAATCCGACAATTTCCACATCAAATTCTACTTCGACAAAGTAATGTTTGTGCTTGCGTAATCTGTTTAAAACGTAACTATCAATGTAAATTTGTTTCAATAAAATAATAATTTTTGATATAATTACAATTTATTATATTAGCTTACCCACGGTAAGTTTTCTCTCGAATTTGTTTTTCCATCCAAAACTAGTGGTTGGTTAGTTTTTTTTTTAAGCTAAATGAATTATAAATAGTTTCCACATTACATGATTTAAGCCAATAAGATAATTCAAAAAGAAGCAAACCTTTTTTGACATCCCTTCTTGATTCGAATTGAACCTTAGCTGACCTGGTATAAAAGCTTTATTAATACACACAGATGATGGTTTTTATACCAGGTCAGCCAAGGTTCAATTCGAATCGAGAACGAAGGTCAAAGAGGTTTGCTTCCCTTTTTTGAATTATCTTATTGGCTTAAGTTGCATAGTATCTAATGTGGAACTATTTATAATTCACTTAGCTTAAAAAGGCTACACAACCACTAGTTTTGGATGGAAAAAAAATTCGAGTGAAAACCTACCATGGGTAAGATAATATATTAAATTGTAATTATATCCATAATTATTTTTTTATCGAAACAAATTTACATTGATAGCTACATTTTCAATAGGAAAATAGTGCGTCGAAAACTTACACGTCATCAATTGTTTGAAAAAAGAGAAGCTTCTCCACTATAACGCAATGCTTCCGCTGCTGTTGCAGGCATAACTTGAAAAACTTAAACCGTAAAGCCACAATACTTGTTTTCTTTTTTTGTGAACGTGACATAATTTGTAGATTTGAAATTTGGTTTTACTGTGGTGTTGCTGCACATAGAGAAATAAGGTTGATGTTGGTATTGTTCATTGTTGTAAAAATATAAGTTACATACATACCTGTGGTTATTTTTTTGATACGAACAACATCAAACTATTTTATTTCTTGGTACCTAAGATTTCCCATAGAGTTGATGTTGGTATTTGTTGATACAACAAATAATAGACCAAGGCATGTAGCGATATCTCTGGGGTAAAAGGGTTCAGGGGTTCGATTAGCCTAACGCAGGTCATGGGGTCCCCCCACGTTTGCAAGACGTGGAGAGAGATTCACTAGTATTGTTTTTATCTTCCTTAGATCTTGAGCTGATTAGAAATCAGCCCAGAAAGCGATCGTTGGCGAAGATGAATTATTTAGTGTGAAGAAGAGAAGCAAGCATGGAGCTAGTTCTCAAGAGGGAGAAGGATAATCAGAGAGTTAGAGTGACATCTGCTGATCCTGGAGTGAATGGCATGGTGGAATGGCCTGCATTTTATAGGGGAAGGTGTTTCTCAAAGGAGAAACCCGTGACTAGTGAATCTGTGCTTGCAGTGAGGGGTTTGCCCATTTTGGGGGTTGAAGGGTTTGGACCTGCGGACAAAAGGGTGTGCTCTCCCACATGTTCTGGTTGCGGCTTGGCAGAAGGTTTCACACGTTAAGTGTTGATGTGACCGGACACTGTGCTTGTCCTTTTTACTGTTCATGACCGTTGGACCATTTTCGAACCTTCTAACCTTTTAACCTTTTAAGCTGTTGTGTCTCTAATCAGTTTATTAAGGTTTGAGCTACCCCCGTCATCAGCCCCCCAAGTCAGAGGTATTTGGGGTGTAAGCTCAAATGCTTCTGACTTTTGTACATGATTTTTATTGCTTAAAGGCTTCAAGGCTTGAAAGGTTATCAGGCGTCTAAGTTTTTTGGATTTGAATTTTGAAATGACAGTTAATGTGATGGATGGCGGGTTTTTTTGCCTTTTGCGTAAAAATAACTGCCTATACTTCACTTTCTTTTTTCTTTTGATCGCCTCTCCTGGGTGCTAGCAAAGATCTGTATGTGAGTTATTCTTGTCTCACTAGATAGGAAGTTGAGGCTTTTTGTAAATAATGGGGGATCGATCTAAAGTTTAATCCGGTGGCTCCGGGTTTTAGATAAATCGATCGATCAGTGTCCCGCTGGTTCGATTGCTCTTTATTGCTGTCATTTCGAGTTTTCCAACTTGTGTCATTCGTTTTTGGTCTTTGTTCTGAATATTTTAGAGTATTATCGTGTGTCGCTTGGTTAGTTGCGTCCTCAAGGTCTTGCTGGGACTTTACACTTTGAGGTCTTGTGATATGGTATGACCCATCATTGTTGTTTCGATGTTTCTTACGGTTGACCAAGAACGACGATTGGGTCACGTTTGAGACATCCCAAGTTGATGTTTGTTTGACTTCCTTAATGGTTACTACCGTTTGTTCTTGGAAGGACCGAATTTTCTGGATTTCTGAGTCCATTGTTTTCTTCAAGCTTGTTTGGAGGCACCCTGATGCTATGTTAAACAGGCTTAAGCCATTTGAGTCTGAACTAGATTGTTTAAAAGCCATTAGGAAGTGTCCTTCAAGGCTTCGTCCCTTTCCTGAACACTTTTTAGTGTTGATGGGTGTGAGCACCTTGTGGGACAAGCCAGATCGTGATCCTGTGCTCATGAGGGATGATCAGGGTATGATGTTTTGTTTTATCAAGAGTGATGGTACCTCTGATGTTGTGTTTGGGGATGCTGAGGCCACGCCCGGTGAATATATTGTTGCCTGGAACACTGAACATAGGTTCGAGGGTTCAGGCCACATGAACGTTCCCAATGTCAAGGGTTTCACGAAAGTTGTTGCTTCCAAAGTCTCTACTCGACGTATGTTGAAGGGAGCTGAACTACCATCGGCCTCTGAGCCAGTGGAACAAAGTGATGACATAGAGGCTTCGGACGACTCGGAAGTTGGGGTTCAGGGAAAAAGACAAGGAGTTGCCCTTGGCGATTGTTAAGGAGAGTAGAGCAGCGGGTAAGAAGGTTGTGAGCTTGAAGGGTTTAAGGAAGGATGGTGAAGGTTCCACCAATGTTGATCCAGAAGAGGTTTATGTGCTGGATTGGAAGGTCATAGTTTGTGACAGCTTCATGTCTTCATCCGTTTGTGAGGATGTTTTTACCCATTTTGCTCCTCCTACTGTTCGAGGTTCTTGCTCGTCTATGGACAATGAACTAATGATTTCGAAAATGATGATGGGTGCTTGCAACCTTGTTGCCTTGCTTCTAGAGGATGTATCCATATTTCGCAAAAGGATGCAAGAATATGAAGTCTTTTCAAAGAAGAGGGATAAGATGAAAACTTCAATGGTTGCTTTGAAAGAAACCGAGGGCTACACTGAGAAGGAGAAAGCATTGATGTTTGAAGATTTGAGGAGTTTTCTTCCCACACAAGACTGATATGGTTGAGTTGGAAAAACGCTTGGAGGCTGACAAGGTTCAAGTCTGGGTCGATAAGGCTGCCTTGGAGGTTCAGAAAAAGGCCTTGTTAGAGGAGAAAGAAGGGTTAAAGGCTTCACTTGCCCAGGCAACTAGTGATAATAAATGGCTCATTGAGTATGGATTCCAGCAAGTGGTTAAGTATCTTCTCCATTCATCGGAGTTCAAAAAGGTCTTGGGTGATGTGTACACCGAGCTTCTTGCTCATAGGAGACACTAAGGTTTGTTTGCTGGTAACAAAGCTTTGTGAGCCTGGGGAGCCTCAGGAAAAGTCTTCTCTTTTTCAACCCAAAGCCTTCGAAGCCTTCAAGGAAACTGTTTTGAAGGTATGGCATATTATTTACCCTTATGTAGGTGAAGTCTCCAAGTGTTTTGGTAAACCTTTGCCTGTCTTGCAGGAGCTAAAATCTAAGGGCCTTAATGAGGTTGTTTGTAACGAAGCATTGAAGTCCCTCTTGAATAAACGTCCTTGCTTCGGAGATAGCGAGGGAACGTGTTCTGAAGGTGGTGAGGGCTCAAAGGGTTCAAGCCTTGAAGCTTCCTAGGCAGCGGGTGCAGCAGGAAGGTAAAAGAGGAAGGCTAAAAAGACCCAAGATGATGGAGGTTCGAAGAAGGATGATGCAACAAAGTCTACCATCCCTGACGTTGCTAAGTGAAGAAAAAACCTCAATTCATAACTTTCTTAGCATGTCGAACAATGTTATGGTTTGCTTGTTTGAGCATCTTTTTATTTTAAAGGAACCGCCTAGATCCCTTGGTGGTTAAAGCCTTGAAGGCTTGTGGACAATGTTTTATGTTTGATGGCCAGTATGGCCTTTGCTATCTTTAACTTATCTTGCTATGTTTATTGTGTTGTTCTGTTTACTCCCTTGTGTTTTCATTGGTTTTGTATGTTGTCTTTGTTTTGGGTGGTGCATCTTATGTTACTTATACCTTAAAGGGTTCAGTGCTGCATTCACTTAGCCTTAGGATATTTTTAACAAGAAGATACAACCTCTATCCTATGTATGACATTCACTTAGAGTCTTTTTGGTTCGTAAGCCAATGTTGGGGCTTAAGGAACATTTGGTGTAGGCTGTTCAAACCCGTCTATGAGACATGTTTTTCAAGATTTCTATGAGTCTCATGGAGTTGTATTGATTTAGGAACTCACCCCTTATATAGGTCCATTCAACCCTTGAACCTATTGAGCGATGTGGCCTGGGAGCTCATCCCCTTACATGGCCCTTGCCATGGAGTTTCTTGCTAGGTTCTCAACCTGATTATAGGATAGAAAGACAAATTTTGATTCATCGTTCTTTTATTTCAAAGTAATTCGATTACTAGGGGAATAGAACAACTTTTGGGAACTATTTGTAACACGTTTTGGTTAAACGTGGAACCTTTTAAGGTTTTTGCCATTCCAATGGCGGGGAAGCTTTTTGCCTTGCGGACCTGCCAGCTTGTATGATCCCCCTTTGTGGGCTTTAAGGATATTGTATGGCCCTTCCTACTTAGGGCCAAGCTTTCTTGGCTTTCTTTCTTGTAGGCCTCATTATTTCGAAGCACGTGGTTCTTAGGCTTGAAACGTTCATGCTTCACCCGTGTATTGTAATACAATTCCATGTTTTGCTTTTACCTCGCTTTTTGTATGGCTGCTTGATCACGAGCCTCTTCGAGGAGTTCCAAATTCAACATTGTCTCTTTCTTATTTGATTCGAGGTCGATGTCGAATGTTCTTTGTATTGTTACTCCGATTTCGGCTAGGAATACAACCTCTGATCCAAACACTAGGCTGTAGGGTGTTTTCTTGTGGCTCGTTTTCTTGGTTGTTCGAATTTCCAATAGCACATTGGGAAGCTATTTGAGCCAGTTGTTGTTGTATCTTTCCAATCGAGATTTAATCCTTTCAACAATGTTGTTGTTTATCCTATTAACTTGGCCGTTGGATTGTGGGTGAGCTACCGAGCTGAATACTTGGGTTATTCTGAACTCCTTACACCAAGAGCTAGAAGGCTTCTCGGCAAACTACTTCCCGTTATCCGTGACTAGTACCCCTGGAGCCCAAAACGACAGATTATGTTTTCGTGAACGAAATCAATGACCTGTTTCCCTGAGATTTTTGCCAATAGTTTTACTTTTGGCCACTTGGTGAAGTAGTTCACGGCTACCAATAAGAGCTTGACTCCTCATTTGGCTAGTGGGGATGGACCAACGATGTTTATTCCCTACTTGTGAAATAGCCAAGCCGAGGAGATGGGAACGGGGTCATGTTTGAGGCTTTTGGGTACCGGAGCATGTAACTGACAAGCTTCATACTTTCGCAGTTGTTCGGAGGTATCTCGATGCATGGAAGGCCAAAAGTGTTCAAGGTTCATCAACTTTGACACTACCGATTTTGGGCCACAATGAGCTCCACATATCCCTTCGTGAACCTCTTTGATCAGATATTGGCTTTGTTCTGGGCCAACGCATTGAAGTAGTGGTGCAAGGTATCCTTTTTGTAAAGGATATCTCCTTGTAACACATATTTCCTTGACTTGATACGAACCCTTTTAGCCTCAGTCTGGTCATTAGGTAATTTACCATTTTGAGGAACCTTTCAATGGGAGTCATCCAATTTGGCCCTTTTTTAGTGATCACATCTTGAACCTCAAGTCTTTGGATGGATGAGGTTTTTAACACCTCAATTAGTACCTTCTTGGTGAGGTGGGCAAAACGTAGGAGATACAAGTTTGCTTAGTGCATTAGTTCTCTTGTTTTGAGATCTTGGAACTTTTTTGATGGAAAATGTTTGAGATGTGTTTATCAATTCCTTTGATTTCTCTCGGTACTAATACATGTTGGGTTCTTTTTCTATGTAGCTTTTATTGTCTTAGCTTGAGAGAGTCTGTGAGGACTTGAAGCTTTTGAACCCCCATTTCTTTGGCTGTGTAGTTGTCACTTATTTGGTTTGAAACAAGCAACAAGTCTGTGAAGACTTGAAGCCTTTTGACACCCATATTTTTGCAAGCTTGAGCCCAGCAATCAATGCTTCATACTCAGCTTTGTTGTTTGTAGTCTGAAATTCAAGACGAAGGGCATACGTGAATTCCAATTCATTAGGATCAATTAGAACTAGCCCTGCTCCTGACCCTTCAATGGTTGAAGCTTCGTCGGTAAAGAGCTTCCAGGTATGGGGGTCAGAGGGTTCAGTGGAGGTTGTATTGACTTCCGTTGTGACTTTTTTAGGGACTTCTATGATGAAGTCAGCTGAGACTTGGGCTTTGACAGTTTTTTTCGGGACATAGGTGATTTTTTAAGCACATTCTTAATAGGTTAGATAGTGACCACTTCTATCGGGTGTGACTGAAAGTACCTTCGAAGCCTTCTAGCCGTTTGGACTAGGGCTAAACTTTATTTCGTTCAATGATTAGAGTCGTACTTATGGTTTTTTCAGCAATCGAAAGGTGGACAAAGATCGTTCCTCCTGTTTCCGGAGCTGAAATGGTTGGGAGTGAAGCCAAGTGTTGCTTCATTTGGTTGAATGCTTCCTTTTGAGGTAAAACGCTTCAAAGCTGTAAGCTTTCCATGGAAAGCCTTTCTTGTTAGCATATCCCTTGAGGGTTAGCTTTTATGCTTTGTTTCCCAATGATATGCCCTACAAACGAGCACTTGATTGGATTAAGCCTCATGTTGATCTTTCTCGAGTTTTGGAAGGTTTCTTGTATGTTATCGAGCATTTGGTATTCCGTTTTGCTCTTGATCACCAAATCGTCAAAATAAGCTTTAATGTTTTTGCCGATTTGTCTGGCAAACGCTTTGTCAACCAGACGTTGATAAGTGGCACATGCATTTATTAAACCTAAAGATATTTTTTGATAGCAAGATATACCTTCATCAGTGTGAAATGTGGCTTTTTCTTCATCTTTTTTTTTTTTCATTATTAGGATCTGATGGTAACCCTTTTAGGCGTCAAGAAAACACTTGAATGGGAAGCCTGTGAGCGAGTTATCCTTGAGGTCTATCTCAGGTAGCGGGTAGCAATCCTTTGGGCGTGCTTTGTTCAAGTCTTTAAAATCGATACACATTCTCCCAGACTTGTCGGGTTTTTGAACGATTACCGGATTGACTACCCATGATTGATACTTGACCTCTCGAAGGATTCCGGCTAGAACAAGCTTTTCCATCTCTTGGTGTTATACAAGGCTTCTGTTAGGGACTTGACTCCGTTTCTTTTGTATAATGGGCTTAACATCAGGTGGGATCCATAACTTCATGTTTCAACAATGCTACGAGGGATGCCGATCATATCTTCCGGGCACCAAGCAAAGACATAGTGCAAGAGCAGCTTTTTAAGGTATGAGATGGTTTCTTTGGAAAGGTTAGTGTTTACCCCTATCCCCTGTTGAGGATATTTTGGGTTTATGTCCAACCCTTGTTCATCGTCTTCGTCCTTTCTTGAGCTTTCCCCTTCAACCAGAAAAGCTTCTTGGGTAGGTTGAAGGGTTGCTATCCCTTTTTCAGTGGGAAACATCACAGTGCCTTGACCAACTGAAACTGCCATTCCGAACACACTTTGACCTGGCCTTCCTGTGATGATATCATAGTTGGAAGGGATATTGATCACCGCAAAAGTGAGTTGTTCGGTTCGTCCCTTTGTTCTCTCGTTGAACAAACATTATGGGTTATTTGGCCTAAAGGCTTGATAGGTATGTCTGCGATACCTTCGATGGAGGATTCAGACTGTTGAAACTTTGAACGTTCATCGTCGCTGAGAGGGTTAAAGCATTTCTCAAACATGATTATGGTGGTTGCACCGGTGTCAATGTAAGCCTTTTGTGTCTTGATGGTTTCTATGTTGGATTCCATCACCAGAGGGTTTGAAAGCAACTCTCCTTATGTTGATGTTCCCATGCCTCGAAATGATGGCGTTTGTGGGAAGCTTTGTTTTCAAGGTCGACCATGTTCACTATTATTATTATTATTATTATTATTATTATTTTACCATCTTGTCCTTGACCCCTTTAACCAAGTGAGCCAGTTCGGACTTGACGGCTTCTTCGATCCTATTTTTGGGTTGGAAGAAATCATTGGTATGGTGACCTTTCTATTCGTGAAACTCACTCTATTGGCTTGATTTTTTCGATCTTTTGATTTTTGGCAAAGGTTGAGGAGGGTGGAAGCTGTGTTTTACCTCTTCGGTTGCCAAGATCTCTTGCGGAGTATTGGTTAAGGCTGTAAAGTTTATGGTTTTTTCTCGGCTTGGAGGGTTCCGGCCTTCAGGCCTTCTGGAATCCGATCCTTTGAACCGTTTGTCATAAGAGCCATACTGGAAGCTCCGGTTAAGAGTTTTTATTTTATTTTATTTTATTTTTGTTCTTTGATGTCTACAGCTTATTCTCCTCGAATGTGGGCCTCAGCCCTTTTGAGTGTTTCTTCAAGGGTTTTGGACATGCATTTATTAAAGTCTCTTGTGAGACATTTGAAATTTAAAGCATTCATGAACCCTGTAACCCTAAGCTTTTCATTGGCGTAAGTTAAACCTTCCTTCTGGTACCTTTCGGTGAAGTCTCTGAGACTCTCATCGTCATGTTGTTATGGGAAACCTTTGCTGAAATCGTCAAAGGTCTGAATGCTTTGTTCAGGAAGGTCATTAAACCATATGCGTGGAGACCCTTCAAGGGTTCGTATGAACATGAGACACCATCCGGGGTTGGGCCATTTTTCAATTCTTGTTGCCCCGACGAAGATTTGGAGGTGGTTTTCAGCACCGTAATAGTATCTTTATCTGGGTTTGAAACTCGTACTCAACAATTTGTTTGGGAGAAGCAAGACAAGTTGTTGGGCTTGTAAGGTTTTGAGAGGTATTTTACTACCCTTGAAGCTGGGTTACCGCTTGAGGTACCCTGGTGAGTGGTTGGCACTTGGTTGATGAAATTAAGGTTAAAGCCTTGAAGGCTTTCTGTGTCATCAACCAACTTTCACGTGCTGCAAAGGAAATTGTGCCATCATTTGTGTCATCAGCTAGGGCATAAGGTTAAATCCTTAAAGGCTTTCTGATGGTATTAATAAAAGATGCCATTATCTGTGTCATAAGGTTAAAGCCTTAAAGGCTTACTGTATAAGGCATTCCCATGGATGTGCTCATGACCGCACCTCGAGCCAAAGGCGGGGTGACCATGGCTTGTTTTCACGAAGTAGTAATGGGAGGGGGGAACACTTGAAGCTGGTGACTGCCATAATTAATCAAGAGTGATTTTATGCCCCATAGGTGCACCGGTTGTAACGGGTTGGGAGGTAAATAAGGGAAAAACGGTTGGACTTGGACTCCCCAAAAGCTAAAGGGCTTGAGTGGTTGGTCTGTCACACTAGGACCAGCTTCAAGGTAAGATGTGGCTGAACGTGAGCTGCTAAAAGGAAGAGATGGAGGGCCATGTGATAATGAGGGTTCAGACTCCTCATAATTTAGTCTTATTCTCACCCTTTTTTCCCTTTCTAAGCTCACATGCTAGTTGAGAAGAAATCTCAGTTGTAAGAAATTTCTAGCTAGTCACTCGGGTGTTAGATCTATGTGTTCTGGTGTATGCATTACATCGATTTGAGTAGGTGCAACCCCTAACCGAGATGGGTTTGTGTTTGAAAAGAAGTAAACTCCGGGAACATATCCCGGTGGAGTACTTCCGGGAGTAGAAAGAGGTGTAGATAAGACCGGTGAGATCCGACCCGAATTTGGTGTTAAATCGGTGTTGTTAGGCACCTGATTTACCTGACCGAGAGACTCGCTTTCAGACATGATGTAAAGAGAAAATGGAGCTACACAACTGATCTTTAAGATAAAGTAAGCGGCGTAGCCCCACGGTGGGCGCCAACTTGTTGATACAACAAATAATAGACCAAGGCATGTAGCGATATCTCTGGGGTAAAAGGGTTCAGGGGTTCGATTAGCCTAACGCAGGTCGTGGGGTCCCCCCACGTTTGCAAGACGTGGAGAGAGATTCACTAGTATTGTTTTTATCTTCCTTAGATCTTGAGCTGATTAGAAATCAGCCCAGAAAGCGATCGTTGGCGAAGATGAATTATTTAGTGTGAAGAAGAGAAGCAAGCATGGAGCTAGTTCTCAAGAGGGAGAAGGATAATCAGAGAGTTAGAGTGACATCTGCTGATCCTGGAGTGAATGGCATGGTGGAATGGCCTGCATTTTATAGGGGAAGGTGTTTCTCAAAGGAGAAACCCGTGACTAGTGAATCTGTGCTTGCAGTGAGGGGTTTGCCCATTTTGGGGGTTGAAGGGTTTGGACCTGCGGACAAAAGGGTGTGCTCTCCCACATGTTCTGGTTGCGGCTTGGCAGAAGGTTTCAAACGTTAAGTGTTGATGTGACCGGACACTGTGCTTGTCCTTTTTACTGTTCATGACCGTTGGACCATTTCCGAACCTTCTAACCTTTTAACCTTTTAAGCTGTTGTGTCTCTAATCAGTTTATTAAGGTTTGAGCTACCCCCGTCATCAGTATTGTTCGGTGTTGTAAAAATAAAAGTTACATACATACCACCGGTGATTATTTTTTGATACAAATAACATCAAACTATTTTATTTCTTGGTAAAGGATGTTTGGTAAGATATAAGTGCGATTAGGAAGGGAAAGATAGCCGACCCGGACCCGTGAATTGTTAAACAAGCACCATTACCAACTAAAAGTTTACTACATACAGTTAATGAGTCGGGTTTGTGATCATACCTTGGTCATCAGTGGCATGTGTGGTGAAGCTGCATGGAAGACATTGCTGCACTGAGATCTGAAGGGTTTAAAGCATCGTATGTGGGTTGGTTATTTATGGGTGTTTGTGCCATGGTTTGATTGTAAGTGGGTTGGTAAGTGGCCGATGGGTAGTGAGGTTGGGGTGGAGTGTAACTCGACTGTTGTGGGCTAGGGTAGGCTGGATAGGGCGAGCCGGCAAAGTGGGCTGCTTGGTATGGGCCGTTAGGTTGAGAAAAAAAGGGTAGTGTGCCGAAAATTGCTTTGGGTTGGGTAAGGGCATGGCGGAGTGTTCCACCAGGCCTATTGTGGGTAGTTCTGATTTTGCACGACCCAGTTCGAGTTGTAGTATTGCTAGTTCGAGTTGTAGTATTGCTGGCCACGCCCACCGCCGCGTCCTCGTCTGCCCGTGGAATTACGACTTCAACCTCTGCCACGATTTTTCTGATAATATTGAGACTGATTAGAGTTAGATGGGGGAGCCTGTTGGTTATACTGAGGTTGTTGTTGGGTCGAATTAGATGAAGTAGACTGAGCAACCAAGACTGATTGTGACGATTTCTGACGAGCTTCAAAACGAATATGTTCATCTTGAAGCATGCTTCTTGCAAGATCCCAGTCTGCATGGTTTTTATTAATAAGGGACGTGGTTGTGTCGTATTCAGCAGGTAGCCCTCGAACTAGTTGAAGAACCAGCCGAGATTCGGTAACAGGGTGGTCAACGTCCTCAAGTTGAGTGGCGAGATCCTTGAGACACTGACAATAATCGTCCAAAGATGAACACGCAACATCCCACACATTCTTGTTACTTAAAAATATTTTTTCGAGTTTGACCCATGCATCACGCGCTTTAGAGTTTGTTTCTAATACACGAGCGAGCAATCATCAGATATAGTGTTGTAGATCCACTACAACGCCAAGGCATCGAGTTCTTTCCAGGTTGCAAATTCAACGATTGTTTCAGCAGGAGCAATAGTACCATCAATATGGTTGAGAACCTGGTAGGCAGTGGCATGAAGCTTAAATAATTTAACCCAAGAAGAGTACGTAACCTTCGTTCCGTCTAAGGTTTGTATCTTTGTTTGAACATTAGTAACCGAATAAGCAGGATGTAGGCTGCTGGATTTATTCGATGATTCTGGAGGATCGTCTACGGAAAGATAGGAGAGTCAGAACCGAAGCTCTGACACCATAAAAGTTCTTATGGTATATAATTTCTGAATGAATTACAATACAATCAGGGACCCTTTATATAGGGATACAATCATAACAACCCTAGCACTATTTTAGGAAAAGATAATTATACTAATATACAAAGTAAATCTATCACCTAAAATAGATAAGTATATCCAGAATATATATGAATATATATGTGCTAATATCTAAGATTGCCCATTTCCAAATGATAGTTTATTCTTTGTCTATATCTATTTTTGATACTGAATAGAAGTGAAGGGGAGAGAAGGGCATCTGTAAGACTTTTGCTGCAACATCAGATACTACATTGCTTATATCCATCCAAAACAACTTAGATACTACGTGACTTAAGCTAATAAAATAACTCAAAAAGGGAAGCAAACCTCTTTGAGCTCTGTTCTCGATTTGAAACGAACCCCGGCTGACCTGGTATAAAAGCCACCATCTATGTGTATGTGCATTACTGATAAAGCTTTGACACCCCGAATCTTGAGAAGGTTTCTTCTGTAAGATTCAAAGACTTGCTCATAAGGTAATATTTTCACTACAACAAAATGGAAGATTCTCCAGTAAAATGGGAATGGTTCTTCGAAAACTTACACGTCATAAATGGTTTCAAAAAATGGAAGATTCTCCGATGTCACACAATGTTTTCGCTGCTGTTGCCAGGGCTGGCCCTGAGCATGTGCCGGGTAGGCGACGGCTTAGGGCCAAAAACCTAAGAGGGCCCGTAAAATTTTTTAAAAATTTCAATTATAGTTAAATTATATGAAGATTATGAATACATATAATATTGCAGCGGTAAATAACTGGCCCTGTGGCTCAGTGGCAGAGCGCTACTCTTGTAAACATGAAGTCTCTAGTTCGATTCTCCATGTGGGGCTGGGCAATGCACTGGCTTTTGTTTTAGTTTCTCTTTGGGTGTTTGTGAGAGTAATTTCGGCTAAGCTCCTGTTCTTTTTGTTTGAAAAAAGTTTCATTTACTCGTTCAAAAAAAGGAATCATATGATCCTAAATAATCATCTAGTTTTAGTTTTTGTTTGGGTGTTTGTGGGATTTATTCAGGCTAAGCTCCTGTTATTTTTGTTGGATAAAGTTTCCTTTGCTGGTTAAAAAAAGGATCACATGATCCTAAATAATCATCTAATGTATATGATTTGATCAAATTTATATAATCTTAAAACAAAAGGTCGGTGACCAATTGTCTTTTTGTGTAATGGTTTGGTCTAGGTGTTTTTGTTTGATTGGTCCAACCTCTTATTTTTGGGGTTGCAAATTCAAGTTGGCAGCCTTGAGACAAGTGGCCGTGATAATGTATTGATCTATTACAGACGGCTGTAAGTAATTAAAATTTCATTTAAAGCTACTTTTTATTTTTTATTTTTGTTAATGGAAAAAAATCCACTATATAAATAGTGACTACTGAGTATAAACGGTAATTTTGTATTTCTAATGCCACACCCTAATAGTAACAAAATTCCACTACATAAATACACTACTGAATATAAATTTACCTTTGGAATTTCTTTGTGAAACAATAATGTTAATTATATTATATTATATATAATTATAAAAACAGAGGCCATGGCCTATGTAATGGATCAACTGATTTTTATTCACAGCATTAAACTTTAAACTTTTGATATGAAACTTTATTATTCCTTGTCTTTAGATAACTTAGAGCATTCACAATGGATTTGATATATTTGTGTGAGTGGGTATGGTATATTATAAGAAATGGTTTTAATGGTTATGAGTGAGGAGATAAAATGTTACTGTTCATTTGTAAATATATCGGAACATTGTTCATCTCTTATAAATTTTTTAATATTTTTTAAAAGTGGTTGTGAGTGGAGGAGAGAGAAAATGTAATGATGAAGGTATAAAAATATTATTTAATAGAAAATGAGAGAGAAAAAGTAGTGTGTTTTAGACTTTAAGCATAATTATAAGGATAAGGAAAAGGAAACCAATGTGAATGCTCTTAGATATTCTCTTCTAAATTTTTGTAATTGATAACTTTAACCCTTCAATCTTTTCTACTTAATAACTTAAAACATTCTTACTTTTATGACTTTACATCACTGTCTAAATTACTTATACGACTGTACATTGCAACGTCCGAGACACTCTTTTTTATTTATGTCTAATGACGTTAATGTCACGAACGTAACGTGTGTAACAAAGTAAAAAAAATACAATGCCTTAATAATTTGACACCTCCTTCTGTTTAAATTAGTTTTACGACTTTATACCGCAACGAGCGACGTATTATCACTTTTTTTTCTATGCCTAACCACGTTAATATCTAAATCACTTTTACGACTTTACGCCGCAATGCCTTAGACATACTCATTTTTATATATGTCTAATGATGTTAATGTCGTGAACATAAAGTGTGTAAGAAAGTAATAACGCGTAATGTCACACGTGTGTACCACAAGTTAATGCGCGCACACTAATGTCATCATCGTTATGCGTGTAACAAAGTCACAAATGTGACGGTGCCGCCGCAACGCGCGGCACGGGTCAAAATTCTAGTTTCTAATAAAAATAGAAATGATCCTAAATAATCATCTAATGTATATGATTTGATCAAATTTCTAATAAAAATAGAATATTGTTTTATCTAGTATTAAATAAATAACGGATTAATAGCTAAAAATACAACAGCAACGACATGAACTAGAATCTGAATCATCATTGACGTCAGGCGGGAGTGATCAATTGAAAAGGGTTCGAAATTATTGAGTTTTCACATTGAAATCTTTGATTTATGGGTTATTATAACAATTGTCGTCGTATTATGGGTTTTACTTTTTAGAGTTAATTACACCGTTAGTCCCTGTAGTTTATGGAAAGTAACAACCTCAGTTACTAATTGTTCAAAGTAACAATCTAAGGTTTTAACTTTTGATTTTGTAACATCCTAGGGCCTTAAGGCTATCGGCCGTTAAAAAACTAACTAAGAACTTAGTACCCAACCTTGAACTTTGGAGAAACCACAGGGACTAACCACAAAATTAACTCTTGTAATATATAAAACACAAATTTTTTCTCTTATTATTTAATTAAACCTTTTTAATTATGTATGTAAACCATTTTTTAATAATTATACGTAATTGACGTGTTAAAGCTAATTTGAATCCACTTCAGTAATTAGCTTACAAGTAAATTAACGAGAATATTTCACAAAATGATAACTAAGTTTTATGAGTGTTTCAATTAGGTCACTCATCAAAAAAATTGTTCTAATTAATCATTAAAGTTTATTTTATTTGCTAATCCTATATAATTAACCTGAATTGGAGGTAAACTATCTTAGGTGATATTTATTTTTTATTTTTATTAAATATGTTGACATAATTTATTTAATAAAAGAGAATAATAATAAAGTTAATCAAATAGGAAATAGATACACATTGTGATCATTCAGTTCTGTCTTAAGGCCCTAGGATGTTACAAAATCAAAACTTAGCAAGTTGTGAATGTGAATTAAGCATATACAGTTTTTTTATAGCATGTTGTGGTGCACAGGAGAATCATGGAAGACAAATATAGGAAGTGAAGGAGAGGGTAGAAACAATTATCTATATCGTTTGTACTATACAATCATCCTCAAAACATGAAATCTTACTTACCAACGCCCCTCTTCTCTCCTCTCTCGATGTCTGTAACTCTCGCATTGATTTTCGCCAACTCAGCCCTTATGAACTCAAGACGTGACGTAACTTCTCCCGAGATACGGTCGCTCAATTCGTCGCCGAGGCTCAATTCGTCGTGTTTTTTCTGTTTTCTTCCGCAATTCTTTTATTCTCCTCTTCTTCAAGATACTTAATAATGTCTAAGTATATCTATGCATACACTTTCTAATAGGCAATTTTGGATCGCCATTGAAGGTAACACCGGCATCGGTGAGGACGATGGCGGCAACGCGTCTGGCGGCTTTCGCCGCCACCTCAAACTTGTTAGAAAATTCTGGACCGAATTCTTGTACAAGAATCACAAAGGTAACAAGCATTGCTTCCTTCACAATGTCCGTTGTGAGGTCAACACCTTGCCAGAAGACGCTGTCTTCTTGTGCCGCGGTAGATTGGGAAACTTTTCAGGTAATTTGTGTCCGGTGGTGGTGGAAGCGTTGGCAATAGCGGTTGCAGATAGTGGCATGGTGGTGGTAGTGGTGGGAGGCAATGGTGTGGTGGATGTGGAGGTGGCGGTGGTGGTTGCGAGTGTTGACATGGTGGTGGTGGTGGCAGTGGCAGTGGCGGTGGTGGTGAAGGGAGTGGCGGTTGCGATTGAAGTGAGGAAGTTGAGAAATTTGATTACTGACTCACGGAAGACACCCATTATGGCGGGAAAACGGTTATGAAATGATGAATGGTAACCGTAAAATAACTGTCTTTATTTATAGAACATTATGTGTCAGCTGTCGCTGTGTATATGTCAACTTTTAAAATGTTTTTTTTTTTGGCTAGCAAAGCGGATAATCCCCAAGACTTGCACCACCGCCGCCCGAGTTCGATCCCTGAGCCCCCCCTAAGGTCCAGCCCCCCATTTCAGTTAACCCTACTCTGGGTAGGATTCGAACCCGGTGCCCTCCATGAGCGGGAACCCCACAAATGTGGGTAAACCCTCTCCCACTCAGGATCGAACCCGCGACCTTACGGTCACGTTTCCGAACCATCACTGTGGTGGCCACTGGGCTAGAGCCCCGTGGTTGTCAACTTTTAAAATGTAACTAGTGTTATGCCCGCCCACATGTTGACATAATTTATTTTTACTAAGTTTTCTGTTAGTATTTAACACCCGTTAGCCTTAAGGTCCTAGGATGTTACAAAATCAAAAGTTAAAAACTTAGCTTGTTACTCTAAACTATTAGTACCTAATGTTGTTACTTTCCATAAACCACTGGACTAACGGTGTAATTAACTCTACTTTTTATTATAAATTCATATATTTCTTTATCTCGCCCAGGGCCCAAAATTCCGTTAACATTTTCGGAGACGGGCCTGGCTATTGCAGACAAAACTTGAAAGCCTTAAACGAGAAAACCGCAATACTTTCATTATTTCTTTTCCTTTGTGACATAATTTATTTTTTGTTGTGATGTTGCTGCACATAGAGAAATAGAGTTGATGTTGGTATTGTTCATTGTTGTAAAAATAAAAGTTACATACAGGTGGTTATTTTTTATACGAACAACATCAAACTATTTCATTTCTTGGTACCTAAGATTGCCCATATCCAAATAAACTCTAGGTATATGTCCATATCCACTTTTTACACATTTTCAACTTAGAACTTATTGCAAATAATAATAGTGTTTTTTCACAAATATCACAAATTCCTTAACTAATTTTATCACAACATTAACAAAGATTATCAAACACTAGCATATTAGGGCATGTTTAATAACATACTAGTGTACGTTCCAAGTTCCATGCCAGTTTAATAACATATTATTAGTGTACTTTCCAAGTTCCAAGACATGAAAAAACAGATTGTTAATTGCTTGTAGAAAAGAAAAAGTGTCCAAACCAGTCAAGTCGGTTAAGCTACTAAAATAAAACAGGCAAAACAGGATGAAAGTCATCTCAGTGTACACAAAACAATGAATTAACTAGAATAAATTACTTGGGTCTTTCATCTTAAGTAAACCAAATTATAATAACCAATTAAAAAGTAAAAAACTAACTTGTGTTTACCTTTTTTTTATGAAAGTAGTATATAGTCCACTTGTACCACAGGTTTGTGTCTTTAAAAGTTGTATGCCTTTCATCGTAAAGTGCAGCTTCATACTGAAATCATCAAGAATAACGAAATTTAGGTTACACAACAGGGTTTATAATTTTTCAATTATTCAGGCCAAATTAATTAATTTACTATATATTAAATAGCAGATTTTGTTTGTGAGGAGGAGCTACTTTTTAATTTTTTACAAGTACTCTAAGTTTGATTTACAACTTACTAAGACCAAGGGGTATGGTGGGGAGGGGTTGGGGGTATGAGTTGACACGTGGAGTTCGAGCCCCCCACCGGTGAGTGACGTGTCCATGGGGTATGGCGGGGCGTGGGTGAACCGCGTGGCTTGACAGTTTATTAAAAAAATACAAAAAATTAAAAAAAATACACACAACATTTAAAAAAAAAAGCCTAAAATTTTATTAAATTCTTAAAAATTACATAATTCCTAAAAATTACAAAAAAATCTAAAAACGATTACAAAAAAAAAAAACTAGAGCGTTAGGTAAATTTCAAAAAGCGCGAGCTTGTCGAACGTCTTTCGCTCCTTGCCCCGAAACTCAATGTTCGCCACCGCCACCCGGTCCTCGTAGCTTAACTCACCGCTCGGAACGGCTTCGTAGTAGGCTTTGAAACGATCAAGCTTCGGTCGTAGCTCGCGCCATTTATGTTGGCACGCGTTTAAGTTGTGCCGGTCGTGTCCGACGTTATGTCGGTAGCTTGCAAAGGCTTCCGGCCAATATCGCGTTTCAGCGGGTTGTCGCCCCTTCATTGCGTCAACGACGCTCGTGACGAGAGCTAGCTCTTCTTCGTGTGTCCAAGAGGCCATCAATCAAGTGGGTTGGGGTAGCGGGTTCGATCAAGTGGGTTTTGGTAGGGGTAGCGGTGGACAGGCAACAACATTGTTTGGGTTGGGGTAGCCGGTGGGGTTGGGGTTATATTTATAGTGATGTTGACTGTTGGGTTGGGGTGACCGCTTGGCTTGGCGAAACGGTTAGATTTTAAATTTTAATTTTTAAATTTTAATTTATAAATTTTAAATGCCCCGCTATGACATGGCCAACAAGCGAATAGGAGCCGGCCACATAGGATCGCTAGCCCGCCCCACGCCCGGCTTTAAACTCCCGCCCCTTGGGCCACGCCCCAACCCAAGCCCACCCGGGGTGCTGGCTTAGGCTTTTTCAGCCAACCCACACCCCAACCCAAGCTCCATACCCCCACAGTCTAAATGCACATTTGGACCCATCAAGCACACATGCACAACCCTTTACTGCCACCACAACCCTTCCGACCTACCTACCTTTTCTCTCACTTTCTCTATCATACATGACTTAAAAAAATCCAAGACGCCTTCGATCTACTAGTACTTCGACCATAAAAATGTGAGTATTTAATTTGTGCGAACTATGTTTGAAGTAGGGCTGTCCAAAGTGCTCGACGATCGCTCGAAAAATGCCCAAAAAATGCTCGTTCGATTCCCGCTCAGTTTATAAATGAGCCGCTCAGCTCGGTTCGATTTGAAAACGAACCAAACATGAGCAAAGGTCCGCTCGCTTGTCGATCGCTCGATTTCGCTCGAATTATTTTTATTAAATATTTAATATATATATATATATATAGGGTGGGGTTCTAGATTGAACACTAATGTATTTGCGAACTGAGTGAACAAATCTTGGCCATTGATTTACACACGTGGATGGCTAGGATTTCATCATCAAATCGTAAAATACACTAGTGTATTTCATCACCAAATATTGGCCACTGATCTACACACATGTATGGCCAAGATTAGTTCGCTCAGTTCGCAAACTACACTAGTGTTCACTCTTGAACCTAATTCTATATATATATATATATAGAGTTAGGATCCTGTAAAATATATATATACTAGTCTAAGTACCCGTGTAATACAC